>OX452985.1:8980077-10180077 GCA_949699065.1 Metalampra italica
AATGACAAAGAAGTCAGTACAATATTAAAAATATATGTGAACGAAACTTATTTGGCATTCATCTTTCCGCATCTGGCCTTACACCGTTTTTCTACATCCGTATAGAACAAAGGACTCTTTGTAAAAGGAACTCTTATTGGAAATCCGTTGGAGGAATTTTCAAAGAAAGGTCCTTTCGTACATGTTGCGAGCAGACTTCGAAGATTTTACAAAGTTGGATATGCCCATCGGTGTTTGTGGAAACTTGGAGATTAGTTTGAAAACAATTAAATATTTGTGTGTATATTTGTGTGTAACTTTTATATTCCAGCAATAACTACGAGAATATAAACAAATATAACATCTAGATCAGGACCGACTTATTTATAACTATTTAAAACATGGCATATTTTATTATATTTACAATACACATACAAACATGTACAACTTGAGGAGACGTGCTTACATAGAAAGAACGTGCTTTGTAAGTTTCCCAATACTCTTTTTTTTATCAAATTGTCCTGATACGATGGTCTATCAGTTAATTATAGAGAGACAAGCTGTGTCTTGCGGCTTTTCCCGAGGTATCTACAGGCTATGTGTTATTCTGATGTGTAATCTACAGAGGTCGGCGGGGGTGTGCTGTTTTTACGTCATTAATGTCATGTAGTTGTGTCTTGTACATATTAATATGGATAAGATCCTTAAAGAAATATTAAAAGAAGTCATAACAATTTTTTTTTTGTAAATTTTCTGTGCTATTGTAATAATTAACTATATTTTTTCTATATTTTAAATTTTTAATGAGTTTCGCCTTGAGTTTAATATCATTAATCACATTCCGTAGGTTCTAATAAAATTCATTTGTGTTGATGGCGACGTAAAGCTCGTAGCAGAAAGGCAGCGAAAATAAAATCATTTCTTTAGTGTATTATAATTGCACATGGGGCATTTATCATTGAATGATAAGGTATGTCCATGTTATGCAAAAACTGAAAACAGCACACCCCCGCCGACCTCTGGTAATCTATATAGTTATTAGTGTAAAGTTTCTTCAGAAACTGTTCCGTAGTTATTGCGTGAAAGAGTAACATACCTCCAAACCTCCTTACAAAGTTTCGCGTTTATAATGCAGGATGTAGAGATTTACGAGATTGCACATTCTGTGAACTTTGCCCGTAACATGCACGTAGATAGGAATCTGTAGGTACGACGCGGTCCTCTGATTGAAATCCTGTTTGTCCTCAGAATGTTTACAAGTTTGCTCCCAGAGTTTGCCTAATCACTCTTCTTAGGAAAATATTGAACATGAGCCGAAAATAAATTACATTTACCGGAGTACCACGTTTTTAGCGGTTGCTTTGATTATATAACTAAAAGGAAAATATTGCTGTGAAAGACGGTTGCCGAGTAATGAAAAATTTCCCAACTTAATAATACAGATAAATGGTTAGCAAACTATGAGAAAGAGACTATAGATATAAATATATCTTCTTATATTGTTAGGGGACATTGTTAGGAAACTTCGACCAACGGTGGCGCAATTTGTTTTTTTTGGGTGAACTTCATAATACATATGCACCTTAGAAACCTCTCCTCTTCAACCTCTTTGGCGTATGTATGCAGGTTTCCTCTCCGATAAGCCGGTGTATAATCTATTAATATAAAAGAAAGTCGTGTTTGTTACAACACTTATAACTCGAGAACGGCTGCACGAATTTTGATGAAACTTGGTACAGGGATAGCTTATAGCCCGGAATAACATATAGGCTACTTTTTACCGCGGTAAACTGTTCCCACGGAAAACTCAATTCATTTCAAGTACAAAGTGGCGCTATCTCTTTCGCCGTGGCGTCAACTATTCGATAACATGGGAAACTCAGTTTATTTGTCATAGCTTCAATTCAAGTACAAAGTGGCGCCATCTCTTTCACCGTGGCGTCAACTACTCGACCCAAGTTGTAGACAAGTCAAACTGTACCTGTCCTTTGGGGAATGGATGGGGTGAAAATTTTCTCGGGAGTATCGGTTTCTTTAAAGGCTTTCTTTTAAGTAACTTGAAAATTGGAATTGTATTGTGACAATGAGTGGTTGCCCACTACCTACAATTCCATGCTAATCTCCAACTACCCACTTTTCCCGTACTCCGGCGAGCGCGGCCTCGACGCCGCAGTGCACTCCGAACCGCGAGCGAACACGACACGATTGTGTGCTGTGAAAACCTTTATGTGAATTTGTCCTAGCCACGGGTTACACTGGTTAGGCCACCTATAGAAGAAATCAACGGGCCCGTACGTCGAGAAAATCCCAACAATCCGTAAGTAACCTTGATTCCCCTTTGTGGCCCTACGACGTCCACTCATTCTCACGATATCATAAAAAAATGATGATAGATTTTTGGATATTCCCGCTGGGAAAAAACTTAATTTTGATGAAACTTTGTATAGTGATAAAAAAAATTTGTATAAAAAAATAACCCATACTTATTCCCGGATATAAACATATAATGACGGGATTTTGTATTGGGGGCGGGAGTGAGGGGTGGGGGGGAGTGGATATGGGGGGGGGGGGGGGGGTGAAAATTTGCACGGGAGTACAGGTTTCTTTAAAGGCATTAACTTGAAAATGAAAATGTATCATAAATAAATAATGACGGGTTTTTGGATTTTACATTTTAAGGGTGAGGGGGAGGGTGGGACGGGGTGAACACTTATAACTCAAGAACGGCTGAACGAAGACGGAAGAACGCGGACGAAGCCACGGGCTACAGGTATCTTATATAAATAGTGACGGGTTTTGGGGGGGGGTGAAAATTTGCACGGGAGTACAGGTTTCTTTAAAGGCATTAACTTGAAAATGAAAATGTATCATAAATAAATAATGACGGGTTTTTGGATTTTACATTTTAAGGGTGAGGGGGAGGGTGGGACGGGGTGAACACTTATAACTCAAGAACGGCTGAACGAAGACGGAAGAACGCGGACGAAGCCACGGGCTACAGCTATCTTATATAAATAGTGACGGGTTTTATATTTTCACATTTTTAAGAAAAGGGAGAGGGGGGGGGGAGAAAACGGGGGTGAAAAATTGGAATTGTAGTTACTTGCTTTTGACAGAACGAAGTCTGTCGGGTCAGCTAGTATATAATAAATCGTACGTAGCCCATGGCCCCAATGAACACGAGGCTAATCAACCTACGACCTATGAACGCGAGGCGAGACACAACAAACTAGTCTACTAGGTACACTGCTCAGATAAGAATATAAGTAGAAATTCATACATGAAGAGCAGTTATTTGAATGAGATTCACATCTAAGCCGTTCCCGTCGCCGTAACTCGGTTGTCGCATTCTCACATGATAAACTTCGCCGCGAATTATTTATGAGGAGAAAGCTTTTAGTTCATTCAATTTATTCGTGTGTTTTGCGTTAAGTACACTTAAGATACAGTCGAGAATACCTCGAATAAAATTGAAATGGTATAGAATTTTATTGCATTACAGAAGATAAAATACAAAAAGCATTATCGAGTGATGCTTGGCGCTCCGTTCTTTCTGCCTATCCCGTCAGAGACATACCGGAAAGATAAATTATGTACAGTCAAGGTTCATAAGTGAAGTAGCAGTTTCGCAATTCAATAGATTGAGAGACCAGTTTCACTTACGATTTTCTTTTATATCAAGTTGTTTCTGTATCCACGAATACATTCCTGGATATTACAATGAATTTAAGACTTATTGCTGTGACAATAAGGTTTAAAATCGCTATTGACTTGTGTGGTCAGTTATATCTGATTTGTTTTCGTGTTGTCGCGCGCACCGTTGTACAGAAAAATGACTCTTAGCGTGCTACTGCACTTATGAACCTTACTGTATCTAGTTCTTTAAGGTTGGACTCGATCTGTCCGGGTTTTTAAAAAGTTATACAGACTAATGGCACAGAATACAAAATGGTACTTCCGTGCAGACGCGTCACTCATGAACAGTGCTTTAAAACCTAAAAAATGCGAAATTAAACAAAATTCATTGGGTGAAATAAATTCATGGAAAAATATAAACTGCCGGTCCACCCTGGCACCACCTTTTGTTACTCAAACCATGGTGTATCTGTCTCCCATTTTCAGATCTGTTTCACGACGATTTAGGTACGATACGCCCCGTGCCGATGACGGCACGTCCGCGCTGTGCTAATCTCAACCTTCAACCTACACAATAAGCTCGTCGCAATGCCACATCCGAACCGAAATACAATCAGCACCCAAACCCACATTGGAATGGGAGCACTCTTGCCTAACTATAGACTTTCAAATGCGCGGAGAACATTTTGAAGGTTTTTAAAGCACTGTTCAAGAGTGACTCTTCTGTACGGTAGTAGTAGTACTATAATATTTTCTGTGCCCTTTTCCTCGATTTGATGGACAATTAAACTAATGAGGAAATTTCTATCGTCGGTCTTCGGAACCACCTTTCACTACACAAAGAAACTCAAGCGAGTCCTTAGCCTTAATAAGTAAATTAAGCATACACATTCAAGAGATTGTTTTAACAATGTTCATTAGAGAACAAAGGAAAAGCAACTGTTGGCACGAACCACATCATTCTCAATTCTGCTTTTAACATTTAAGAGGGTACTTAGTTCACTTAACGGGGTAGCTATTAAATCAGTCTAAAGCTCCAACTTGTTGAATGAATCTTTGTTTGAGATAATCTTTGCTGGGGAGAGTGGTTCCCTATATAAACTGAACTATGGTGAAGTTTAACTGTTATGAAACTGCAAACTCTAGCAGTTAAGCTCTAGAGAAAATAGGAAGTTTATGGCTCGCTCACCGGTTTTCTGGGTTGAAGGGTGGGGCTGGGTAGACGGTGAGACACATGTTCAACCTCAAGCTCCGGGACACCCATTGCGAGGTGCAATGGGTGTCCCGGAGCTTGAGGAGCTTGAATCGCAGTGTGGCCCATTAATGCGTAAACCCACTGCACCTCTGTGCAGTGTGGCCCATTGATGCGTAAACCCACTGCACCTCTGTGCAGTGTGGCCCATTGATGCGTAAACCCACTGCACCTCTGTGCAGTGTGGCCCATTGACGCGTATAAGAAACACTCATCTAGACAACTGCTGGACATTCCGGGAATATACTTTCCAGGAAATAGACGTAACGGACCGAGGGGACATTCCGGGAATAGGACCAAACGGGCCTTAAGGAAAAAAACAATATCCGACTGGCCTCTTGGCTAAATTGGTGGTGACCCTGCCTACTGAGCCAAAGGTCGTGGGTTCCATTTCCACCCAGGGCCAACATTTGTATGATGAGCAATATCCGCTGGTTTTCGGATTCTGGGTGTTTGTATGTATTTAAGTACCTTTTTATTTAAAAAGTATATAATGTATGTTTATCAATTGTTGAGTACCCATCCACAAGCTTCGGCTTAATTTGGAACTAAACACTATTATTATTCTACTAATAGTATAAAGGCGAAAGTTTGTAAGGATGTGAGGATGTTTGTTACTCTTTCACGCAAAAACTACCAAACAGATTTTGATGAAACTTGATACAGTGATGGCTTATATCCTGGAATAACATATAGTCTACTTTTCAACGCGGACAAAGTCGCGGGGCGTCCGCTAATACCCCCTAAGTAACAAAACGCCTCCGTAGAGGGCGCTGTTTCACAATGTACACGGAAGAAACTTTTCTGCGCGGGCGAAGCCGCGGGAAAAAGCTAGTCATTAATATAACTTTGAGTAAAATAGTACCTATTTTGAATATCGTAACAAGGGAAATTACTAAGAAACAATTAAGTTTTGTCATCCACTCGCGCCGGTATTAACTATGTACCGATCCCGCCCTTCTCCTTTCATATACTCCATGGCCGGTGGCAGCTGTTGCTTAATTTGAATCCCTGCCATCACACCAACGACCTAACCCCACCGCTCCCCCTTAAAAATGTTTCCCCCCATTTTACGGTCCCCTGAGTTAATAAGTCTTTGAAGATACCAGGACGTATGAATATTCTGCCGGGCAATTAAGGGTCGCTGGCAATGAATATAACAGTTATGATACTGGAACTCCGGAGCTCTTTTCAATTCGACTGTGGTTTAAGGTACAAGTTGGCAGCCGACCGCACGCAGCAGCAGCAGACGACGTGTCGCTCGACTTCATGTCGCTCGACGACACGTCGCTGGCTACGGAGGGAATTTCATAGAAATACATAGATCGCTGCGACACGTCGTCTGCTGCTGCTGCGTGCAGTCGGCTACCAACTTGTACTTTAAAGGCCATGAAAATAAACTTTTTGATTCAATAAATACGTATAAAGGAGATCCCAGACAACAGGCGGTGGCGGCCTGTTGTATTCCATATGCAATGTATGTGAGACTTCAGACACGCGCGGCCTGCGTTTGCATATTGAGGCTGCGGCCTGCGGCGGGGATACGCTTAAAGCTTTATTTATGTAATTCTACAGAATAACTTTTGTATGATCATTCGAAAAAGAGTTAGATTCGTTCTACGAAATAGGCGATTTGGTTGAGAAACACATTTTTTTATTTGTAAATTTCTAAGTTTAAGTGCGTGTACGTATATAATGCAGTAGGTAGAATTTTTTTTAAAAGCACGAAGCATTTAATGATATTGTTCTGTATGGAGGGAGCGAGACGTACAGATAATAACACAACGAGCGTATAGTAGGGACTGGTTTATTGAGAGACCGTCACACCTTTTATATCGTCTGACCGACGTCTACACTATAGCTATAACTAGTACATGCATACACCACAATCCCCCCGCAAAACTGGAAACATCATTCAAATCCAAATCGAGCCGGAGGGCGCCTACTTCTGCGACCACGAACGTGAGCGTCATCAGATCGCCGCACGTTATCTACCTTTGGTAAAGTATCAGACTGTACGTTCTCAGAATTAGGCACTTGCTCCGGAACTGCATTTTCCATTGTGGTTGGAAGTATGGGTTCAGGCTTAAACAACGACTCTAATGACACGCCATCGTCTGCATCTTCGTACAATGGCGAAGGTGGCGAGTCTTTCACGAGAGGACTATCATAAGACACGGATGGTGTCGTGGTAACCAGTGATTCCACATTGTGTGAACCAAATGACATGTTCTGACTCCCATTCTCCCCCTCCAATGAATCAATATTACAATCGTCCAAAATAGGATCATATCCGTTACGTTCCAACGGTATTTTAAAAATTTGTTCAATGTGACGCCTATGCGTTTCAGTTTTAAATTTAATTTCATACATATTGCTTCCAATCTTATTACTAATTTTCCCCTTTTCCCATGCCTCTTTATTCTTATTCCACTTTTTAAACATCACAAAATCACCAATTTCAACATTTCTTATTTTTCCACCAAAAGTCTTGATTTGTTTGTTTTGATTGTTTTTGACAATATTTTTGGTATCCGGTCTAATTAAATCCAAACATGATCTCAATTTGCGACCAAATAATATTTCGCTTGGTGATTTCTGTGTAGTGCTATGATCACTATTACGATAATTTAACAAAAATCTGCTTAAGGCTACATCGATAGCGGTTCCCTCATGTAATGCCTTTTTTAAACACTTTTTAACAAGGCCCACGGCTTTTTCGGCGGCACCATTGCTACGTGGGTGACGCGGCGGTATTAATTTATGCAAAATTCCATTTTTTGTCATAAAATTTGAAAATTGATGACCTCTAAACGGGGGTCCCGAATCTGATACGATCTCGTGTGGCAAACCGAATCTAGCAAACACCTCCCGTAGTGCACGAATGGTCCCGTCCGCGCCCGTCGAGCTCACCCTACACACTTCTATCCACTTAGAATGTGCGTCAATAATGACGAGGTAGTACTTGTTAGAAAAGGGCCCTAAAAAGTCTAAATGCAGTCTATACCATGGTGTAGTTGGCCACGGCCATGGCACCAGGTTACTTTTGACCGGATTAGCCCGCTCCTTTAGACACACTTCACACGATGTGCACATCAACTCAATGTCTTTGTCAATATTAGGCCAATATACATAGGTGCGCGCTAACGATTTAGTTTTTACAATGCCCATATGGCTGGCGTGTAATTGTTTCAAGATGCTATTTTGTAAAACTTTCGGTACAATTACTCTATAGCCAAATAATAAGCAGCCATGTTCCGTTGAAATAAAGTCTTTCCTATTATAAAAATCTTTGCATTCATCTGGCATGTTTTTATATTCAGGCCAGCCATGAATCGCATAACCATAAATTTTATTTAAAATGATATCTTTCTTTGTTTGTTCCGCTATTTCTTTATAAGACACAGGTGATGTCCCTTCAATAAAATAACAAAAATTATAATCGGTACTTTCTTTAGTTTTTCGTTCCACGCAGCTACGACTCACCTCGTTTAATGTTTTATCTAAATTGACATTTGCCGCCCTTGACAATGAATCTGCTAAACAATTTTCTTTCGATTTAACACATTTTATTGTGTAATTATATTCGCTCAAAATTATCGCCCAACGTTGAAGTCGTCCGGCCATCATAAGAGGAATACCCATTTTTGGTCCAAAAATTGAACACAATGGTTTACAATCACTGACCAATGTGAAATTTCTACCATACACATATTCGTGAAAACGCTGCACTCCAAAAATGATAGCTAAACCTTCGCGACAGATCTGACTATAATTCCGTTCCGACTGTGTGAGCGTGCGGCTGGCGTGTGCGATCGCGCGCACGCGGCCGTCCGGCACTACGTGGCCCAGCCACGCCGCGATCCCCACCGGGGAAGCGTCACAAGTCAGTACTAGCGGTAAATCAGGATCGAAGTGTATTAAAACATCTGATTCTTTTAATGATTTTTTTATACATTTAAACGCGTCCTCGCATTTTGGTGACCATTCCCACTTGTTTCCTTTTTTTAACAATGTATACAGTGGCGCCATAGTAGTACTAAAATCTCTAATAAACTTTGAATAGTAATTGGTCATGCCTAAGAAAGCCCTCAGCTCGGACACGTCCTGCGGGCGCTCCGCGGCCAGCACCGCGTCTACTTTTTTGTTTTCTGTGTGTAACCCCTCAGCATCAATAACATGGTCTAAATAAGTCACTCGTTTTTCGAAAAAACAACATTTGTCTTTAGTAATGCGCAATCCGCAATCATTTAATATTTCAAAAACTTTATACAAATTTTGAATGTGTTCTTCCTCTGAGGCACCTGTGATGATGACGTCATCAATAAACACCGACACGTGATTAAGTTTAAACAGACTATCCATTATTCTTTGAAATTTATTTGGTGCTGTTTTGATGCCAAAGGGTAAACGGTTGTAAACAAAATTACCTTTATGCGTAACAATAGTACATAGCTTTTTAGACTCCTCATCTAACAAAAATTGCTGGTAAGCACTTCGTAAATCAACTTTACTGAACGTCTTCCCTCCTCGAAGAGAAGCAAATACATCCTCAATCCGCGGAAGAGGATATTTATCATCACAAAGTACGGGATTCACCGTCACTTTGAAATCGCCACAGAGGCGTATGCTACCGGACTGTTTCTTAACGGGGACGATGGGCGTGCCCCACGAGCCTACGTCCTCCACGGGGCTGATGATGCCCTCGGCCTGCAGCCGCGCCAGCTCCGCGTCCACGGCCGGCCGCAGCGCGTGCGGCACGACGCGCGCGCGCCGCCACACGGGTACCGCGTCCGCGCTCACTTGTAAGCTAATGGTGCCGCGATTGAATGTCCCTATACCTGGTTCGAATACGTTTCCAAATTTTGACATTAAATCTTTTAAAACACGTTCATTTTTGTCGCTCGAAAGGTGAGCAATTAATGGTAAAGTAATACCTAATTCACACATCCATCTCCGTCCCAGTATTGGGGGGCAATTTCCATTATCCATTACAAATAGTTTTGACATAAATGTCTCATTATTTTTTAATACATTTACAGGCATTATACCAACCGGTTTAATTTTTTCACCACTATAAACAGTTAATACTTTATCTGTTTCCCACAGTGGACGGTTTTTGAAATACTTGTCGTAAGTTATTTTGGAAATTGCACTTACCGAGGAACCGCTATCAACCTGCATATCTAACGTTACACCTTCCACATTAACCTTACAATACCACGGTCCATCAGAGTCCCGCGTGTCACCCAGCTGATACAAAGCCGGTGAATTGTCCTCGAACTCAGAATCACTTCCGGCTACTTGATATAGCTTGTGTTGTTTTTTATTTTTGCACATATGGCTTATATGGCCCACTTTTGCACACGTATAACATTTAGCACTTATAAACCCACATGTATCAGGCTGGTGCTGCCGCGAACCACACCTATAACACGCTAAAGCGCCCTGGGGGGCGCGAGACGCGGCCCCGCGGCCGCCTCGGCGCTGGGGCGCGCGCGCGCCGGCCCCGGCCGCGCCGCCGCCGCGCACCGCATACACGCCAGCAGCGCCCGATGCCTCGCCGCTGCTGCTGCCGCCCAATCCACTACCGCCCAATTTAGCCTCTTGTTCTGCCGCTTCTAAGGAACATGCCAACGTGACTGCCCTTTGAAATGTCACCTCTCGCTCTGTCAGCAATCGCTGTCTGTACTTATCATTCCTGAGACCGTAAATAAACTGATCCCGCAAGTTTTCTTCCAACGCCTCTTGACCTTTAAATTTACACGTAGTTGCTAACTTCTTCAATCTCAGTAGATATTCATTTACTGTCTCCGTGGGTGACTGTTGACACGCTCGAAACTTCATTCTTTCGGCAATCTCGCTTGATTTCGGATTCAGATGATTTTCAACTAAGGTCACTAGGTCGTCGAAAGATTTACTTTCTGGTTCCTGTGGACTGCATAGCACCGTCATCAAGTCGTACGTTTCATTTCCCACCAGCGTGATGAGATATGACGTTTGCACTTCAGACTTCACTTGATTCACATTAAAGTACGCCCGCACTCTTTTTACATAACTAGCCCACAGATCGTCCGAATTTAATCGAAATTCCTTAATATTTCCGATAACCGAACACGCGTTGTCCGCCATCTTTGCCAAGATGGGACCGCGGTCGTCGCCAGTGTTCTGTATGGAGGGAGCGAGACGTACAGATAATAACACAACGAGCGTATAGTAGGGACTGGTTTATTGAGAGACCGTCACACCTTTTATATCGTCTGACCGACGTCTACACTATAGCTATAACTAGTACATGCATACACCACAATATTAGACTGTTTTTGACCACGGCTTTACACTACGGTCATATAATTACACTTCTATAAGCGATTTGAATGAATTTCGATGTCCACAAATAAAATAAAATATTTATTTATTCGGCCAAGTTCGTCGTTTATGTGACGTAATGCGAAACACTCTCTCATTCTGTATTAGGTATCTCTGCAAATGGGAATATCCATTAAATTGTTTGTAGATGCAGATGAAGACATTTAATATACTGAAGTATACATATATTTGTTAGTAGATCGTTTCAGTTTTCGCTACTATAGAAGAATGAGTAGTTAGAATGATTCGGGAACTACTAAGTAATTTTGATACAGTGGACACTACGTCTAGGCTATACATATAATATTGGTCCATAGATGTAGAAGTTATACTTATATTTCGTGGGCTGATCGTAGAATTGGCCAGATCGTGATATGCCTAGGCATTTCATGATATGTCGCCATTTCATGTATTGGCACAGAATACATTGGCCGACCATATCAAGATGCACATAACAGAAAGTCGGGCGGATCGACAATGACATATCGCACATTCTTATTTCGCACACTCGTATTTCGCACTATCGATACTTCGCACAAATGAGATATCGCACTATCGTACACCACACACTCGTATTTCGCACTATCGATACTTCGCTCAAATGAGATATCGCACTGTCGTTCATTGCACACTCGTATGTCGCACTATCGATACTTCGCTCAAATGACACGTCGCATTGCACTATCGTACATCGCACACTTGGATTTCGCACTATCGATACTTTGCACAAATGACATTTCGCTCTATCGTACATCGCACACTCGTATTTCGCACTATCGATACTTCGCACAAATGACATATCGCACTATCGTACATCGCACACTTGTATTTCGCACTATCGATACTTCGCACAAGCGTGTCTCGCACTCCAGTAGTAATCCCACCAATTATCGATATTCCCAGCTGATCACTGGACATATCGTTAAGTAGTTGCATTTCACGCCGATAAATGCGCTATTACATCATTTACAGGTTAGGATTATTTTGATTTCATAAACTTTGAACACCCGAGAGTCGAAATATGTGCGTTGATTTGGCGGATTTTAGATGGCCAACTCATGAAATGCCTAGGCATATCACGATCTGCCCAATTCTACGATCTGCCCACGACATATATATTCCTAGCCCCAACACCGTCCATCAGCAGAAGGTCGCGGGCAGGCTCGACTGCGCTTAGCATTTCCCCCCTTAAATTTGAAAATTTCAAAAATCCCTTCTCAATCCAATGCTTACGTTACAAAATAAACCTATGTTACAGTTTTCAAAAATTGGCAACAAAAGTTGGTTTAAATTGAAAGAGAAATAAGGTATTGATACCGCCTGCCAAAGTTTCAATTCAATTTCAACTCTGTTTACAATTTATTCGAAATCCGTTTCAGATTACATAAATTCCGGAAAAATCCGACCGAATGGTGTCCCCAGCGAATATACCGCGAACCAGAATTTATCGCAGCACAGACGGTATAAACAAACGTCAGCCGAACGGTTCCGTATATCTATTTATAAAATGTTTCGATTGAACTCTGAAATATGGGCTTTTTATTGTATAGGAGGGTTTTTTGCGATCTGATATATTATATCCTTTTTTGGGTCGTGTTCAAGTAATATGGGTAAGTGCAGACGACATCGTATCATATTAAGTTCTAAGTAAGTACCTACATAGATCTTTTAACACGATTTGTGATAAGGTCGCTCAGTAAGCCGTGGACAGTGCTATGATCGGAGTTTCTTTGAAGGTGAAAAGTGTTTTGCAATGATACTTCGACCTGTAATTTATTCTGTGCTACAAGTAGTAGTTGCCTACTACAAAGTCTAGAAGATTTTTTTTTACACAGATTTTTTTTTGTGTTTATCAATTTTTAAGGTTACAAAATAGTTTGTGTATGGAATAATTTTAAAGACCTTATATAAAACACAATATAAATATCAACCTTTCAACGTCCACTGCTGGACATAGGCCTTCCCCAGTGAACGCCACCACACCCGGTCCTCCGCCCTCCGCATCCAGACGCATCCGGAACACTTAGGTCGTCGGTCCACCGAGCGGGGGCGTCCCACAATACGCTTGCCCATTCCTGGTCTCCACACGACATTCCAGCAGTAATATAAGTAAAAAATATATACAATAGCCTCCTGAGTCCTGGGAGAAGTGAACGAATTTTTATTTGTTTATTTTATTTTTATGTCTTACGTTTTGTTTTATTTTTAATTTTTAGTCCTCAAGAGAAGTGAACGTCAAGAAATACAATTATTTTATGGTTAATATTTTTTTAAAGAGTTACGTTATGTTTTATTTTTAAGTTTATGTCCTCAAGCGAGGCCGGGGGGTTCCAGGAGGCAAGTTATAATACACTACATTGTACACTACACACTCACAAAGTTATATTTTGCGTAGGAAAAATAGTGATCTCCCGTGGGAGACCTGAACAACTGCTGGTATCACAACAAGAGGAGCTGGGACCAGAATAAATAGACCCACTTACCCGTGTCTGCCCTCCTTATTTTGTACAATTACTATAAAGATAACGCGAGGCGGTCTCGCGTAGGGAAGACACTGGAGAATTGAATAAAGTGCTACGTATTCCCGAGACTAGGCCAGGTTGGTACAGGTGAGAGGAAAAATACTGGGACTCGAGCAAATGACAAATGAACCCTTTTGATGCGTAACGCCAAATACGCAAAATGCCAGAGACGTCAACGCAAAATACGCAAAATACCACAGACGTGAACGCAAAATTCTCATATACACGGACGACTTATTCATATACTATATTTTTTTAACTTTCCACCCTTAGAGACCCCCCCTCCCTTTTTCCCAATTGAAATGGGACCACCCTCGAAATATAGCCTATTCAATAACAAAAGAATCTACCTATCATATATATTAATGCGTCAAGAGGAACAATACCTATCTCAGTTTTCAACAAATTAGGCGAGCAAGAATTATCGTGCGACCGACTTTTCGGCGTGAGTCATTCTCTTAAAAATAAAATAAAATTTAATTTGGTTTTATTTAGATGAAAATGTTTTAAATTACTGTATATACTAACATAGTTTTTAAGATTTTGTGTATTACTTACTAACAAAAATATGGACAATGTCTGAATTAAAATAATTATTCTATTCTTACCAGCAGCAGCTGTGTATATTGAGTGAGACTCCTCTCCCTTTTAAAGTTGGTCGCAATTACATTGACTTTCACGTTTGGCGGTTATTACTGAATAAATGAAATTTATTTTGATAGACACTATTATGTTACTTCAATTTCACATTGGTAGTATGATGACATTTAATAAATTGTAAAAACTGTTTAGCACTTGCGCGGCCGACTGTTCCTATCAATTTCTATAACTATTACGAATGAATGGAGATTGTGCATGCCTAGGGTTGCCTCTTATTTGTTTACAAGTCTATCAAAGTGTCATCAAACTAACAATACAAGTGCAAAAATGTAAATGTTTGCTTTTTTGGATTCGCTGTTTGACTACACAGGACGGTAAAACTAATATAGTCTATTATATTGTTCGTTGTTGTAAAACCGCGTTAATTAAGTACGCATTGCGAAATATTTTTGTCATTCATTGAAATGAGTATGTACCTACTTAAATCAGTGTAGATTCGCATGATATTAATGTAGATAAACAGATAAAGCAACACAGAGGGGAGTTGCCATATCAGATGTCTATCTGCCAAAGGTTCAAATTCAAATTCAAATTTTCCAAGTTTTTTTTCTCACACAATAAGAAACAATTTAAAATATTCGATACTTTAAATTTAAGTACTAGAAACCTGTGTCGTTCGATTTATTACGCGTGTGTTTCGTAGTCAGGAATGTGTTAATGACAGGATGTTTCATTTCATTACTCTTAATTGCACAATAAAAAACACATACAATAATACGGTAGCTTACAGGCGAGGCGGTCTTATCGCTAAAAGCGTTTTCTTCTACACAACCTAATCGATGTTTCGCATCGATAGAAAACGCGAAGGCGTCTCTAGACGGCGGCGCGACGACGGCTTGTTTCTATGAATTGATAAAGTTAGATTAAATGTTTTCAAGCCTCTTGCGAAAAATTGGTATGAGTGCCAACCCTGTGAAGAATATGCATGCAAATCATCTCAGACAAAACGTCTGCACCTCACGTGAGGACCATATATTCGGTAGGATGCACTTCTTTATAGTCGGGTAGGCAAACGACATACAGTTGCGATTATGGTTGAGTTCAGAATATTGGACGCTCGGGGAATTGGACATATGGTGACTGGACATTAGAGGATTGACGTTCCAGCTAAATGGACATTGGAGGAAATGGACGTTCCAAGAAATGGACATTGCAGGACATGGACGTTCCATGAAAGGGGCATCCGAGGAAATGGACGTTTCATGAAATAAACATTCAAAGAAACTGACCATGGAGGCCAGAACCATTGAATCTCTTGGTATTATGGGGGTATTAGTTCAGCAACGGCCTTATAGATTTGACTATGGACTTAGCATTTTCGCATGGATTAGACAGACTGAAGTTGGCTGCACATTCGAGGCCCCAACGCGCAACGCGCCGCTTTGTCCCGCGCACTGTGCTGTGATTGGTCGGCTGGGAGTTACGCTGTGCCGATACTACACTAGTTGCGAACTTGCATTTTCTATTTAACTAGGGGTCATTGTTAATAAATTCACTTCTCTTCGACTACTCAACTCGAGGTTTTCGTTGTCTACAACAACAGCGGTACCATATCGCGTAATGTCCAAGTCACCATAAATAGTCCACGCACTGGATACCGTCGAAGTTACGTTATCGGACAAAATGTTTATTCAATTTTCATTATATTCTAGTACACAGTTCGTTCTCGCAGTTTTTATTCGTTAACTAAGCATTAGTTACCTAACTTAAAACCCAGGAACTGAGCTTTCTAACAGAAAAATAAATAAATATCACTTGGTTCTACGCTGTTATAAATTCCTTCGGTGTCGGCAGTAACTTAACCAGTCTCGACGAAGAAAACATGTTACCAGCTAATTCATTCAAGTGATATATTTAAGTCTAGGACGATAGACACAGCAAGGATTACTCGTATGTAGTCTTAAGAAAAAGAAATCGGAAATAAATTTCATCATCAAATCATGACGTAGTGGTAGTAACCCTGCCTACTGCGCCAAAGGTCGTGGGTTCAATTTCCACCCGGGACCAACATTTGTGTGATGAGCATAACTGTTGGTTTTCGGATTCTGGGTGTTTGTATGTATTTAAGTGTTTATTTAAAAAAGTATTTAAGTATGTTTATCAGTTGTCGAGTACCCATGTACAAGCTTCGGCTTAGTTGGGACTAAACAGCTGTGTGTAAATTTGTCCAAACATTATTATTATAGAAGGTACTTATATACGTAAGAGTGAGCTAAGTTGGTCATTACACTCGAGGTTGGAATGCACAGCACGAGCCGAAGGCGAGCGCGTAAAGATGCCGAGGGTGTAATGACCATGTTCACGCGTTTCATACGACGTTCATACACTTTGGGAGGAGTATAAAAATTCCATACACTTATTTTAGATGTGTTATGTAGTTTAGTGGGCTGGTCACATTTGCCGGAGAACCGGTAACCGCTGGGGTAGACGAGTTCTAGAGTGGAGACCACGACTTGGCAAGCGCCCCCCGGCTAGTTGGAGCGACGACCAGCGTGAGGTGGCAGGCAATGACTGGATGCGGAGAATCGGGTTCATCGTTCATCAGGAAAATCGGTCGAGAGGATCGGGTTCCGTTAGGAACTATGATGTAATCGGAAAAAAATACTAATTTGCACGAGGACTAATTTATCTGCATGGCCCAAAGGTCAGCTGGTAGAGAATGCCATTGGCATTAAGTTCGCCTTTTGTACAATTTAGTGCAATAAAGTAAAATATATATATATAATCCACGCGGGCAAAGCCGCGGGCAACAGCTAGTAACATATACTTATCTAACATATCTTTTCCTCTACTGCGGTGTCAAATAACTCTAGTCCATTAGTGGGCTTATCTCGCTCGCTTTCCTACGTGTATTGTGTTTTTCCTAAGGGAACAAAGCAAGTGCGCTATCAATCTTTGTAACACGTACGTCTTAAATTAGCAGGGTTAACCCTAAGGGTTATTTGAAAGTACCTTTGTAGGTTTTTGCTGATCATAGGGTTACGGGCGAGCAATGATCCTTCCGAGAGAAACAGTCTACTGCCACTGTAAGAGTTATCAATATTGGAAAGAAGGAAAGAAAGAAAGAAATCATTTATTCGACAACCACAAACATACAATAAAATGGATCATCAACAGCCTATTAATGTCTCCACTGCTGGGGCTCAGGCCTACCCTCTTATCGAGGGCGTTCGGGCTATAGTCCACCACGCTAGCCCAGTGCGGGTTGGTGGACTTCACATACGCCTAAGAATTTCTTCTTCGGCGTATGCAGGTTTCCTCACGATGTTTTCCTTCACCGTTTGAGAGCAGTCAGTAAATGTACTTAAGTTTCGAGAAAAAACCCATTGGTATATGGCCCAGCTGGGATAAAATGGATAAAATAAAATGGATAAAATTAATTAATTAAACCTAATAATATAAACCAGGTAGACGATGCTGTGGATGCATAGGTCACCAGCTCAGCATAATGCTGCACCCGAGAGGCGCAGCGCTGGTTATCTGCTGGGGCCTTAGCTAGGTGTCCCCGAGAGTGTGAGCATGTAGTAATCCGTGATCAGTGTTATCACTGAATAATAATCATTGATTACTAGTTATACTATACTGATTACTAGTCAGTTCTAGGCTAAGATACCGAGTTTTTCAATTATCATTATCACAATTTAGTACCTCAATTTCCTATATTGTTATATCTGTGAATTAATTTCCATAATTATTTGAATGCCCATATTAAGCGAGAAAATCCAGTGTGGTATGATGAGTGGTATGTATTTATTTCCACCCTGTATAAGCATCTGATGCTAAACGTAATAAATAGAACCTTTATATTGCTTTTAAGAAAATGACCGGAGATTGTGCGAGACAGAAAAAGTGGCACACAAAGGGCTCTTAAGAAGACGTTATTATAAAAATTCCATTGTCCCGGTTCTCTACGACAATGCTGTTATGAAAGGCAGAATTACGATTTACTATAAAGTCCTGGGTCTATCCCACTGGCCACTTTGTACAATTGATACCACGGGCTAGCCGTCCAATCAACCGGCTGATTTAACGAGTTAGCTGCGACATAACTCTTGTGCCTATAAAAGTGTATAATTGCCTATAAACGGTATGTAACTACTCAATCAGTTCGTTCCATTTTGTCCCTTGTTCAATTTTCATTAAAGCTGATATCACTTTAGCGAGGGTGTAAACCTGTAGTGTGGATCGCCGACTAGCATTATAGTTGTATCCTATTTCTGTGGCAGCCGCGCTGTGCCGTAACAGGCGGTTTATTGTATTACACAAATTTTTATTATTACGTCTGGCCAAACAAAACTTTGTTTCCAAGCCGTAAAATACAATTTAAAAAAATTCCACCTGTCAGTTTACTGCAGGTGGGCTTTTTGGCGGGATTTTGTCAGAGATGATTGTTGTTTTTGTTTAGTTTTCCTAAAAATGTATATTGTAGGTTTTCGTGTATACTTATATGTGACAGTTTTGTAAATGCAACAAGTGCATATTAATATTAAAGTGTATATTGTGCGGGATAGTTAAATAAAAGCGTGTTAAGACTACCGGATTGTTCCAAATTGTCCCTTGTTAAATCGAAATTAAACCTACTATCAGTTTAGTGCGGTGTTAGCTGCAGTGTGGATCACCGAATGGCAATAGTTGTGCCCTGGAGGCCGTACTGCGGTTATATGTATAAACTATGATTTGGCCTACAAGGACTTGTTTCCAATTGGCCGTAAGACTAAAAAAAAAGAACTGCAGTTGGATAAAAGCATCTGGCCTTAGGAGTTTTTAAAATGCAATCGGAGAGACATACAGATAGGTGGGCTTGAAACCGGGCTTCAGTCATTCCAGTTAGTTAGCTACAGTGAAAATTCCATTAGTCCCTCGAAGGGAATCTGATTAGGCAGCCTGTGACACTAACTCGACGGCGTCATTCGAACGAGTTAATTGAGTTCCTGCTGAATAGAGCGGCAATTATGCATTTGACAGCACTGATAGAGGTCTGTTGAGGGTGGTAAGAAATGACTAAGGGTATTGAATACTAACCTTGGTCTTTAGAATAGGCATATACATAGGTGGACGGATAATTAGAAACGGCAAGATTTTCATACAATAGTGGTCACTTTGAAGCCATGGTTCTCCGTGTAGGATTGATGGGGGCATGATCTGATGACGGTCATTGAAAGAGTAGATGGAGGACTTTTAGATCGCCATAGATATCCAATTGATCAGGTAAGCCGTTTGGAAGCAGCATTGTTATGAAGAAAAAGAACCCAAAATGGTATCAAAATGTATGAAAATCTTAAAGTTAAGGAATCATGACGAGGCTGGTTCTAAACGGCTCATCTGATCAGTTGGATATCTATAGCGATCTAAAAGTCCTCCATCTACTCTCTCGATGACCGTCATCAGATCATGTCCCGATCAATCCTTCACGGAGAACCATGGCTTCAAAGTGACCTCGATTGTATGAAAATCTTGCCTTGTTTCTAATTATCCGTCCACCTATGTGGACATCACCGTCCACACATGTACAGAATGTTTTTAGTGTTACAAACATTACCTAAATACATGCATACAAGTGCATGCATGCTACACACATAAATGCATGCATACATACAAACGTACTAGTAAAAATCAAAGCGTCACACCTCTTTCGCATCGCTGTTTCATCATTTTCCTGACACGCGCTCGTCCCTTCTCGTTAAAAAATAAATAAATGTTACATTCATTTATGGACCAATGGTTTTAAACCAGTGTCCAATAAATATATATAAAAAAAAATTTGCAAAAATATTTGATTGGTAAAACGAAGATAAAATTTTTAATTATCGCTGATTGAAAAGTTATCTGCCCTTGAAATAATCGCAATAACCTAAAGGTTCATATTCTATAATATTCATGTAATTTATTGCTTCATGTAGTTACGAAAGATTGAAGATTAATCTAATTTGTTAAGGGATATCCCATATTTGTTATGAACATAAGAAATACTAGCCGATGCCCCGCGACTTCATCCGCGTTATAAGTATACTATTTATTATGTTATTCAAATTGACTCGTTCTAATCCAGTTTCTTAGTTTTAAAGTTTGTCAATAGATGGCGTTAGGTGTATTTTACACCCCGCTATCATATTTTGGTTCTTTGCAACATAATTATACATATAAGATAAGCGTGCAAATTATCAACCAGTTTTTACGTCTTTATTATTAGTATAGACACATATATATATAGGTAGAATGAAAGGCAACATGAACGCTTTTAGGGCACTGCAATACTCAAAAAATAAAAATAGTTTTACGTATTTGATATTTAATATAAACATTACTTTAATTACACTTATAACCTTATAATATTCACCTATCGACGTAAGTTATGAATATTATGGATGAATATTAAGTAGATAAGTCCGTAAGTTCAAACCATTGACTACTAATTTCATTAGTGTTTGAAACATAGGAAGATGAACAGTGCACCTACACTTTAAATAATTGACCGAGCGAGCGAAGCGTCTATGTTTCGAGATTGGTCAAAAATGCTAATGTCCTTCTGTCTTTCTGTCTTACTCTACAGGTCGCATTTTTCAACCGATTTTGACGAAAATTTGGCACGGGTATAAATTAATTAAGCCGACAAAATGAGTAGAACTAGTAGTTCCGTGAGAACAGTAGACCTCGCCAGCCCTTATAAACCAAACCTAAAAGAAACCAACAAAAGTCAACTTTGGAAACAGAAAAA
Source organism: Metalampra italica (assembly GCA_949699065.1). Lineage (NCBI taxonomy): Eukaryota > Metazoa > Arthropoda > Insecta > Lepidoptera > Oecophoridae > Metalampra > Metalampra italica. Next base: position 9,001,211 of record OX452985.1, read on the forward strand.
GTACCTACTAAAGTGACAAAAATTAGCACTTTAAAGCTTAATATTTCGCAAACGGATCCCTGAATCGAAAAATGTTTATCACACACCCGCGATATTTTTGAAAGACCCATCCAACGATACCCCACACCATGGATATCACGCGGAAAAAAATAATTTTCCATTTTACGTATGCAGTTCTATGAACATAATTTATTTTTTCAACTTTCTTAAGTCGATCCACTATTACTCAAAAACTAATAGAAGCTACTTAGCCGTAATAGTTTTCCTTGTAACTACGTTATATATGCTACTGCCATGAATTTTTTCACATTTCCAGAAGCAACCGTTTAGCTGGCAGGGGGGGGGGACACGTGACTCTAACAAAAATTACCGCTTTAAAGCTTAATATTTCGCCAACGGATCCCTAAATCGAAAAAATGGTATTCACACACCAGCAATATTTTTGAAAGACCTATCCAACGATATCCCACACTATGGGATTCACAAGAAAAAAAAAGTTCACTCCCACTTTGCGAGTATGGTAGGTACTCTAAAAAAAATGTTTTTCAAAATTTTATTCTACTCATTTTGTAGGTTTAATTAATTTATACATATGCCAAATTTTCGTCAAAATCGGTTGAAAAATGCGACCTGTAGAGAATTACAGACAGACAGACAGACAGACAGACAGACAGCCGGACAAGAGCATTTTTGGCCAGTCTCGAAACGTAGACGCTTCGCTCGCTTCGCTCGCTCGGTCAATAAAATCTCGAAAAACATTTTTTTTTAGAGTACGTACCATACTCGCAAAGTGGCAGTGAATTTTTTTTTCTTGTGAATCCCATAGTGTGGGGTATCGTTGGATAGGTCTTTCAAAAATATTGCGGGTGTGTGAAAACCATTTTTTCGATTTAGGGATCCGTTGGCGAAATATTAAGCTTTAAAGCGGTAATTTTTGTTAGAGTCACGTGTCCCCCCCCCCCTGCCTGCTAAACGGTTGCTTCTGGATACGTGAAAAAATTCATGGCAGTAGCATATATAACGTAGTTACAAGGAAAACTATTACGGCTAAGTAGGTTCTATTAGTTTTTGAGTAATAGTCGATTAACTTAAGAAAGTCGAAAAATTAAATTATGTTCATAGAACTGCATACGAAAAATGGGAAATAATTTTTTTTCCGCTTGAATACCATGGTGTGGGGTATCATTGGACAGGTCTTTCAAAAGTATCGCGGGTGTGTGAAAAACATTTTTCGATTCAGGGATCCGTTTGCGAAATATTAAGCTTTAAAGTGCTAATTATTGTCACTTTAGTACTAACATCTTCTATTGCAAAATTGACTTTTGTTCGTTTCTTTTAGGTTTGCTTTATAAAGGCTGGCGAGGTCTACTGTTCTCACGGAACTACTAGTATTATTCCTTGAAGGCTATTTAATTAGTTTTTAAAACCGATATAATCTTAAGGAAATGATAGTAATCTGATATCAATCATTACAGATTAACTGCAAAACAACACGTGTACCTACATGTGTAAAATGTGAAGTTAGGGGAATTCCTGAATCCCAGGGTCTGTATACCTAACTATTTTAATCTGTGGTAAAGCTATTCGAGAAAAATATATTTGGTTTGACATCTTCTTGGATCCTCCACACGATGCCAAAATGATATGCTATGTGATTTTTTCCATTTGAAAGAAATATGTTCCGGCCGTTTAGCTAGAAACGAAGATTTTAATAATAATTTTATTAACAAATCTATTCTGATGCATGGAGCTGTGGTAGCCTAGTTGGTTGTGCACTCGCCTCGCGTTCATGAGGTCGTGGGTTCGAACCTTGGTCCGTACCAATGAGTTTTTAGGAACTCAACTGTACGGTTTATTATAATACCACAGGCTTTGTGGCGAAGGTAAACATCGTGGGGAAACCTGCATATGCCAAAGATTAGAATTTCTGTTCTAAGGCGCATGTGAAGTCAACATAAACGGATTGTGGCACCGTTAGAGGTCACAGGTATGGCACAAAAGATCATAAAAAAGTCGAAGTGTCGCTAGGTATTTCTGGCCCCCTAAGAAGATAAATAATTATATTCTGATACAACTAATACCTACTTATTATGTATATTGTCTCGATTTTTATCTGCAATCAATTAAGTAGATTTCTTTACTACGAAACTGCCAAATCTCTAAAAAATATACACCAACTACCTCCAAAGCGATTAATCAAACGATTGCAAGTATGAGTATCTACGAATAGGTATAAAGATAGTACTATCCGTATATAGGTTCATTGATAATTAGATAGGCTGCTGATTAAAATTTAAGTAATGTTAGAATGTTAGTTCATAATAAGATTTAAGACAAAGATTTCAATACCAACTGATAAAAATTCAATTAAATTAAATTAATCTCGATAACATCAGTTATCATAGTTATTATACCTGATTAGTGACTCCTATAAAATGTTGAGCAGAGATTTGAATCACTTAGTGAAGGATTGGTGATTGTAAAACAGCCTACGATGAAGTTTCTCCTGATCTTGTCTGCCGTGGCTCTGGCCATGGGCCATCCCTCCAGCCCCGTGCGTCGGCCGTACCACGAGACTGTGGGCATCAAATTGGCAGCTCGCATCAAAGAAGCGGAGTCAGCCATGGACTTCACTGGATCAAGGGTTGTAGGAGGCTCACCATCGCCTATTGGAACACACCCCTATTTGGTAAGCAATGATATTGCCGACTGAAAAGCAGTGTGTAGAGGATTTGGCAGTTGGGAACTGGGATTGACGACGTGAGAAAAGGTTCCGGAAGCGGCAGGATGGGGAGAAGAAGAATGGTGGTTGCGTTTTTGAGGAAAGAAGGGAGGTGTGCGTCATTGTAAAGTTAGAAAATTACGTTTCCCAACATGGCTTAAGGTCTATACTACAAATATCAGACGACAGACGACCTGAACTGCCGCCAGTCAGGACCTACACTCCGTAAACCGTAGGGCATAACCCGTCTGATCCGATCGAGAGAGGGATGACTTACTCTTCTGGTCATACTATTCCTAACTGCCCACCCAGGTGGAGAAGGTGGGTGGTTAGGAACGTTTGTTCCAAACTGCGCACCCAGGTGGACAGCTTAGGTGGACAGTTGGGAAGGCGGGGTCTGATTTACTGCTGTTTTGCTGATCATGATGATTTGGAAAACAGAGAATCAAGAAGGTATTTAACAGACGAGTTACTGACAGATGTCCTACTTAACAAGCGTGATCTTCCTGCATAGGGCCGCAGGCGCCACCTAGTTATTCTAACTTCCTGGTCGGCCCGAACTTGCCAATTTAGCTTGCCAATTCTTTCGGCTACATCGCAATCTTTTTCTTCTGATTATTGCGGATCATACGCTTAAAAGCCTTGCCTGCCTATTGCGCCAGAGGTCGTGGATTCGATTCCCACCCGAGACCACCATTTGTGTGATGAGCATATCTGTTGGTTTTCGGATTCTGGGTGTTAGTATGTATTTAAGTATTTATTTAAAAGTATGTAATGTATGGTTTTTCAGTTGTTGAGTACCCATTTAAAAAGCTTCGGCTTAGTTTAAAGGACTAAACAGCCGTGTGTGAATTTGTCCAAACATTATTTTTTAAAGAGGCTGTGAGCATAGCTCTCTCTTCAACTCGCTGAGGGATTAAGACTTGCGGATCTGGCCTACCGTTAAAGTATGCACGTTTTTATACTGGCTTTATTTGACTCTACAGGCTGGACTGCTAATCACCCTGCAAACGGGGCAGATATCCGTGTGCAGCGGAGCGCTAGTGAGCCACACTCGCGTGGTCACCGCCGCGACCTGCCACTTCGATGGCACCCTCATGGCGCAGTCGCACTTAGTCGTTCTCGGCACGGATACCCTCTTCGCGGGCGGATGGAGGTATGCTTGGACGTTGGTCGCATTTAAATTTGAAAAAAAAAAAGAATTGAAGAAAAAAAAAGTTTACCCACTAATTAATTACTAATAATCAGAGAGGGACACACTTATTACAAAAGTGGTAAGAGTAAGCTAGACAGATATAATATATTCTATCTCTATCTACGTATGCGAATTTTTGTTGCACTGCATCCCTACAATACTCGATGCTGTCAACAAACAACAGCCCGACTAAAATAGATAGTGTTTGTTCAGTTTGACCCCGCCATATAAGAAGACTCTTCTCAAATTATTGGGGTAAAATACTATTGCTATTTCATGCTATACGCTGAGTATAAATCTATGGCAATACTCAATCAACGTTTACCTACAGAAATTGCCATTAAAAAAAAAAAATTTTTTTATCTGTGAACCGATTCTGTTGAAACTTAGCAAACAAAATATGTAGTTCTAATAACAGTCGAGGAAACTGATCAACGGTTTACAGCAGCTACCTTGTATTTGGGCTTATTGAAATGAAGTAGTTTTTCATGTTACAATTTGATTATTTTCCGGATATTTGTTTTCTCTTAACTCTTAAAAAAATGTACGGAAATTAAAAGGAACGGCCACTCCGCACTTCGATGTTCTTCCGTTTCAAGTTGCTTATAGGATTACTCCCTCAGGCTCGTTTGGTCCACTGGAACGTCTATTCCCCGAATATCCATTTCCCGGATCGTTAACTTGTTTACTTTAGTTGACATTCGGGGAAGTGGACACTTCGGGAAATGGACGTAACAACGGACCGAGTAGACATTCCGTGCATAAGACCAACAAACGGGCCTGAATTTTTAGTAAAGTGTATGAGAAGCGCGAAAGTATAAAATCTATTTGTTCCTAGGCTTCCAGGGGGCATAGTGTTCATGCACCCCGGGTACGCGTGGGACCCCGTCGTCGAGAATGACATCGCCCTCATCACCGTCCCCTGGATAGGCTACAGCTGTGAGTTTCATTCTATATCTTCCACTAAATAGATGCAGGGCAATGCTTTGAGATACCACATGCTTTCAAACAAACAAAAAAAGGGTTCAAATCGGACCGTAGTTTGAGCGTGATTATATTATTATTATTATTATTATATATTTATTTAATTTCACAGCAAATAACAATTTATTACATTACAATTACATTACAAAAAAAAACAATATGCCAATTATGAAATTATAGAAAAAATTATGTATTAAATCTTACATGGGATGGGACACAAAAAACAAAACTTAAGTTACAAAATTAAATTACAATAAATTACAATTGAAATACAAATAAGATAGGATGTGATACAAACAAACAGACAAGAAGTTTTTTGAAAAGTGTTTTGGGGTCAGTTAAGCCTAAATAACGTATTCCAATAGGTTTTTTAAAATTCCATGTACAGAAATACTCCCGTTACAATTTTATAATAGTATATATTACTTTGAAATTAAAATAATAATAAAAAAATTCTAGAAAGATGCTAGGTTTGTACTGTTTTTGATTTTTCCAGTTTGGGTGAACCAGATCGATATGCCGGATAGCGGACTCCTGGGCAACGACTTCGCTGGCATGTATGCGCAGTTCGCAGGTTTTGGCGTTAATAGTAAGTATACCACCTACCTACGCGCATTCAGAGATATTGTGGGTAGAAATAGGTGTTTTACTAATTTATTAGACAATTCAATTCACAACAAGAATGGCTGTTTCTTTTGACTCTTTTTTGGTGGTACTATACGTAATTAACACATCGAAAAATTTAATTGTGTATTTTTGTTCCCCATACAAACTTTAACTTCCCTTTTCAACCCTTTAAGGATGGAATTTCAATAATTCAAATACACCAGATTTTAAGTCAGACCACCTGCTTTCCAAGAAAAAGAACCCGGTTCAAATCGGACCGGTAGTGCGGTTTACTGTAATAATGTCCAATCTGAAAAATGTCTAACGACCATGCTCGAACTGAAAAATGTCCAAACTGAATAATGTCCAATCTGAAAAATGTCCAAACTGAAAAACGTCCAATCTGAAAAACGTCCAATCTGAAAAATGTCCAATCTGAAAAACGTCCAATCTGAAAAATGTCCAATCTGAAAAACGTCCAACCTGAAAAATGTCCAACTTGAAAAATGTCCAGTCTGAAAAATAAATAAAGAGCGGTTTTTAAGGTTCTGTAGTGTAAAATGTTCCAGATTGGACATTTTTCAGGTTGGACATTTTTCAGGTTGGACATTTTTCAGGTTGGACGTTTTTCAGATTGAATGTTTTTCAGATTGGACGTTTTTCAGTTTGGACATTTTTCAGATTGGACATTATTCAGTTTGGACATTTTTCAACGGTTGGACATTTTTCAGATTGGACATTATTATCGTAAATCGTTTTAGCGTGATGCGGGTTCAAACAGACAGACAAGAAAATTTTTGAAAAGTATATTGGGGTCATTTGAGCCTAAATAACGTACTCCAATTGTTTTTTTAAGAGAAATACTTCCGTTACAGTTTTATAATAGTATACATTTGTTGCAGTTCCAGGAACTACCGTGCAGCCCGGCCAGGTGCAGCACCAAGTGTTCCTGCAGGTGATCACCAACGCCGTGTGCGAGGTGGACTACGAAGACCGAGTGTTCCCGTCGGTGCTGTGCACCAGCGGCGCCACGTTCCAGGGCCCGTGCGACGGGGACAATGGGGGGCCGCTCGCCGTCGTCACGGGCGGGCGATCCGTGCTGGTCAGTAGCTGTCGCTTTTATTATATCTAATACTGGCTGGGAAAGCGGAGTGTGGACCCCGGCCAGATGGAGCGACGATCTGCGTGTGTCCAGCCCGGGTAAGTGCAGCATCACACGTTCCTGCAAGTGATCATTACCGCCGTGTGCGAGGTGGGCTACGAAGACCGAGTGTTCCCGTCGGTGCTGTGCACCAGCGGTGCCACGTTCCAGGGCCCGTGCGACGGGAACAACGGGGGGCCGCTCGCCGTCGTCACGGGCGATCCGTGCTGGTCAGTAGCTGTCGCTTTTAAGCGGAACACAGACAGGGCGGCGGCGGTGCGAAAGCGTTGCGGTAATTTTTTGTAATGTTTGAAATAGTATCAAGCCTTTTACATCAAAGCGGCGCGGCGGCGGTGCGGCGCGGCGGCGGCGGTGCGACGGCGAAAGCGACAAAACCGCGCGCACAGATTTGACGTTTTGATTTAACAGATTAGCGCAAACAGGCGTTGCGGAGCGGGCGGCGGCGCGTGTAGCGGCCTTTGTAGTGTATGAGAACCCCTACACAGAGCGGCGCGGGCGCGGCGCAGTGCGGAGCGTTCTTCATACAAACCGCCGCCGCTAGCGGTATTCCTGTCTGAAGGGCTCCGCTTTTTATTCGCTTTCCGCAGATTCGCCGCCGCAACGCTTTCGCAACGCCGCCGCGCTGTCTGTGTTACGCTTTATTATATCTAATATGAGCTGAGTGTAGGTCTATGTCTATCCAGTGGACTAGGTTTTGATTTGATTTGAACGGTTAGAGATACGTTGTATAAAGTGATAATATCCCGCATCTTGCCTTAACTTCTCTCGTCTTGTTCCAGATCGGCGTCAACTCGTTCAACCCTGGTGGCGCGGACTGCACGGGCGGTCTGCCCTCAGGCTTCTCGCGTATCACCTACTTCGCCTTCTGGATCAATGCTAATCTGTCTTAAGAGAAGAATAATGCTTATTCTTCTGCGGTTTGGTCGAGAGTATCGTTTGGTAGTGTTTTTCTTGTTGCGATTTGGAACTGCCTGTCAAAGTCAAAATATTTTATTGTCGAGTGTACTGGGTTAGCGCAGGAGGTCGTCGTGGAGATCCTTGGGGGAGGCCTTTGTTCAGCAGTGGACGTCTACAGGCTGGTATGATGATGATGATGAGTTTACTGGCGGCTGTTACACCGCGTCCTAGGTGTAACGTAGATAAAACATTTATTTATCTGTTAGCTAGGTGTCCTGTAGATAACAAATTTAACTAAATAAGTGTATCGAAGTTATTATAAGTACAGTCGACCGCACGTCAGTAGAAGCACTCTGACCTTGAGCTGGCCTATCCATTCGGAAGTTTCAGTACAAGAGACCAGGTTATACTGGTTATGTTTCTACTGACATGAGGTCGACCTTACATTGCACTAAAATACGTACGACCGTAATCCAAACCGTTACGATGTATTTCCAACATCTCCTACTTATGTAATTGTACTTTGTCATGAAATTTTGTTCGGAAATTTGCGGCCTATAACCTCCTGGGACCCCATGGCCTTGGTTGAGGATATAAACATTAAAAATAAAACATAACTAAAACATTAAAATAAAAATAATCATAAAATACTTGTATTTTTGACGTTCACTCAGCGTTCACTTCTTTTGAGGACAAAAAATTAAAAATAAAGCAAAATGTAAAACTTAAAAAAAAAAAAAATTCGTTCACTTCTCCCAGGACTCGGAGGATAAACCTCAATGAGTTATAAGGACCATATTAGGTGTCAGTCCCCTTTCGACGCATCACCCCCAAATGACGCAAAACGCCGACGTAAAACGGTACGCAAAATGCCAAATTCTCTCAATGCCAAAATATCATCGCACTGATTTCATGATAGTTTTGTATTTTGTGGAAAGTGTTATTATGGTATTGAAGTGCATAAAGTTAATCAAAAACTTTCCGGTAAATAGGAATGGGCGAAATGGCATTCGGCCAAACAATGCTTTCGACCAAATGAACTCACCGAAATGTTAATAATAGAATTAATTTGTATAATAATGTACGAGTAGGTACCTAGTAGGTATAACGAATGTTTTAACAGAAGTCTGATTTTATGAATAAAAAGAGAAAACGTTTGTACATAACTGGAATTTTATTGGGTTTAGTTCCACTTTGTTATCCATGTTTGATAACCATTATCTACGTGGATTTTTTTTCCCAGGTAAGTAACCAAGTTATGAACGTCGAAGTCCTCGCTCCAAATACACTACGTTTGAGAGAACCAGAAACAAATTTTCCGTGTACTTAGATAACATAGTAACCTACGTTCACTGTAGTAAAGTTCCTTACAGATAACCAAGGAACGTTGCAGACTGTATATTGTTTCTCAAAAGAAAAAATTTAAATGTTATAACATCAAACATCAAATCAACAGTCTATTAACATGTCCCCACTGCTGGGGCTCAGGCCTACCCTTTCGACGAGGGCGTTTGGCGGCTAAGAATTTAAGAATTTCTTTTTCGGCGTATGCAGGTTTCCTCACGATGTTTTTGAAAGCAGTGAGTAAATGTACTTAAGTTTCGAGAAAAAACCAATTGGTAGATGGCCGACTTCGAAGTTTCGAGAAAAAACCAATTGGTAGATGACCGATTTCGATATGACAGGCCGCGTCTTATCCGCGACGCCACTGACGTACTTATGTATTAACAAAACGGACAAATTATTTCTAGACAGGGCCTACGAATATTTTATTTGTGTTAAGAAAAGCAACGTATGCGAGTATTTGATTTAAGGTTACACGGGGCTATTGTAGCTAGGGGCAAATATAGTTGACTGAATAACTAGTTACTGTTGGTTACGTTTCCTCCCTGAGGAAATGTCCAGTGCAAATAATGGACTAATTATTTTACTATGGTCATAGGTACCAAAACCCCTGCTACATTGAAGATAAGGTATAATATACATAAACGCTTCACTTAATCTGTTTTACCATTAACGGGGTAAGAGTAAACGTTTCGCACAGCAATAAAACAAAATGAATTATCCAGAGTGCTTCAAAAGTCGCCATCTAAGAGTCACGTCACGTAGTAAGCCCCAAACAGATGGCTGGCCGCAAGGAGGTAACAATACTCATCTGGGAGTTCGTAGACTGAATTATAACACGTAACTATTAACATGTCCCCACGTTTTGGCTCAGACCTGCCCTCTTAAAGGTACAAGTCCAAACTGAACCGCAGACCGCAGACTGCAGCTGCAGACTGCAGGCGACACTACTTGTTTCTATGAATCTCTATGAAAGTGATTCCGAGCGCGGCGACATTGCAGCCTGCAGTCGCGGCGTGCAGTCGGCGGTCGCGGCGCGCGGCGACTGCAAACTGCAGTTCAAGTGGTGTCGCCAACCGCAGAGACGTCACACGTATTTTAAAAAATTACGACTTTTTCGGATGATGATGAAGAAGTTAATTAACTTTGTTTCTGGTCATCCAGTCCTTTACGACGGGTTTGTCCACCTACACATCCGATCCAAATTACCGCAATAATTTGGTGAAAGATAATGTGTGGAGAGCAATACGAAACTGCACCAATTAAATATTTTTTAATCAGATTAGAATAAATTCCTTCTTCGGTTCGACTTTTAAATAAAAGATCAGGTGCTTTCATTTTTTTTTAAAACAACAAGTCGTCATCATCTTCCTCTTCTAACAAAAGACACATTAGTAAATTATCGGTATTGTTGTCCGACATTCTGTCTCGCACGAAGGTATTGGAGTGGCTGAGGCATGGTTCTATGCATTGTGCAGCCGCGGCATGCGGTCGCGCTCGGAATACAAACTGCCGCGACTGCAGGCGGCATTGCAGCCAGCCGCAGACGCTAGCCGCAGTGTCGCCTGCAGTTGCGGTCTGCAATCCATTGCGGAATCGAACCTTAACGAGGGTGTTAGGGCTATTGTAGTCCACCACGCTAGCCCAGTGCGGGTTCGTGGATTTCACATGCGCCTAAGAATCTCATAAGTAAGCCCCACACAGATGGCCAGAGGCAAAAATACTCACGCTGGAAGTTCGCAGACTGCATTAGATATTTAGATTCAAAAAATCAAAATCAACAGCCTATTAACATGTCCCCACTGTTTTGGCTCAGACCTGCCCTCTTAACGAGGGTGTTAGGGCTATTATAGTCCACGGTAGCCCAGTGCGGGTCGGTGGATTTCACATGCGCCTAAGAATTTCTTAAGTAAGCTCCAAACAGATGGCCGGAGGTAATAGTCTGAAAGTTGACAGACTGCATTAGATTTCTAGATTAGATTTTTTTTCACAGGCGCAGTTTATTTATTCGGATGGAAAATTCTTATTTCAAAAGTCGCTGAAAAATTACGCTCAATTTCAAAAACAAAACACAATGTTGCAGACCATGGAACTAATATCGTACATATTAGTTCCATGTTGGAGACATTTAAGTCATTTTGGTCAGTCTGGCTGTGACCAGATGGCTGCCAATAGCACTAATTCTGAACGATATTACCAAATCCAAACCATAACCAAAAACATCCACACGTTTGGCAAAACTTTACAAACGCAAGCCAAACCCCTGCTACACACCTTTGCGTTTGCCGAGGGTTGCTTTGGATGCAGCATAACGTCTTTGGTTATGGTTTGGATTTGGTAATATCGTTCAGATGGCTCAGGCCTGAAATATCCGTTTCCTAAAATGTATTTTTTCGCAAAATGTCTGCTATTCCAGACTGTGAGCATGTCTTTCGCAAAATGTCAGCTTTTCAATATGACATTATGCAAAAGACGTGCGTGCTCACATTCTGGAATATTTAGCAGACATTTTGCGAAAAAATACATTTTAGAAAAACGGATATTTTAGGCCTGAGCCGTTCAGATTGGCCCCACAGTGCTACTACTAAGTCCCGTAACACATTTTTACGTTCATTTGCTGTCCGTTTACGATTCATTCCGAATTTTCCGATTGTTTACGTATTTTGGCGACCCTTTTTAAATATTCACAGGGCGTTGGCAGCTCCGAATTCGAATCGGACTACATTATTCGGTTGTAAAAACATTTCATGAACAACGATAAATCTTTACGAGGGTTTGGAGATCCCCAATTGGGTTTTTAGAGTGAATAAGTAGTGTTTTTTATTTTCCAATGTGAAACAACATAGGTTAACGATCCAATTGAATCTGTAACGACGTAAGCAAATTTTCATTTATTGTGCTGTTCAGAATAGTTCGTGTTTGAAGGCAATCTAAACTTGTAAAATCATTTGTTCTGGTTGACTAACTGATCAACTGTCTGGATTTTTTGTCCATTTTGTTTTATTTCTATTTATTCATTTATTTTCCCAAAATCTATCATAGAACTGATAGTAGAACTAGATGAACTATCCCAAACCTAGTAAGGTAGACATCTGAACATAGGTTTATTTTATAACGTAAGTATTTTATGTAGAAAAAATATATGTGTAAATAAAATATATATGTAAAAAAAAAAAAAAAAAAAAAAAAAAAAAAAAAAAAAAAAAAAAAAAAAAAAAAAAAAAAAAAAAACAGTATTGAAACGATTTTTTAAAAGTGCATTACTCCTATGGTGAATGAAATCAGGACACTAACAGAATCAGTGAAGCGACTTGAAGAAAAAGTCGAGTGCATAGCCGTTACTCGTTTGAATTCCGCCGAGACGCGGGCCCAAAAACTTCCGAATACAGGACGAAGGACAACGGCAGGAGTGGCAGGTACCTCCAATACTAACGCCGGACTGAGTGCGCGCGGCCTACGGGCGAATGCAAGGAACCAGCGGGCGGTGCCATCTCCGGCGCCAGCACCGCGGGCGCGGGACCTGCCGGCACCACCATCAGCCCCGGACACACCGCCGCCTGCCGTACCCAGCCTCAGGCCACCCACTGCACCCCGCAAATCACTAACTATACCACCGTTCATACTATCAGCTGACGCGAACCCTGACGAGGTGGATACCGACACCAACGAAAACGTCGACGACAAGGAAAATCACAACCCATGGCAGGAGGTAAAAAGGTACAAGAAGGGACGAAATCACTCCCGCACTGTAATCCGGGGCACTGGCTCCGATGACTCCGAACTCCAGACCGTCGAGCGCGTGAAAAAGATCCACGCATGTTTCTTCAAACCTGAGACGACCGAGCGATCACTGGAGGCATTCATGAAAAGGAAAAATCCATCCAACGAGTACCGGGTAAAAAAACTCACACTCAAACATACACATTATGCATCCTTTGCTATTATAGTACCAAGTAGCAAGTTTGACTTTTTTATGAGCGCCGACAACTGGCCGGCCCAAACGGAGGTTAGCGAGTGGTTTCGACAGAGCGGCGGGCGCGCAGCGCGCCCGGCCCGGGGCCCCTCCGCCCCGGCCGCACGTCGCGAGCCCCCCGCCGCTAACGCAGCCAGCTCCCGCCGTGACCCCCACCCCGCTGCCACCGAAACCGGTTCCCACACCGAGCTCCAAGCCGGCAGCGGTCACCTTGCAGCGACTTCGATGTAATCCGAAGTGCGACACTCGAGTGGGAGCGAGAGCACCACCTCCTCCCGCGCCCGCGCACTCACCACCCGCACCCTCCATTGCATCGAATGCATGTAAACAACAGCTGCTTCGTGTTGTTCAGCAAAATGCTCAATGTTTACGGAATAAAATAGCCACGATCGAGTGTCTACTACAATCAGTCTTAAAATGTGACCTGCTACTTATGACCGAGCACTGGCTAGTGGCTGACGAACTAAAAGTGACAAGCATTATGAAATAGAACCTAGTTGCATCGTACTGCCGGCCCACCCGACGGCACGGAGGTGTATGCATATACGCTCGGGATGGCTTAACCTTAATAGATAGGTGTGATTTAAGTAATCTATCGATTGAAATGCATGTAGAGATAGCCGCTGTCCAACTTGTTGAATTAAATTTAATTGTAATATGTATTTATCGGTCAAATACTGAGGGTGATTTTGGGGTATTCACTAGTCAATTAGAACTGTTATTTGATTCCATAAAACATGAAGATGCTCACATTTTATTGATGGGGGATGTCAATATAGACCTACTTGAACGTTCGAAACGTAAACGCGATCTGTTATGCCTTTTGGATTCATGTAATATGCGGTCGGTAGTCAACTTCCCAACCAGATATCAGGGCGAATCCAAGACGTGTCTAGACCACGCGTACACCGACCTGGCTGTTGAGTGTGTCAAATCCTTTCCCCTGGATCTAGCCATCAGTGACCACTGTGCGGTATGTGTTGAGATCTCTGTACTGGGGACCACCAATCGAACACAACACATTACAAAAAGGGTAACATCACAACGCAATATTAAAAATTTTCTAGAAACAATTAATCATGACTGGTCGGGATACTTGAATAACAATAAGTGTGGTTTTGACGATATGCTTGACCACTTCATTGACTTATTTCATGCAACATGCCCAATAAAGAAAGTTCAAATTCAGTGTACTGATAAATTGTGGCGTACTAGTGAAACGGATCGTAGTAAGGATTTTATACAATTACTAGTAATGTTAATCAGACATCATCCTAACAACACAGAATTGTATCAATTCTTCCTCAGCTATAAATGCAAACACATAGGACTCCTTAGAAAGACTAGAAGGGAATTTCTAAATGACACAATTGCAAAGGGCACCAATACAGCTCAGTCCCTATGGCGTGTCATAAAATGTGAGACTAACAAAGGGGGAGTGAGCGGAGACCCCCTCGCCGTGCTGCGGCGCGCCGCATGCGCCCCGTGCGGGTCCGCCGGCGGCGCGCCGCCGCCCGGCCCCGGCCCGCCTGCTCCACCTTGCGGCCTGGCGGAGATGCTCAACGCGCACTACCTGTCCGTGGTGCGCGACACTCCACTCAGACCCGACATACCGGCGGCGATGAACCTGATGCGTGCTACCATCCCACAGGTCACCCCCTCAATGTTCTTTTCACCCTTCACTGTTCGAGAGTTAGCAACGATTGTGAGTAAAATTAAACCTAAAATGACAAAAGATATCTTCGGACTACCAACCAATACGCTGCGTAATTTACCCTGTAGTTTTGTACAGACTTTATGCGACCTCTTCAATGCTTCTGCCTGCAATGGTCATTATCCAGATTCCTTGAAGAAGATTAAAGTCACCCCTGTCTATAAGGGCAAGGGTAGTAAAAAGGAGTTAAAAAACTACAGACCGATATCCCTGGTACCTGCGATATCCAAAATGTTTGAAATGGGCATCTGCAATCGGCTCAGCAACTTTTTACTGCAAAACAAGTCACTGTGCGCGCAGCAGCACGCGTACCAAGCGGGGCGGTCGACGGTGGGCGCGGCGCGCGTGCTGCTGCGCGCGGTGCTCGCCCGCCTGGAGCGCCGGCAGCGCGTCGCCGCAGTGTTCTTCGACCTGTCCCGTGCCTTCGACCTGGTGGACCACCACCTGATTGCAGCAAAGCTGGAGCACTACGGTGTCCGCGGAGTTACACTCCAACTTATAACCTCCTTCCTGTCCGATCGTACCCAAGTAACAGAGGCGGGTATGGACAGGTCCGAACCGGGCCTCATCGGTGACAGGTCGGTGCCGCAGGGCTCAAATGTTGGTAACAGCATTTTCATAACATTGATGAACGACCTACCATTCGAGTCCCCGTGCACAGAATTTATCATGTATGCGGATGACATCTGTGCCATTGTAAGTGCGGACAGTAGACAGGAGTTGTGTGACAATGTACAATCTGTTGCTTGCAGACTTTCCCACTGGTTCGTTGCCAATGGCATGCAATTAAATATCGATAAAACAAACTTAATGGAATTCTCGCTGAGGCATAACTCCAGCCCACCGATGTCTGTATTTGTTGATGGCACATTAATACCGATCGCTAGGAGCGCCCGATTCGTGGGCTTCACCTTCGACGATGGTCTGCAGTGGGAGGAACACATAGACACCCTATGTGGCAAGCTCAACTCGGCGTATTATGCCATCTCTCGCCTGTCCGCCACACTGTCAAAACAAAATATACTCAAGGCCTACTACGGCTATTTCCATTCTAATTTAATATATGGTGTGGACCTATGGGGTCTGGCCGCCGACAGAGACAGACCTTTCTTGATTCAGAAGAGAGTTGTCCGCACGATAGCTCGCGTCCCTCCCGACACGCCAGCCCAACAATTATTTGTGGATCTCGGTATTCTAACGTTACCCTCCCTCTATATTCTGGAGGTAGCTAAGTACGTCAGACGGCACTTAAATGAGTTCCCAAGTAACACGGGGGAAGGCCAAAGACTCTCAGCAAGGAGACGGCATGACCTGCAGATCACCAGACATCGCCTCCAGAAGACTACCAACTCTCTTCATATTATGGGTTCGCGAGTATATAATAAACTACCAGCTAATATAAAAGATGAAAAAACTGAGCGTGGCTTTATAAGTAAACTGAGAATATTGCTAATCCGAAAGGCATACTATTCGGTCAGGGAATTTCTACACGAGTGAATACTTCAAATATCCCTTTGAAATATTACCCTAAGCAATTATTAACAATTCTTTTGACATAAATTATTCTACGACTAATATTGTGTAAAATAGATCTGACATAGTTCGAACTATATTATTATTTTGACATTTTAATATCTAATTTTGACATTTCGACTTTGACATTGTATTCTTTAATATCTGATGTACTACATATTATTATATTGTAATAATTATTACTACTTAAGTATTAGTATTACATAAATTTATTGACGCTGTATGTTCATTACAAAATAAATGAATATGAATATGAATAGAAATATGGTGGACGAGGCAATAAATATTCTCACATAGAAAAAAAATAATAATAATTATTTTATATCGTAAAACATCGCTAAGATTGAATTTTTGGAAGGGAGGGAAATGTGTGTTTGTGGGAGGGGGGGGGGGGGATATATACGAATCCTCCAATGTCCAATTACCAGATTGATTTGAACGCGGACGAAGACGCGGGGCGTCCGCTAGCCGCTAGTATAAAGTATATAAAAGTCACGCGTCGCAAAATCAATAAGTTTCGTGTCCCTAAGTCACCACGATTTTATTGTCAAAATTGTAAATAAATTATGAGTATGTACGCACATTGGAATATTAACAAGTATTTTTTTGAGTCAATCAACTTTTATTTGTATTTCTTTTAATGTCAAATGGCCACTACGCTTGGATTACACCAAAGGTGGTTGATACGGTACTCTATTGCATTGCTAATCTGACCAATATATTACAGTGAACCAAATACATGAAAAATCAATAAAAAAAGAATACCCAAGTGACCACGATTTTATTATAAAAACTAATTGTAAATAAATTATGAGTATGTACGCACATTGGAATATTAACAAGTATTTTTTTGAGTCAATCAACTTTTATTTGTATTTCTTTTAATGTCAAATGGCCACTACGCTTGGATTACACCAAAGGTGGTTGATACGGTACTCTATTGCATTGCTAATCTGACCAATATATTACAGTGAACCAAATACATGAAAAATCAATAAAAAAAGAATGCCCAAGTGACCACGATTTTATTATAAAAACTAATTGTAAATAAATTATGAGTTTGAGACGCACATTGGAGTTATAAGTTATAACCAGCATTTTCGGGTCAAATAACTTTTGTTTGTCTTTCTTTTGATGTCAAACGGCTACTGCGCTTGGATGACACCAAAGGAGGATGATGATACAGTTCTGCATACGGCATTGCATTGCTATTCTGACCAATACATTACAGCTGTGTGATTCTGTAAAGTACGAATTAAAACTCGACCATCACATCGCAAGTCACTTACTTCACTTCGCATCCGATCACTAAAGATCTTGATGTCGCATTGTGTAAACAAATACAAGCTACTTAATAAACACTTCACTTGCGAAGTAAAGTGAGTATTGAACTGTGAATCATTGAGTTAGAGACCGATCTCACTGCGGATTCAGGATCGAGTTGCACAAATACGCTTACAGAATAGCAGGGCAGTACACCAAATACATAAAAAAAATCATTAAAAATAATACCTTGAATTTGAAGTTAATTTTTGTTTTTTTATTTAATTTCAACCCTAGGTAGTGTTGAACGGTGGACGGACGCTGACTTGGATGGGGGACGGCCCGAGACGGCGGCGAAAATCAACCTAAGTAGTTTCAGATTTAAACACAAAGTAACAAAGTTGAGCAAAACGATTTTTAGTGATCTTAGCATTGACACTCAAAATTCTTTGCATTGTTTAATTATTGCTGGTGACTAAATCTACACCTGTGTCTTTTAAAATCAAGGAAGTACTACAGTATCTTTTTATTTTTGGTTTCATCTAAAGAGTAAGTACTACTCACAGTTTGGGATTAGGGATGTGGTATCCATTACATGACTATGTAACATCCCTGGTACAAACTCCTTCACTGACAAAGTAGTTTTATTATTGTCGGACTCGCGTTATTCGAAGATTGCGGGTAAACCCAGCGGAAAGTAATAGTTTTACGATCAAATATTTTATGGATCGTAAAGGTTTGGTTTCGGAATAATAGATTTCTGTTACATTTTGTGGAGAAGACTTAAGAAATTCGGCTCTGGGCACACCTAGGGGACGATTCGGAGCGCCATCTGGCCATATTCGCAACCACGTTTCGTAACCAGTTGCCGTAGAAAAAGTACTTTTCCTTGTTCGCAACTAGTTGCGAAAGACGAATTTTATATATTTAAATGCATCTACTTACGTGGGAATGTTATGGGGCAAACTATTACTAGATGCGGAAAAAGAAATAAAATTCTTCTTTCGCAACTAGTTCCGAACAAAGAAAGGTACTTCTTCTACGGTAACTGGCCGGTAGGTCGCAGCGGATTGTCAGCTCTATTTCAGTACTTATATGTAAACAGTGTTTGAAGATAGGTACTCCTTGGTTATTAACGCCGGGTCAAACCGAATGCAGCACGGCGCAGCACAGCACAGCGCAGCACGGCTTATGACGTTGTAAATATATGGGACATTATGGGAGAGGACACACCAACGCACGATGCTGCACAGCGCTGCGCAGCTACGCGTGTATTCGTCCGTGCGTCAAGCGACGCAGAGACAACCCGAGACGCGCGACAGCAGCTCGCGGTCTGCCAACGTCGCGCGCGCGCCGTGCCGTGATTGGTCCTTACTAGTTGACGTCACACCGCGTGAGTGAGGCGATTGCGTGGCGGCACAGCACGTCGCGACAACGGCGCCGGTGTGCGTGCCGCATACGCATCCGGTGTGCAATGTGACCAACTTAGTGCTTTCGGCACTACATCTGGTGCATTTTTACAGATGTCAGCGCTCAAAATTTAATTTTAGTGCCTAGTGCCCTTTTTAGCGCATTTTCAGTCAGCACATTAAATCATTGTGAAAATGGATGAGTAGTAAATATTATCGTAAAAATAACAAGCGACGAGCGAGCGCGTATCCGAAATCCGAATTCATGTATGAAATCTGGAGGAATCACTGCTTCTGTAGAAAATTTCATTCATCATTCACATTTTCTATGAAATCGTCGCGCCAGTTTCAAATCGATCGAGCAGGCAATACTGTTTTGTTTTCTGTCGCGCGATGAAAATGATATTTACTAACTGTGCTCGCCGACTTTGATTTTACTTTGTAAGGTAACTAAATTGATATTTAGTTTCTAAATTCCTATACTCATATAAATTGTAGCGTTTTTTAAAGTTTTTAACATGTAGTGCTCATTTCTTGAAAATCCTGTAAATCTAGTGCTTTTTAGATTCGTTTAGTGCTCAAACATCTAAGGGAGTTGGCCACACTGCCGGTGTGACCCGGCGTTTATTAGGAGCCTGTGCAATACAGATAAGAGAGACAAAGGTGTTTCGTATTGTTCGCAGGCGAAATGAAATCAACAAATTCATTACATCATTAGGATAGATACAGGTATAGGGTTGCCAAAGCGGATTTTGAGGGCTCCGTACCTCGAAAGAGGAAAAAGGGAGCCTTTAAAGGATCTGTGATAATCTGTCAAGAACCATTTTCTCAGGAACGTGTGGAGGTCATCATCATCATCACCACATCAGCCTGCAGACGTCCACTGCTGGACAAAGGCCTCCCCCAAGGATCTCCACTACGACCGGTCCTGCGCTGACCTCATCCCGCCGGGTCCCGCGACCTTCACCAGATCGTCGGTCCACCTTGTGGGAGGCCTGCCTACGCTGCGTCTTCCGATACGTGGTCGCCACTCGAGAACCATTTTGCCCCAACGGCCGTCAGTTCTACGAGCGATGTGCCCAGCCCATTGCCACTTAAGCTTCGCAATTCTTTGACCTATGTCGGTGACCTTGGAGGTATCAAGTTAAAATTAATATGAAATACTCAGGTCTGCAATCCCTTGGAGCTGTGAAAAAATCAAACTTCTAAGTCAACGCGACTGCGTTATCTTCTGACTAGAAGATATGGCCGATTTTGTCGCATTTTTTTTTTGTATCTCCGTGGTAGTTTTCCTGGTGGTAGGATAATAATGTGGTGAATAATAATTGCGATAAAGTTCACTTAACTTAGAAAAAAAAACAATACTTTGATCCCGCTCCGAAAATTCACGTCCGGCGAACACCGGCGAAGTTTGTGAACTTATTTAACATTAGTTCTGCGAATCGCCAATAGATGGCGCGCGCGTCGAGTTAAAACGCGCTATGGTTTTGTGACAAGATTGGGTACTTATACCAATATAACTGTTCGGTCTGCTTGATGTCCAACCAGTTCTACTGGACCAATTTTTGCAAGCGCCCAGTGTCTGTCTGCTAATTCCAGCGGATCTCGGTGCGCTTGATGAACCTACGGAACCAACTACTTACTTTGGAGGGAAAGTTCCCTAAATACTAATGACTAGCAAACGCCCCGCGACTTCAATCGCGTTATAATACTACACAGACTTCGCCCCACCCCTGTCTCCCCCCCCCCCCCCTCCCATCCTACCCCTCCCCTTCTCATCCCATTCGCCTTTTACTGAAAGGAAACAAATAGAGCTGCAATCAAAGATTTTTTTAAACCACCGACCGAATCGAGCCGGCGGCGGACAAAATCAAATGTCGATTGACGTTTTAATGTCGATTGACGTTTTGTTATTCCTTTCGTTCTGTACAGGCTGAGGATTTCGCGGAACTGTATTTTTTTTTTCTAATGTTTCCTCATCACTAAAAGGTACACGAACCACTAAAAAAGAAAAAAGAACCACTGCTGCAGCGGAACTAATATAACACTAAGGGACTGCGCGAACCAAGCAACAAATTGCCCGCGCACTTTTTGACGTCATTGTCAAATGAACCACAGCATAAAGAACAAAATCGTATGAATGATCTCGAGCCCTAGGCGACGCCGACGTGCAGAAGTCATTTTACGATTTTATTCTTCAGGATATAGTGATTATGGTTCATTTGACAATGCCTCGACCCTAATAATGCCAGGCATCTTTGTCATTCAAATTAGTAGGTATATATTTTTAATCGGCTGCCTTACGAAGATTTTTTAAAATGTGACTCTTAAACCGTCCGTCATAATATTCAAGATTTACTCTGGCAGTTTGTTGTCGAATCGCATACATTGCCCTGTGAATGATATTTAATGTATATCTAGGCAGTCTAACCACCGCGAGCGGTTTCTTCATTGAACAATTGAACAGTTTAAGGGTTGTGGTTCAACGATAGGTCATCCACTGAAGTCATGCGAGGTCTGTAAATTCATAGTGTTCCATACAAGAAGTTTCGAATCTCTTTGGTGGCGCGCGCGCTCCTTGTGGAGATCGCATCTTGCATATATAGTATGGTAACCAATAGTGCCACTTACAGGGGTGGGGGGGGGGGGGGGTGCGGACAAAGGAAGCGGGAGGAGGTTGCTAATACAAATTTATATGTAGTTTGAAAATGAGAATGTGTGAGTGAGTATAAGTATTGTCATACATTTGACACGATTTTGACACCCATATAATGTTTTATTACTGATCCATATGGGAGTAGCTAAAATTTTTTCATCACACTTGCCCGTTAAGGGCCTTATTATATGCATGCATACAGAAACGCCTATAAACACCCGGGGGAGAATAATGACAATCAGTACATATATTATACCCCTAGGGGCTGTAATGTGTAGCTGGCTGTACTGAACTGGTTTATTAAATTAATTAAGTTAAATTGAGTAGTTAACTTGACTTAACGTAACTTGACCTGACTTGACCTAACTTGAGTTATATTAGGGTAATTAAATTTAACAAAATTTAACTCAATTTAACATAAACTTAAATAATTTCAGCAAAGTCAAAGAAAATAGATTTGTTCCCTTGTGTCCTAGGTATTTATTTCCTCGCAAATGTGATGAAAAACATTGTGTGCATGACGGGTAGTAAGGGTATCGAGTCATTAAAATCCCTCCGCCTTCGGTGTCGGGCTTCTAAGAGACTCTCGTTAGTAATATCCTACTTACTACCCTCATTACACAATGTACTATTGATGCATGGTTCCATAGCAGGCCTAGCACGCTGCCCCACCTTATTGGACACGCTAATATTATTCATTACTCATACAAAAACAAATTTTGCTGATGTCTAGGCTTTCACCTCGGGCAACATTTACATAGGCATTTTATTTTGCCTTGTTTATATTTTAGCAGCGTTATAAAGGTTTTTCTGTGTTGTTGATGAAATGACCGCATTAATTATTATTTTCTTAATTAGACGTGAACTAGGCACTGGACATTTTTGACATAATTTTAAATGTAAATACCCGACAATGATGATGAGAACGTAATTTTTAGGGTTCCGTACCTCAAAAGAGGAAAAAAGGAACCCTTATAGGATCACTTCGTTGTCCGTGTGTCTGTCTAACTGTCTGTCTGGTCGATTTTGCCGCATTTTTTAGTATCTTGGTCATCAAAACCTATGGGGTACTTCCGGTTGACCTAGAATCTTGAAATTTGGCATTAAGCAAGGTCTTATACCACAAGTAAAGGAAAAAATCCGAAAATCGTAAATTTGTAGTTAAACCACAAAAAAATCTTTTTTTTCTTGTACGCAAAGTTAAGTTTGTTAATGTTTGTAAAAGTTCTGTGACATTTTATTAACGATTTTCTAATTTTTTCTTTAATTAAGTTTGTACGGAACCCTCAGGGCGCGAGTCCTACACGCACTTGTCCGTTTTTTTTAAAGAAAATTAAAAACATTACATCCATAGATTTTAGCGAAAAAATTTTAGGTCTGTGCGTACCTTTAGCTGACTTATCTATAAATGGCAAAACTTCACCTATTATATTTGACATGAAAACGTACAGTTTTGCTTCAAAGACGAAACTAATGGGCGCACGACAGTACATAGAGCTCAGTTCCGGATTTTTATGAGTGACTCTAGCTGTTATAGTTTCTGATGGTAAACTAAGACTGCTGCGATATCAACCTGAGCTAAGAACCAAGGTGAGTGTACCGACTGTGCCAGGAAGCAGAGGAAACCCTATTACACCTTCTGTGCATCTTCTGTGGGCATACCTACTCACTTCAACCTGGATGAATTAAAACAAATCAGTGTAAAAGCGTACTGAAGTTCATACCTAACTGATGCAAGGCTTAGCACATGTAAGGTGGCGATCACAATAGATCAGGAATGGTCGCAGTGATACAAGGCTTGGCAAGCCTTGAAAGAGCCTCATCACAAACAATAATATTATAGTTAATATCAATAGGTGATCTTCATGTGCCTGTGTAATTGAAAATAAAGAAAGTTATTAAAAAACACTTAAAACTTGTGCACCACGATGTCAACATTGAGACCCTGATGAAACCTGCTTTCAAGGCTGTTCCACCGCTAATAAGATAAATACAGAGATCAATTACATGAGTGTATGCAATATTTATGAACGTAAAATCATTTAAATTTTTATCTACAAGTGTTTCAGAAAAGTAGCTACACATGTTTACTTTGGCAGATTTTGTGTGTTATGCTTATTATACTATGCTTTAAATATTTAGCACTCTAATAAAATTTTGAGCCATTTGTCCCCTAATCATCTCTCTTATTGCCAACTCTTATTGAGAGGTACTTGGTGGTTCGTTACAAGCAAGTTTTGTTGTAACTCTAGCAGTTTTTGTAAGAAAAGTCGTTTGTAACGAAGTTAGCAGAATCCATTCTCGCATTGAAGTTAGTCAAGAGATAAAAGACTGTCATTTTTGTTTTTTCTTGTTCTCGCCGCACATTGAATTTATTTTGATTTAATATGGGTCCAAACGGGCACAATAATTTCTTCGCCTCAATTCGTCACACCAGAACTTATACACCAGAATAAATAGATTAGAAATATTTAGAAATGTAATCATACGATGATTACTTTTACGTCTATCGCCACTAGCTCCTAAAAGTGTAAGATATTTGATTAAAAACTGAATTTTTGATTTTAAAAAAATCTGGTGAATGTTAAGTACGCTTAATTATAATACTACATGCTTTTCGATGAAGGAAAACACCGTGAAGAAACCTGCATACCTCAAAGGTTAGAATTTTTCTTCTAAGGCGTATGTGACGCCCACCTAAAATCGGATTGGGGCACCGTTGCGGGACAAGGGTTTGGCACGGAAGATCCCATAGGGTCGAAGTGTCGCCAGGTACTCCTGGCCCAAAGAAAAATAAGAGACAGGACTATTATATTTTTACGTAGGCGTTAGTCTTCAACTATGGGGTACTGCTATAGATCAAATTCTACTTCTATAACAGCTGTTCAACAATCACGGATTACTATTTTAAAATGTTTACCCCCGACTCATAACTGTACCTTTCCTAAGCATAAAATGCTCAAGGGAATTTTCTTTCCAAGTTCTGTAAAAGACAAAAATGTTACGCTATTCCGTTGCTAGCTGAGGTTTTCAATTTATAACGCAGAGACTCTGGTTTCACAGTATTTCTCCTGAGACCCTGCACGGTAAATATTGCGTTGAATGTAGAGCCACGAATAGGTTTTGTAATGCTCTGTGGGTGAGTGAATTCTAAGGTACCTAAGTAAATGCAGTTATAAAACCAAAGCTCATTTAAGCTGAAAGTAGAAATACAAAAAAAATGTATACGGAAATCAAGTCAGTATTTCTAACCGGTCGTCGTGGAGATCCCTGGGGGAGGTCGTTGTCTAGCAGCGGACGTATTGATACGATGATGAGCACGGCTGATAATTATGATGATGAAGATGATGCTATCTAAAGAAGTAACATAAAAAGATGAATGAAAAATGTCCAACCTGAAAAGTGTTCAATCTGCAAAATAAATAAATAGCGGTTTTTAAGGTTCTGTAGTGTAAAATATTCCAGATTGGACATTTTTCAGGTTGGACATTTTTCAGGTTGGACATTTTTTAGGTTGGACATTTTTCAGGTTGGACATTTTTCAGGTTGGACATTTTTCAGGTTAGACATTTTTCAGGTTGGACGTTTTTCAGATTGGACGTTTTTCAGATTGGACATTATTATCGTAAATCGGTTAAACCACGTATTCACTAGGCAACACGCTCAAGGATTAATATCAACAGCTGTTATTTTTTTATTAATTTCGGTGAGTTTTTTTATTTCCAATTTCAATTTCAATACACTTTATTGCACATTTGAAAATTACAGACAAAAAAAGAGAAAAACAGATACAGTAATGTACATCTAGGCGGTCTTATCGCTAACAGCGATTTCTTCCAGACTACTTTATTATATTAACAACTTAAATTTTTTTCAACTTTATTAATTATTTTAAGATCTTACCTTTTTAAATAGTATTTAAGCTTTATAAATTTAGTTATCTTTTATTTTGGATCTGAAACAGATCCGGATTCAATATCCATCGGATCGCAATATCTATTTGTGTTAATCTGGTCATATGTCTTTTTTTGTCTTTACGTATTGCCCGCTCATTGGACTAAATGTAGTCTGGCCTTAAGACTAATTATGTAATTTGATAGGGCGCTATCACACGCGGCCATTTGTTAGGATCACAATGCGGCAGAAAGGGTTTCCAGAGAGGCGGAAAATAGGTCATCATGACACATATTAATCTTACCTGCCTGACCTAATCTGTTCCCTTCATTTATTTACCGACGTATTTAGTGTCATATACGATTGTGTATTAAAATTCAGATAAACCAGGTATTTGACGTCAAATTGGGTATGTTATAATAGTACATTGTGCAATAAGGGTAGTAAGTAGGATAATACCCTTACTACCCGTGATGCGCACAATGTTTTTCATCACATTTGCGAGGAAATAAGTCAAGTTTAGTCAAGTTAAGTTAAGTCAAGTTAACTATTCAATTTAACTTAGTTAATTTAATAAACCAGTTCAGTACAGCCATTCATACACATTACAGCCCCTAGGGGTATAATATTGTATTGATTTTCATTACTCCCGCGGGTGTATAATATAGGCCACTGTCTTTCTGTATGCATGCATATAATATGACCATTTACGAGCAGGTTTGATGAAAAGATATTTCAAGGCGTATACAGTAAGTAGGAAACTTAATGGTCCTTTATGGGATATTTTTCATTTCCGTGTCGAAAAACATAAAACACAATAAAGGCAAAACATGCCTGGTATTAATGTTACTTAAGCTTCGCACAATCTTTGCAAACAATTCGTCGCTGATTTTGCAAAAGGGCCTATCTCATATTTTTCACTTTTCAGTAGGAACAAAAAGCGACGTACATCTAGATTAGTGGATCATACCGGTAGATAACACTGTTTTGCAAATAAAACTGAGATAGGCCATTTTGCAACGTCAGCGACGAATTGTTATCATCAACTAAACGCTCCAGAGAGCTGAAACTAATTACAGTAAACTAACTAATTACGAATTGATAAACAAACTTGATTTAAGAAGATGCGTTGCAGAAGTTTGTTGCCGCTTCTATTCGGCTGATACCTATGGATGCGGTGGAAGACAATAACATTTAAAAATTTACCCAGTATATACAAGCATTAACAGATTTTGACTTTGTCTTGGTAGTACTTTTGGCCTCTATTTGCCGGGTTATTTGTCTATTTTATAGTAAACGATTTCTATTTCCTATGCCCTTGATTATTATTGTTTAATGTCAAAGACAATTGAAATTCCACAAAGTTGTTTTTATTTTGTATCGGTAGTGTTTTGATATCGTTGGTTGCGGCAGGCAAGTTATTTGGCGCTTTTCAATAGGCGGATGAGCTTTAATGAAAACATAACACTCGATAAAAGGCAAGGGTAAAGTTAAGACACTGAACAAATATTGAAATTTTATTAAGTATTTTTCCTCTGGATGTTTTCTTATAACCAAAAGAATCTTATTTCTTATTATCTCATGGCTTAGCTTAACGCACAAATGACACGTCGCAGTATCGTACATCGCACACTCGTATTTCGCACTACCTACCATGCAACTAATAAATACAAGCACTTCCCTCTCAGTGATAATTCAAATATCAAAGTGAATATATCACGCCTGTGCTGTTTAGACAGCGACCTGAGAATAGCCTCCATTCTCCTCGTAACGGAGAGGAAACTGGATTTTAATCTCTTAAGGGTTTTGTAAAACGCACTGTAGCTGGAGATGTGCCTAGAATTTATTTGCTCTTCGCGATGCTAATGTTTGCCGCTGGTCCAGTTTAGTTATGTCGCTGTTGACATCATTTTAACAAAACGCACAATAACCTAAACGCTTAATGACCTTAACGCATAATGACCCTAACACTTAATGACCTTAACGCATAATGACCTTAATGCTTAATGACCTTAACGCATAATGACCTTTACAAATAATGACCTTAACGCCTAATAACCTAGAGAAAAATTAGGGTTTTTTTATAACAATTGATGTTTAAAATTAAGTTATTTTAAAACTACCTCTGGCTCAAGTATGTAGTACACATACTACTAGCTCGAATTTGAAAATGTGAAGTAGGTATGCTTGAGAATGAATGAGATAATGCTTCTACTGAAGAAGTTGTTGAAACGACTCTCGCTATGATATGTGTAAGGGTAGCCAAACAATTTCTACCAAAAGGTCCCCAAAATTATTTGACTAAAAGTTTCAAAGATATATGTCAGGATTAGTCCGGGATATCTTAAATAAAACCTCCAGGGAAATGCCCTCCCATACCGCGGGCCTTAGAAACGAGCGGCTTAGAGACAATTAATTATAAACTTCGAGAGTTGAAAATGGTCCTTCATGAAATACGATCGCAATACGGGTCTGTCCTTACGGGTATACCAGACCGCAGGGGTATAAATCTTCCCCTTGTATGAAAATTTTCTTCTTCCCCAATAATAGCGAACGTCCGACTCGCTGTCGTGGAAGCTAAGCTAGAGTTAAGTTAAGCTTAGTTGTGAGTGCGGCCTTTTGTTTATAGGGTTCAATACAAGCCCAAAGTGCACAGATTATGAAACAAAAGGTTTTTAGTGAAAGAAAATCAGATGAAGTAAGCCCATAAATATGCCTGTTTCTTTATAGCCATGGAAATAATTATATAGGGCCCTTGATAAATTATTAATTTGATATCAGAGATATGTATTTATTAACATAAAGTACAATTAATATGAGTAAGTTATTAGTGTCGATAAGATGATAGGTAATGACATTTTTTACAGCTAATGCAAGTTATTTAAAGAAATTTATTAGGTTTTCCGCCCATGCACATTCTGTGCATTACCTACAAACGTTAAAATAAAATAATATTGAAGTGTGAAAGTGTATATAATGACTAAAGTAAAAAAACATGATTATACATAAATATAGGAATACGAATTCATACTAAAACACTGCTTAAATATAAAAAATATACACACATAAAAATAAATTACATTATTTTTATCATAATACCATTTTTATCACTGTATAGTCAAGAACACGTCTAGTTAAACAGTGGTAGCCTAACTGCTTTCAAAATAAAGTTGACATTGCCACAAAAGTGTATAGCTTGGTCTGAGACTGTATATAGCCTGTAGAGGCGCTCATAATCATAACAATAAAAGTATATTAAGAGTTGAGGCTAAAGCCTCTTGGATAGGGTACGAATTGCAATTATCTTGAGCTTTAGTAAGCGCCTCCTCCGGATTGCGTGATTATAAATACCTGCAGTACAGGCAGAGGCTGCTCTGCAATGCCGCCGTGTACGGATACAATTGACGCAACAAATCCAGTTAAACTACAGAAATGCTAAGAACGGCAAATATATAACCAGCTCTATATAACACCTTGGAGGCGGTGGTAGATAAAAAATTGACGTTGTATAAATGTACCCAGTGTACTTACATGCAATAAAATAGTTTTGAATTTGAATTT
Source organism: Metalampra italica (assembly GCA_949699065.1). Taxonomy (NCBI): domain Eukaryota; kingdom Metazoa; phylum Arthropoda; class Insecta; order Lepidoptera; family Oecophoridae; genus Metalampra; species Metalampra italica. The sequence continues at coordinate 9,030,124 of OX452985.1, forward strand.
GAATTTGAAATATTTAAAAGAGTCAAACAATATATTATATATAATTATATACGGGTCTTACACACGAACATCTTTTATTTACCGTATATAATTTTATAATTATGAATACAAAGCGCGAAAGTCTAAAATGTAATATATTATACTTGTTGGAATTGGTAAAGATGTAGATCAGGGTTGTTTTTGTAATGTGTATGCACAAAAAATGGATAATACATTTTAATACTCAAGACCCATTATGTCTACAAACTGCATTACAGTTTGGCGGATTTTAAATAAGATTTATTTGTTTATTATTGATTATTTATTTAATGTTTAGGTCGCCAATAGTTATTTATGTTTAGGTTAGTTAGATTGCTGGTAACCATGGAGCGAGCGAAGTGAGCCCAGAAAATGAATAAATTTTTAAATTCCATTTAAATGTATCATCGCTATATTGCAGCGGGTATGGACGGTTGTGCGACGTACACAAGCCGCTTCAGCACAGACTATGGGTGTCTGTGTTGCATTTGTAATTACGCGTCCGGATTAGGTTTGACGGCATCAGGATTTTAAAAAATCCCGTCTATATCCGGCCGTTAAGGAGTGATTCGCAACAGAAATGTAAAAAGTTACAATAGACGGTGTTTGTTTCCAGCTTTACAGATTAAAAAGGGATCAAATAAATTGACGAGTAAAGGCTTTGTGGATTAGACTTAGCCGCAGAGTATGTGGGTTCGGTTCCCACTGGGGACAAACAGCTTGTGGTCCCGATGTGGATGTTATATTTGTGAATTGTCCTATCCATGATTAATTTCGATTGTACAGGAGAAAATTCTAATATTGGATTGGTATCGTATTCTGAAATATTATTTATTTTACACTTGAATAAATTTAATTAAAATGCCAATAAATATACCTAGTGAACTAGGATAAGATTATCCAAGGATTATGTGACTTGGGAGGATTTGATGAACATTTAGGTGAGTACTAGAAATATTTTAAATGTGGAGACCGCGGACCGGTACGCGCAGCGTGGGACGCCCTCTCGCCAGGTGGACCGACGACCTAAAAAAGGTGGCCGGAAGCGGCTGGAAGCGCAGGCTTGTGGACCGGGTGTGGCGGCGTTCACTGGGAAAGGCCTATATCCAGCAGTGAACGTGAACGAAAGATGACGATGAAATGAAATATTCTGTGTACCTATGTACTTACTTAAGTCGATTGGACATTGAGATTTGAAACTAAGTGGAAAGTGTGATTGATTTTTATTTAAAGCCAGAATTCAATTCAATTCAAATCAGTTCAGTTCAATTCAATTACACTTACATTCACTACACTTCATTACACTACACATTTCATTCATTACACTTTATTTCACATTCAAAAATTAAAGACAAATAGAAAAAAAAGATACAATATACATCCAGGCGGTCCTATTGCTAAGAGCGAATTCTTCCAGACAACCTCAAGAATTAATACCGGTAATGCCGAGTTGGCCCTAAATATTCTCCAAGCTCTATAATAAATAGGCAAATAAAAATGGTTCTGAACGGTGTGAGAAAAACCGATCAGAACCGGTCGAACGCTTGGTCACGACTTCACCAGAGTATCGGTTTTAACTGGCGAGTGAACGAGAAGCCAATCAGATAAACCAGTCGGAACACAGCAGCGGCTCGCAAAGTTGTGGGTTTGACATAATCTATTGAAAGGTACTAGGTACAGTTTGTATATTGTATACAGACTGGTATTTTCGAAGCGTACCTGAAACTAAAGTATTATAAATACTGAAGACAGCAAAATTTACTGAGAGGAAACATTGCTTTATAAAAATAAAAAAGTAGAACTGCATTCAAAGATTTTTAAGAAACCACCTGTCTCTGAGTCGGGAATCGAACCGGACAAATGTGGATAAAACACATCCTGTATTTTTATGAAATCCACTACCGATCGAAAGGGTACTAAGTAACATTACTATCCTAAACTAAAGGAAAACCATGAAATTTAATATTTATTATTTATTTTAGTACAGTGGACCGCACGTCAGTGGAAACACTTTGACCTAGAGCTGGCCTGGCCTATTAGGGAGGTTCAATACTATAAGAGACCAGTTTATAACTTTATACTAGTTTTGTTTCCACTGACGTGCGGTCAACCGTACTTTGAAAATATCAAGATGACTCATCATACATAACTATACAAAAAAACATTAATCAATTCTGTGGCACCGTCCCATCTTCCAGCTTCCGCGGTCAAGGCCGGTTCTGCGGCCGGTCCTGCTGAGGACCTCAAACGGCGCAAATATGCTGTGCTAAGCAGTGACTACGTATTTGAGCCGTTTGGGGTCGAGACGCTCGGACCGTGGGGACCGGGAGCTCACCGTCTCTTTCGAGAGATGGCGAAGCGTCTGGTCGAGGCTACCAACGACCAGAGGGCTGGGCATTACCTCGCTCAGAGGATCAGCCTCACAATCCAGCGGGGTAATGCCGCCAGCCTTCTGGGCACACTCCCAGCGGTGGGGAGCCTCGAGGGTTTTTTTTATTTATAATTTATTTTTAAGTTTAGTTTTATATAATAAGTTTTTTATTAATCAATCTCTAAAAACTATATTTATCTCCTCAAACTCAACTCTCCCTAAAACATGTTTTTCGTAATGGCATTTTTGACGAAATGCAACTTTTACTTAACGCATTTTGACGAGTGTGTCTCAAGATTCTAATGTTTTGCTTCAAGCTAAAAACTTTTATGGAGCATATATACCTACAGTTGCCACAGAGGAAGTAATCAGTTGCTAGGTGCCGGCCGGCTGTATACCACTCAACCTCCATACACTATAGTATATAGAGTTTTTACAGCAACGAGAATAACTTTACTTAAAATATTATACATTCGTGTTCTTCTGAAATAAAAAATAAGTAAATAAAATAAGTATACTTTTACTGTTCACACAGTGCGGTAGGTACTTAAATATTTTTTTATTTATAAGTTAAGTTAATAAGTTATACAAGATCGCTCATCGCTCGTAGAACTGACGGCCGTTGGGGCAGAAAGGTTTTCGAGTGGCGACCACGTATCGGAAGACGCAGCGTAGGCCTCCCACAAGGTGGACCGACGATCTGGTGAAGGTCGCGGGACCCGGCGGGATGAGGTTAGCGCGGGACCGGTCGTCGTGGAGATCCTTGGGGGAGGCCTTTGTCCAGCAGTGGACGTCTACAGGCTGATATGATGTTGATGACAAGTTCAATGTACAGAAATACAGTTCGTAGCACGTTCGTAGACGATCCGTAGCAAGTTCGTAGAGGCAAGTTTACTTAAGGATTATAAGTAAGTATTTACTGGTACTTTTACATTTTACTGCCGACTGGTGTACGAAATAGTTTTTTTACGACTGAGCAAATTAAGAGGAAAAATATTATTTTACTTTGTGTTCTTTGCCCGTCGTAGTAAAGTCGACCGCACGTCAGTGGAAACAAAACCAGTATAAACTGGTCTCTCATAGTATTGACACTCAATAATAGGCTAGGCCAGCTCAAGGACAAAGTGTTTCCACTGACGTGCGGTCGACTATACTCATTACTGTGGTAGTATTACACGAACTAAAAGTTATTTCTTTCCTTAAAGTTCATTGGTACGGGCCAAGGTTCGAATCCACGACCTCGTGATTTATAAGTGAGTGCCCGCCCTAACTAGACTACCACAGCTTCCAAGGACAGCATTCATAATCATCATCATTTCAGCCTTTCAGCGTCCACTGCTGGACATAGGACTTCCCCAACGAACGCCACCACACCCGGTCCATCGAGCCTCTTCCGGCCACCCTCTTCAGGTCGTCGGTCCACCTGGCGGGGGGGCGTCCCACGCTGCGCGTACCGGTCCGCGGTCTAAACTCCAGAACCACTTCAGTTTGTTAATCCTACAAACAATCCAGGACAGCATTAGTAATTGTTATTGACAGTGAAAATAGATCATATCCTTTCCAGTGTTCCTCCCCCGCGCAAACATCCCTTGCGTGTTTGGGGGTGAAAATTTTCGCTCGATTGCCGTCAACTGTGGAGAGGCACAAATTGTGATCTGCCTCGCCACAGATGCTGGGGTCGAATGTAAGAATAACGCGAGTTCTTATTGGAATCTACATGAATTAATGGTATTATGACGCGCAAACGAAAATCAACCTCCGAGTGGTATACAGCTTTGTAGGTTGATACACTATATTTAATTAGCCAATAGCGTAGCGCTGCGTGGCTGCAATCATTCTATCGATATAATTAATGCTACACTATTTTCAGTAACATGAAATTGTTTTTTAGGGTTCCGAACCTCAAAAGAGGAAAAAAGGAACCCTTATAGGATCACTCGGTTGTCCGTCTGTCTGTCCGTCTGTCAGTCTGTCAAAATTCTTTTTTGCACAGGACTTGAGTAATTTTTTTTTAATTCGCTTTATTTGTCCTCGCTTCTATTTATTTGTCTGTTTCGCTTTGTTTGTTAAAGACAAAGGATATTGTCCATACAGCCAAGTCAGAGGTTATGAAAATTGATATGGGAGCTCGCCAATTCGTTCTTTTATTAACGATTTTCGAAATAATTGTTAAATTAAGTTTGTACGGAACCCTCAGGGCGCGAGTTCCACTCGCACTTGTCCGGTTTTTCTATTTTATTTTCATTTTATCATCCAAGTCTCATATCTTCTCAATCATTTGCCTGTATCGGACATTTGTAATTTTGATTAAAAAGCGTTAAAAATGGGTGTTATTTTCAATATTCTCAAGGAGTACTTGAAACTGTGTCTCTCTGTGAATCTAATAATATATGTTAGATTTTCGTTAGGGTTTTATTGTGAATTGAGTGACTTTAAAATTATACAATTATTAGGAAAATCCTATTGTGTTTGCGTAGCTTATGTGCTTTCAGCGAAGGTTTATTTTTATTACAGTCATATTTCGATTTATATGCCGGTAAAAACCGCTGAAATATTTAGTATCTATCTGTTATTACTGGAATATAATATCAGTGTAGGTCTATCTATATTCACAAAAGAAAAGTATTTCGTCAAATATTTAGCTGGTGTAAAAATCATTAATACAACAATGGGTTTGAAGTCACAAATCAAAAGTATTGCCGCATTTGCGATGTTACTTGTGTTGGTCCTCTATAGATATGCATCGCTTGTCTTAAGCTGTTTAACAAGCGGATGTTCTGGTCATATCTACTACATTATATCTACTATAGTATTCGCAAGTCAAGTATACTATATCTCCCATATTGCCATTTGCGATTTGTTCCGGAAGCAAATGAGGTCACTTCGACAACTACTGAAAAATAAAATGGAGGATAATAATAATTCCACGGAAGAAGGAAAAACACAAATCATTAAAAAATGTCTACACGTGTACAAGAATATATTGGATAATGCAGATAGCGCCATTTCAAGTACAAAATTATCTGTAAGTATTCTCACGTATTATTATTTGTTGTGGAAACACAGTATTTGAAAAAAATCCACAGACTTTACGCAATACGCAAGAATCTTAGTACATTGAAAATGTATCATAGTAGCTAGACGGTTATGAGCGACTGTACGTTATTTTGCGTCTCGTACCTTGAAACCCTCGCTACGCTCAGGATTCTATCAAAGCACAAATCCTAGCACCCTTCGCTTGCTCAGTTTTCGGTGAACTATAACGTCAGCACAGTGATATTGACAAAATCTCCCAACTTTGGGGTTACGTATTATCTCTGAACCTATGAAAGATAAAATTTCAAAAAATATATACTTGGATAGTCCATCTAAGCGCAGAGGTGCTTTTTCTCATTTTTTCGATATTCCAAATAGATTCGTTAAAAATTTTTTTTTTCGAAATTTCGTCCCGTAAAAACTTATTCGATTTTCAAAAAAATTTGCCAACCGATTTTCAAACTTCTAACGCAATAATGTGTCGCGATAAATTCTGCGCCTTATGAGCCCTCGTCTGACCCCGTAGCCCTAAATTTATAGCAGTTATCGCAGATTTTGCCTATTTCGTGAAATCGATCCCATAAAAATTTTCTATGTTTAAAAAACTCACTTAGAGCCTTGAAGACTCTAAGGGTTGAACCACATCTGTTAGCACGGAATCGCACTTTTACATATTTCTATCCTTTTCTGTCGTTCAGGAACGTCATTTGCTAGAGCGAGAAACATAGTGGGTGTGCTATGCAGCGCCGGCGATGCGCCCGGCAGCACGGCCCCAAGTCGATCGCCCCGGCGGGGGCGATGGAGTGCTGACGCGTGCTACCGCGCGCTACAGCACACGCGCTATGCTTCTCGCTCTAGCAAGTGACGTTATGTCTGCACGAAAATGCGACAGCATGCGCTCGCGCGCGATAGCGTGCTATAGCATGCTATAGCACGCCGCCGCAGCACTGACGGCAGAAGTACGATTCCGTGCTGGCTGACTTATATGGTCCAATCTTAAAGCGTGACACACACTGGGCGGCGGCGTTGCGAAAGCGTTGCGGCGGCGAAGGTTTGTATGAAGAACGCGCCGCGCCGCCGCCGCTTTGATTTAAAGGGCTTCATACTATTTAGAACATTACAGAAAAAAACCGCAACGCTTCCGCAACGCCGCCGCTCAGTGTGTGTCACGCTTAAAAGTGTATCTAAACGATCATGCTTGCACGTAGTTTGCATGTCATGCACGTCAATCACTACAGCTAGACGATCATGCATGAGTAACAGCACGTATTGCATGACATGCCGCATGATCGTTTAGATCGTAACTTAGCTCAATGTGTTTGACATCTGTCTCTGGTTTTGTAATTTGTCGTTTCCGTTTGTTTACAGAATTTGATCGGATTACTTTGTTGCTTTATGAAAATTTTTATTGTTATAATCTTGGCTATAAAACTCTTGGAAACTGTAAGTAACTATCGTAAGTCAAACAACTTTGACTTAACTTTTAATCCTTAGCATCCATAACGTCATAGTATCATCATTATCATCAGCCTGCACTAATCCACTGTTGGACATAGGCCTCACCCAAGGCGCGCCACTGAGTCCGTCTTCGACTCTCCGCATCCAGTCACTGCCAGCCGCCCTACGCAGGTCGTCGCTCCATCTAGCCGGGGGGCGTCCCACACTACGCTTGCCAAGTCGTGGTCTCCACTCGAGAACTCGTCTACCCCAGCGGTTATCGGTTCTCCGACAGATGTGACCAGCCCACTGCCACTTCAACGTGCTAACCCTTTGAGCTATGTCAAAGGCTTTGGTTCTCTGGCGGATCACCTCGTTTCGGATCCTGTCTCTCAGAGAAACTCCGAGCACAGCTCTTTCCATAGTCTGTTGAGCGACTTTGAGTTTTCGGACGTCATAATGTAGTGTCCCCATACTTGGGGCTTCGTTGATTTGCCTGTTTATTGTTTGTGTGCATGTTTATGAGTGTGTGTGTGTGTGTGTGTGTGTTTGTATGTATGTAGGTATGTATGTAATTAATTATTAATTGTTTTATCTTACAGAAATCTCTATTAGGACCAATAATTGCACTTATAGACTCACTGACCGTGGTCTTGCGGATGTGCCTGCCAGCCATACTGTCTGAATTCGTACTGTACGAATGTGATGAAATAAAGTCGATTCTCGCAGATCAACTGTTGGATTGCACAGGTAGGTATCGGTTTCCTCAAGCCACAGAATGCATATGCTCAAACACCTATTATTTATAGGTTTATTTTTAGGTTGAGCTAGTTAAATTTTTTTGGATATCTTTAGATATGGAATAAACAGCTAGTGACAATTTTCTGTTCCATTATGTAATGAGGATACTTTTAATATTATTTTCCAGACGCAAAGCTTCGCGGCGTGCTGTACGACGCGCTGGACTACATGGAGGTCCGTCCCCCCAAGTACTCGGTGTGGCGACTGTACCCGCTCGACATCACCATGCCGCTGGGCTTTATCAACATCTGCACCACCTACGTCATCGTCTACATGCAGTATACTTATACTTACTGATGATGTCATGCATGACAACCAACACCTCCCCTTAGAGTCAGAGGGTTATTGCACTATCATATTTGTCTCAATGGGTCATTTAATTTATCAAAATTAAGAGAGATAAATTAAATTAACTTAATGACTACATGCTTGTTTTTATTAGGTAAATATAAGTAGGTTTAAATTATTCTACTCATCAAATATTCTTATGTATATTTTATGTAATAAATAAGGTACACTACTGTCTGTCTACTTTACTTGTCTCTTTACCCAAATGACTACTGGAAGAAAATTCAGTACTCCCGAACTGAAAGTTCGTTCCACTCAATCCACGTTAAAGCATGTTTTTCTCGGTAAGTTTACTTAAAAGTAAGTAACCTCAGATAGGTAAGTAAGTAACATATTCAGCAGTGGACTAAAGCAGGCTGATGATGATGACGAATGGAAACTAATCAACATCATCCTGCTGCGTATTTTCCACAACATCATTTTGGTGGAAATACAAAAAGGCCATAAAAAATGGGCCGACGCCTAACAAGTAACATTATCTGAATGTAACTGGAGATTTTAAAATAAAATAAATAATAACATTCCTTTTGTTTGAACTAATCACATCTGACATGTATCAATCATGTAGTGAATGTAGAACATTGATAAAATATAAGCGATCATGAGTCATCAGCATTATTTATATCTATACTGTTATATAAATTATTATTAGTCTGTAAGTACACATATAAATGAGTAATTAACAAATCAATCAGCAGATTAATCGCTCATTTAGTTTTTAAGTTGTCCAAATCAATTTTTTCTGGAGTTTATTTTCGTATTTTCTAATTAAAATGAATGAATATGATGCACTTAAACTGTATTTATGTACACTCGTTGCATTGACGAATAGCGTACGGCTACGTGGCGACGATAATATCTAGCTAAGTAGATTGATTAAGTAAGTACTTACATGCAGTATTTTTAGTTACCTACCTACATTTCACTAAAGTTCATACGTATTCAGTCCTTTGTCCACACTATCTCTTGTAAACAGGATTTAAAAAAAAAAAAAAGTAATTTTTTATTATTAATAATGGTTATAAAATTTTGTGACATTTTCAAAGGCGGTTTGAGGCAGTGTTTTTCTTTAAAACTTATTATATTTGTCAGATTTTTGTTCGGCTATTATTGTGAATTGAGTGATTTTAAAATAATACAATTATTAGGAAAAGCTTATTGTATTTGCATAGCTTATGTGGTTTCAGCGAAAGTTTATCTGTTTTACATTAAGATATCATTTAATTTGCCGATAAAGTCGGTTGAAATATTAAGTGTCTTTCTGTTATTACTGGAATATATTATGAGTGTTGGTCTATCTATATTTACACGAGAAAAGTATTTTGTCAAATATTTGGCTGGGGTAGAAATCATATATAAGACAATGGGTGTGAAGTCAAAAATGAAAAGTGTTGCAGCATTTGCAATGTTACTTGTATTGGCCTTACATAAATTTGGATCACTAGCCGTAAGCTGTTTAACAAGTAAATGTTCTGGCTATATCTACTACATAGGTGTAGTAATATTTGCAAGTCAAGCATACTACATCTCCCACATTGCTATTTTCGATTTGTTTCGAAAGCAAATGAGGTCACTTCGGCAACTACTGAAAAATAAAATGGAGAATAATATTAATTCCACAGAAGAAGGAAAAACACAAATTATTAAAAAATGTCTACACGTGTACAAGAATATATTGGATAATGCAGATAGCGCCATTTCAGGTACAAAATTATCTGTAAGTATTTTAGGTGTTACAAATAGTGTTGTGAATTTTATCCTTGCAGCTCAAGCTTAACGCTCAATGTCTTTTATGCTTATTTCAACTTTTTATTTATACCAAAAATATATATACATTTATTTAATTATTAATAATAACAATATGTAATTTGTTGTTTCCGTTCGTTTACAGAATTTGATCGGATTACTTTTCTGCTTTACGAAAGTTTTTATTGCTATATTCTTGGCTATAAAACTTTTGGAAACTGTAAGTATCGAAGCATAAAAACTTAACACTATTTTTCATTACTCATACTCTGAAAGAAGGTCTGAAGTTGCCTGAGTAGCGGGTTGAAAGTAATACATCTCAGCCCTAGGGAGAATCGCTTTCAACTGACAGCTGTCAAATTATATATAAAAAAACTAGTACTATTTTGACATTTCTATTGGACCATGTTCCAATGCGCGATGTTAAATTGAAATAACATAAAGTTATGTATTATTTAAAGAATATATATATTTAAATGACTTTATTATAATTATTACTGTCAACTATTTCTTTAAATAACATAGATTTGGGCAAAATATTTATCATTTTTTCAATTATGGAAATGAAAAATAATGGCAGAATAGCTGGCCGGCCATAGAAAAAAAAACAAAATAGACGGGAAAGCGGCAATCCGATCTTCTTTTGTTTTTTCGAGTTGTAGAGTTTTGTTTATATACTTCCGTATAGCAGAGATTTGTATTAACACTCATTTTATGTTTTTGTTTTTACTTTCAGTGTATTCTTAATGAAAAGCACAGTGTTTCCCTCGGGTTCAAGACTTATTTAGAGGTTCCTCGAACTATTGGCGCCCTCGCTACGCGTCGGGCGCCAAACCCCGTCTCGGGACTTAAATAAGTTACTTTCACCCCTGGGGTAACAATGTACTATTAATTCATAAGGCCCATCGTCTATAGTGATTAGTATACCATACTTGGTGCTGGCTATGTATAATAATTATATGTAATTAATGTCATAATCGCTTTACCCTACAGAAATCTTCATTACGACCAATAATTATAATTATAGACTCACTGACCGTGGTCTTGCGGATGTGCCTGCCAGCCATACTGTCTGAATTCGTACTGTACGAATCTGATGAAATAAAGTCGATTCTCGCAGATCAATTGTTGGATTGCACAGGTATCGGAGACAAGTTAATTGTTTGAACTATTTTTGATAAAATCCTAAAAAAGTGTAACGAAACGTTTCTGTTAAAATAACGTCCTTTAAAAATGAGTGAAATGAAACGTCGCCATATTATGCTCACCAACTCACCATTAGACGACGACGCAATCCTGTCTATTGTCAACATGGATGGAACGACACGTTAAACGTTATGCCGCCAAACTTTTGAATGAGTTATTGCTCTTTTATGTTATGGTCCCACCCTCAAAAATAAAGCAAAGAGCGCTCAAAGAATGGCCACATAGAGTGAGTGAAGCGAGCGGCAGAACCCAACAACTAATTGTTGCCCAGAAATCAAACGTGACTATTAGATCCGACAACAAATATAAATAACTAACCTGGGGAAAAATATTACTTTAATTCTGGTACTTTTTTAGTATGACACCTATCGGGAAGGAATTTTTTTAGTATCATCCTTTTTAGCGTCAGTGGTCTCGGGGATAAGACACGGCCTATCATATCGATAAGTCCGAAGTTCGATCCCCGGCCGGGCCATGTACCAATGGGATTTTTCTCGAAACTTAAGTACATTTACTGACTGCTCTCAAACGGTGAAGGAAAACATCTGAGGAAACCTGTATACGCCGAAGAAGAAATTCTTTGGCGCATGTGAAGTCCACCAACCCGCACTGAGCTAGCGTGGTGGACTATAACCCGAACGCCCTCGTTGTGAGGGTAGGCCTAAGCCCCAGCAGTAGGGATATATTAATAGGCTGTTGTGATGATGATGATCCTTTTTAGCATCATGCCACCTAGTAGCTATGACAGTTTGAGATTTTCGGGTATCTTTATTAAATTATGGAACACGTTTATTGTACGATGTTATATTATTTTCCAGACGCAAAGCTTCGCAGCGTCCTGTACGACGCGCTGGACTACATGGAGGTCCGTCCCCCCAAGTACTCGGTGTGGCGACTGTACCCGCTGGACATCACCATGCCGCTGGGCTTTATCAACATCTGCACCACCTACGTCATCGTCTACATGCAGTATACTTATACTTACTGATGATGTCATGCATAACAACCAACACCTCCCCTTAGAGTTAGAGGGTTATTGCACTATCATATTTATATCAGTGAGTCATTTAATACACATGATTACTTATTGATTACAATACATGTTTGTTTATAGTAGGTAAATTTAAGTAGGTTTATATTATTCTACTCATTAAATATTCTTATGTATGTTTTATGTAATAAATAAGGTGCACAACTGTATGTTTGTCTACTTCACTTGTATCTTTACCCAAAAGGTCTACTAGAAGAAAACTCCCGAACCTAGTACTATTATATAATCTATGCCCGAACTAAAAGTTAATTCCACTCAATCCACGTAAGTCATATTAGTCGTAGAAAGTGTCATCATTAAGACGTACATGTTGAGCAAATATTGGACGTCAGAGGAGCCTTTGTGCAAAATTTCAAGTCTCTAGGCTCAACGGGTCAGGGCTGTGCGTTGATCAATCAGTCAGACAGTTTCTTCTTTTAATATATTGACACAGAGTATATTATAGTTTCCAAATATTGGCGGCCAACAAGTATAGGTAATATTTAATGAATGTATCTATTTGGAAATTTTAAAATAAAATAAAAATTTTTAGTTTTGTTTGAATTAATCACATCTTACATTACATGGTGTCGCAGGTGAAACTAGAACATTGATAAAATATAAGCGATCATGAGTCATCATCATTATTAGTATTCATGCTGTCATTTATATTATATTTAGTCTGCAAGTACACCTATAAGAGTAAATCAACAAATCATTCAGCAGACTAACGCCCATTTAGTTTTTAGTCGTAAAAACAATTTATTATGGAGTTTATTTTCTAATTAAAATGAATGAATACGATGCACTTAAACTGTATTTATTACGTACATTGACGAATAGCGTAGCGCTACGTGGCGACGATATTATAGCTAAGTAGATTGATTAAGTACTTACATGCAGTATTTTTAGTTACCTACCTACATTTCACCAAAGTTCATACGTATTCAGTCCATTGTTCACTAGTATCTTTTGAAAGCAGGATAAAAATAAAAATATTAATAATGGTTATAAAATTGTCTGCAATTTTTAAAGGCCGTTTGAGGCAGTGTTTCTCTTTCAAACTTATTATATTTGTAAGATTTATGTTCGGCTTTTATTGTGAATTCAGTGATTTTAAAATAATACAATTATTAGGAAAAGCTTATTGTATTTGCGTTGCTTATGTGCTTTCAGCTAAAGTTTATGTGTATTACAATAAGATATCATCTAATTTGCCGATAAAATCGGTTGAAATATTAAGTGTCTTTCTGTTATTACTGGAATATAATATAAGTGTTGGTCTATCTATATTTACACGAGAAAAGTATTTTGTCAAATATTTGGCTGGGGTAGAAATCATATATAAGACAATGGGTGTGAAGTCAAAAATAAAAAGTGTTGCAGCATTTGCGGTGTTACTTGTATTGGTCTTAGATATATATGGATCATTAGCTGTAAGCTGTTTAACAAGTAAATGTTCTGGCTATATCTACTACGTAGGCGCAGTTATATTTGCAAGTCAAGCATACTACATTTCCCACATTGCTATTTTCGATTTGTTCCGAAAGCAAATGAGATCACTTCAAAAACTACTGAAAAACAAAATGGAGAATAATAATAATTCCACGGAAGAAGGAAAAACACAAAGCATTAAAAAATGTCTACACGTGTACAAGCATATATTGGATAATGCAGATAGCGCCATTTCTAGTACAAAATTATCTGTAAGTATTTTTAGGTTTTGCAAATATAATATTGTGAACTTTATTTAGCACAAGACATAACGCTCAATGTCTTTTATTTAAGGCTCTTCATATTTCAAATTTTTATTTATGCCGAAAATATACATAATATACTTAATTCATAATAATAATAGTTATGTAATTTTTTTCTTCCGTTTAATTACAGAATTTGGTCGGATTACTTTTCTGCTTTACGAAAGTTTTTATTGCTATATTCTTGGCTATAAAACTTTTGGAAACTGTAAGTATCGAAGCATAAAAACTTGACACTATTTCAATTCATAAGGCTCATCATCTATTAGTGATTAGTATCCCATACTTGGTGCTGGCTATGTATGTAATTGTATGTCATTAATGTCGTATTTGTTTTATCTTACAGAAATCTCTATTAGGATCAATAATTTTACTTATAGACTCACTGACAGTGATCTTGCGGATGTGCCTGCCAGCCATACTGTCTGAATTCGTACTGTACGAATCTGATGAATTAAAGTCGATTCTCGCTGATCAACTATTGGATTGCACAGGTATCGGAGACAAGTTAATTGTTTGAACTACTTTTGACAAAATCCTAAAAAAAGAGTAACGAAATGTTCTGTTAAAATAACGTCCTTTAAAAATGAGTGCAATAAAACGTCGCCATATTATGCTCACTAGCGAGCGGGAGCGTAGCGAGCTTTTTCCGTGTTTTGTGATGCTCACAAACTCACCATTAGACGACGACGCGATCCTATATATTGTCAACATGGATGGATCTAAAACGTTATGCCGCCAAACTTTTGAATGAGATTTAATTGCTCTTTAATGTTATGGTGCCACCCTCAAAAATAAGTTGCAAGGAGCGCTTAAAGACAAAGAGTGACCATAAGGAGCGAGCGACAGAACCCAGCAACTAATTGTTGCCCAGAAATCGAACTTGACTTAAAAGTCAAGTCAGATTCGACAACAAAGTATATAAATAACTAACATCCCATTAAAAATACTTTAATTCTGGCACTTTTTTATTATGACACCGAATGTGAAGGGATTTTTTTAGTAACATCCTTCTAAGCATCATAGCTATGCCAATTTGAATTTTTCGGATATCTTTATAAAGTTAGGGAATAATCGGCTGGTGACATGTTTATGTATGATGTTATAATTATTTTCCAGACGCAAAGCTTCGCGGCATGCTGTACGACGCGCTGGACTACATGGAGGTCCGTCCCCCCAAGTACTCGGTGTGGCGACTGTACCCGCTCGACATCACCATGCCGCTGGGCTTTATCAACATCTGCACCACCTACGTCATCGTCTACATGCAGTATTCTTATACTTACTGATGATGTCATGACAAGTAACACCTACCCTTAAGGGTTATAAAGCATCTTAATATAAATGACCAATAGAACCTATTATTAATTCATATTTATATGGTAATGTAATGTAATTTAATTAATTATTGAATAAGTACATGTATGTTTTCAAATCAAACATTTTTTTTATTGCATGTAAGTATACTGGGTACTTATATATAGGTAGGTAAATAAAAAAGTATGATTAAAATAATCTATTCATTAAAATAATATTCTTACTACTAATTCTCTGCCCGACACTTTCACTGTGTCTTTAACCCAAAAGTCTACTGGAAGAAGACTCTTTCAGAGTTAAGTACGCCTTTTACAAATGTTTGTAAATTGTGTATAAAAAATTATAAACATGTGATACATTTTATCTTTGATATGATGAATGGCCTATGACCCTATGACCTACCTACTTACAACATAATATGAAATTCTATAAATATGATAGTGTAAATCCCCCCTTAAATCCAATATGGTCACTCTACTTACTATAAAATGCTACAAAGTTTAGTCTGTACAAGTCAATAATAAAAAGAAAATAGAGGGGATAGATATTCTAAGACCGGAAAAGAGTTTTGCAATAGTACACCAAAAATAAACTAAGCTAACTCTAAATATTAAAGTAAAAAAATCGATGAATATTGTGTTTAAGTCTCACAAACTTAAATTATGACTATTTTCATAGTGTCTAAATATCCTACCTAGGTAGGTAGATATAAAAAAATTCTAATACATAAAAACTATTTCAGTAGGACTAATTACCTTTATGTAATTACTATACGTACTGGCCAATGCAGTGGGTCTACGTGGCTGCTATGGTAGAATCTAGATAATTCAAGGCACTTCCACAGTATATTTAGTACCTAACATTAATAATCTTCATATTTCTATTTTATTTCATTTCATCGATTCATAACTTCTCAACCATTTAACGTATCGGTACGTACATTTTGTCATTTGGATTAAAAATAAATGTTCAAAATGGCTATAAAATGGTTTAATGCTGTCTTAAAACGGTGTTGTTCTTTTAAATTAATTATTTATGTACGTTTCTTGTTCGGGTATTATTATCAGTTGAGTGATTATAGAATAATAAATGCGTTAGGAAGATTTTATTGCTTAAGTGTGGCTGCTGTGATTTCTGTCAAAAATTACACACTTTACTGGGAGATGCACGATTTACGAAAGACCACAATTCATGTGTATATGTTCCATTTGTTTTTACTGGAATATGATTTGAATGTGGGTCGGTGTTTGTTCACAAGAGATAAATCTTTTGTCAAATATTTGACTGGAGTAAAGGTAATCGATTCAACGATGGGTTTAAAGACACAATTGACAAGTGTAGCTGGGTTTGTAGTATTACTGGCATTGTATTTGCAAAAATTTACAGCAATTGCTATTACGTGTTTTACATTTGGATGTAACCCGTATGTTCTTTACATATGTGCGTTGACGTTAGCATGTCAATTGTATTATGTTTTACACATTGTTATTATGGATATCTTTCGGAGACAATTGGGGTCACTTCGGAAAGTACTAAAAAATAAAATCGATGATTTTGCTAATTTCACTGAAGAGCGAAAAATTCAATGCATAAAGAAATGCCTACATGTGTACAAGAACCTATTGGAT
Source organism: Metalampra italica (assembly GCA_949699065.1). Taxonomy (NCBI): domain Eukaryota; kingdom Metazoa; phylum Arthropoda; class Insecta; order Lepidoptera; family Oecophoridae; genus Metalampra; species Metalampra italica. Next base: position 9,046,819 of record OX452985.1, read on the forward strand.
AATTCAGATAGCGCTATCAAAACTACACAATTTTCAGTGAGTATTCTTCAAGGAGATTCTCTTTTGTCGCGCGCGCGCTCCCTGTGGAGATGGCATCTTGCAAATTTAGTATGGGAAACGATGAAATATTCTGTGTCAAAATCAGGGGGGGTGCGGACAAATGAAGCGGATTAGCGGGAGGAAGTTGCTCATACAAATTTATATGGAGTTTGAAAATGAGAATGTGTGAGTGAGTATCAATTTCGATATACATTTGGCACGATTTTGGCACTCCTAAAATGATTTTGTTACTCATCCATATGGGAGTAGCTTTTTTTTAAAATTTATGGTATTCTTACAAAAAGTGCTTGCACGTCATTTATTGACGTTCATTAATTTAAAAAAGTGCTATTTCGAAACGTTAACTTGTGTTTATTTTCAGAATTTGCTTAGTTTATTTTGTTCCTTCATTAATGTATTCTTTTCTATAAATATGGCTATCAAAACTTTAGAATATCATGTAAGTATACTTATCTATATTCCTTTAATATTTACTTTACAAATTACCTTAGCTAGGTACCTACTTACCGGGTAGGCCTCTGGACTCAACTGTAACTTTTTACAAAGCAGCATTACATAATATTATAAAATACTAGAGGATGAGAGCGTCAGTGGCCTCGGGGATAAGACGCGACCTATCATATCGAAAGGTCCGAGGTTCGATCCCCGGTTGGGCCATGTACCAATGGGTTCTTTCTCGAAACTTAAGTACATATACTGACTGCTTTCAAACGGTGAAGGAAAACATCGTGAGGAAACCTGCATACGCCGAAGAACAAATTCTTAGGCGCATGTGAAGTCCACCAACCCGCACTGGGCTAGCGTGGTGGACTATAGCCCGCACGCCCTCGTTGAGAGGGTAGGCCTGAGCCCCAGCAGTGGGGAGATTAATAGGCTGTTGATGATGATGATGACTAGAGGATTGATTTTATGATTACGGCTAGATTTTTGTTAAAAAATGAGTAGTTTTGTATAAGCAATAGATGTGGATAAGGAAGAGGGTAGCGAGAAGGGAGGAATGGAGGGAATAAGGGTTTTAAGTAACGTTTTACTTAACCAGGGACTACGTCGAGAACAGTTTATTTACCCCATTTTTTAAAATTTATCTGAAAACAGGTCTAGAATATACTAATAAAATATATAAAAATAAAATAAATAATAATATTGAAATAAAATCAAGTACTTACTTAATTGAAATTGTCTTCAACTGTTAACTTTTTTTTACAGACTTCTCCATTCGGATCACAACTTATTATTGTAGACTCACTGACAGTGGTCCTAAGAATGTTCCTGCCAGCAATAATGGCAGAGCGCGCGCTATACGAAAAGGATGAAATACAGTCTATTCTCGCAGACCAGCTGCTAGATTGTACAGGTAAATATCTCAAACAGGTGTTAGAAGTTAGCAACGCATAGCCTTGTACCAGTCAAATATTATTTTCCAGACGCAAAGCTTCGCGGCGTGCTGTACGACGCGCTGGACTACATGGAGGTCCGTCCCCCCAAGTACTCGGTGTGGCGACTGTACCCGCTCGACATCACCATGCCGCTGGGCTTTATCAACATCTGCACCACCTACGTCATCGTCTACATGCAGTATACTTATACTTACTGATGATGTCATGCATGACAACCAACACCTCCCCTTAGAGTCAGAGGGTTATTGCACTATCATATTTGCCTCAATGGGCCATTAAATTTATCAAATTTAAGATTACTTATTGATTACAATATGTTTGTTTTTATTGGGTAAACATAAGTAGGTTTAAATTATTCTACATACTTATTAAATATTCTTAAGTATGTTTTATGTAATAAATAAGGTACACTACTGTCTGTATGTCTACTTCACTAGGGGAGACCCTAGGGGTTATTTCTTATTTATAGGATCTTAAAATGACCCATAGAACCTATATTTATATGAATAACTCATATTTATATGGTAATGTAATTTAATTCAATTAATTACTGATTAAGTACATGTATGTTTTTCAAGTCAAACAATTTTTTTTATTGCATGTAAGTACACTGGGTACTTAAATATAAAGATATAATTACAAGCAATACCTCCCCTTAGAGGGTTATTACACTATCTGGATTAGTAGATTAGTATTTGAAAGGTATTAATATAAAAGGTATTAATAAAATATGCCAAGTATTAATGTTACATCAGCCTCGCACAGTCTTATTTACAAACAATTATTAATTATTGATAAACAGACTTGTTTGTCTGGGATGTGTTATAAAGGATATGACGTAGAGTGTGACGTTACTATGGAAATTGTTCTTAGTTCTAAAGATCCTATTCTAATAGTATAATGCTAAGGGCTTCTTTCACCACTTCCTGATATTGTTACAGATAGTAATCTTAGTGATAAACTAATCTATCAGATAAATCTGTGTGATAGACTATATAAAATATATAAGATATAGGCAATCAGATACCTGTGAAACCAAAAAAACAGGCTATCTGTCAGATAACCTGCAGATAGGGTATCTGGGACTTTATCAGCAAGCGGTGTAAGAGGCCCTAAGACTCATTAATAATTGTATAGCCCCCCTTACGGTTAACCGCCTAACTTAATATACTGGTTGAACTCTCTCAAGGAACATATTCTTCCGTGTAAAAGGTCAACCAGCACTAGGAGTTACGATAATCCAGTTCTGTTTTTGTTTGCAAAGTTAATTTAGAAAGAAAGTTTTGGCCAGTTAAGCTAATGTCCACCCTCGCAATCGAGTCTCTCTGTTGATTAATGAAGTTTACTAATTTCTTAGTGTCAACCTCACGCGACGAACAAGGGATTGAAATGTTCCCGAAGTGCTGTGGCTGCAGTTGGTTGGAGGATTGGGCTTTTACATAATTACGTGTAACAATATCAGGAAGTGGTGAAAGAAGCCTTTAGTATTGTATAATAATATGATGATAAAATGGACCTTACGCACTTATGAAATAGGATTGTATAATTTAAATTCTAAGTGAATATTGGTGACGCGAACTCGTCTTCTACAGATAAACCTATCTAGGTTTCCGCTAGAGGACTGTATGTACAATTCATGTATTAACTATTATGTAATGATCAATAATAATAAAAAAACGTAATACAACGACCAGAGGAAACATCGACAGTTTTCTCATTCGAGCTTCTTGCTAACAGTTCTAGCAGTTGCACAGAGTAAGTAATTGGCAGTTGCTAGCTTTATTGCAGCGAGCTCTTCGGGATGAGAGCAACAGGTAAATCCAGGGGCTGATACAATAGGGTCGCTGGGAGAACCTGGGCCTACAAGATCGGGACCTATAAGATATTCAATTCAATACCTTTTTTCCACACTTAAAAATTACAGACGAAAAAGAAAAAAACAGAGCGGTTTCTTTCAGACAATCTTTGGGTAGAGCATTTAATGAATATCAGAAGCACAGAGTAAGTTATAGTCAGAAGGTAGGTTGTGCAGTCAGATAAGGATTTAATAAAGGCATTATTTTAAAATCTACATACACTAAAACAGAATGTAATCGACAAAAAAAAGTTCTAAGTAGGTATATGAATTCTATAATTTTATCTGTGCCTACCTACCTATTATAATTTAGAAACTACATAGTATACAAAATGGAAATCTATTATTGGCTAATGCACAATTTATGTTATATCCCTTAGAGTGTTAAAACGGGTTTTGCGACCCAGAAAACAAGATCAAATACTAGACTTATGTGAAGTCTAGATAGAGTTCGTTTTTCAAACAAAAATCAAAAATCTGAATCAAAAATATTTTGAAAACCAAAATCTGACAGCCATTTTCATCCAAATTCTCATGGATATTAGATTAAAATATTCTGTAACTAGCTGTAGATTTGAGAATGAATAAATAAAATAAAAAATAAATAAATAAAGAGGGATTGTGAAGTGATCAGATATATCTCGAAGACAAGTAAAAAATTCAAATGGTTCTAAAAGAACCTGCAAACTCCTCTCTCCCCAGCAAGGATCGGACATTGACTTGGTATCGCGACTGGTAGCTAAGCAATTCAGACCAAAGCGTAGTCAATTGGTTAAATCGCCTGAAATACCTACTTAACAACGCTACCGTAAAAGCTTTTGGGTATAAAAAATACGACCAAGTACATTAAACGTGTGTTACAACGGAGTAAAATGTGGAGCTAGGGCCTCCACTGAGGGACATCGCTTTATGTGTATTTATATTTATATCAAAAATATGGTGAGAGGGAAGTCTCCGGGGCATGACCATCTGGGCATTGAGCACCTGCAACACGCCGGTGTACACATGCCGCGCGTCCTGGCAATGTTTTATAGTCTCTGCTTAAGGGGCTATGATATCTCACAGCGGGTCGGATGATCCGTCGCTATTTCAACAATACTGTATCATTCATTTTGTAATAAATATGTAGTAAAGTAGAAGACTTTTACTAGTTATTCACGATTTCGAAAACACAGTTCGTTAAAATTTTCTCAATTAAAAAAAATTCCAAAGTTAACCATTTTAAGAATTTATTTTTGCTACTTTTATGTAATAAAGCTACGTACAATCACCATATTTTGAGTACTAACTGTACTTACTAATATGCAGATCACATAACATTTGAATTTACAAAATACACATAACTTTCGGCAAAAAAAGGAAAAACCTAAATCTAAGCGTTTTTGAGCCAGCCCAACTTGAGCCGCATGGCATCTCCCTACCCCGCGTCAGTCCCGCTCTGCCAGTGGCACGGGGAACACGTGTCGCTCGCCGCCATCCAGCTGTCACTCCCGTCACACGTCATTTATTCAAATTATATTTTGAAATAGGGTAGCATCTTTGTTGCTATCCTAGTGTTTTTTGGAGTACAGTCTCCTTGACTGAAAAATGACTGGATGTTTGTTTGTAATTTGTTTCGATACTTGGTTGTTTGACTTGACAGAACAAAAATAGACGACGACGTGTAGACAGAAGACTACAAAAGAAATTTTCTGAAGATAATATTTATTTTCCAATATCTTTCTTAATAATTTTGATAACTTTGATTTTGAAGACGTGTGCTATATGGCACAGAATAAAGTATATAGTGAATACTGTAGCAGCTAAAGCTCGAAGCCTAATGCACAATAGTGATACCAATAAAGTGGAATCTTTTAATAGCGTTATTGCAAAATTTGTGGGCGGAAAACGCATTAATTTTTCCATGCGACAGGGGTACGAATCCAGATGCAATGCTGCTGTGGTATCGTTTAACACAAAAAAACCTCTTTCTACTTTGCATGAAGCTATTTTAAAAAGAAGCCCTAAAGCGTTAGTAAAGGGGTTTGAAGAAAAACAATTAAAACAACGGCAGATTGGCTCTAAGTACATACGAAAGGGAAAAAAACTGTTTCACAAATACAAAGACAGCGATAAAGATTACGGTGAAAACTGTCAAAGACCAGATATGTCCGATTTGGAGTACAATAAAAGTAAAGACGAGTTTTTGAAAAATTTGGCACACACAGAAGACGAGAGAAGACAAATAGAAAAATCAACTATATTGCAAAGAGACTCAAGCGAATGGTTAGAAGTAAGAAGGAAACTTCTGACAGCGTCTAATTTTGCGAAAGTGGTAAATCGACGTCAGACTACAAGCGTAAAAAATTTAGTGAAGAATCTTGTTTATAAAAAAGATCTAAGTCATGTGCCATCTCTAAAACACGGAATTGACAATGAAGCAATTGCCTTAGAGCAGTTATCATCACAACTTAAAATCAAAATAGAGCCTTGCGGTCTATTCATTGATAAAGATTTGCCTTTTCTGGGTGCGTCTCCAGATGGAGTTGTCGGAGACGACACCATAGTAGAAATTAAATGTCCGATTACGGCTTATAAAACGTCTTTGGACCAAGCAATTACAAATAAAAAAGTTAATTTTTGGAAAAAGAAAAAAGAACAACTTTATATTAATAAAAAACATCCTTGGTTTATACAAATCCAGGGACAATTACACATCACCGGCAGGCGGCAATATATATTCGCGGTATGGTCTGCTGTGTGATTCTGTAAAGTATGAATTAAAACTCGACCATCACATCGCAAGTCACTTACTTCACTCCGCATCCGATCATGAAAGACCTTGATGTCGCATTGTGTAAACAAATACAAGCTACACAATAAACACTTCACTTGCGAAGTAAAGTGAGTATTGAACTGTGAATCATTGAGTTAGAGACCGATCTCACGGCGGATTCAGGATCGAGTTGCACAAATACGCTTACAGAATAGCGGGGCTGGACGGGACACAGACATAACATTTGAAAAAATCCAACGCGATGACAAGTTCTGGAAACAGATTATGGAAGATAAATTAAAAGATTTTTATTTATCATGCATGTTGCCAGAGTTATGCGATCCTAGACATGTTCGAAATATGCCAATTCGAGAGTTAGGCGAGGTGTGACGACAAGTCCGCCCTCAATCTACTGAATAAAAAAATTAAACCGCCGAAAAAAGAAAGGAACTGAAAAGTAAAAATAAAAAGCCGGCAAGTGCGAGTCGGACTCGCCCACGGAGGTTTCCGTTCCGTCAGCCACACTAATACAAGCTATCACTGTACCAAGTTTCATTAAAATTAAATATTTTTCCCGCGGGAAAAGTTTACCGCGGTAAATAGTTGCCTATATGTTATCCCAGGATATAAGCTATGACTGTACCAAGTTTCATCAAAATTAAATATTTTTCCAGCGGGAAAAGTTGCGGACCAGGACGCGGGCGCAAACACGCGTGATAGGAAAACCGGCCTAAATGTATTAAATTTTGCTTACCAAATGTAAGACATGTAGAAAATAATATGACTTTAGGTACATATAGACTAGAATTTATTAAAAGTATTGTGTTCCTTGGTATAACTATAGATTCATCTTTTCAATGGTGGCCCCACATAGCTTCACTAGCTGGCATACTAAGTTCGGCCGCCTATGCCGTTAGAAAAATTTGACAATTACTGATATTGCTATCGCAAAATTAGTATATTTCAGCTACTGCCACAGTAACATGGCATAAGGCATCTTACTGTGGGGTCGAGCAGCAGATATAGTGACCATTTTTATTTTGCGAAAGAGAGCTAGGTATTAGCTCGATCTATAATCTGCGTTGTAGTCATTAAGAGAAAAGTTTAAAGAAATAAATATACTAACCGTATCCAGTCAATATAGATTTGAGAATATTTTGTTTAAGTAAACCCGCTGTAAAACCACAGCCGCCTGCTGGTGATGTCCGGATGGATGATGAGGGTTTCACTATCGTACAAACTACCAGGAGATATATATATCTATCTTGAATATGAAGCACACAAAGTTTAAAAATCACATTATGTAACAATTTGTTATTATAAAATAGACGATTCTTTGAATGACAAAGACGCCTGATATTAATGTTACTTGGTGATGTGGTACTCCTATGCTATAAAGTATGTTGAAATTGACTGTAAATAAATTATTAATACATAGTGTTTTTTTTATTAACATGAACCATCTTGGACGGTCAATATTGTGTAGCTTACCCTACATAAATAGTGCAAGTGAGATAGGTGCGCTGACGGTGGCGGTGGGAGAGGCATGCGGGGGGGAAATTTGAATTTGAGCTGACATACCATCGACTCACTTACCAGGCGACCTGATGAGAACCATAGTAGTACCTATTGTAAAAGATAAAACAGGCGACACCTCGGAACTTTCCAACTATAGGCCCATATCGCTTGCTACTGTCATGGCCAAGGTGTTGGACGGTCTGCTTGACAGACACATGGCGAGTCGCATTGACCTGCATGACGCCCAGTTTGGCTTCAGGCCGGGCTTGTCTACGGAAACCGCAATACTGTCTCTCAAGCATACCGTTCAATACTACACGTCTAGGAAAACGCCTGTAAATGCGTGCTTCCTAGATTTATCCAAGGCCTTCGATTTAGTGTGTTATGATTTGTTGTGGCAAAAGCTAGAAAGTGATACTAATGTGGCTGATGAAGTGGTATCTCTCATGAGGTATTGGTACAGCAACCAGACCAATTGTGTGAAATGGGCAGGCTCATACTCGGATGTGTACAGGTTGGAGTGCGGGGTGAGACAGGGCGGCCTCACCTCCCCCCGACTCTTCAACCTGTACATTAACCAGCTGATCGTTGAGCTCAGCAACACCTATCTGGGCTGTCACGTAGATGGAGTGTGCGTAAATAATATTAGTTACGCAGATGATATGGTGTTGCTGAGCCCATCGATTAATGGATTGTTGAGACTGCTTCACATTTCTGTGGGCCGGTTACACGCAGAGGGCATACAACGCTCTGCGAGTTCAATACAACAACGCGTTCCGGGTGCTGATGGGGCTGCCGCGCTTCTGCAGCGCGTCCGGGATGTTCGCCGAGGCGCGTCTCGATGACTTCCACGCCATCATGCGCAAACGATGCGCCTCCATCCAGCGCAGAGTGCGCGCCAGCCCCAACAGCATCCTGAGCTGCATAGCGGACCGGTGGGACAGCCCGATGCTGGGCCGCTGGATGCGCATGCACGCACCGGCCGCGGTGTAGGCGTGCGCATCGGTGCTTCGGTGGCGGGCGGTCTCGCAGATCACATTGTTGTTTTTATTTTATTTCTCTTTTATTCTAACAATAGTCTGTAAGAGTGTGTTGTACTAACAAAAATGGACTCAGTCTGAAATAAATTATTTTTATTTTATTTATTTTATTATTTATTTAAAAAAATGTTATTTACACGGCATGAAGCAAGAATCGAGGAGAGTAGCCCTCGGTCACTCTCGACAAAACGATTGTGAAAACAGAACAATCTGAAAAATGGAATTTAAAACAAAATTGTCTCCAATGAAATGGGAACATTTTGGGGCAAAATGGGATACGGACTCCTAATCTCAGGAAAAATGAGACCAAAAATACAGTTTGGTAAAATTACACTAGCAGTGAACTCAAAACTACACGGATACCTTGTAGTGCGACGCTATACAGGATCCTCTTTGTAGGGACATTATTTTCTATCGCCCATGAAAGTACTTTGAGAACTCCGTTACTTATGAATTACGGTCAATGGACCTCCTTTATCACAGCTTCCTATTTATTTTTGGATTATATTCGCTTAGGGGGTTTAGCCACAAATCTTCGGTGTGTGCTTTCCTTTTTGGTTATTTATTATAGGCATACTTGATAAATAACTTTCCTCTTCATATTTTACAACGTTTTTACAAAATCCGTTCAGCCGGTTCTACATTATTCGTACCTTACTCAACTTCTTGTATACTTTGATGCATTTATAGAAACCAAAGTTATGGATAATGTATTTGTGGGGACACAAGAGAAGCGCTCCTCTCAACCGTCGCCAGTTGGGAATATAATATATTGTAAATATTATATTCCCAACCGGCGACGGTTGAGAGGAGCACTTAACCTTAGAAAGAGATAGTAATATCTTGTGTCCCCACATATTCTTAACTGAAGACAAAATTACATACCTTTTACGACCATCTTGAATCATAAATTGAAGTGTGTAAACTCCAAACGGTGTACAATTAAGTAAAGCAATAGAAGATATTTCTGATCGTCTTTTTACCTTTTGTCTAATAAGATACGTTGTTAGACTTGAATAAGAGACTCTACTGACACTTACACATAAAATAGTACCTGCCTTAGTGACCACGACTGAGCAAGCGTAGTGTGGGACGCCCCCCGGCTAGACAGGGCGACGACGGCTGGCAGTGACTGGATGCCGAGAGCCGAGGATCGGGTTCAGTGGCGCGCTTTGGGGGAAGCCTATGTCCGGCATGGACTAGTGCAAGCTGATGTAATGAATTAATTCAACTAAGAATAAACTTGGAAAGTTGTAATAAAAGACAGTCGCCTACACTACTTAAGTTATAATATTCCAAAGGAACCCTAACCTTTCTTGAAATTGACCCTTGAATCTGGAGCGTTCCTTCCGAAATTAAATTATGGGGCCTTCACGATATCGTCCTTTCAAAGGTCATAGTGCTTCCGGTTCACCTCTTAGAAAATCTCATAGTCGCTCGCAAGTTTGTCAATCTGAAATTTCATCATCAACAGCCTATTAATCTCCCCACTGCAGGGGCTCAGGCCTACCCTCTCAACGGGGGCGTGCGGGCTATAGTCCACCACGCTAGCCCAGTGCGGGTTGGTGGACTTCACATGCGCCTAAGAATTTCTTCTTCGACGTATGCAGGTTTCCTCACGATGTTTTCCTTCACCGTTTGAGAGCAGTCAGTACATGTACTTAAGTTTCGAGAAAAAACCCATTGGTACATGGCCCAGCCGGGGATCGAACCTCGGACCTTTCGATATGATAGGTCGCGTCTTATCCCCGAGGCCACTGACGCTCTAATCTATATTAAACTTATCTGAAATTTAGATAAGTTTATTAAAGAGGGAAAAACTGGTCGGGAAAAATCGCGCGCTTATCTTATCGATTTGATAAGCGTGCTTCTGGATCTTCGATCACCTGATCGAAGTTCTGGATAGAAGAACCAATTAATAGCTTTTTGTAAAATACACCTAGCGCCATCTATTGATTTTTCACATTTTTATAGTGGAAGGAACCCGTGGAAGGAATGGTAAAAGTTTGTATGGGAGTATCGGTTTTTTAACAATAGGAAAATACTAATTAAAGGAAACTTTATAACGCGGATGAAGTCGCGGGGCATCAGCTAGTCTTGTATATTTTCTTAGTAAAGCAGAGGACTTTGATTTTTATTAATTTTAAACTATAATGCAAGCATTGATATGACGGAAATGATCCGCAATGAGGAAATCCGACGAAGAACTAACGTGGATTGACAACCTGAAGTGGCAGTGTGCAGGTCACGTCTGTCCCAGATCATTAGCTTCTATAGAGATTAACACTTTCTGAAATAACTTTCTCTAAACATCTCGACTTTCTCCCTTTCACTTCAAAGATAGTAAATTGTATCCCCACAAAATCACGATACACATCATGTTTATTAATAGATCTACTTACATTAATTGTTTGTTAATTGTTAATGGCAGAAAGGCAAGTGCCTTTTGTGGGACGCTACGTGCGTCAGCACTTTCGCCGCCTGCCATCTGAGCCGCACAACGCAGAGAGCCGGGGCAGCCGCCGAGTTTGCGGGTACGAGAAAACGGGCAAAATACGCTGCACTCCAGCAGAGCTATCTATTCACTGCTTTTGCGGTGGAGACGACAGGTTGCTGGAGTGCAGAAGCTAAAGATTTTGCTAGGCAGATCGGGCGTAGACTGAGGGAACGCGGTGGAGATCCCCGCTCTGGGTCATTCCTGGTGCAAAGGCTGTCCATCGCCATCCAACGCGGGAATGCCGCGAGCGTGATGGGCACCTTTGCACCGGGTTCGGGCGGACTTTTTGATTGATTTTATTATTTACTATTATAATTTAAATATTTTTCTTAGGTATGCTGTTATATTTTTATAGAATTAATTTAGGTATATTTAGTTTATATTTTTAGTTTCTTGTTTGTAGGTTTTTAATTTATTTCAGGTATTTTATACTTACATTAATTTATCGAATAGTATTTAGGTAATTTTAGTTTTATATAGGTTTTAGGTTAAATTAGTTATATATTTACGTTTAGTTTTTTGTTATACTAATGTATGCTTTAAATTAAATAATAAATTGTTTATACATTTCCACTTAACATAGAAACCCTGACGTTCAGTTTCTCTAAACATATTGTCATTTGATTTTACAGCATGTCAGCATGTCTCAAAGCAAATTATTCGGGAAACAATTTGGGTTGAGCTAATGTACCATTTAATTTTAATTTAGAAAGGGTTGCTCTCAGGAAAATTCAATTAACAATAGATATTATGGCGACAATGGTAGACGTTGAACATATGTACAAGGCGCCCCAAAGTAGCCGTCAAATCACTTGTTTTCTTAGGTTACCTACTTCAATCTTGCACTTACATCTTCAATAGATGATATTGAGTGGCGTTTTGTTGAATGCACAGACCACCCAATCCAATTGACTGCGCATTAACGGCGAAAGTGTTCACCGAACATTGGGCCAACGCCTATGTATATTACCGGCGTCAAGCCATACTTGTTGATTTAGTTTGAATAGGTAGTTATGTTACAAGAGGACTTTGTTCCTTACCTTAGGCAATATTAAACTAACACTAAAACAATTATTTATTCCTTATTTAATACCTTATGTTCGGTGAACGATGTCACCTTCTCATGCGCCGTCAATGCGCAGTCAATTGGTTGGGTGGTCTGTGGTTGAATGGGTTGATTTTTCTACTTCAAAACAACAAAAAGTAAAAAAAAACCGGACCAGTGCGAGTAGGACTCGCGCTCTGAGGGTTCCGTACAAACTTTTTTTTTTTAATTTCGAAACTATTATATTATACGTACTAAAGTACTAACTTACATGGATGATTTGGTTATACGCAAAGTTAAGTTTGTTTGTCATAGAGTTAAGTTTGTTTTTTGTGATGTAATAATTACAAATTTACGATTTTCGGATCTTTTCCTTTACTTCTGCTATAAGACAGTGCTTCACCCCAAATTTCATGATTCTAGGTCAACCGGAAGTACCCCATAGGTTTTGATTACCAAGATACTAAAAAATGCGGCTAAAATGGCCACATCTTTTCACTGCGATGACTTAGAAGTCAGATTTTTTCCCAGCTCCAAGGGACTGCAGACCTGAGTATTTGATACTAATTTCAACTATATATACCTCCACGCGTTCCCGAGAAAAAGGGTCTTGACAGATAGACGGACAACGAAGTGATCCTATAACGGATCCTTTTTCCTTTTGAGGTACGGAACGCTAAAAAACGTTCGTTGGTAGCGTCATTTACAAGCTGCAGATCGAAATCAGATCATCCAATTTAATCACGACCAGGGGAGTGAATGGTGTTGATTAGGCAGATATGACACGTGTCATGTCTGTCACGTCGACATGGCAGGAGGAATATTTTGCATGGTTTTCCTTAAAGCAATCGAGTGAATCGAATCAATTATTCTTTAGAAATTGTATTACACCGGCTTTAGTTTATCTAAGAACAAGGATCCCATAGAACAGATGCTAACATCAACAAACTTAACTTTGCGGATAAAATTTTATTTCCGATTTTCTAATTATTTCTTCAAGTATGTACGGAACCCACTTGTCCGGTTTTTTTTCAATTGAAAGATTACGAACGAAGCGTGTTAAGAAAGACTTGCTCCCATTTTAACTAGGTACACTCAAAAGAAACAGAGATAGTTTATATCCTCCGTTTCATAATGTTATGATGTTTTAAATTGTAATAAACGCCAATTACGTTTCCATTAAAATGTACTATCAGATTATAAAAATGACAAATTAATTTTGTGTTTTGTTAGTTAGAAACGCAATATGAAATGAAATTCTAAACTACACCATAATTGATCAAATAATTTGTTTTTGTCAAAAGAGTTCACAACTATAATTGCCTTACCTTCATTTTAATGGAAATTCTATGTTCGTTCCATAAAGTTTTAGAGTCAATCAAATACCTAAACAAAACGTACAACATACAGGATGTTGAAATTTCACACGATTTCTAGAAAGGAGACGAGTTTCTAGACAGAGATAAGCGATGGACCGACGACCTTCCAGATGGACCGACGACCGGAAAAATACAGTCTACAGCAGACAGAGGAAGGATATGACATACCTGAAATTTTAATACTTTTTTTACGCTAAAACTGTATTACCCCAAAAATAAACCCTGAAGAAAAAAACACAATGTAGTGCAGTTCAAGTAAACAAACATACCACCAAATGAAGCGCGAAATTGTTAATTAAAGGTAAGTACACACTGGAGCGCTGCCAATGGTCCCTGCTACATATTTACATACTAATTGGACAATTGCGCTGCGTGCGTTCCGAAATATGATTACGAACGCTTTCCATTGCTCTGTCTCTGTCGTACGTGTGACTATCGTAGCGTGTAAGAGCGAGAAGGACTGAGAGTGGACAGAAAACTGACCGCGGTTTACACTGTGTTCTGTTTAGAAGATGTCAACGCTTGATGTTGTCGCATAAATACTTAAATATAAGGCCCATGTGACTAGGTTTAATCTAACCCGACTTAGCAAATAATATTTTGTCATGAACTCTGCTAGTTTGTTCAATATATTCATTGTTATCTGTGGACACAGGTCGTTCCCAGTGAAGAAGTTGAGGTCATGAATTGATGACTTGGATATGACAATAAGGTTTAAAACACGCCATTGACTGGGGTAGTCAGTTATATACAAGAAGTTTCAAATCTCTTTTGTCGCGTGCGCGCACCCTGTGGAGATCGCATCTTGCATAATATTTAGTATCGGAACCTACGGTGCCAGTTACCGGGGGGGTGCGGACAAAGGAAGCGGAGTAGCGGGAGGAGGTTGCTAATACAAATTTATATGGAGTTTGAAAATGAGAATGTGAGAGTGAGTTATAATTTTGTGATTATTTTGACACGATTTTGACACCCTTAGAATGCTTTATTACTCATCGCACAGTTCCACAGTAAAATGACTCTTAGCGTGCTACTGCACTTATGAACCTTACTGTACATTCGCTGAGAGTTGAGCAAGGAGGAGAGGGCGGCAGATTTTTTTTGTTAAATTCGTGCAATGATGGACAGGCAACAGTTATAGGCCATCCAGCCAAGTCATATTTTGTTTGTTTTTCTTCAAAAACCGGCGGTTACAGCACGGCCTCCACAAAAACAGGGCACGACATAATAGTCGGCGATTTTCAATACAACCGCAGCACGGCCTCCACGAAAGCACAATTAGTGCCATTCGGTGATCCACACTGCAGTTCACGTCCGCATTAAACTGATAGTAGGTTTAATGAAGATTTAACAAGGGACATTTTGGAACGATCTGGTAGAGTCGTTTACACGCTTTTATTTAACTATCCCGCACAATATACACTTTAATAGGCACTTGTTGCACATAAAACTGTCACAGATATACACCAAAACCTACAATGTACATTTTTAAGGAAAACTAAATAAAAGACAACGATCTCCGACAAAATCCCGCCAAAAAGCCCGAGGTCGGCAGAATGAAATGATCGAACATTATCTAAAGAACGAATGAATGATATTTTGTGTTGGCTGGGTTGCCAACATCGGCTGTCACGTGACTCCAAAGCATTAGTTTAATTTTGAACTATGTCGTTGGAAACAAACACCAGCAAACTGCTCTCCTGCGAACGTGGGTCTCGTTTAACGACGACGAAGGAGTTACGAAAGTGGAACGAAATAAAATGAACGCGACACTTTTGTACTTTATGCTTCAACTTTTCTACTTTTCAGCTGTCATTTGCATTCGAAATGTAAGAAAGTAAAATATAAAGAATCGCGGAGGCGAACGAAATGAATATCATACTTTAGTAGTTTAAAAAGCGGGGGTATTATTTTCACGTCTCTTGCGCAGAAAGCGTGTTATTATTTATTTTCATCACACTTGCTCGTTATGTGGATTATTATATATTATGTATGCATTCATCCATTGACAAAGTTGACAATAAAACCATTTAATTAACTACCTGTAGTTGTGACCTATTAGTATAAATAAAGAGAGAAACAAACTTAAAATATGTCTATGTCATGTGTAGAATCCGAGTCTGAAAGTGCAACAACAATATTAACACCTCCGGATAGAGTGAATGCGGCTCAGTTGCTTAGTGAAAATTAGTTACCAGCAAAGTCTAAAGAAAATAGATTTGTTCCCTTGCGTCGTAGGTATTAATTTCCCCGCAAATGTGATGAAAAACATTGTGTGCATCACGGGAAGTAAGGGTATTACAAACTCGAGTCATTAAAATCCCTCCGCCTTCTGTGTCGGGCTTCTAACAGACTCTCGTTAGTAATATCCTACTTACTTCCCTTATTGCACAATGTACTATTGCTAACAAGGTAAGGTACTTTAAAGAGCGTCAGTGGCTTCGGGGATAAGACTCGGCCTATCATATCGAAAGGTCCGGAGTTCGATCCCCTTCGGTTCCAATGGGTTTTTTCTCAAAACTTAAGTACATTTACTGACTGCTCTAAAACGGTGAAGGAAAACATCGCGAGAAAACCTGCATACGCCTAAGCAGAAATTCTTAGGTACCAACCCGCACTGGGCTCGCGTGGTGGACTATAGCCCGAACACCCTCGTTGAGAGGGCAGCCCTGAGCCCCAGCAGAGCTCCAGCAGTGACATGTTAATAGGCTGTTGTTGAAGGTACTTTCAAATCAAGCTTTAAATTTCAAAATTTTAAAGACTTATGTTATCACCTAATGTGTTAGGACCGATATAAAACACGGGACAGTTATTTTTCATATTTTCAAACATATCTAAAAACTTGCATCCTTTTTAAAGATTTTTTAAAACTTTGAAGCTCGATTCCTCATAATACTTAGATTGAATGCAGGTTGCAAAAAAACGTGTAAATTTTTTAGTACATGCCGCCGGATACTACTTAGGGTAACTTTTCATTTAAGCAACACTGAAGCAGAGTGTTTAAATCGAAGGAAAAGGGAATTTCACCCTCGAACCAATGTTTAGACCAAAAACGAAAGCCTTGTGTAAAATTCGTAAAGAGAGTAAGCAATAGAGGACGCATTAAAATAATAATAATCAGAGAGGGACACACTTATTACAAAAGTGGTAAGAGTAGGCTAGACAGATATAATATCTTCTATCTCTTTCTACGTATGCGAACCCTACAATACTCGATGCTGTCAACAAACAACAGCCCGACTAAAATATATAGTGTTTGTTCAGTTTGACCCCGCCATATAAGAAGACTCTTCTCAAATTATTTGGGTAAAAGACTATTGCTATTTCATGCTATACGCTGAGTGCAAATCTATGGTAAAATTGCTCGGTTTCCTTCTTTTACTTTTGTTAATAATCTACTATAACTACCTATACAATATCTGTAGCTAAAAGAATCAGATTAAAGTGACTCTTTGGCGTATGTTAGAATTTTATGGGTGCTAAAAAAGACTAGTTTTTAGTAGATTGATGGCCACTATGCAATGATTAACGACCAATAGCGATAGATTTTGTTGTAAAAGACAGCTCTAGCATGTTTATCTTTAAAGATACTGAACTGAGTGACATGAAAACTAGGGCCGTCAGAGCCAAAAAAGGCGGGGAAGTCATGTGGGATCTGACAAGCATGATCCTTCATAAAATATCAATGTGATTATTCACTGAAATTAAAATCACAACGGTTCAGTGATTCTGGAGCAAATCATGAATAAATACATACGCAAATGTGACAATTTCAAAAAGGACGGAACAGCCAGACCCTTGTTACAATGAGACCCTTCCTAATTTTCTGTATTTTTTTGTTCTTTGGTGACGCTAAAAGATTGTTTAAAGGGCTGACAATTATTATTCTGCAGTGAGTATTGTAAAAATCGATTCAATTTTGAAATTAAGCAAAAATTTTACAATATATGTTCTAATCGTCTAAATTTACAATGTTTATAGATTTTAAAAAGAATTTAGAAACTTAAGTACATTTACTGACTGCTCTCAAACGGTGAAGGAAAACATCGTGAGGAAACCTGCATACGCCGAAGAAGAAATTCTTAGGCGCATGTGAAGTCCACCAACCCGCACTGGGCTAGCGTGGTGGACTATAGCCCGCACGCCCTCGTTAAGAGGGTAGGCCTGAGCCCCAGCAGTGGGGAGATTAATAGGCTGGTGATGATGATGATAAATTTAGTTGTGGCCATAAAAAATAACCAGCCAAATAATCAGGCAAAAGAGGAAACGAAATTTTGTTCTGATTCTTCCTCTGTATCAAAGTATACTTATTGTTTAAATAATAAGTTTTTGTTGTTGTTTCAAATTAGGTACCTATCTAATTTTAGGCTAAGTATCGGAAAGGGCTCAGTTTTTATTTATTTTAATTTTAAAATAATTTTTTTATTTTTATTGAACCTAAATGCCCGTGTTTCAGCTACAGAGCTCGTCCTCTACATGGCGTAAATAATGTAAGCTATATTAGCCAACAAAAGAGTTTAAAAACGAACCAACAATTGCTAAACTAAATTAAGCCTTATTGTACGTTTGAAGATAACAATATTGTGGTTATTAATTTGCTAGTATTATTATTATTTTGTAATTTATAAATTAGTAAATTTTGACCAAAACATTTTGTTTAGAATAGTAATTTGCATGATATTATTTATAAATTTAGACTTGTAAAATTTATTTTTACTTAATATTAGAATTGTAATTTAATTTCTGTATTACTTACTATATATAACAACATAAAGTTTATTCGCGGGAAAAGCAAATTAATAACCACAATATTGTTAAATTTAAAACATTCCTCGCTAGCTCTAGGTAGAAAGACAGAAAGCCTAATAAACAAAGCGCCCTGAAATTCCCAGCTCCTGGCACCCTCATTTGCCTTGATTACGCGGCAGATGGTAATTAAACGAAAGTTTGCCTTGTTACAGGGTGTTCCGCATAAGGGTTATTAAGCCCGACGGCTCTTACACGTGCTAAAGTAATTTAGACCTATCATTTCTGCATCTCCCTTTGTAGTTGAATTAAAGTCTTCTGTATGTCAAGCGTCAAGAACTTGAGTGTTTAAGTTTTACTAAGTTGGAAACTAAGTCTAGCTATTAGTACATTTTAGACTTTCGCGCTTTGTATTCATAATTTTATTTTGTCATAGTAAATAAATAACTAATAATTAATGTGTTTATATACGTTAAATTAAAAGAGTTGTTTACATCAAATGGAATATAAAAGTTATATAAGTAAGGATACCTTTTATTAGGTACTATAAATCTAAATAAATATAGGATAACAATAAAAAACTTATTATATAAAACTAAAACTAAACTTAAAAATAAATTATAAATAAAAAACCCCCTCGAGGCTCCCCATAATTATATAATTATTTACGGGTCTTACACACGATCGAGTTTCATTTACCTTTGCCCGACGTTTCGACCAGGTTACACTGGCCGTGGTCACGAGTGTTGTGTGCCGGGACTTTCCAATAATACAAGACAAACTGCTCTTTCAATCTATTGAGTCGCGAAATTGCTACTTCACCACTTAAATATGAACCTTGACTATACCTATCTTACTGTCACTTTTATATATACATTGCACCAGATAAAGGGAACTGCCCCGCTATTCTGTAAGCGTATTTGTGCAACTCGATCCTGAATCCGCAGTGAGGTCGGTCTCTAACTCAATGATTTACAGTTCAAAACTCACTTTACTTCGCAAGTGAAGTGTTTATTAAGTAGCTTGTATTTGTTTACACAATGCGACATCAAGGTCTTTCATGATCGGATGCGGAGTGAAGTAAGTGACTTGCGATGTGATGGTCGAGTTTTAATTCATACTTTACAGAATCACACAGCTGCTGTACTACTGAACGCTTTATTAAATAAAAGATTAACTGCATCGCAATTCAACAGATTTCATTTCGTGGAAATGTTTTGGTTGCTCATTTAGTAGATGTTTTGTTTCACATATTAATTACTAGCGGTTTATTAATTATGGCAAGGTAAATTTAATTAACTTTCCGTCTCAATAACTATATACATGCGTTGAAAATTTGATAAGTATATTAAGTAGATTTGTTGATATTGTAAAGGCGTGAAAGGAAACAAAATTATTGTTAGTAATATTATTAGTTATTACTATGTATTATTTTGTACATTTCCAAATAAAAATGTTATAATTTATGTTTGTGATGTTATATATTTACTGCACTGAACGAAAATACATCTGGGAGAGATGGAATCGAAAATAAAATACTAATTAATGGGAGTGTTCGCTCCGGTTGACCATTCTGTGATTCTACTCGATTCGAGTTTCGAACAAAGCGATTGCTTAATTGAATTTTTCTACCGTGACTATCCTTTCAATGAAATGTTCCAATTCAAGGATTATGATTATAAAACCTATCTAAAACCATATCCAAAGAAGGACATCGTTAGGTCATCAGATTGTTTTTGACAGGGAAAATATACCTTTTTGTTTTATGACGTTCAAACGAATTTCAACCATAAATACCACCACTTTATATTATGTACTTACACGAAATCATAAACGACGTTGAAAATGCATATATTTTATTACGTTTCTTTCATCATGGTTTTATCAAACTGTGCTGTAATATAAATTTAGTAAAGTTAACTTTTCGATACAGACTTTTGACTTTCTGTATTGAAAGTCATTTGAATTTTTCTTTTTTGTTTAATTTGAACTTTTTGTTTTTCGTTTCCAATTTCCGTTATGTCATACATAGATAAAGTATTGTATGCACTATTCACCATTATTCAATTCAATACACTTTATTGCACATTTAAAAATTACAGACAAAAAAAGAGAAAAACAGATACAGTAATGTACATCTAGGCGGTCTTATCGCTAAGAGCGATTTCTTCCAGACAACCTTTACCATATGTATTTCAACCATTATGTATTTCACCACGTCATTTCAGTATTGTAATACCATTATGTATTTCAACACTCGTGCCGTTTATTGTGAAACTCGGTCCACTCGTTTCACAATCTACCACTCGTGTTGAAATACCCTTCTTTGTGACACAGTTGCATAAACAACTACTTTGGTCGACTGAACCTATCTATACATTTTAGCACCCCCATTCCTGTTGGGAAGCAATAAAAAGGCGAAAGTTTAACACCCGGAGCGTAAACAACTTGATTGTTTGTCTAACAATAAAGTTCCAGTGACTAATTAAAAGTTTCACCTAACTTGTAAGCCGCTTAAATTTTCACAATTAATTTACAAAAGGGCAGTTTCAATGTAAATGGTTTTAATACCATTTCGATGGTTTGAACAAATTCAGGGTCAAAGTGATATTGATTATAATTATAATAGTTGAGAGCGTCGGTGGTATAGTCGAAAAGAAGCGGCATGTCGTGTCGAGAGGTCCGAGTTCGATCCCCGGCCGTGTCATGCATGACCTACCAATGGTTTTTCTCGAAACTAAAACACATTTTCTGACTGCTCTGAAACGGTGAAAACATTGTGAAGATACCTGCATACGCGGAGGAATTCTTTGGCGCGTGTGAAGTCTACCAACCCTCACTGAGCAAACGTGGTGGACTATAAGAAAAAAAATAACACGAATATGACACCCAGACCGGATCAACTTGTTCAAAATGTGTAAATGTATAAGTTCAAGTTGTGTTGTCCCCAATGGATATCGAACCCACTAGGCACTAGAGTCCATTACTGCTACTACCAAGCTACTGAGGCAACGACGAGGCGGTCAAAACAATTTACATTCAGTCAGTGTCATTTTGACAGTTTTCATTTCCATGATTGATTAAAACCAGTAGGCCACTTAGACGAAACCAAAAGAGGAAGATACGGTACCTAACTCGCTAAGGCGTCGTCTTAATACAACGCGATTCGCACGAACTTTGTTCAGTACGAGCGCGCGATCAAACATACTGGTGTCAAATAATATGTCCTAATTGACATTCGCGCGATTACATCTATTTTATTATTGAACGGGCGACTAAGCGCGATCGCGCAATTAAACGATGCGATCATCGCACACGTTCTGTCAAGTGCACACAGTCTCAGAAATCTAAGTTGCGTTCATACAATTACCAATATTATAATTTTCACTAAAACAGTAAGTAAATGACATGCGACCCAGCACTCGTTTCGTCCCGGACTAAGCAAAACGACGTACCAATTCCATCATCATCATATCAACCTGTAGACGTCCACTGCTGGACAAAGGGTTCCCCCAAGGATCTCCACTACGACCGGTCCTGCGCTAACTTCATCCAGCTGGGTCCCGCGACCTTCACCAGATCGTCGGTCCACCTTGTGGGAGGCCTGCCTACACTGCGTCTTCCGATACGTGGTCGCCACTCGAGAACATTTCTGCCCCAACGGCCGTCAGTTCTACCAATTACTTGGTAATAATTAGACCATTTTCGATAAATATAAGCAACGTATCTTAATCTTTTCGGTTTCATCTGAGCTGAAAGATGATAAATTATTAACCGATTTCGGAGGGTTGTAATTTACATTTAAAAAATGTTTTACTCATCTACTTGTCACAACTTCTCAACTGTATCACTTTAAGTATTTATTCCAAGAGCCCTGTCACACCTTTCTCAATTTCCCGAATGTCAGTGTATCTGCCAAGTTTTTAGGGGCCCGTAAAAATGTGCTAAAAACTGGAAGTGTCTCTTCGCGTCTGCTTCGGTGTTTTATTGAAGTCAACGTGGAATAAAATTTCGCCTCTCAAGTGATATGAATTATTCACTTGTGGGATATTGTAGTTTACGTCTATTCTTAGGGTTAATCTTTAAGTGGCCAGCGCTGGACACCTGCAACACCACAGGAGCTGCTAGTGTGTTGCCAGTCTCAAATAAACTAATTTTTTGCTAGTATATAGATTTTAAACGTGCTTTTCGCATTATCATAAATTTTTCGACACAGCATGTCTTTAAGATTTCAATAGTCATGTTTTGACATAAAATAATAAAAAAACCTTGACGGACATGTTCTAACAGAATAGTAGTATTTTAGATTAGGGCCTAGTTAATGTTGGCAACACATGGCGTTGCGTTGATCTCAATTGTAGCTGTCAATTGAAACTCGGCAAAAAAAAAAACAAAATGACAAGTTCGGTCGGTAGAATTTTTTCCAACAATTTCATGTCCTTGATTCTATGGTTTTTGCAATCATTCTCGCATATTTTGACATGTAAAAGCGAACAGGGTGGTTTGTCGCCCCATCATAATATGAAACCCTTCATTTTGATGAAAAAAGTAAAAGATCCATAACTTTCTGCAAAAATATTCCGCTTCCATATTTTGTTTATTTTTATACAGGAGATGGCTGAGGTTTGACTTTTCCTTAGTTTAACAGGAAAAAGAAAACACAGTGTTTGTCACCTGTCCGTTTTAGTTAGACACTTTTATCTTCTTTTGACTGTCAATAAAGGTAACCCGATAAAAAAAAATATTATTATTTATTCATTTCAACTTACATTATCTTAACAATAATACTAAAACGACAATATAGAAGGTATTTGTGATGAACGTGGAACGCTTAAAAATAGCAACTTCAAATTGTAATTTCGCCGAATTTCGATTAATATATATACACGAGCCGTATTATTCGATTGATTGAAATAATTAAATCCTTGCATTTGTTTAACGAGAAGGTTTATGTAAATATAGGTATGTCATGTCTAAAAGAATGTTAATTATGTAAAAAACTTCATTAGTTAGCACATTTAAACCCAAGTTTCAGATTTGTGTTTGTACTTTCCAACAAAAGATGTCAAAATCCGAAATGTTCACTTGAATTTTGGCCTATACAAAATAAGTCATCAAAATCCGTCAATAGAAATATTAATTTTCCGCGATTTTTTTCTGATTTTCCATATATTTGTCCCATTTTTGCCGGACGTTTTTTTACTTTCTCGTTGTAGCCGTTTCCACGGAACCCTAAAAGCCCTAAAGGTAGCAGTCGGATCTAAGCAGTCGCTGCCCGGCAGTCGCGGCCGGGCAGCGACGGCCGTACATGTCTATATGGATTTGTATGGAGAACCGGCGCTGCCCGGCCGCCTGCATCGGACGGTTCTCCATACAAATCCATATAGACATGTACGGCCGTCGCTAGGTACGGTACGATAGGTACGGTCGCTGCCCGGCCGCGACAGCCGGGCAGCGACTGCTCAGATCCGACTGCTACCTTAAGTCTCTACCTTGTTAAAATGTTCATAACATAGGTATACGTGCCTTAGAATAACGTGCACTCCCTTCAACTCCTAACTCAAGTAGGTAGGTAGTAAACAAAACTCATTACATTGTTGTAAAGAAACTTATTTAACTCCTAAGTATGTTAAGCCCGTCGTAATGACAAAAAAACTGGGAAAGATGAAGATTTATACTTACTTCGAGATGAAATTTCAGATAACGAGTCCATTACAAAGATTGTGTTTTATGTATTTTTTAAAATTTACTTTTCAAAGTCAAATGAAATAAATTTTATAACCAGTTTGTACTGCCTGCCTGTACATTGGTTTGAGTACATAAACACCACGTGTGCACGATGTGTTCCAACAAAATTAATAATTCTATTGAAAATACTCTGCAACAAGAAGGCAACGTTAATAGTACATTATGATACAATTAGTGGGCTAAGTTGGTCATTACACTCGAGGCTTGCTGAGACCAACGCTCACGCGTATCATACGACGCTTTTCAACACACTTTTGAGAGCAAAATAAAATGTCATAAACTTATTTTGATTTAATCATCAACAGCCTATTAATATGTCCCCACTGCTGGGGCTCAGGCCTACCCTCTCAACGAGGGCGTTCGGGCTATAGTCCACCACGCTAGCCCAGTGCGTGTTGGCGGACTTCACATGCGCCTAAGAATTTCTTCATCGGCGTATGCAGGTTTCCTCGCGATGTTTTCCTTCACCGTTTGAGAGCAGTCAGTAAATGTACTTAAGTTTCGAGAAAAAACCCATTGGTACATGGCCCAGCTGGGGATCAAACTCCGGACCTTTCGATATGATAGGCCGCGTCTTGTCCCCTACGATGATGATTGATGATATGGCCACAAGTAGAATTGTGGCCCTATGCACTAACAAATCTTAAAATGACATAAGGACGTATTTTCATAATAGGTATTATTTTACTACTTTTCAACTTATGTCCCGGTTGCTATTAATGATATGATTATTTATTTATGGCCTTAACGCATTTTGGGAAAATTTTGAGATGTGGCCGTATTGCAATGAATGTTCACTTAAAACTATCGTATAATGGGATAGATGATGCAAAAGGAAAAGTGAGACAGAAAACAAAGTAGACGTGCATATTATGATGCTTACAAATGGTGAACTTTATCTTAGTTTTGTTAGAAAAATATTATTTACCATTACTGATCGAGTGGTACAATCATCATCAGCCTGCACCAGTCCAATGCTGGACACAGCCTCCCCCTAGACGCGGCAACTGCACCCGATCTTCTGTTCTTCGCATCCGGCATTACCGTCTCTAATGCTCTCATAATTTTCGGAGTCTGCAGCCAAATTTTGTGCAAATAAACGTTCAATTAATACAGAGACGTGTCTCAAATCTGTTACTTTCCGTCACGCCTTAAAATCTGACACGAGTTTAGCCGTTTATCCTTTCTGTAAACAGAATTTCGCAGCGTTGATGGAGCTTTTAATTACGAGGTATTCCTTTGCGAAGATCAAAGTCATAAAGGAAGATATTATCTTTAATTAAAATCAAATTAACTGCTGAAAGTTTCAACTGGCAATCGACTGTTTTTGTTGTAAATTGAAACGCTACTCCCGGTGCGAAGCGTTTAAGAGTAATTAAATCGTTTTACCGGTAATTTATCATTGGACTCTTCCAAGTTCGAATAAATTGAGTAAAAGTTGCTATTTTTGGCGTTTTATTTTATGTTTTTATTGCAGTTTAGAAAATTGAAAACGAAAGTTAACCAATTAATCAACTTTTTTCTTTGTTGCAACATGTTTTACCAATAACTTATGATTGCACTCTTCCAAGTTCGAATAAACTGAATAAAAGTTGCTATTTCTGGCGTTTTATATTATGTTGTAATTGCAGTTTAGAAAATTGAAAACGAAAGTTATCTCATTATTTAACTTTATTTCTTTTTTCCAACATGTTTTTACCGATAACTTATGATTGCACTCTTTCAAGTTCGAATAAATTGAGTAAAAGTTGCTATTTTTAGCGTTTTATTTTATGTTTTTATTGCAGTTTAGAAAATTTGGAAGAATGAAAAAAAAAGTTCCATTTATCCCATTTGATTTTGGTAGCCAGTTGGGATGGATGTAACAGACCGAAAGAATATCCCCAAGCGAAGTCGGGGCGGATCGCTAGTAATAATAATCTAGCTAGTACATTTTGAGCGACTACTCACTTGCAACATTGAGCAGAGAGCTCTTTTATTCTTCTCCACTGAAAGGCCTCGATATAACTCCATGAAAATAGAGCCTTCATTCACCTCGCCCTCCCCTAATGGATTCTAATAGTGCTCTGTGTTGCCCTATGCTCTCTTTATTGTACCTAGTCCGATACAACTTTATCCTTTGTTAGCAATTTTATGTAGTTCATGGTGAGTGATGGCAAAAGTGAGCATCGGTGGCGTAGCGGCGGACTATCGTGTCGAGAGGTTTGAGTTCGATCCCCGGCCGTGCCGTTACGTATGGGTTTTTCTCGAAACGTAAGTACAGTAAGGGTCATAAGTGCAGTAGCACGCTAAGAGTCATTTTTCTGTACAACGGTGCGCACGACAACACGAAAACCAGTTAGGTATAACTGACCACCCAAGTCAATAGCGTGTTTTAAACCTTATTGTCATAGCAATAAGTCATCAATTCATCGTAATATCCAGGAATATATTAGTGAATTTGTGCGTGTGTGGGTACAGATGCAAAAGATGTAAGTAAAACTGGTCTCATATTCTATTGAATGGCGAAACTGCTACTGCGCTTATGAACCTGTCTGTACATTTCTCACTGCTCTCAAACGGTGAAAGAAAACATCGTGAGGAAACTGCATACGCGGTAGAAGGAATCTTTAGGGCACCAACCCGTACTGGGCTAGCGTGGTGGACTATAGCCCGAACGCCCTCGTTGAGGGTAGGCCTACGGCCCAACAGTGGGAACAAATTAATAGGCTGTTAATCATTCACAGTCGCGCGTCACTCTTTTATAGCTATTTCCTGAAATATGAGTAGGCATTGCATTTCTAAAGTACATACTCGTATTAAGTAGAATATTTCTTTCTAATACATAGCAATTGATCCTCGAGCAGCTACTGCAAAATTCATGAATATACCAAAACATATGCAGCGAGTGAGTGAAAAAATAAATTTCCGTAATCCCTAAAGGGCCAGACTGCGGAATATTTCACTCGAACCACGTTCAAAAGCCCAAGACGTGTACCTATTTAGTATCTTCCATTTTCGTGACGGATGTTTCCAATTTTAATAAAACAAGAGTCGTCACAATCATCATCATTAAGCTTGTGTTTGTTTTTCAAACGCGTTTATCACTGGAACTACCATTCTGATTCCAAAATTCTGATGGTCCAATCCTTGAGGAAGGTTATGGGCTATTTTGCATCACCCTACGACCCTTAAGGAGCCGAGTAAAAAGAAATAAAGTCAGAAATAATAATGTTTATACAAATTTACACACGGCTGTTTAGTCCCAACTAAGCCGAAGCTTGTACATTGGCACTCGACAACTGATAAACATACTTGAATACTTTTAAATAAATACTTAAATACATACAAACACCCAGAATCCGAAAGCCAACAGTTATGCTCATCACACAAATGTTGGTCCCGGGTGGGAATCGAACCCACGACCTTTGGCGCAGTAGGCAGGGTTACTACCACTACGCCAACAGGCCGGTCATAACCTATAAAACGCTGGAACACTTAGAAATAACTTATAAACCACCTGAATATTACCTAAGGCTTCAATATTTTTCAATCTGACTTCACGGACATTGTTTAACTTTGTCTTGAAACTGCTGTAAACGGAAAAGTTTGTTTTAAATTATTTAACTTTCCGCAACACTGGCGGAAAGCGTTTCGAATGTAAAACTACAAAATGCATGGAGATTGCCGAAAAATGTTCAGCCGGCGAGAGAGAATGGGAGGAAAAAAACGCAATAGCCTACGGCCTGTGAATCCAAATGGAATAGTCGGAGTTGTCACTACTATGGACCAATGCAGGTGCTTGCCGCTTCCAAAATGCAGATCTACAAAAATAACAAAACTTTAGTACATTTTAGACTTTCGCGCTTTTTTATTAGTTATTCGTGTGTAATAAAAAAGTATACAGTGTGTAAATATACAGTGTATTTCAAAAGAAAAACATTTCCAATATAATATAGGACATTATAAAATTATACGAAATGAGGAGAGAATCTCACAAATTGGAACTGGAGACATTCGGTAGCGTAGCATCCGGTATAAAATTTATTTCAGGTTTAGTTTATTGTTTATTATTAAATTCATATTATTCAGATTTATTATTTAAAGTATACAACCCAGTTCTTTTGTCTTTCAACGTCTTATAAACAGCATCCGAACTTTTTTGTTTTATAAATTTTTAATGAGGTATAAAAATAATATTGTAATTTTATTCTATGAACAAGACCCAATTAGCCTAATTTTTTCTTTCTTGGCTCAGTTATCAGTTTTGCTACGGGCTATAAATAATAGTGTTACAGCTAAGACCGCTTTCGTGCATCATAAAGTTTTTGAACAAAAATACAACTGGTTTAGGGCGCTAACAGTCCACAGTACCATAGAACGATTACTGAAGAAGTATTTTTTGGGATTTTATATTTACGTTTTTTTTTTAGTTTTTATAATTGTTTAATACCTAAGTACTTTATTATCAAAAACTTATTAATTTGTTTTTGGATTTAAAAAAATATATATTCATAGGTACATTTTTTAATATATGAATTTTAAACGTGTATAGTTTTATTTATATTATATTTATATTAAAAGTATATATTTGCATTCTTTTTTTATCTAACACTCCGTGCCACACAACACTTTAAAATCCTTGAATTTAATTTTCAAGTTACATAGGCTCGATAAAACTTTTTTAAAATGCTGTCAATAGATTTGTTCGAAAGTAAGTCTCAAGGGGTACAAAAACCTGTCTCCGCCGCCGTACTATACACACAGAATATAAATTAACGTATTATTTGGATCGGACGAAGTGGCTGTACTTAGGTACCTCCCCCCAGTGTTCAATCTCCATTTCATACGATTTCAAGGTTTGTACAATTTATTCAAATTCCACATTCGAAATTTAAATTTTCCTCATCATTCACTCGTTACGATTCCATTTTGTTCTAATACCGGGAAAATGTAAAACATCTATTTATGCGGATTGGATGTATGGATCAATATAATGATATGTAGGTAGAGTTTTTCTCTGATTTGACCAAAGCGTATTTCAGTTTTCTAACAAAACTGAAATATATTACTTAAAAAAAGATATATATTTATTTCAAAACCCATTGCGTTACAGCTTATTCTACATAAGTCAAACCTGAGAAAAAAACTGTAATTACAATTTTCGTTTAATTATTACGTTTTCATTAAACGGTAGGTATAGAATTTTAGTTCATTCATTCATTCATTACTTTATATTTTTCGATGTAAGTATTATACATTCTGTGGATGTTACTTATTTCACAGACTAATATTACTAGCTTATATTCAGATTAATTATGATCTTCATCTTTTAATACGAAATTATTTATTTTAGTTAAAAATACAGTAAAGTGCACGACGACGTGTACATTTTTTAAATTTTCCTGTTTTTTTTTCCGAACTTTCCCTAACTCCTATCATTTTTACCGGTCCAGTAGTATTGACGGTTGATATTCGGTTTGAATCAATCAAAATCAATAAATCATTTTTAGTTTCAAAATTATTTTTATTCACAACTTTCAAGTATTTTCCTTGTTAATTTGAAAATTAACTTTTAAACAAATATAAAAACGGATATCACCGTCGAATTAAGCGAATACGCCTAAAAAAAATCATAATAAATATCTAAAATGTTAGGTAAGTACTTCAAAATTTCAAAGTTCTATACTCTACCATCGGTATACGAACCATGGGCGACCCATGAAGCGATGGCTATATATTATCTCCATGGAGTACATTTTATGAGGATATCGCCGAGTCTCTGGAGAGCATTGAGGATGGAGGATGCTAGAGATCAGGCGGAATTTATGAGATTAAGTGGGAAGGCGGACCCTGGCGACATCCCCGATAATCGTAGTAGCGTAAAATTGAATCAAAATCGTTTAACTCTAAATAGGATACTGACTTATATTATAGAAAAGAATATTTAAAGTCAACATTTTATGCATAAAAAAGACTTTCGGTATTAAAATAAAATAAAAAAATCTTTTTAATCTGATCTGATCTGATTACCTATCCTCCTGAGACCCCACGGCCTCGCTTGAGGACATAAACATTAAAAATAAAACATAAATTAAAAAAATATTAATCATAAAATAATTGAATTTTTATACGTTCACTCAGCGTACACTTTTTGTGAGGACTAAAAATAAAAAAAAACATAATACATAAAAATAAAAAAATAAAAATTCGTTCGCTTCTCCCAGGACTCAGGAGGCTATATATTTTTTGAATGATTACGAATATGATCTTTTCTTATCTTCTGGGGTCAGAAATACCTGGTGACACTTTGCCCCTTTTGGGATCTTTTGTGCCCGTTTTTATATCAGTAGCAAAAAAATCAGTTGGCTCTGAATTGAACCTAAAAAGAATAAACGTAGTGTTGTTTTGTTAGGTCTATAGGTTTATATCTATATAATTTCCAAGATCACAAACTACTCAGTAATAATCCTACGATTACCGCAACGTTTATCGAGAGGAAAACATCGGAGGAGGAATTAGCGGATAATCCTGGGCTATAGATACCTACCTACTTAGATACATACTTATTTTAGTATTCTTACGTACTTTAGCAATAATCCGTGGCTATAACCTAAGCGCTAGCCTCAATTATATTTCTAACCTCTTTTTATAAGAATATATAAATATCAGAGGTAAAAGTTTAACCAAAAAGCTCGAATATTTCAAAAACCGTAAAAGTAAAATTATAAACGTTATTTTATATTAAAATATAATTTAATTGTCGTTTGTATATGTCGTAGACAGATCGTAGAATTAGCCAGATCGTGATATGCCTACGCATTTCATGATCACCGCCATTTCATGATTTGGCCATATCGTTCAACGCACATCTTTCAACTGTAGGGTGTTCAAAGTTTAACAAATCAAAATAAATTTAACTTGAATTAATGGGAAATAATTCGTTTTGAATTCATGTTTTAGCGGCGTGAAATACAACTACATAACGATATGCCCAGTGATCAGCTGGGAATATCGACAATTGGCTGCTTCCGTCGATCCGACCGACTTTCTCGTATGCACATCGTGTCATGAAATGTCTAGGCATATCACGATCTGGCCAATTCTACGATCTGCCTACGACATATAAATTAGTAGTGCGACAACATCGATGCCGTCGAAAGTCGATAAAATACAACGTTATGAAAATTCCTAGGGATCTCCCCACTTGCGTTTTGCCTAAGATAGACTTATTCTTCAACAACTTCGAGGGCTTTACCATCGAATTGAATTGAATCGCATAATAATAACTTATATTTAATAATAGAAAAAGAATGAAATATAGAACCGCAATCAGCGTATAGCATGAAATAGTAATAGTCTTTTACCCCAATAATTAGAGAAGACGCCTCTTATATGGCGTGGTCAAACTGAACAAACACTATCTATTTTAGTCGGGTTGTAAAAATTCACATACGTAGATAGAGATAGAAGATTTTATACCTGTCTTGCTTACTCTTACCACTTTTGTAATAAGTGTGTCCCTCTCTGATTATTATTGTTGTTTTAGCAGCTGTTCTATGGGATCCTTGTTCAATGTGTTTAATGCACATCAGACAGTCAGACTTACTGCATCAGGACCGAAAGGTCGCATCTGTAATGCAGATGCTAAAGTGACCCGTATTTCTATCCCACAGGGAGCAATCAGCTCTATGATATGTTCCCTTGAACACTTCAAGTCAGGAACCCAAACATTTGAACTGAATAATATAATAACCCATTTTCGTTATTCATGAATACCTTCAGCCCTGAAAGTTTACGTCCATTTGTCCTCTATCGATTTATCATATTTTCTAGTATTAAGCAATTCCTACTGTTTCTGGTAGTTACTTTACCGGTTTTGTGATGAAAATCTTATGTGATCTAAAATTATGACAATTTAAAGGCCGGATACAAGCCCGCGAAGACACACTCTACAAAATGAATTAAATGTTATTGGTTTTTAAGTAGGTGATTCTGATCAGAGATCTGAGAGCGTCAGTGGCCTCGGGGATAAGACGCGACCTATCATATCGAAAGGTCCGAGGTTCGATCCCCGGTTGGGCCATGTACCAATGGGTTTTTTCTCGAAACTTAAGTACATGTACTGACTGTTCTCAAACGGTGAAGGAAAACATCGTGAGGAAACCTGCATACGCCGAAGAAGAAATTCTTAGGCGCATGTGAAGTCCACCAACCCGCACTGGGCTAGCGTGGTGGACTATAGCCCGCACGCCCTCGTTGAGAGGGTAGGCCTGAGCCCCAGCAGTGGGGAGATTAATAGGCTGTTGATGATGATGATGATGATTCTGATCAGAATTCGTTTAAGTACCACTTCCTTTCGTGAAATAACTTTAAAGTTACTAATCTTTACAAATTTTCAGATACAGTAAACAGTTTGATACTGTCGATATAATATTTAAGTTAAGATAAGTTGGTATTTTAAGTGTAGGTGTGTTTTACGTGTTTTTTTACGTGTGTTTTACGTGTGGATTTTCAAGATAATCCGAGTACCTATTGTCCCCGTAGAATTTTTTGGCGGCTGAATGAATATAGTTCGCAGAATGTTTGCCATCGCTGACAGTGTGTATAGTCTATGAGTGCGTATAGATAGTGTAATACATAGAGATAAATAAAAACTTAAAAGTTGGATTCGGTTGATCGAATCTATGAACTATTTATTGAAATTGAATGAGCGTCTCTAGTGAACACAGCTTCCTTTTGACACCTAAAATTAGTTATTGCGCAGAAATTGGCGAACTTCACAAGACCGCCAAAAACACTACAGGGACTATCTACAATTTGTATTTAATTTTATCGCGATCCGAACATATTTATAATTGTGCAGACATTAAGCTTTTCGCTCACTTCATCAACAGCCTATTAATCTCCCCACTGCTGGGGCTCAGGCCTACCCTCTCAACGAGGGCGTTCGGGCTATAGTCCACCACGCTAGCCCAGTGCGGGTTGGTGGACTTCGCATGCGCCTAAGAATTTCTTCTTCGGCGTATGCAGGTTTCCTCACGATGTTTTCCTTCACCGTTTGAGAGCAGTCAGTACATGTACTTAAGTTTCGAGAAAATACCCATTGGTACATGGCCCAGCCGGGGATCGAACCTCGGACCTTTCGATATGATAGGTCGCGTCTTATCCCCGAGGCCACTGACGCTCTCCCTCGCTTAATAGAATCTTCGCTCACTTAATAGAATAATAACTCAGTAAAGCTATCTTCAGGAGCTCTAGTCTGCAGGTCTTGACATCCTGAGGACTTGGTAGGAATGCCTCGAATGCCAGAACTACAGTGGAGTTATTACCATTTAAAAATAAACCGTATTTTCGTCAATTTCCATAATTGTCTCCAACTTTGCAATACGAAGTGACATCATAGAGATACTTGAATGATATAAAAGGAGTTGCTCCCACAGTTATGTCGGGCGTTTTCACTTAAATTTGTATTCTCATCTCAAATGTTTTCTGGAGACTCTCTGAACTCTCAAGGGTTGTGAAATGGCCCATAAAGCGGAGTGCGAGTGTGATAGACGGCAGCATCTTAGCGCCGCTTGTACAGGGTGTCACAAGTGATCTTGATGGCATAATCTGTCTGTAAGCACTTGGCAAATTAATAAAAGTACATACTTCAAAATTCAATTCGCCAACAAGCACTGGGCTAGCGTGGTGGACTAGCCCATACGCCCTCGCTGAGAGGGTAGGCCTGTGCCCCAGCAGTAGGGACATAAGGCTGTTGATTATGATGATGCTCCAGAATAATAGTGTAAAGTACACCTATTTAAAGTCGATTTTTTATTTGAATGCGAGTAACTCTCAAAGCGACCTAAGAGGTGTGAGCATAGAAAAATAATGAACTATAGAACCGTAATCAGCGTATAGCATGAAATAGCAATAGTCTTTTACCCCAATAATTTGAGAAGACGCTTCTTATATGGCGGGGTCAAACTGAACAAACACTATCTATTTTAGTCGGGTTGTGGTTTGTATGTACCAACTGCCCCCCAACAAAAATTCATAGATAGAGATAGAAGATTTTATACCTGTCTTGCTTACTCTTACCACTTTTGTAATAAGTGTGTCCCTCTCTGATTATTATTGTTATTTTAGCAGCTGTTCTATGGGATCCTTGTACAATGGGTGTGAGAGATAACAAAATGTCACTGAAATGTTCCTTCTCTTTTCCGCCTATTGTCTGACTTTAAATAGAGTTGCTGGAAAAGCTTGTAAGGCATAACTGTCGTGCCAGCACTATAGAAAATTGGCTTCATTACTTACCTTACGAAGCGTGTTTAGTAATTTAATCTTCTGTACATTAGAGCTTTGTGTTTGTGATCGTTTGTTTACAGACTACAAAGTGATCTAACGATGTTAAGTTACACTAACGCACTTAAGTTAACAACCAATATAATTATATACCATTCCCATATGTGACACTAACGTACTTACGTTATCAACCAATATAAATACATTTCATTCCACATGAAACGGCATTCTAAAACCAACCGCTAACCGCTGGGGTAGACGAGTTGAGACCAATTGGGCAAGCGAAGTGGTGGACGCCCATCGGCTAGATGAAACGACGATCTTGGCAGTGACGGGATGTGGAGAATCGTAGATCGGGTCCTGTGGTGCACCTTGGGAGGCTTATGTCCAGCAGAGGACCAGGGCAGGCTGATGATGATGACGAAGACAAACGCTATTTGCGGAAACCAAATAAATACACTTTCTCCATAAATAAAGGCAGGCTGCACACCGGATTACAAACGCGGACGCGTGGCACACGGCACGCAGCACGCAGTGTGCTGCGGCCTTAAAAAAGTGCAATTTCTGGGATCTTGAATCATCATCATATCAGCCTGTAGACGTCCATTGGTGGACAAAGGGCTCCCCCAGGGATCTCCACCTTGTGGGATCCCTGCATACGCTGCGTCTTCCGATACGTGGTCTGCTCGAGAACCTGTCTGCCCCAATGGCCGTCAGTTCTACGAGCGATGTATCCAGCCCACTTCATCTTCGCAATTCTTTGAGCTATGTCTGTGACCTTGGTTCTCCTGCGGATCTCCTCATTTCTGATACGATCTCGCAAGGAAATCGCCAATCAATCACATTATATTCTCTTTGACTAGTGATACATTAGCAGCAAAACCAAGTTTCCATTACCTACTGCAATTTTGCAGTCCAATTCTGAACATCATGTATTGTTGATTTTGCTTTTGGGACGGAAATACGCAAGTATGTTTTTATTCTATGACAATTTATTTTTAAATACTATAATTTTGATAAAAATAAGATATATACAGAGACAGTTTCCATAGATTAAAAAACATCCTCATCTCCTCTTACTTCGTTAACCGTTCCTAATGTAACTAATCAAATCAACAGCCTATTAGGATGTCCCCACTGCTGGGGCTTAGGCCCACCCTCTCAACGAGGGTTCGGGCTGCAGTCCACCACGCCATCCCAGTGCGGGTTGTTCGGCTTCACATGCGACTAAGAATTTCTTCTTCGGCGTATGCAAGTTTCCTCACGATGTTTTCCTTCACCCTTTGAGAGCAGTCAGTAAAATGTACTTAGGTTTCGAGAAAAAACCCATTGGTACATGACCTTTCGATATGATAGGCCGCGTCTTATCCCCGACGCCACTGTAACTAATGTAACTAGTAATTCCTAGTAACTTTGTGTAAATTATGAAAAAGAAAACAAACAAGTAACAAAAAACAAAATGTACTTCTTTCGTCATAAAAAATCGCGTGCAGACTTAAGGGTTATAACCTTTCCACTTCAAAGCGTAGAATATAGTCATTTATACACAGAACGATGCCAACGAACCATTTACCTCTAAGAAATGGTTTACCCGCACACAATGTGCCTTAATCCCTGGCCGATGTCTCAATAAATTCTGACTTTTACACAGAGCCGCACTCAGGTTTGGAGCCCCCGTTTTAGGTGGTAAGTACAGTCAAAGTTCATAAGTGCAGTATCAGTTAAGCAACTCAATAGATTGCGAGACCAGTTTCACTTACGACCTTCATGTAAATCTGTACCCACACACGCACATATCCAATAATTATTTTCCTGGATATTACGATGCACGATTAAGAGCGTCAGTGGCTTCGCGGATAAGACGCGGCCTATCATAACGAAAGGTCCGAAGTTAGATCTTCGGCTGGGCCATGTACCAATGGGTCTTTTTCTAGAAACTTAAGTACATTTACTGACTGCTCTCAAACGGTGAAGGAAAACATCGTGAGGAAGCCTGCATACGCCGAAGAAGAAATTCTTAGGCGCATGTGAAGTCCACCAACCCGCACTGGGCTGGCTAGCGTGGTGGACTATAGCCCGAGCGCCCTCGTTGAGAGGGTAGGCCTGAGTTCCAGTAGTGGGGACATATTAATAGGCTGTTGATGATATTACGATGAATTGATGACTTATTGCTATGACAATAAGGTTTAAAACACACTATTGACTTGGGTGGTCAGGTATATCTAATTGGTTTTCGTCTTGTCGCGCGCACCGTTGTACAGGAAAATGACTCTTAGCGTGCTACTGCACTTATGAACCTTACTGTACATCAATTTCGCTTGCCTATCCTTAATGGAATGAGTAGTACATTTTAGACTTTCGCGCTTTGTATTCATAATTATATAATTATTTACGGGTCTTACACACGAATAAGTTTTATTTACCTTGCCCGACGTTTCGACCAGGTTACACTGGCCGTGGTCACGAGCTGACTGGAGAGGCGAGCTGTCATTGTTGATCGCTGTGAGTAGTTTCTGAAACTACCCTCTGCTGATCTTGTATTATTGGAAAGTCCCGGCACACAACACTCACGGTATCCGCGGGTGTATTCGACGATAAGTCACGAGATTTAAGTTTATCGATCACTGGATTCCACGACGGTGACAATTTAAAACCATCTTCCCTATTAAAATTTTTGAATTTCTTGATTTCAATAGCTTCTCGCACTATCCGCGGATAGTAGTGGAGCAAACGGGTATTTACTACCTTTTGGGTTGGCTCATTAGCACTTACATATTGTTATAGACAGCTTATCTCAATAGTGGTAACCTTTCTTACGAGTGGTTACGAATGCTACGTCATTTTATATTGCTGTATTGGTTGGTTCCGCACTTAGAGAGTTATTGGCACTTACTGACACAGTCGAATGACAATTTGGGCAGATTTTTACGGCTGTCAGCCTCCTTTTATGAATTGAATTGCATCGCATGTAATATATAGACCAAGAATTTGTATAGACGTTAGAGGCAAAACAGAGTCAATTATTTATAGTCTGTATATGTTATGGGACGTGTCATTAGGTATATTTTATGACTGTGTCCGATTGTTTCACCGATAACAAAATTAGAGTATAATGCGTTTTTCCTTATTAACAAACGCTTTTACGACTGAAAATAAAATGTACGATAAAAATAATGTTTGTTAATATGTTTGGACAAATTTACAAACGGCTGTTTAGTCCCAAAATAAGCCGAAGCTTGTAAATGGTCCTCAACAACTGATAAACACACTTATATACTTTTAAATAAATACTTAAATACATACAAACACCCAGGATCCTAAAACTAACAGGCTCATCACACAAATGTTGGTTCAAATCTACGACCTTTGGCGCAGTAGGCAGGGTCACTGCCACTACGCCAACCGGCCAGTCCAACGATAGACGATGTTCTTAAGTGGATCGCAAAGTTTAAATGGTAATACAAACTTGTTTTTGCTGCTAGGGTACCTTGCACGCTGAAGTAGTCGAGACGCCAATAACGTTTGTTTTCTTAATACAGCTAAGGAAAACCGGAATATAGGTACCCAAACGAACAACCCTTTTACGTATTACGTCCCTGTTGGATCATGTTCGCTTTTTGTGGCTCAAGGAACCTCCGACCGCCGATAATTTCAGGAAATATGATTATTCCCATTCATACGGTCTCAATATTGTATCGGATTTTTTTTCTTTTTAGAAAGCCTCTATAAATACTGTAAGAGAGTGGTTTGCGGCGCTCGCGTTTCGATTATACTTTAAGTACGGTTCTTTTATTATTATTTTCTCAGTTAGAGCTCTGTTCCGATAAACATTTTATAAGAATTGAGCGTGTTGGGTTTATTTTCGAAACGCTTCTGTTTTCTTCTTCTTACTTCTTCTTACAGTTTGCGGAACTAAAACATTGTTTTGTTTTTGTTGACTCTCTTGTAACTATAGATTGTGTAACATTATTGTAACACAATGTAACCATATTGGTTATTATTATGATGTAAGCGTGACCTTGTAGTCTAAAGAGTAGGTATAATAATTAAACATAGATATATTTTCTTGTTGTACATACCAACATTTTTAGGGTTCCGTACCTCAAAAGAGGAAAAAAAGGAGCCCGTATGGGATCACTCCGTTGTCCGTCTGTCGAGACCATTTTTATTGTGATTTCGTTCAGTGTCAAGTTCGGTTCATTTTATAACCGAACTGAGATTAAGGAAGGTTAGAGATAAATATCTGTATGAAACCTATCATTCACCGAACTACTGAGCCTTCCTCAGTGTCAGGGGTGGGTGGTCTGTGGGTCGTAGGTACAAGGTACCGCACAAAACAACCGAACTAGACGGATAATTGTGTAATAATTCCAATAAAGATTGTCGAGTTTGAATTGGTTTGTCCCCGGAAGGTAAATAAAACGCTTTCAAAGTTCTAAAGATTGGAATTTTGTAATTAAAGTTTAGACTGTTGTTAAATATTTCTTGGGAAGGCAAAGTTTCTTAGTTATCGGGTAATCATTGTGGGATTAGCTAGGGATGTGACGGGAGATATGGATCTGAAACAATAACAAGCGGATATTCAAAACAACATAGAAATATCCGTTGAACACAGATCTTTTGCTCGGGATTTTTCGTTATGAGCAGAAAGGAAAGCCACTTTCAAAATATAAAATTCTTCTCTTTATTACCCGACTGCGGCCAAGCCCGATAGTTTTTTTAAACTTTTTTTTGACTGAAACACACCGTTGCTAACTCAAAGTCAAACCGTCTATAGAAGCCGTATAAAGAAGCCACAACACACAAAGTGTTGCTAGTTATTAAATACTTGTTGGTGATGCCACCAATATTAAATTTATGTGAAATAGAAAAAAAAATAGTAGCTATACTTTTATAAAGTTTTTATTTACTTATTAGGTAGGTATGATAATTTCAATACCATTCAGGAACGCGTAAACAAATCTGATAAGTACAAGGCGGTTTATTATTACTCTACAGGTTTTTCGGTGAAGGAAAACATAGTAAAAAACCTGCATACGCCGCAGATTAGATTTCTATTTTAAGGCGTATGTGAAATCCACCAAAAAGCGGATTGGGTCGCCGTTGGTGAACCGGGGCTTGGCATAGAAGTTCCTAAAAGGGTTGAAGTGTCGCTAGGTGTTCAGGCCCCTAAGAAGATACCTAAGATAAAACATGAGTCTCAGATAATCAGTGCGTAAAATCACAGGTCCGTTGTTCCACCACGTCATTATGAGGGTTCTAGATTTTTGATTTAAAAATATATTATTATATGCCATATCATGGAGGCCAGAACCTTATATTAGTATAGAAAAGGATTGGCTGATATACCAATTCAAAACTCAAGACTTTTTTTTATTTAGAAACATGAAAAAATAGAGATTTCTCAAATATCAATTCTCAAATGTCGTAGGCAACGAGTAAGAATAGAATTTTTAAATTGTACATCCCCTGGGGTTTGAAATTCCACGCCGACGAAGGGCGTCATGCCGTCTGGAGATGAATAAATAAAATCTCTATCCGATATCCCCGTTGGGCCTCGAATTTGAACTCGTGTGTCTTCGGATATGTATCCGATATGTCATTGTAACATCCCTAGACATGTAAGTAATGTCCTCGGAGCGAACTTTGCACTCCCGCGTCACTGTGACTAATTAATGAAGGCGGCGAACAAAAGTTTTGTTTCAATCAAGCGAATCTCTTACGACAACGGAGCGACCCTATCGACTACTGCCTTCTTCAAGCAAAGTATAATTTTCTATTCTCTATGTAAATTAGAGTAAAAACACGGGTTTTGATTGTTTTACTAATCGAATTGATTTTGGTGAAGATCTACATCTTTGGGCTGCTCTGTGGGCGGCCGACGGTGACAGCTTCTTATCTGATAGAAGTTTTGGTCATTGGTTCCGTACCTCAAAAGAGGAAAAAAGGAACCCTTAAAGGATCACTTCGTTGTCCGTCTGTCTGTCTCTCCGTTTTTCCAAATAGTTGTACTGGTAGAACAATTTCAACAGACCAAATCAGATCCTTTCGACGCATATTACCACAAACGTAAAATACCAACTCTAAGATTTTTATCATTTCGCGGAATTAGAAAAATGTACCTATACGCCAATTGCCATACGTAAAATGCCTTGAACCGGAAATGCCACCTCGTCACCGATCTAACCACGGAGACTAATTTAATCAGACTGACCAAGGACATAATAGAATGGACGTGGTCAGATCGGTCTAACAATGCGATGCGATCTGAACACGAATACCAGACGTTCGCTTCACTGGCAAACTAATTTATTAATAGATATTATACTTATCGCTTTATAGACAATTTTCTATGAGAAGTTTTACAATTGTTTTCTTTGAATTCTATGCAGTTGTGGAACAAAAGCTACTGGAATTGATGGGTACATTTACTTCTCAGTGCAGCTGGTCTGTTTCTCTGTACACCTGTTACAGTTAAAGAGACCAATCTGACTCGTCTGGCTTGCAGGTTCTATTGGCTTAATTCTTTTCTCAAACATGCTTGGATATATGAGCATTATTTTGACAGCCTATATCGAAGCGATAAATCGAAAATGCTGTACTGGTCAAATACATGCGAGCAGCGGTCGGCAAAGTAGTATGAAAATCCATATCTGTCGTGTTTAGAGGCCGAATAAGTTACTATGAAAACTCTTATCTGTCGTGTAATTTGAAAATGGAACTATATTTATACTCCGAAACATGGCGACCACGGAGGTAACTTATCAAAAGTTTTATTTGAATTTCCAAATGGCTTGCAAATACGAGAGAAAGCTGTGAACACTTTGGCGCGTGAAAAATTATTGCTGTTCGCCATTGATTTTTCAATTTAACATTTGTTGATTTAATTTGACAAAAAGAGTTCAAGCGAAAAAGTGAGTATGATGAACATCCCTAAATTCAAGAGGCGGCAAGAGCCGCAAAAAAAAAAAAGTTGGCGCCAAAATGTACGTGTATATCAAATGTCTCGTAAATAATTCGTCCATCAATGCCTCTGTTGCCGGCCGCTGCAATATAATGTACTACTGCGTGCTATTGTTGGATCTCCTCAGTGGCTGTGGTTAATATAACATACTTGCACATTGTTAGAGAATCAAGTGTAAACATTTTCTTGATGGCCCAAGTTTTTGATTCCGCCCGCGCGAGGCGCGGAAGCGTGTGTGTTTTAATGACTTTTGTTCCCCAACTTTGGACAGCCCTAATGAATGGGGCTTCCTTTCGGCATTAACTGGTGACGTCAGCCGTACAGCGGGTGCTTTTTATTGCGAATACAACCGCAGGAGCAGAAAGGAGCGTCCTGTGCCATCCAACCGCAGCGAAATTAATTATTCAGCGCTTTACAGGGTGTCGCAAATGTTATAAATCAGTAGAAAGTTCCTCACTACCTAGAATTGTTTAAGCATCTTGCTGTAATAATTATGTCGCCTCTGTTGCTGCTTGTTCAATTCCACTTCTGCTAACGAAGGTTTTATTGTGAGCCGTCTAGCATATATACATAGGTGGGCGGATAATTAGAAACAGGGCAAGATTTTCATACAACCGAGGTCACTTTCAAGCCATGGTTCTCCGTGAAGTATTGATCGGGGCATGATCTGATGACGGTCATCGAGAATGTAGATGGAGGACTTTCAGATCGTTATAGATATTGGAAGCAGCATCGTCATGATTCCTTGACTTTTAGATTTTCATACATTTTGATGCCCTTTTTCGGGTTTTTTCCGTAATGACGATGTTGCTTCCAGACGGCTCATCCGATCAGTTGGATCTATAGCGATCTGAAAGTCCTCCACCTACTCCCTCGATGACCGTCATCAGATCCTGCGCCGATCAATCCTTCACGGAAAACCGTGGCTTCAAAATGACCTCGATTTTATGAAAATCTTGCCCTGTTTCTAATTATCCGTCTTGCTATGTATCTACCTATATAAAAAAAATTATGCCAGTGCAAGTAAGTCAAACACATCGTGGGGATTCTGTTTTTGGTTTCGTGTACGATAATAATGACTTCTATACTCCCAAAATGTTTTTCAGAAATATCTATGGCACACAGGCAAAAACCTATTGAAACTGACAGGTATTTTAATGTAATAAATGCATTATATACTAATGTTGTAAAATATTTAGGTATTAAATATACATATAATCCTTCCCCTGGACCCTTCAAATGAATTCATATCTAGGCACCGAACACTGAGCGAAGTCGCGAGCGACAGCTAGTTAAAAAACTTTTCACAGCGCGCCGGGCAACTTTGTGAATGATCACAAAAACCATTTCTGTAATCTACAATGCCGACGGTCGAAGATATTTCCTTTGAATTCCAATTTTTCATCCCATCGCCGTAACTTCACTCTGAAAGTGTTCGCGATGGAAAGTTGGAATGTATTTCAATATTCCGGGCCAACGGCGTCAGGAAATGAAAATGAACGAAGTGCACCGAAGTAATTTCCAGGTTATGTATTTACACATGAAAATGTAAATAGTACCTTTAGTATAGAATAATTTACACAAATAAATTTTAACTAAGTTATTTACAATGGGTTGTATTTAAATGCCCCCACTGTTTGCAAATCGGTATATTTGGTCTACAATTAAGTAGTTACATCAAAATCAAATCAGTATATTTGTGACTTCACTTATTATATATTCTGTGGTATTACAAAATGATGTTAGAACCACGGAACTCCATGGTTAGAACTTAAAATGTCCTTAAAATCTGTCATTTCGACTTATTTCGACATGCAAGTTTTTCACAATAAAAGTTAAATAACATAATAAAATGAAAATATAAATGGCACACAAGCGGCTAATATAAATTAAATTATTATTAATCATTATAAATTGTGTTATTTATTATCAATAAAATACAAATAAATTTACATAGATAAACTAAAAAAAAAGAAAACAAACTAAACTAAAAAGATTACCTACCTTCTCGTATAAGACCAGATGTATAATACAATTATAATAATTACCCTTTTATATTATACGGCCACACGTCTACATATTGAAGGAGGTAATCAAAATGATACTCTAATTATGGTTCAGTAAAGTCTGTTAGCGTC
Source organism: Metalampra italica (assembly GCA_949699065.1). NCBI lineage: Eukaryota > Metazoa > Arthropoda > Insecta > Lepidoptera > Oecophoridae > Metalampra > Metalampra italica. Next base: position 9,090,230 of record OX452985.1, read on the forward strand.
TGGAGAGCGTCAGTGGCGTAGGGGATAAGACGCGGCCTATCATATCGAAAGGTCCGGAGTTCGATCCCCAGCTGGGCCATGTGCCAATGGGTTTTTTCTCGAAACCTAAGTACATTTACTGACTGCTCTCAAACGGTGAAGGAAAACATCGTGAGGAAACCTGCATACGCCGAAGAAGATATTCTTAGGCGCATGTGAAGTCCACCAACCCGCACCGGGCTAGCGTGGTGGACTATAGCCCGAACGCCCTCGTTAAGAGGGTAGGCCAGAGCCCCAGCAGTGGGACATTAATAGGCTGTTGATGAAGGTCTGTTAACGCACAAATTTTATCACATGGAAGGCCGTATCTTTTAAATTAATTGCCATGAGCTAGACACCCCAATATTTTACACGACTCTGAGATTGTAGATTGAACTTTTTGCTGTTAGTTTTTTTTTTTTTTTTTTTCTTTATTAAGGAGTTGAGTCGCATAGCGACTATGCCACTCCGTTAGGTCCACGGTACAAATTTCTCAACTAGCTACCCCTAGTCTGCATCCATCTCCTAAGCTGAACAGGGTACCAGCGTCTGCCGATAATGGAGAGGCTAATACCCCGTTGCAGCTGCCGACCTCGTAGGCGCTTCTTTGCTGTTAGTTATAACTCCATATCTTCAGCCGTTCCTGAGAAAAAGGACATTGAATTTACCTGTTTCTAGAATTGAATAAATCTATGGGACGGCGCTCTATCAACTTGAAAATTGAATTAATTTATGAGTGGAACTTCTCTAATAAGGTTTCCGTTACGACCGGACCCCAAAAATTATGCAAAATGAGTGGAAAATCTGAGTAAAAATAAAGAGAAAGTTAGGGCATCAACATAACTCGAGCGCCCTCGCGTTGCGTTTGACGTTTTTGGGATGTTTCAAATTAATTTTAAACCAAACAATTTTTGAAACAGAAAGGTAACGTAGGATCACATGGCGCCATTCGCATAGTATTCTACTCATGCTCATACTTTTAATTAAAATTAAAACTTTTAAGTCAAACGCTACATGTGTAGATACTCTGGCCCCGTCCCACACCCACACAACCTCTGCCAATGCCGGAGCCGCGGCTGCAACGGCGGAAAATGCGAAACGCCGCAAATACGCCAACCTCGGCACCAGTTACCTTTTTATACCTGTCGGGGTGGAGACACTGGGACCCTGGGGCCCGGAGACGAGAAAGCTCATCAACGAGCTTTCATCGCGCCTCATAGAGGCCTCCGGTGACCAGAGGGCTGGCCAGTACCTCAGGCAACGCATAAGTTTAGCCATACAACGAGGGAACGCCGCCAGCCTTCTGGGCACCATGCCCCGGTGTGACCACCTCGACGGACTTTTTTATTTGTAGGTTTGTAGGTTTATTTGTAAGTAGGTTTATTTGTAGGTTTTAGCCAATTAGTTCATTTTAATGTTACAATAAGTTTTGTTTAATAAATATTATCTGTGTTTTAAGTCAAATATATAAAATATAAAAAAAAAACCAAAGGAACTTATCAGAACACCGCTTGTTGCCCGTGGTACCACCAGTTGGTACCGGTGGCACAGCGGGTAAATTTTCCTTCCCATGGTACCACTGTTCGGTGGTAACAGCAAAATTATTAATTTAAACCATGATAAACTAGTTTTTTTTATACCATACTTACTTCGTTTTGGTTAATTGAATGAAAAATAATAATTTTGGTGTTACCACCAAACAGTAGTAGTAATGGGAAGGAAAACATACCCGTGGTACCATCGGTGGTAAAAACTGGTACCACGGGCACGCGCAGAACACTTGGTTACACCTTTTACAATGTATCAGTATATATTCGATCGAGAAATTATGCGCGTGATCCAAATGAGTAAAAGAGTCCAAGATATCGCGATCCTGACACACTATTTCGCTTCGCTCAGTCTCACCATTCTCTTGACACACGATCGCCACGGGACGCGAGTGCTCTTAACGTATCCGTATGTGACTTAGAGTATACATAAGCTGTATACTCTAAGGTATGTGAGCACCAGCTCTATCTGATCCTCGTGTGTCAGCCTAGCTCGTCCCCGGATCTTGCTACCACTGACATTGACACAACAAGTACATATTTATTTTTATTTTAATTTCAACTGATCTACTACTAATGATGATGATGAGAAGATACTCAACGGTAAGGTATTTTATTATATTCAAAACCACATTGAATTCTTTGAAAACCTTTTAGCGAGATAAGTAGTAAGTATCAAAAAATGAAAGCTGTTAGCATAAACATAAAAAGTAATTGGATTGCTTGCCTTCTCATTGTAAAATACCTTCTGAAAGGCAAAGCAAAATGATTGCTATTCAAAAGGCGTATAAAATCGTGGATTAGTTAAGAGTGCTAGGTTGTAAGGTCTAGGGTTCCAACCTGTAGTGCTATTCTGTAAGCGTATTTATACAACTCGATCCTGAATCCGCAGTGAGATTACAAATTGGCATTCTATAAAATTCAACAATAATCGAGTTCTGAGTCAGCGCTACAGTTGCGTTCGTGGCGGCGAGTTGAACTACAGCCAGGTGAGATTTTGACGTTTGTTAGCATGGTATGACGTTTAAAGTGGCATTCCTGGAGTGGTACCATTTTCGAATCAAATTTTCTTAATAGTTTTATTCGTTTCTATATGCTGTTTCATTTGGCAGTGAATTTGCGCAATGGAAGTTCTATAGAGGTTCTGGAACCTACTCCCTGTGCTTATGAAAGTCCCCTTCCTATTCAATTTATGATATTTTAAATATTAGACTGTTTGGCGGCATCGTCTCTTCACCATTTCTCCCATCTGCACGCGCATAGCTAACTGAACCACAAAGCACAGAGGGCAATAAAAGAAATCCGAGCGCCATTTTTCATAAATATCTGTATATAAATATATGTGTATATTTATGAAAAACATAGTTGTGTTTTGGGATTTTTTCCAAAAATCGTCACTGGTCTTTTATGAAACTCTCGGCCCTATTATATCCTCGCCTTCGGCTCAGGCTGCAATCCAGCTTCGAGTGTAAATGAATGACCAACTTAGCTGACTTGTATCTTAATATACATTTTCTAGACGATTTAAAATTCACATTCACACTGGTGTACTTTGCAGATAACTGATAAAACATGACACATAATATCGGTGGGGTCCCTCATACATTTCCATCGGTCCGATATGTCCACGTCCAGGTAAACAACAGATAAACTGTTGTTTGTTGGAAATAAAGTGCGGCAATCCGATTGTTTGTTCTGTAATCGAAATCAGGGCTTCCGATGTATGGAATTGGCTTTGCAATATCCGGAACTAAATAGGATTGGCAACGGTTCGTAGCTAATGATCCGTTAATAAATAATAAGGCAATTGTTTTTAGGGCTCTGATTGTAAGTGGTATACTGTTGGGTCTGTAGGTACATACACGCAGAGACAAAACATGTAATACATTACACACAGGGTTAACAAACATATAAGGTATTCATCGTGATTACATAGTACGAGTACATAGTTTTGTACATACATACAAACATACATTTTCTCAAACATGCTTGGAAATGTGAGCATTATTTTGACAACCTTCTTCGAGATAAATCGAAACTGCTGTACTGTTATTCTTATTCTTAGACGGGGGTGGCAGTCCCTGCACCGACTCCACGAAGACGGGAGTTTTGTGCAATTCCCCCCGGGCCGTCAGTCCAGCCATCCCAGCTCCTTAAAATATTGGAGTATGGCTTCTGGCTGACGGCAGCACTGTTGCAGGTTGCTCGTTGTCGAGAGGTCGGGATCTATTGCCAGGCCCGTTTCGGATCTGATTTCCTGTGTTGCGGGACAGTGAAGCACTGCGTGCTCCACCGTCTCGCTCTCCTGCAGACAGACAGCCCCTACACAGGGGGCTTTCTGTGATGCCCAGATTGTGCATGTGTTTGTTCAGGTTGCAGTGACCCGTTATGATGCCGACCAGGAGTCTAAGGTCGCTTCTGTTGCGTTTCATTAGAAAATTTGTGAGTACTGATCGAATACACGCGAGCCGGCGGCCGGCAATGTTGTACGAAAATCCACTTAGCGGCCGAGTAAATAACTATGAAAAGTCATATCTGTTGTGTAATTTGAAAATGGAACGATCTTTGTACTCCGAAGCATTTTGTAATATTGTGTAGGTGTATATAAATATTTTGCCTGAAACCGTACTCTACCATTAGTCATAGTAAAGACTTAGGGCTTCTTTCACCACTTCCTGATATTGTTACAGATAGTAATCTTAGTGATAAACTAATCTATCAGATAAATCTGTGTGATAAACTATATAAAATATATAAGATATAGGCAATCAGATACCTGTGAAACCAATAAAACAGGCTATCTGTCAGATAACCTGCAGACAGGGTATCTGGGACTTTATCAGCAAGCAGTGTAAGAGGCCCTTAAGAACATAAAAATAAATTCGCACAAAAAGTCCTAGGTTAACCTATAGTTTGTCGCAAAGAAACGATTTAGTTAACTAAACATTATTGGCGTTTCAAATCAAAAGGAACATTGTGAAATGAGTTAACTACACGGCTGAAACTACATATAAATATACCTAACCATAGATCAAAGAACTAACTTCCAAGCCATTGTGATTATATTTTATAAATTATCTTAAGTGCCACATAAATACATCAAAATCTTGAATGACTGAAACATCACTATTATAATAATATCACTAGTATATTCATTAGAATGTGGCTGTCAGATTTTGGTTTTAGAGAAACGAACTCTATCTAGACTTCACTCTAGTATTTGAACTTGTTTTTTGGGTCGCAAAACCCGTTTTAACACTCTGAGGGATATTGAGAATGAAAATTATTTTATCTTGCTCCATAGTTCAATGAAAGAAGCACTGTTATGTTGGCAATTCTATCTTTTTTTTCCTGTCCAGGAATTGTAATCTTTAATGCAAAAAATCGCGATTATTCTCTGCTATGCGTTTCATCCCTTGCATAATGCGAGGGGAGGGTGGACAAATTGCTTATCTAACATTAAGTAGACAGGGGTGGATGGCCTTGGATATTCGTGGGAAAACAACAACGAATAAGATCATACCTACTTGTGGCAGGACAACTATGTAGATGTATACATAATAAGAGTAACTTTTTACAGTGTGAAAATTTTAACCAACTGGTATTATAGAATAACACATAGGCACAGTCCGTCAGTGGCCCTGGGGATAAGACGCGGCCTATCATATCGAAAGGTCCGGAGTTCGATCCCCGGTTGGGTCATGTACCAATGGGTTTTTCTCGAAACTTAAGTACATTTACTGACTGCTCTCAAACGGTGAAGGAAAACATCGTGAGGAAACCTGCATACGCCGAAGAAGTAATCCTTAGGCGCATGTGAAGTCCACCAACCCGCACTGGGCTAGCGTGGTGGACTATAGCCCGCACGCCCTCGTTGAGAGGGTAGGCCTGAGCCCCAGCAGTGGGGAGATTAATAGGCTGTTGATGACATAGGCACATAACATATTATAAAGGTAATTAATATAACATGTAGACGAGTCCTCGAGTGGAGACCATTGCTGGGCAAGCGTAGTGTAGGATGCCCCCCGGCTAGATTGGCAGAGACTGAATGCGGAGAACCGAAGATCGGGTTCAGTGGCGCGCCTTGGGGGACTAGTCACAGTCCAGCAGTTGACTAGTGCAGGCTGATGATGATGACAATATGCTTGTCCAATTCCAATCCAAGATTTCCCAAGTATGTAACTCTGACAAGTAGAGAATAATTCACAAAATTACCTACACCCACACCAAGGCTAATGAAACGCATGGCCTCGGTCAAATACCTGAAGAAAAAAAATATTTATTTATTTTTATTTATACAACTTCGATACACGACTTCTTCGATACGACTAGCCCTAGAACAGGCCTCGCTCCTAGAGAGTATTTATGTCATAAATACTCTCTAGGAGCGAGGCCTGTTCTAGGGCTAATTACACATTACGGGTGACTAGTCGTAGAAGAGATCTATCCCATTTTATACATACATATCTTCACGCTATGTCCCTGGCGGTGTAGGCAGAAAGAACAGGGTTATATTTTATATAGTTGTTATAATACAGGGTTTTTATTACAAAGCAAATTCGCACAGGTTAACCTCATGAAGTTATTAGTCTGTAAGGTATACTAACGCTATGGTTAACCTACTTTTCAAAAATCCAATTTTCAAAATATTACATTCTGAAAACGCCCCATTTCAAAGCTTGAAATATTTATGGGGCTTTTCACGCCCCCTGTGTTTTACTATCTCACACTCGAGCACCTAATCCAGGATTATGGCTTCGGAGGCCAAGTAACTTAACAACAGGTATGTTATTTTGGGTTAAGCACCCAATTTTCTCTGAAATGTTACTTAGGTTACCCCTTGGTTCTTAATATAATAGCACCTTGTTGCTTTGTTGGGTATCACTTTATCAAAACTTTTTTACTTCACTAATTTGGGCTATGTTAATTATCTTTCATTAATTTTTTTTTTAATTTTATTCATTTATATAATTTTTAAAAAAATTTTATGCACATAATACATTTTTTTAATGACATTTATACAGCCTATTAACATGCCCCCACTGCTGGAGCTCAGACCTACCCTCTCAACGGGGGCGTTCGGGCTATAAATTTGTCCACCACGCTAGATCAGCGCGTGTTGGTCGGCTTCACATTCGCCTAAGAATTTCTTCTTCGGCGTATGCAGGTTTCCTCACGATGTTTTCCTTCACCGTTTCAGAGCAGTCAGTAAATGTACTTAAGTTTCGAGAAAAACCCATTGGTACATGGCCCAGCCGGGGATCGAACTCATTTATACAATCTATCACTGTCACTAAGAAAATCGATCCCCTCTTTTTTGTGACATATATCGAGATTTTAAGACTGGACATGTTCATCAATAATAATGATGATTCACCGACATAGCTCAAAGAATTGCGAAGCTGAAGTGGCAGTGGGCTGGGCACATCGCTCGTAGAACTGACGGCCGTTGGGGCAGAAAGGTTCTCGAGTGGCGACCACGTATCGGAAGACGCAGCGTAGGCAGGCCTCCCACAAGGTGGACCGACGATCTGGTGAAGGTCGCGGGACCCAGCTGGATGAGGTTAGCGCAGGAACGGTCGTCGTGGAGATCCTTGGGGGAGGCCTTTGTCCAGCAGTGGACGTCTACAGGCTGATATGATGATGATGATGAATGATGATTCATTATTAATCAATAATCAATATTATCGCCTACTGTTTAACATAGACTTTCTACAATGCCACTACATCCGGTTCTGCGCTTTCTTATTTGGCCCCTTCCAGTCTTCCGGCTACCTTTATTATATCGTTCGTTATTCTGGCACTTGCTGCGCTATTTGCAGGTAAAGTATGTACCATGGACAAACTCCGCGCCTTACCACCTTAGGCTCATTGTTGCGTGCGGCTCCTAAGCGGCAAGTGACCGCCTGCTAAGGCCATATCGGGCGAAAAGGGCTTAGCTACTATCGCCATATGCAATATTATGCAAGCAACAAAAATTTAAAACTGGTGAGGCGGGAAGTTGGTTCATAATATTTTTCTTTCCAGATTTGTTTACCGTGTCTAAATAGGCAGTTAACTTACCTAGAATGCTTCATAATGTCACTTTTATTGTTTTCTACGTAAAATAAACGGGAAAGTACAAAGGAAAGCGACACAGAGAAAATGGCAGGAAAATTCTCTTGTGTTTTTCCTTGAAGATTTATTACTATCAAGACGTGTATATACGTTGGTATGTGTGGAGAGGTACTATTGACATAGTTCTGAAGTTCGCGAAATGTGAACGCGAAATTACTGGTAGACACTGAACAGGGTAACAAAGGGTTAAGGAAGCTGGGATTCTTTACTGAAGTCTCTCTTAAAACGAAATGAGTTTATTCGCTTCAAGTTGGCTCTGGTAGTTAAGGATCTTTAAGGCTAAAGACCTGAGAAGAGCCCTGAGAATAAGGCTAAAGACTATGTTGCCTTGGGAAACCTGCCACGGTGCGGCACGTTCGAGATTTTTTTTCTTATAAATTTAACTAGCAACGCCCCGCGACTTCATTCGCGTTAAAAAAGACTACAATGCTATACTTCAGGACCAAAACGCGTTCAAAACTTACGAAACCTCATAGTTTCTTGCGCTCCTCCCTCTCTCCTACCTTACTTCCCCTCCCTGCCCTATTTGCCTCACCCCTCCCTCCTATCTTGTCAAAATTCCCCCTCCCCCCCCAATTTTTTCGAATTCTGGTAGGTCCTGAGATTAGCACGTTGAAACAGACAGACTCTTTTAGCTTTATTATATTAGTATAGATTTAAAAATGAAACATAGTGTTTCAAGTTACTTCTAATTAATCATTTTTATTTCAGAATTTTAGAAGAATATGTGACAATTTAATAAGATAAATTGTCACATATTTAAAAAAAATTGTAAAACTAGCGGTAAGCATCTCAAGTATTAATCTTATGCAAGAAAAACCATCGAATATGCGCTAGACTAGAATTGAAATTTTCAATGCATGTTTTGCCTAATCCTATAGGCGGTAGAAGATTTCGTCGTGTCACTATCTCAACCTTGTTTTTTTCAGTAGAGACAAAACTCGAAAAACCCGTGAAAAATGCTGTTTAGAAAAAAAGATTGAGTTTGAGAAAGTTATGCGACAATATGACCTAAGTAGGTATATACTCAAGCAAAAATATTACAACTCCTTGGAATTGGAGAGTAAAGTAGAGGATTAATGCCTAAACAAAATTAGATTTTTGATTTGTAGAATAATAGTCAAGAAATACTTAGAACAATACTACAATTACAAAAAGGGTTGATTCACCTCCTTCCTTCCACATTCTTTGTACCAGTATTTTATGAGTACGTACCTACGTGCCTATAAAAGAATTTAATATAGAAGTAAGTTAAAACATCGTAACTAAGCACCTGCTGTTCATTTAATAAAAACAGAAATGAATGAATAATATTTTTCACTAAAAATATATTCTAAAAGTGAATTGTGAATCTAATCTTCTATAAATAAATAAATTAGCATTTTAAAAATCTAACTCATTAAATTAGATTTGCATGCCGTGTTTTTTTTGGGCCGGAAAATAGTTTAAAACTAAAAAAGTAAAGGGAAAATACAATGTGCGGCGGGAATTGTTTAAAATAAGGAAAAAAAATGAAACGGCGGAAAACTTTGCTGAAAGAGAAATGGGACTTATTTAAATTTAATGTATTGATCACTGTTTAACGTAATTATAATTTGCTCCTTTTAGGGTTAAAAACTCTTAAAATTATTTTCAATCCGAAAATAAAAAGTTTAATATTTAAAAACTAGCTGAAACTAGTACATACCTTAACTGCGACCGCTTCAAACAGCAAAAAGTCAAATTGCTCGAATTTCTTTCCACACAAGAATCATAAACACACACTTCAAAATTTCACTTAAATTACTATTACGTACTTTTCAAACTTTTTATGACTTAATCCGATTTGTGATTTTACGAGACTAAGGTTTCTGGGAGCGTTCGCGCCCTCCCGGGGGGTGGTTCCGAACACAACTGAAGTTCAGAAGGTTCAAAGGGCGGACCAGAGTAGTCTTGTATAGCGCACAGGCGCACAAGTCGCCAGGTTCTAATTAATTGGGCATACCGTTTTATAGTTTGACTGTACATGGAGATTGTGAGTCGATTATTTTAATAACACCGTACTAGTTACAACTTACACCCAAGGAGCAAGATGGTCTAAACCTGCTGATGGAGAGGTTCAGGAATAAGAGGTAGTTAATGATGAGACGACTCAAGCTGAATCCACTTGATGTAGGTTTGGCTCAGTCAATTTTGTCCAAGCCTGCATCTGTGGCGGCACGATCCTTGTATGACATCCTTGAGTCGCCTCGTCAGTAAATCTTGGTTAGGGTACGATGGGACTGACATGTGGATAACAAAAGACCCAAATAAAATAAAGATTTAAAAAAAAGATGGTCTACGAAAGATGGACCAAAAAAGGGTGATGTTTTCTCGTGAACCTACCTTTGTCAGATACCTACGTATAGTTTTAAGTTAGTCGTAAAAATTATATATATTTTATATTGTTATAGATAGGTATGATAGTCCGTAAGGTATTTGTTTAAGGCCCTTATGTTGGTCGAAATAAAGAATTTATTATTGTTATATCAACGTCCACTGATAAATAGCCTTTCCCAGTGCACCCACTACACCCGGTCATCGGTCCACTGAGGCAGACGAGTTCTGGAGTGGAGACCGCGGACCGGTACGCGCAGCGTAAGACGCCCCTCCGCCAGTTGGACCGACGACCTAAAGACAGGCCGGAAGCGCCTGTCAGGATATGACTCCGTAATTCATATTAAAAATAAAGTATATTTAATTGAAGCATATATTTTTACCTGTATTTTAAAAGTGTACATTGCAGCTTCTATGATGCTTATATATAATTATATATAACTTTAACTTTATGTATATAAAAATTGGTTTAGATCTAAGAGTAGTCTATGTGGCAGCTGGTTCATAAGGTACGATTTATGTATTAAGCTAAAGACAACAACAACAGCCTATGACAGTCCACTGGTGGATCAGCAGGCTTCTTATAAAATAATGAGAGTTTTATAGCCTATTAATGACTTCCCTCGGCAGACGGGTTGGTGATTGCATTATCCTATCCTACTTATATTATAAAGGCGAAAGTTTGTAAGGATATTTGTGACTTTGTGAGAATGTTTGTGAGGATGTTTGTTAGTCGTTCTCGCTGTAACGGCTGAACGGATTTTGTTGAAACTTGGTACAGTGATAGCTTATATCCTGGTCTAACATGTAGGCTATTTTTTACCGCGGTAAACTGTTCACTAAACGGAAAAAACTTATTTCACGCGGTAAAGCCGCCAGCTAGTATAGATTAAATTCACAGACGATCCTCTATTCGCATTATAGTCACATGAAGACTGTAATATGTGGGATGTGCATCTGTGGGGAAAGTGCGTCTTTAAGAAAGTAAATGGACGTTGTCAGGCCGCATCGTCGACTGCACTACGACACCGATGCTCCTGAGCAGCATTCTCATATAGTTGATCATCATTTCCTATATTCAATCCATTAGCTAACTCTATGATTCAGTCTGTTATCTCTGAGATATAACTCAAGGGCCTGTACTTCGTCGATATTGAGGAAACTGTTAATCACACTCAATTTATTGGCATACGGATAGCATCATAAATGACAAAGTTATATGAATTATGACTTGATTTTTATAAGAAAGAAACCCTGGACTTTTTTTTTGTTAACTATACAAAGTTTGTGGTTGTATATAGTACGATAATATTTAATGGGCCCCATTCTGAAGGCACAAAGTTAAAATTTTTCGGCGTAAAAGTGTTCGGCGTCGGGCTTCTAACAGACTCTCGTTAGTAATATCCTACTTACTAATTATATAATTATTTACGGGTCTTACACACGAAATAGTTTTATTTACCATAGTTTTATTTTTAATAATATAAGATCAGCAGAGGGTAGTTTCAGAAACTACCCACAGCGATCAACAATGCCAGCTCGCCTCTCCAGTCAGCTCGTGACCACGGCCGGTGTAACCTGGTCGAAACGTCGGGCAAGGTAAATAAAACTATTTCGTGTGTAAGACCCGTAAATAATTATATAATTATGAATACAAAGCGCGAAAGTCTAAAATGTACTATCCTACTTAGTACCCTTATTTGCACAATGTACTATTACTTACCTCTACCCTTACCTTTGTAATACGGTGTGACAGGGTTAGAAGCAATGTTAATCCTGCCATACTGTAACCTTGTGAACCGGACCCAATATAACAATAATTATTTATAATAATACCTATTTATTTATGTTTTTAATTTTTGTGATGTTAAAAATAGAATTTTTAGAATTTGTAGCACCTAGGGCCATTAAGAATCGAGGTTCAGAAGAATGTAATTTTAATTTGAATTACGGCCTCTTGTTTTATCTACATGCACTTCTGTTATTGTCGTTTGATCGATGAATCACAGATAACGAAATAATAAGTGTTCTAGATAGATGCGGCACTTCTAACTTTTATCTTCAAATCTGATAACCTACTAAGGAAGGGAAAAACATACTTCCACCTAAGGGTATATAAACAAGTTTAGTGACTTTGTCCTGGTAGTCATTAATAAATTAATATTGTGTTACCTATTAAACCAGTGGCTGAAAATCGTTAACAATGAAATGTGAGTATTATGTGTCATGTTTACCCAATGTTCATATCCAGGCTATGCAAATATTAAAAAAAATGTTTCGAGTTTAAGTTTTTTATCTGTACTTTTAACATAATTTAAAAAAATAACTGTTGAACTACCTGACTGTTAAATTAAATTCATCAAGGATAATTCACTAAATTGTTTTCCTTTCTGTATTATGTTTTTAATATTTTTTGTTGTAGCGAAAGCCAAGCTGCTTTTTGCGATTGCTCTACTGATCAAATCTAGTAGTTCTGGTAACACTGAGAGAGGCAACAGTGATCCAAGTCAAGCACCAGGCATTTGTGCTGCAGAAGGATCTGACAGCATTCTAGTAGCCCATGAGGACTGCAGCAAATTCTACAAGTGTTTCCAAGGTAGACCTGTTGCCATCGACTGTCCAAAAAATCTCTATTATAATTCTGACAAAGAATACTGCGACTATCCTGAAAACGTTAAATGCTCAGATGGATCTGCTGCAGAAGTCAGTGAGATTAAAAACAGTGATGACATTCAGAGAGGCAACAGTGATCCAAGTCAAGCCCCATCCATTTGTGCCGCAGAAGGATCTGACAGCATTCTAGTAGCCCATGAGGACTGTAGCAAGTTCTACGAATGTTTCCAAGGCAGACCTGTCGCTTTTGATTGTCCTAAAAGTCTTTATTATAACCCTGATAAAGAATACTGCGACTATCCTGAAAACGTTAAATGCTCAGATGGATCTGCCGCAGAAGTCAGTGAGGTTAAAAGCAGTGATGACAGTCAGAGAGGCAACAGTGATCCTAGTCAAGCACCAGCCATTTGTGCTGCAGAAGGATCTGACAGTATTCTAGTAGCCCATGAGGACTGCAGCAAATTCTACAAGTGTTTCCAAGGTAGACCTGTTGCCATCGACTGTCCAGACAATCTTTTGTATAACCCTGACAAAGAATATTGTGATTGGCCAGAGTCAGTTATATGTAACCGAATCTAATAATCGTTAATTTGTGAAAATGTTTTAGAGTAAGCCCGTGTTGGGACTTGGGAACAAAGTAGAGTTTTGTCAGTGGCCTTGAAAACTTGTAGCAAGAAAACCAATTTCCTAGATTATGTAAAGCTATTGCTTGTTTTTATACTTTATTATACTTAATAAAGAAAATATCGTAAAGCGTAAAAGAGCGCTTATTTCAGCCGGCTTCCGAAAATTTATGACAAAATAAACACTGAATTTTAATGGGAAGAAATGGGGTGGACATAAATATTTGTTATTAAACAAAATTAAAAGTGGTTGTTAAAATCAATGAGAGAATTTAGCGTTTTTAAAGTCATTTAGTTTAGAAATTAAGATGTCTACTTTTTTACACCTTTTGTACACCTTTTGTACGAGTGTGGCCCACTCATGCATAAAAGAAACATCCTATCTGGGCAACTACTCATGTCCGTGACCGTCCACCACGTAATTTCGGATCCTACTGTACGCCAATAATTAGTGCTCAATTTGTGCCAATTTGTGCCCAAAAATCAGAATTTGTGCCCCAGTAGTTTCGGAGATATAACGGTTAGAAGGTGGTCCCGCTCTGGAGTCACGCTCTCTGTCAAAGTCGTTTTCTGTCGAACGATAACGATACATGCTACGCCTATCACTTCAACCTTATGAAGCAAAACATATCAGCTCCAAAAGCGAGCAGAAGTTCCTATCCTAACTGACGCAAAGCTTAGCACTGAACTATAGTAAAATGGCGATCACAATAGATCAGTAATGGTCGCAGTGATAAAAGGCTGGCCAAGCAAATAATTAATAATGCCAAGGATATATTGTTGGACGGGTCTTTAGTCATCATAAACTGGTGTTGTCAGTTTGAAAAGACCCGAGACTTCCACAAATAGGACCGTGTCGGCACGCTCGCAACGCGTGCACTGCCTCTGGCCACGTGTATTATCCATTTTATCCGATGTAAAAGAGCCTAAGTGTTAGAACAGGGATGGATCACGTGCCGTTCCGTCAACAGAACGTGCCGGCCGTTGTTTATTGCCTATCCAGACGATAATGAAGGCCCAACATCACACATGTTTGCTTTGGAACTCCGAACTGGAATGGTATTTGACCATTGCCGATCTAGACTTATAAAATCGTTTGTCCTGACTGACTGATCTATTAACGCACATATATTATTAAGTCTAGAAAGCTTAGCTTACAATCAACTTCATAAGTTTAGTAATATTACATTTATATACTTATAAGTATACTCAAAAGCTTTCTGTGACTTCATAATGAAAGAGAGCGAATTAAATAGAACATTAATTTACTTAGTAAAATTTTACCAGCCCTATTAATATGATTGCTGAGTCGTATTTATAATACGACTCTTTCGGGAAAGTCAGTCGTCCTGTCGCACCAGTATATAACTAAAGAAATTAGGTGCTTACGAAGGTTTTTATAGGGTTAGTCAGTGAGTGAGTAAGAATCTATCTCGTCTTCGAAATATTTATCACCATGAGATAAATAATTAACGCACAGCCCTGCTATTCTGTAAGCGTATTTGTGCAACTCGATCCTGAATCCGCAGTGAGATCGGTCTCTAACTCAATGATTCACAGTTCAATACTCACTTTACTTCGCAAGTGAGGTGTTTATTGTGTAGCTTGTATTTGTTTACACAATGCGACATCAAGGTCTTTCATGATCGGATGCGAAGTGAAGTAAGTGACATGCGATGTGATGGTCGAGTTTTAATTCGTACTTTACAGAATCACACAGCAGTTTTTAGTATCTACTTCAAACATCTATAAAATGATAGGAAAATTATGAAAAATTTTTTTTTTAAGATTATAAATTGACGGTTCTCGTTGGTGCCAAACGGAAGCTTTTTGTTTAATGTAAAAATTATTAATACTCAGCAATAATATTAATAGGGCTGGTAAAATTTTACTAAATAAATTAATGTTCTATTTATTTCTCTCTACCATTATGAAGTCACAGAAAGCTTTTGAGTATACTTATATAATATTCTGGAGAACCGGACCCTAGGGTTTTGTCTGCGCTTGTATTCATTAATAATTAAAATTGCTGCGGATGTATCCCATGAATGACCCCGGTTGTATTCTAATTTGAATATTGTTTGTACAGAAATACAGCATGACATTGTAAAGAATTCTCAAATTAATTATTTAAATTTCTTGGTCTTCCTTTAATTTAGGATACTATGTTAGTCAGAAGCAATTGATTCTCAACATTTTTTCGTGCATGAATTCTTTCTTTGTCTTATTTATTTACTCTTAGGAAAACTAACAGGACAAATGACAACATTAATACAAAGCAATAAATATACATATTATGGCAATATCAAGTTGCAATGCAGGTGTATTCCTTTCCTTCACGGAAAGATAGTGGTATATTAGTAAACCGTAAAAGCTTCCGGCCAAGCTTCGAACCCACGACAATCAAGAACGTGTGTACACAGCCAACTAGACAACCAGGCTGCAAACCATCAACTAGGGCTACCACTTCTTCGCAATCAGTATTCCCCAACCTTGACAATGGCTTAGGTGAAAAAGTCACATCGCCTGACGTTAACACATTAACCACCAGTCTCGAGTGACCCATAAACTTTAGAGCGAGAGGCAATTTATTTTAGTTTAACACCACAGCTTCTCTCAGACTGGCGCGATGAAGTGCAGCAGTACACTCGCGACATAGATAGATTGACATTTATTCACTGACACAACACAAACTCACAAGCAATTAAAAGAATAGAACAGAACAGAACAGAACAGAACATAATAGAATAGAATGGAATGGAATGGAATGGAATGGAATGGAATGGAATGGAATGGAATGGAATGGAATAGAATAGAATTTATTTAACGTACACAATGATAAGAAAGAAAACTTAGAAAGAAGAAAAAAAATTAGAAACTGAAATAAATAAATAAATAAACTTAGAAGAAAGATAACTTAAGGTTAAACATAAACTAGCTTAAATTAACAGAACGCTTCGCGGGCACCCAACGAGACACCTACCTGTTGTCTTGCCTAGAAGACGTTGGGGGCCCGCGAGAGCGCAGTAGCTGTGTGTCGTGTCAGGGGAGAGGATCTGACTCAGCATGTGCTGCAGCCGGCGGTGGCTGCAACGCTGGTAATTCTGCCAGGGCCCAAATTAGACGATTGGATGTACGTACGCACTACTCGACTGCCTAAGGAAAGAACTTAGGTATACACAAGAAGGTATCTTAGAGGGTATACATATATACACACATTCATACATACATGCATTTAAACATGCATACATACATACACACATAGGTAATTAAATCTGTTCGCCTGTATTGAGTAGTATTCATGATCGCAGGTGCCGGAGGTAAAATAATAGTAGGGTTACGTGGTCGCTTCCTTACCGCGCTGGTGCGCGAGAAGCTTAAGTCTGTTTTAACGTCCGACTCGTCACTATGGACACGGGACATTTTAATGTCTGTAGGTGAACCTGACGGCCACGAATTGACGACCGTTTTAGAACGACAGCTTTATAGAGCTCAGGTTCTCATGTGCTGAGTACGTTTTGTACATAAATAGATATCTTCAGGAAGTATGCATAAGAACGGAGCGCCAAGTATCGCGATCCTGACACACCTATTCATTCTCAGAGAAGTAGGTTTTAGTACATTTTAGACTTTCGCGCTTTGTATTCATAATTATATAATTATTTACGGGTCTTACACACGAATAAGTTTTATTTACCTTGCCCGACGTTTGTTTCTGTTTTTGTTTGTTTGTTTGTTTTTTTTTGTGTTTGTTTTTGTTTGTTTGACGTTTCTTGTCAGCTCGTGACCACGGCCAGTGTAACCTGGTCGAAACGTCGGGCAAGGTAAATAAAACTAATTCGTGTGTAAGACCCGTAAATAATTATATAATTATGTAGGTTTTATTAAGACGTTACGAAAATATCCAATTATTGTTTTGTATATTACGTCTGTCCAGCAGTGGACGTCTACAGGCTGATATGATGTTGATGATGATATTACGTCTGAAGGGAATATAATGCTGACGGCACCATCTTCGTTTTCAAGTTGGTGATTGTGGAATAATTAATACATCGTGATGCATGACAAATTGCTTTGTTTGCTTAATGGGAAAATGCTAGTGAAAGTGACATTTTATACAGATATAGTAAAAATAAACATGCCGGAAAAAGTATGCGTTAGTCAAAACAAAATACCACCATATTTTTAAAATTTTTGAAAAAATTTGACCAAATGTGTTAAAATTTAAACAAAAGATCAATTTTATTTTTATTAATTTTTAAAGAACTGTGTAAACATCTGGTAACCCTTGTTTTGTTTTGAGTTGTACAGTTTTACTAAAGAAACTTACCTGCATTATTATAGTTTATAGGTAGGTATTCTTTTTCTTTCCAGCCCTGTATAAATATGTCTGAAATAGCACTTAATGTTACAGCTGGTATCTCTGAAACTACACCCATGGTGCATATTTCAGTGATTTCTGACGCAGCAGGGACAAATGCCTCGAGAATGTTTCTTACGGGCTATATTGTGGGGCAAAACACCTGACCTTGTTTGTACTAAGGCCCGAGGCCAATTTCAAGAGGTAAAGTTTGAGTAGTTTTTAGTTCAGTCAGCTGAGGCAAGTTCTGGAACTTCAGAACCGATTTTTAAAATCATTATTCATAGAATGCTGATTTGTTCTGGAAGGAGAAAGTTAACTTTGCGCATGTATTTTACCAGCGTGACACTTCATAACTTCCAGACGGATTTTAAATGCAGTTTTCGCTTGTTCTTTGAGAATTAAAATGAACTATCAAGAGATCCTGTGTATTGAAAATACTTATATTGTCAATATATTTTTTATTATAATTTTTTTTATTTGCCGATCATTTATTTATTTTACTAACTATTAAGTACATACATAAGTGTAAAACAACTTTTGCCTCAATAATTAAAAAGACAGTATACAGGGTGTTACAAAACAAGTAGTAAAGCCGAAAGGAGGTTAAATGGGCCTTATAACGAGTCCATTCACATATCCCAAAAAAAAAAAAAATATTTTCACTGTTGTGCATACCCTATTTAGAAAAAATAAAAATAAAAAATATTTTTATTTTCACTGATGTGCAAACTCTATTTAGAAAAACTATTTGGTTCCCTGACTTACCTGGTTACCCTGGTTGGCTTTGATAATTAATTATATTTTTAATAGGTATTTTGTAACGCAAACTGTTATACAACAGTTTAACTGGTAATTTTATAAGCGGCCGTTCTTTGCCAACCAAAGACTTCGTTTATAAACTGTCGTCAACCTCTATCCATATCTATAACTGTGTTTGACCTTCGATAAAAGCAACTAAATACAATGTAACTTCATAGCACCAAGGCTTGGATGGTTGAATAGCGTGATACAAATTACTTTTAGATCTAACAGTAGAAGCTGATAACCTTGACTCACAGAATTTTCGATTAAACATAGAATAAGTGACCTCGCCGGTGATATAAAAGGAAATTACTAGTTTCGTTGAGTCGTGACTTTCCTTAACAAGGGTACAGTTGGTGAGATTGACAGTGATAGATACGGTGATAATTGCAATTATATAAGTTTTTAAGGGTTTTGTAGTAAAACAAATGAACATAAATGAAAAAATAAATAAATAAAAGAACTTTTATTTAAATAAAAACTAGCTGTTGCCCGCGACTTCGTACGAGTGGACTTTAAATAAGTACCTACGTGGAATAGTGGTAAACTCAATCAAATTAATTCATCCAAAACCCTATTTTGAATTGAAAGCATCTGTAGCATTTTCAATACCAGCCAGTCTAATCTGAACTGCAAGTTCATACAAATATAAGAAAATGAGAGATTTTTATTGCTGGTCGCTATTTCTCGGTGTGTTTTAGATGTTTTACAGCTTATATGTTAGGCAGGGATACAGACTATCTCTATTCAACGTTTCGTCAAAATCGGTTCAGTGGCAAAAGCGTGATGGACGAACAGACAGACAGACAAAAATTCCAAAAGTTGCATTTTCAGCTTTGGTATCGTTCGTAAGGTATCCAGTTTTTTCTAAAAATATTTAATCCTACAGAAACAACTTTTTACAGTTTTATTATAAGAAGATTGCCAATCAATTATAACAAGCGGATCTACGATCTGGTCAAGGTCGCGGGAACATAACTGGATGCCAACAGCAGGACCAGTCATGACCTTTGTCCAGCAGTGGACGCCTTCCGGCTGATATGATGATGATGAATGTCAATGATTGGGGAAAAGAAAATGAAACTACGTTTCTGCAGTCGGATGTCTGTCTCTCTGAATTTTTCCAGAATATTAAGTTCATTTTTTACTACTCTTAAACGGTGAAGGAAAACATCGTGAGGAAACATCTTAGGTGCAATGAAGTCCATGAACCCGCAATGGACTAGCAGTGGTGGACTATAGCCCGTACGTTCCGTGTAAGGGTAGACCTTTGCCCCAACGGTTAGGACTTTTAGGCTGTTGATTTGAATTTGATGGAATTTTTGATCATTCCATTTTGTGAACATATTCGTGTTAGAAGCAAGAGAACAGTAAAATTCATACTTATAATTCATAATAATTATTCGATTGAAGATTGAGAGCGTCAGTGGCGTCGGGGATAAGACACGGCCTATCATATTGAAAGGTCCGATGTTCGATCTCCAGCTGGGCCATGTACCAATGGGTTTTTTCTCGAAACTTAAGTACATTTTACTGACTGCTCTTTAACGGTGAAGGAAAACATCGTGAAGAAACCTGCATACGCCGAAGAAGAAATTCTTAGGCGCATGTGAAGTCCACCAACCCGCACTGGGCTAGCGTGGTGGACTATAGCCCGAACATCCTCGTTGAGAGGGTAGGCCTGAGCCCCAGCAGTGGGGACATCTTAATAGGCTGTTGATGATTCGATTGAAAGTACTACTTGTTCACACAAGAAATACCTAACGAAATATAAGTCCAATGGCTCGTGTTTACTTCATCTCCATTTTCGAAACTAAACGCTTCATCCCCAGAGAGTTGAAACTAATTACAGCATTAAACAATGTTGGCAGTGTTGCCTGCAATGTTGCAACTAGCAACAATTCCAACATCGCCGATGAGGCAACAAAGTTGGAAAATGCATCAACATTACCGGATCTACGTACCTATATGATTTGCAAGTGTGAATGAGTGTAAACACCTACACACGTATGAGTACATCTTACATGAGGTAAGTGAACGGTTTGAAGCATAATTTTAAATGAAGACAATACTCAAGGAGCTGGAAAGAGTAATTACTCTATACAATCTTTTTATAAACGAATTTAATGTTCACTATTAGCTGTTGACCGCGGCTTTGCCCGCGTGGAATAAGTGACTTAGGTACTATTTCAGTATGGACTTGAAAATGTATTATGTAGTAATAACGCAAAAATAGCAATCAAAGGGCACTTTGTCAATTTTTAGTTCACACCACAACATATAAGATTAGAAACTGGTGGTCGGGCAGCACGAAATATTTATTACAGCCGTCTCTAGTAGCCGCCGGCACGGCGAGTCCGTGCTCTGTGGTGCTACTAATCATCAGAATTTATCCTCTAGTTGTCTCATACGACATTTAGAAGCTAGGTCGTGCTCTGGAGCTTTCGGGATATTTGGTATCTGAATATCTAAGTAGGTACCTACCACCTATTTATCATTTGACATCCAAACTAACAAACTTTCTTATTAATGTAGTGGTGGGATAGTATTGTACTTAAATTACTGCAGCAGCCCGCAACAAGGCATTGATGGAAGAATCCAATGCCTGATTGTGGCCAAGGCTCGTATACCTAGTACTTTTCTCAAACAATGCGCGGAAATTCTAACTAAGTAAATGTATCTATCTATGTAGTAGGTAGAAGATTTTATTTGAAAATGTAATCAATGACGAACAACAACAATTTTGCACGCATTTTTGCGCGTTTGGTGCGTTCATTTGTTTTTTGTCGAAATTTAAATCAATATTTCGGAGTAAAAAGATTGCTCCATTTTTTTAATTACACGGGAGATAGGTATGAGTTTTCGTACAACTTAGCCGGCCGCTGCTCGCATATATTTGAACAGTACAGCATTTTTTATTTATCTCGAAGAAGGTTGACAAAATAATGTTCAAATTTCCAGACATGTACGAGAAAAGGATTTTTAAATTGGATAACACTTCCTTGACAATCCGGTGGCAACGTTCAGAAACCACAATCTAGTCGCATCAAATATTTGCATGTATCAAAGATGCATAGCGATGCAGTGCGGAATATCGTTCCAATACACCCAGCCAGCGCCGGCAACCCACCGTCTCGGAGCCGGAGGAATTCCATTTCGAATACACGTGTCATTTATAAGCAAATAGAACGAACTGTGTCTAGAATTTACTTGCATACTGATGTCATAGTATTTGTCAGTTACTTATACTGTTCATATTATCAGCAAAGGCAATTTCAACAAACAATTGTTATACAAACTTGCGTTCAAAAGATCAGGTGAAGAAACCTGCATACGCCGAAGATTATGGTGGTAGAAAAAATACTCTAAAATGCTTAAATAATCGGTGGCCCTGGAAATGCGGTTTGAAAGTGCACGTAAAATGCAAGAATGGCCAAGCTATAAATTGCTCTATGACCTTTACCTAAGTAATAGGAAAAACGTAAAACATTAATAGTTTTTACCTTGACTGAGTTGTTTTACCTTTCAATACCTTATAAACTACCATCCGAGTTATTTTCAGGATTTTTGCAAAATTCCGAGTTTGTTTAGGGCGATTGGAAATTTGAACGCTGATTGGCTAATCCGTGAGCCGATTCGCGCATCTGTCAATGCGTAACGTTAAAGCAGCCAATCAGCGCTCACGACTTACTAACGTGAACCATTTCTCGCTATTATCCTAAAATACGCCTATTTTTGCATATTATTATTTTATTATTGCTCGGATAATAATGAAATTCATTCTTACATTCCAATTATCTATCCGGCTTTTTTCAAAAATCCTAGAATTTTCCGATTTGTCCTACGACGTTTATCGGATTAAAATCTAAATCCCTTTGCATTATAGGTACTAAGTTTTCTAGAATGTGGTTAACAAAAACCAGATATCAAAGTTAAGATGGTTGACGGAGATAGCAAAACCACTTTATAATCTTCTAAATTCTCTGAAGAGAATTAGTTTGTACCGGAATATAATTTAATCTACATGGAGCTATAAATCGCCTACTGGGAGGCCTCAAAATATTTTATTGCAATAAGAGTACCTACACTGGGTACATAATAAACACGTAAATTTTTATACCATCCGCTTCCCATGTTTTAGCACTGAGGAGAAAAAGCGGCGCAATCAAAATACTTATATTACTATCGATATTGTGAATTTAGTATGGATATTTAATGTTACTGCAATGTGATATGATAAATACTGAGGGAATTAACACAATATTTTCTGTATTGTGTTATCATCTAACCAAACCTAACTTAAATGTACTTATAACTTTAACCGGTTTACTGTGATAAATTATCACTGTAACCTGTGTTAGATAATATTATTAGTAACCGTTAATATGAATAATTGTGTATGTAACAATATACCATGGATGTAATATGGAATGGAGTTTTTTAAATATTTTCATCTTACTGCACAACCTACCTTTCTCTGGTATTCATATCCTGTAACCAAAGGTTCTCTGGAAGAAATCGCTCTTAACGACAAGACCGCCTAGTTGTACCTTCTAAATCTAATGTACCTATTATTGTGTTCTGTTTTATTTTTTTGTGCAATAAAGAGTATTGAATTGAATAATTTACGAATTATCACTAAACCAGATACAATATCCTAGCATTACTTGTGTAACCCATTAAACTAAACTTGATCTTTGAATGTCTCAAGGAGTGGCGTTTCTTGAGCTCAGATTTATACCGGCGCTGATCAGAGCTCAAGTTATGTTGATTCTTAAACAGGTTTTCATATTATTATTGGCGTTGTATTTAAATAACCATCTAACCTAACCTACATCTTAAAAACCTGATTTGCACTCTGATGCGCAAACAGCACCTATATCTGGTCTTCAATTGATTATATTAGATGTGCGCTTTAATAAAAGCTTTTCCAAAATGGAAATCAGGAAAGTTATGCTGACAAAGAGGTAGATACCTATTCCTACGGCGAACACGCGGTACAAGTTTAGTCGCCGTAAAACTGCAGTATACTACCGAATTTTGCATTTTCATGCCCCTATAGCCCGAGGTGCACACAGCGAGATTAAAATACGTGCCGTACCTCCAATGTGCAAAGTATAAAAATTTTCCCCGACACTTACTTCTTCGTTATTTCCTGAAACCGACCGTACAGAGGAAACACTTTGACCTTAAGCTGCCCTAGCCCTATATAACTCTTTGTACCTCAGCCTACTACATTGAATGAATGAATGAATGAATGAATGAATGAATGAATGAATGAATGAATGAATGAATGAATTAATTAATTAATAAATGAATTAATGAATGAATATTGAATGAATGAATAATTAATGAACGAACGAGCGAATGAATGAATGACCGAACGAGCGAATGAATGAATGAAATTATTTATTTGCCGCACACAAGAGCAATACGACACAGAACATAGAAAAACTTAATTTTACTACATGAAGGAGTGTTGCCGTGCAACGTCAAAAGCGACTCCATTCAGTGGAGCCACCGAGTGACTTCTAGTAGGTTGACGTTTAGCTCCGGGTAATTATGTCATATTATCCTGACATTGTCATACATTGTCCTTGACCTAGTAAAATGACAGGTTTTTGATTGACCAATGGTTTTTTTTGAAACTTAACTACATTTACTGACTGCTCTCAAACGATGAAGGAAAACATCGTGAGGAAACCTGCGTACGTCGAAGAAGAAATTCTTAGGCGCGTGTGAAGTCCACCAACCCGCACTGGGCTAGCGTGGTGGACTATAGCCCGAGCGCCCTCGTTGAGAGGGTAGGCCTGAGCCCCTGTAGTGGGGACATTATTATTAGACTGTTGTTATTAGTCTGTATGTCAGAACAGTTAATTAGATTGAAAAAACTTTTTCTTTAACGCTTCTTTTTAGTATATTTTTAAGACTAAATAACGTTCCATTCTAATTAGCATTTTAATTAAGCACCTAGGTACTTCCTCCCGCAGCAATAAAGCCTTTTTCCTTTTATACGAGTACACTCCGTCTTTACAGATTTTTATCTCAGTAACTCTATGGCGACAAATCTTTTTATTTAAATTTGACCCATTTCAACAGAGACTAGACCGAAATTGTGCACAGAAGTTCAATAAATAGTAATTCGTTAGTAATTTTAATCTATGACATTGAATGACATGAACACAGCTTATGTTACAAGAAACAAAAACAAACTTGTACCACCACAGTTAAGGCTTAGTAAGGTCAGTAAATCATTCACGGGGCAATGTATACGCTTCTACAACAAACTACCAGAAGAAATATTAAATATGAATGACAGAAAATTTAAGACCTACATTAAACAACAACTTTGTAAGAAAGCTTATTATAGGACAGTCGATTATCTAAATGACAAAGATGCCTGGTGTTAATGTTACTTCAGCCTCGCACAATCTTTACAAAATAATGTTATGTACAAACTTGATTTTAAAAGATGTGTCGCGGAAGTTTGTTGCGCCGCTTCTTCTTCCCAGCTCTATATAACACCTTGGAGGCGGTGGTAGATAAAAAATTTACGTTGTATAAATGTACCCAGTGTACTTACATGCAATAAAATACTTTTGAATATGAATTTGAATGGCTTTTAACTTCTCATTCAGATAATCGTCATTAGCCTGACAATCTCCACAGCCCAATACACACAATAGCCCTAGCTCCCTTAAAGGGGATCCCAGACACACGCGGCCTGCGGATTACTTACTCTGTGCCTGCGGTGTCGGCCTCTTGTCACCTCTTGTCTTCCCAATGCAATGTACGTGAGACTTCAGACACGCACGGCCTGAAGCGGTAGGCCGCTACCGCAGGCCGTGTGTCTGGGATGCGCTTAATGCGGTAATCATTACCAAAACTTTTGTTGGAATTTAGACCATTTCTAAATTGAATTCGTCGTTAACAGGTTTTTACGGTTGTAGTTTATTTATTGTAATTTGTTTTCTGACCTTTCTTTAGAACGGTTGGAACGAATCGTAGTCCTCTTTTATTACTCTGTCGTAAATTACGGAAATCCTTTCGCAAGTGGTATTTTCCGAAGCACAAACCTGAGCGCCAGGCGGCCGCTAGTAAATTAGATTTGATTGGGCGATGCTAAAATGGCAACTGACGTAATTAGAATGATATTTCTGTAATTAGTTAATGTACTAGGAATATTAATTAAAATTGCGATTTGTTCAATATTTACTGGTTTACGCACATTTTGAGAACATTTTTATGCTTTTCTGGAAAACCATCTCAGTTGTAGTATGCTGAATGGGCTACGCGTGCTACGCCGTAGCAGTGAAACTGCTTTCGGCCGGCCCATTGCAACTGTGTTTCACAACCGTTGTCTTTTTAGTTTTTTACGGCAAACAGTTGTGATAGAAGAAATTTTATTCTTGTTACGCAACCAGTTGCCAACAAGGAAAATCTGAAAAGCCGAAGAGTTAATTTTCGTTATTTATAACTCACAGCCATAGTAGGTATGCCAAAATGAATATGGGTGATCCACCCTTTCACCTTTTGGCAAGTTAAAAACCGGACAAGTGAGAGTTAAAAAACTAACATTAAAAACTCGAGGGGGTTTTTTATTTATAATTTATATTTAAGTTTAGTTTTAGTTTTATATAATAAGTTTTTTATTGTTATCATATATTTATTTAGATTAATATTATATTGGATTAAATAACATTAAAAACTTTATTTAATTTTTAAAACATTAGGCACTACTAAAATTATTAAATATTTTACTTTCCAGCTAGGTACTAAAATTATCGACGTCATATTTTGATATTACCTTATAATAGACATATTTTCAAAAATTAAATGAACGCTGAAATTTAATATCTTCAATATTTTAAGCCGTCCTGTATTTTAAAATAATATTTTAAAACAAGAGCGTCAGTGGCCTCGGGGATAAGACGCGACCTATCATATCGAAAGGTCCGAGGTTCGATCCCCGGCTGGGCCATGTACCAATGGGTTTTTTCTCGAAACTTAAGTACATGTACTGACTGCTCTCAAACGGTGAAGGAAAACATCGTGAGGAAACCTGCATACGCCGAAGAAGAAATTCTTAGGCGCATGTGAAGTCCACCAACCCGCACTGGGCTAGCGTGGTGGACTATAGCCCGCACGCCTTCGTTGAGAGGGTAGGCCTGAGCCCCAGCAGTGGGGAGATTAATAGGCCGTTGATGATGATGATATTTAAAGTACTCTCCCTCCTTTCCGTAGCCGCGGGACGCCTGATGTATACTAGATGAAGAGTAGAATCATCGTCTCTGCGAATTTACTCAATGCATATTAAATGAATCGCTGGTATAAAATAGATTACATTATAACGTTATCTGCGAGCGAGAAAAAAATTGAAAGACCTTTTCCAGGGTCCTTCTAACAAATATGTCATGCTCATACAATGTCTCGTACCATAACTCATATCTCTAAAACCTTCGGACAATTTATTGAAGTATGAAATTGCGACAAAAAAGGTTTTCAAGCGTGAAGGAATTCACTTGTATGGGTAAGTGCCAACAAGGATTGGAAGAAGCCGAAAGCTTTACCGTGGTCTCCTTTTATATAAAAGAAATCTCTTTTTTTCATCACTTATAAAGTTGGGAGGTACTTCAAATCAAATCAACAGCCTGTTAACATGTCCCCACTGCTGGGGCTCAGGTCTACCCTCTCAACGAGGGCGTTCGGGCTATAGCTAGCCCAGTGCTGGTTGGTGGACTTCAAAACCGCCTTAGAATTTCTTCTTAGGCGCATTCAGGTTTCCTCACGATGTTTTCCTTCACCGTTTGAGAGCAGTAAAATGTACTTACTTAAGTTAAATGTAAGCTAGCGTGGTGGACTATAGCCCTAACGCCCTCGTTGAGAGGGTAGGCCTGAGCCCCAGCAGTGGGGACATGTTAATAGGCTGTTGATTTGAAGAAAGTTGTTGTTTAATGTGAGTATTAAATTTTCTTCTTTGTCTCCCTGAAACCAGACTTAATCTGGTAATATTGTTACTCATTCGTATACCCAAGTAATACTGTTACAATATCAAGCCTCAAAGCGAAAGTTTTTACATTTATGTAATTGTCCACTTTCGTTTTAACCCCTAAAGGAGTGGACCGTTATTTTAAGCCTGCACTTAGAAGGGGTCGGTCGTCAGGGCACGCAAAAGGACTATTATGGAGTATTAGGACATGAGTCGAAGTGTTCATGTAATGCTCTTATAAACGCCAAATCTATTAAGGTCACCTTCATCAACATCAACAGCCTATTAACATGTCCCCACTGCTGGGGCTCAGGCCTACCCTCTCAACGAGGGCGTTCGGGCTATAGTCCACCACGCTAGCCCAGTGCGGGTTGGTGGACTTCACATGTCAGTGGCGTCGGGTATAAGACACGGCCTATCATATCGAAAGGTCCTGAGTTCGATCCCCGGCTGGGCCATGTACCAATGGGTTTTTTCTCGAAACTTAAGTACATATACTGACTGCTCTCAAACGGTGAAGGAAAACATCGTGAGGAAACCTGCTTACGACGAAAAAGAAATTCTTAAGCGCATGTGAAGTCCACCAACCCGCACTGGGCTAGCGTGGTGGACTATAGCCCGAACACCTTAGTTGAGAGGGTAGGCCTGATCCCCAGCAGTGGGACATCTTAATAGGCTGTTGATGATGATGACAAGGATAATAGACTGAAACACAAGGCTAGGAGAGCGTTAACAATTACATGCCTATAACTACATACATAGGTGGACGGATAATTAGAAACAGGGCAAGATTTTCATACAATCGAGGTCACTTTGAAGCCATGGTTCTCCATTAGGAACTAATATCTAATCAGTGGTGAAGGATTGATCGGGGCATGATCTGATGACGGTCATCGAGAGAGTAGATGGAGGACTTTGATCGCTATAGATATCCACCTGATCAGATCAGCCGTTTGGTAGCAGCATCGTTATGAAGAAAAAAAAACGTAAAATATCATCAAAATGTATGAAAATCTTAAACTTAAGGAATCATGACGATGCTGCTTCCAAGCGGCTGATCTGGTCAGTTGGATGTCTATGGCGATCTAAAAGTCCTCCATCTACTCTCTCGATGACCGTCATCAGATCACGCCCTGATCAATCCTTCGCGGAGAACCATGGCCTCATAGTGACCTCGATTGTATGAAAATCTTGCCCTGTTTCTAATTATCCGTCCACCTATGTACATTACAGCCTATTAATATGTCCCCACCGTTGGGGCACAGGCCTACCCTTTTAACGATGTCATACGGGCTTAGTCCACCACGCTATCCCAATGCAGGTTGCTTAAAGCTGTGACTGTGAGAACTGTATCCATTAATTTCTCTCGAGACTGTCTCCAAGCCTGCGAATATGAGACTTGGACTTCCAAATTTATCCGCCCCGCGGCGTCGCTCGCGTTTCGGTCCTCCCACGGGACATAGGGTGAATAGTCTAATTCACCAGACCCGGACTTTTCTGAGTTGGTATCTAACGGCCCACCCAGGGATGTTAAAGACCAACTCAGAAATTATGACAGCGGCCTGCCAAAATAATGATTTTTAGAAGAAACTATGACGCTACTACAGAAGACTACAATTGGCCTGTTGGCGTAGTTGGTAGTGAGCCTGCCTACTGCGATTGTGGGTTCAATTCCCACCCGGGACCAACATTTATGTGATGCTGATTCTGGGTGTTTGTATGTATTTAAGTATTTAATTTTAGAAGTATATATGTAAGTTTATCAGTTGTTAAGTACCCATTTACAAGCTTCGGCTTAGTTTGGGACTAAACAGCCGTGTGTAAATTTGTCCAACATTATTATTAAACTATGATAATCCAATGATAAATGATATGATTGATAAATTTTTGGTGGGGTAAATTTTTAGATAGGCTAGGATGGCTGGGCCCCTAGGCCCGGGCCTTGTGGGCCTAGGCGGAAATCCGGGCCTGTGAATAGAGTATAATGTTCAGTATACAATAACTTGTTCTGGTCGACAATGCAGTCACGGCCCAGCTGGTTTGAGGGCCCCTAGGCCCGGGCTATGTGGGCCTAGGCGGAAATCCGGGCCTGTGAATAGAGTATAATGTTCAGTATACAATAACTTGTTCTAGTCGACAATGCAGTCAGGGCCCAGCTGGTTTGAGGGCCCCTAGGCCCGGGCTATGTGGGCCTAGGCGGAAATCCGGGCCTGTGAATAGAGTATAATGTTCAGTATACAATAACTTGTTGTGGTCGACAATGCAGTCACGGCCCAGCTGGTTTGAGGGCCCCTAGGCCCGGGCTACGTGGGCCTAGGCGGAAATCCGGGCCTGTGAATAGAGTATAATGTTCAGTATACAATAACTTGTTCTGGTCGACAATGCAGTCACGGCCCAGCTGGTTTGAGGGCCCCTAGGCCCGGGCTATGTGTGCCTAGGCGGAAATCCGGGCCTGTGAATAAAGTATAATGTTCAGTATACAATAACTTGTTCTGGTCGACAATGCAGTCACGGCCCAGCTGGTTTGAGGGCCCCTAGGCCCGAGCTATGTGGGCCTAGGCGGAAATCCGGGCCTGTGAATAGAGTATAATGTAAAGTACAATAACTTATTTTGGGCGACAATGCAGTCACGGCCCAGCAGGTTTGAATGGATAACCATCCAACCGCCATTGTCCTATAGTCTGTTAAGCTAGCATATGCAGGTGATTTTGCTCTTTGAAGTACTTGACTTGATACCCCACATTATTGCACCTTTTAGGTTCCGATGGTGCAATTTTTAGGATTTCTATACCAAAATGGTAAAAAGAAAAAAAAAATCCAAAAAAATAAAACCGACTATTTAAACCTATTTATTAGCTTTCAAATCGGTTTACAATCGGCAAGGAGAGCGTCAGTGGCCTCGGGGATAAGACGCGACCTATCATATCGAAAGGTCCGAGGTTCGATCCCCGGCTGGGCCATGTACCAATGGGTTTTTTCTCGAAACCTAAGTACATTTACTGCTCTCAAACGGTGAAGGAAAACATCGTGAGGAAACCTGCATACGCCGAAGAAGAAATTCTTAGGCGCATGTGAAGTCCACCAACCCGCACTGGGCTAGCGTGGTGGACTATAGCCCGCACGCCCTCGTTGAGAGGGTAGGCCTGAGCCCCAGCAGTGGGGAGATTAATAGGCTGTTGATGATGATGACAATCGGCAAAGATATTGCGTAGGATACTTAAAGAAAAATACACTCCAAAAATCCTCCTCGTTTTTACAAAAATATAATTATCATTCATTAAGGGAAAATACAGTTTCAAATAGCGACCTATAATTATCATTTTTAGCGCCACAGAAATCGCTAGTATCCGCACAAAAAATTCTAGCCCAGTAATGAGTCATTAGTAGAGGTATTTCAATATTCATGTAAGCACTCATTAATTTGATGTGATCCGGTGTTGTGGGTCCAATTATCGGCAATCATTATACTGAGTCGTTAAACCCGCTCCGGATATCAATGACAGACTCATTGCATAGTCAGGTTTCTCACTAAGTAACAGCCCTAGCACCTAATTTTACAATAATAAAGTCCAAATTGAAATGAACTTCGACTTTTATCGGAAACTGACGTTTACTGCTGACGAAGGAAATATCATTTTGAAATTAAATGTTAAATGGTCATTTAAATTAAAATCGCTGAAGAAGAAACTCTTAGGCGCATGTGAAGTCCACCAACCCGCACTGGGCTAGCGTGGTGGACTATAGCCCGCACGCCCTCGTTGAGAGGGTAGGCCTGAGCCCCAGCAGTGGGGACATGTTAATAGGCTGTTGATGATGGTCTTAGAGCATACATAAGCTAGCTTATGTATACTCTAAGATGATGGTCATTTAAAAGTGTTGTGATTGCATTGGCAATGGTGTCGCTTCGGAGGTGCACGCGACTCATCTAAATTTAGTCTAATGTTCTCTTTTTTTTTCTGTAGAAATAAGAAAGGGATGGCATGTATTTTGGAACTGTCAAATTAGTTAAGTCCTGTCAGACAGAGGGAATTTTAATCGCCAAGTTGGTATTAAAAACCCGGTTAAACATTTTCTTTTGTCTGACAGGACTAAACTAATTTGACAGTTCTAAAATTTATGGCATCTCTTTCTTATTTCTACAGATAAAGAAAAGAGAAGATTAGACTAAATTTAGTTAAGTCGTGTGCACCTCCGAATCGACACGAATGTCATTCTGTACATCACAGTTTAAGTTTTGAAAAATGAATTTAAATATGTAGATCGTAACAGCCACAGAAATAAATCAGGAGGATAGAACAGTGTTGGACGGCTTCACCCAGGGACAGAGCTTCGGCGCAGTGCTTGTAAGAGTTTTGGTTGGAGACCTCTAAGACCCCTTAAATGCACTGAAAGTGGATACCGAGGGGGTTTTAATAGGCAGAAATCCCACATACCTAACCCAGACCATCCCCGCTGGACGTCGGGTATCGCAAGTTAATCCCACTTCTGTGTAAAAAAAAGGTTTAGATTTATCATGACTCCTAAGATTTACCGGTAAAGTTCGAAATTAACGATTAATTAAGACTTTTACCATCATCAAAGTAAGTCTAGTCTACTTTACCTTAACGTAATAGACAAGGTTTTTTATAATATTCTGGTCACATTGTGCCACTTGCAAGCAGGAGAGCTTATTAAAGAAATTTCAATAAACTTTTGAGTTTTATATTTTTGGTTTGAATTTAGACCAGTGTGTGACATCTATCGTAATGCCGAGTAAGGAAACAATCAAGTCGTGCAAGTTCCGCTATTCACCGATAGATGTCTATGAAGCTTCTGCTATTCCACAGCAGATGGCGCTGAAATTAAACATTTCATAATTTATTTATAATTTATTCCTGAACAATATTTTGTAGGAAATCAAAGTCAAAATAGTACAGTCCTCCAAGGAAGTGGTGTACCTACCGCCTTAAGGTTGACTTTCGTTTGCACGTCATAAAATAATAAGGTATATTTTCACTGACAAAACAATATGTTTTTATATTAACTAATTATGTATTGTTAACTCCTCAAGTGTCGGTGTCCGTAGAAAAACCGCTTCAAGTGTCGGTGTGACGGCCCCGGGACGCTTACGTCACGCGCATTGTTCTTTATTTATTTAATTGTCTAAGGGTGTTTTTTCATTTTTCAACAACCAACCCCTGACAGCGACACTTTAGGATTTTATGGATTTTTGACAGTAACGCTAGATTGGTTAATTAATTTCATCCTTATATATATTTTTTCTTTTATTTAAAATTAAATATTTACTTATTTTATCTCCTAATAAAACAAAAATAAATATTAGTAGGCTTTATTTTATTAAAAAATATAAAATACTGCATTAAATGTACATTGAGCAAGTACAGTTGCGGATTGAAAAAGTTCAAAAATTTTCAAATATTTCATTTATATGCTGCGAGCATAATAATTATGTTACCTTTTTCAATCTATTACAATTACAATTAAATCTTTTAATTAAATTCTTCATTCAATACTTGAGTTATTTAAATGTTGTTTCTTGTATGCAAGCAATAAATAGACCTTAAATTAACCTTTATTTATGTAATTACATTTTAAAAAATTACGTTAGTTGCAACTAACGTAATTTTTTAAAATGTAATTACATTTATTCCAAGTAAAGGTAAATGATTTAATTAATCCTCATTATTTCTATGTAAATAAAGACTTTTTGTTATACCTAGGTACTTATTTTATTAAAATAATAATATTACATTCAGTAAATGATGTTCTAGCAAAGGGTAAGTAAAAAGTACCCACCGACTTCGTTACTGAGTTAATAATTTACTTTTAACGTTCCAAATATCTTTTGATCTTCTATTTAACATTTTGCAGGAAACAACATTTAATGAAACTTTTTCTAATTAAGCAACAGATGTCTTAACGAACTGCTTCGTCGTAAAAAAACTGACTGAACATAAATTAAGACGACAGTGGCAACACGAAAACTGGGGACTGGGATATTTGGGACGAAATTATACCTCAGGTAGGCAGTCACAATAAACAATAATGACCGCGCGTGTTTGAAATCGCACATACATTGCAAGGGAATACAACTGGCCGCCACCGCCACCGCAGGCCGCGTGTGTCTGGGGTACGCTTTAATTTTCATGCCATCTTCCTTTTTTTTCATAAAGAATTGTTATTTTTAGTTATACAAAGAGGTCTATTTTCAAGTTATAGTATGTTTTTATCCAAACTTGATGTCGATAAAAAAAAACAAAATAAACAAAATATTTCAATTCATCACATCACAAAACAAGTCTTTTACCTTAAAAATTAAACAAATATCCTATACTTAATGTGGTCTAGGAAATCTTAAGCTATCACTGTACTAAACTAGTAGTTCCGTGAGAACAGTAGACCTCGCCAGCCCTTATAAACCAAACCTAAAAGAAACCAACAAAAGTCAACTTTGGAAACAGAAAAAGTACCTACTAAAGTGACAAAAATTAGCACTTTAAAGCTTAATATTTCGCAAACGGATCCCTGAATCGAAAAATGTTTATCACACACCCGCGATATTTTTGAAAGACCCATCCAACGATACCCCACACCATGGATATCACGCGGAAAAAAATAATTTTCCATTTTACGTATGCAGTTCTATGAACATAATTTATTTTTTCAACTTTCTTAAGTCGATCCACTATTACTCAAAAACTAATAGAACCTACTTAGCCGTAATAGTTTTCCTTGTAACTACGTTATATATGCTACTGCCATGAATTTTTTCACATTTCCAGAAGCAACCGTTTAGCTGGCAGGGGGGGGGGACACGTGACTCTAACAAAAATTACCGCTTTAAAGCTTAATATTTCGCCAACGGATCCCTAAATCGAAAAAATGGTATTCACACACCAGCAATATTTTTGAAAGACCTATCCAACGATATCCCACACTATGGGATTCACAAGAAAAAAAAAGTTCACTCCCACTTTGCGAGTATGGTAGGTACTCTAAAAAAAATGTTTTTCAAAATTTTATTCTACTCATTTTGTAGGTTTAATTAACTTATACATATGCCAAATTTTCGTCAAAATCGGTTGAAAAATGCGACCTGTAGAGAATTACAGACAGACAGACAGACAGACAGACAGACAGACAGACAGACAGCCGGACAAGAGCATTTTTGGCCAGTCTCGAAACGTAGACGCTTCGCTCGCTTCGCTCGCTCGGTCAATTACATTAAAATCCATTTAGCCGTGCCGTGATTGAGCCACAAACAAACATCGACAATTTCTAAAAGTTTTACAATAGAACCTGTACAACATAAAAGCCGTGATTTATTATAAAATGTACCCAAGTTCACGGTTTGAGGAGTCACGCCTCGGGATTTGCGTAAGGGGTAACAAAGCGAATAATGAGCGTTTAGTCTCGCCCAATTTGGGGTAAAAACGACGAATGAACCACGAAGGAGGGGTAAATATCCCCACTCATTTGCGGCATCTGCGCGCCCTCTGGTTACCGCTATGATTTATTTATGTACTAGCGGACGCTCCGCGACTTCGTCGGTATCTTATGTTATTCTAGGATATACGCTGTCGGTGTACCAAGTTTCATCAAAATTCGTTTAACCGACAAAGCGTTATTGAGCATCAAATATCCGAACTCACGAACTTTTCGAGAAGAATTTCATTAAGTACTTAATTATTCAGTTATTTCAGATTTTACTGTGAAAGTCATTAACAGTGTAAACAACACTGTATGAGTAAACACCTAACATTTCAGTAGAATCCGATATTATAAAAAAGTTTTGATAGTACCTAACTGTATTCAATATTTTAAATATATTAATAACAATGTTTGGACAATTTTACACACGGCTGTTTAGTCCCAACTAAGCCGAAGCTTATACATGGGTACTCGATAACTGATAAACATACATAAATACTTTTAAATAAATACATAAATACATACAAACACCCAGAATCCGAAAACCAACAGTTATGCTCATCATACAAATGTTGGTCCCGGGTGGGAATCGAACCCACGACCTTTAGCGCAGTAGGCTGTGATACTATAATTTAATTATCCTAAGTAGGTACCTACTTTATGTTATATTTATTTACATTAAATTTTTTGTCCTTAAAAGAGTTTTAATATTTAGCTCAATCTAAGTCGTGATTTGTGTTTTTTTCCAAGTCGACTAACAGCTACGATCGTTGTTTCAATGCCTTCTAAGGAGTCATCGATCCATTTCGGCTGCCTTGATGTTATGTAAAACAAAACCCATTGGGACGGCGCCTGCCTTCATGTGGGAACTGTTGGATAATATTGGCAAATATTGCATCCCAAGTTCGCGAAGCAACCCGCTTATTGGAGAAGTTAGCATACCACCCGCCGCGCCGCGCTTCACAACATCCTGCAACCCCTGCTCTTTATACAGGGGGAGGTTGTTTATTTATTTTAGAAGATATTCAGAAATATTAGATTTTCAGTTTTGAGACCTACCGTAATGTACAGTAACGTTCATAAGTGCAGTAGCACGCTAAGAGTCATTTTTCTGTACAACGGTGCGCACGACAAGGTGAAAACCAATTAGATATAATCGGCCACCCAAGTCAATAGCATGTTTTAAACCTTATTGAGTCATCAATTCACCGTAATATCCGGGAATATATTAGTGGATATTATTATGTGTGTGGATACAGATAGGTATAAAAGAAAGTCGTAAGTGAAATTGGTCTTTCAATCTATTGAGTTGCGAAACTGCTACTGCCCTTATGAACCTTGACTGTACCTAAGAAATAGACTAGATTGAGGGCTTCTTTCACCACTTCCTGATATTGTTACAGATAGTAATCTTAGTGATAAACTAATCTATCAGATAAATCTGTGTGATAGACTATATAAAATATATAAGTTATATGCAATCAGATACCTGTGAAACCAAAAAAACTGGCTATCTGTCAGATAACCTGCAGATAGGGTATCTGGGACTTTATCAGCAAACGGTGTAAGAGGCCCTAAGTTTAGTATAGATAAAGCGAATCTAAATTTTAAGTTAATTTTAGATCATTTAAATTTCAATATTTTGACGTACAAACACTGTATTTTTATTGTTTTGTCATCTTTGGATTTAATTATTTTGACATGTTAACGTGATGATTATGTATGTTATTTAATTTATGACTTGACTTATTATGATTTAATTTATGATTTTTATTTCATTTATGTATGTAATATGTAAACTATGAAACTTGTTTTTCGAAATAAAAGAATATAATTTTAATTGGTAGTAGTTTTTATTTTTGTAAATATTTGCAATGTCTGAATTAGGAGTACTAATTGGTACCTAATCATTATAAGTATATGTATATCAAAAGTACAATTCAGAAAGCGTCTGCTCGAGGCTTCCAATGACCAGAGGGCTGGGCATTACCTCGCTCAGAGAATCAGCCTCACCATTCAGCGAAGTAATGCCGCCAGCCTTCTGGGCACGCTCCCAGCGGTAGGGGGCCTCGAGGGGGTATTCTTTTTATAATTCTTTTGTAGTTTAGTTTTTAAGTTGTTTTTAATTTACGGTTTTATTGTTCCCATTAATTATAATTTATTGTTTTGTGATTAAATCTATGTATTATTCAGAAACAAAACAAATAATTATAACAAATCACTAAAATAATAAACAACCATTACAAAACTCCAACAGTCTCGACTATACTTATCTCTTCATCAATCAAATCAACCATCCCACACACACGTCCCACTGTTGGACGAAGGCTGCTCTGCGTGGAATCTTCATTAACAATTTCAAATTAACCCATATTTATTACATTACATTCACTCTGAGTTAGATACTTTACTGAAAGGAGAAATTAGAGCGAAGCCAAAGGACGGCGGGCGGTAAACTTGGCAATTTGATTTCGATTGGAATTTATTTGATTTTCACTCGAAAATAAACTGGAATCGGAATCACATTATCCAGTCGGCGCACGTACACTCTTTCTTTTCCAACGCAGATGCGTGAGCCTGGCACCGACTTGAGTTCCATTTGAATTCTTAATCCTATCCAAAAAGACCAAACAGTTAAGTCCTACTATCATTCCTTTTCCTACTAATATTATAAAGGCGAAAGTTTGTAAGGATGTGAGGATGTTTGTTACTCTTTCACGCAAAAACTGCCGAATAGATTTTGATGAAACTTGGTACAGTGATAGCTTATATCCTGGAATAACATATAGGCTATTTTCGCCTAAAGTCGCGGGGCGTCCGTTAATGCCCCCTAAGTAATAAAACACCTACATAGAGGGCGCTGTTTTGTACACGGGAAAAACCGGGAGAAGTGGCGGGAAAAAGCTAGTTAAAAATGAATCAGAAATCAAATCAACCGGCTATTAACATGTCCCCACTGTTGGGGCTCAGGCCTACCCTTTCAACGAGGGCGTTCCGGCTAAGTCCACCACGTTAGTCCAGTGCTGGTTGGTGGACTTCACATGCGCCTAAGAATTTCATCTTCGGCGTATGCAGGTTTCCTCGCGATGTTTTCCTTCGCCGTTTGAGAGCAGTCAGTAAATGTACTTCAGTTTCGAGAAAAACCCGTTGGTACATTAATACAGTATTGACAACAATTAATTAAAAAACCCATACTTTCGCATTTATAATAGTTGGATAGACAGATGTTAGGATCAAATTTTAATGTTTAGCATTTAAGCGAAAGCCACATTGGGCTGAGGCAAGAATTCAGAAGGTAAATTAATCTAATAACATCAGAAAGACTGAAAGTACCACTGTGTCTTTTTGTATATTTAAGTTACTGTAAAAGTCCGAACTACGATAAATCATAAAACTTACCGCAATTCTTACATTTTAAACACAGTGTCCAGATAAACGTAAACTAAACTAATATTTTAAACGCGCAAGTTTGTTAGGATGTTTGGATGTTTGTCACTCTTTCACGCAAAATTACTGAACAGATTTTGATGAAACTTTACATTTATATAATAATAGGTAATAAACTTTGTTTTCAAAATTACAAGTTCACAGACATGTTTTTAATCAGAATTGACTTAAGCTGTAGATACCTCGGGAAACTTTTCTACGCGGGCTATGCCGCGGGGAACAGCTAGTCTTACTCTGTCTAGTCCGAACTGTTCTTTAATAATGTATTTATTTATATTATAATCTATTTATTTATTTATATGCTAGCTCCGAGTTTTCCAGTAACATATCCATTACAAAGGTCTCAAGAATAATTTGTAAGATGAAGTTTATTAAATTTCACCTTTATTAAGTGTAGGTATTCATTCTCATGACGACTCTCTCTCTCTCTCTTCTCATGACGTCACATTTCATAACTTTGACCTCCGTATTAAGAATACAATTAAACTTTGTTAATTTCGAAGGGAATTGGAAAGAAAAGCTTCTTCGGTTTACTTAAGATGAACTTAACTTACGGCGGATGTTTCCGGTGTTTTAAGAAATTTGTAAGGTAACTTATCGGAATTATTATTCTGGCTGTAGGTGAAATTGGCGTCTTTTCGTGGTCTGGTTGAGGTTAGACTGTTTTCAACAGACTTCGAAAGGAGGTTCTCAATTAGATTAGTAATAGACTACATTTTGTGTTTATGTTAAGTAATATTTTCGCCGATGTTGAACCGATTTTAATGATAGTTTTTATTTATTGAATAGGCTATAATTTCTACCACCCTTTTAAATTTTAAAACAATATTTCACCTCTAAGACTGAATAAAAAAAAGGGTTCAATTAATCATCGGTGTACAAAAATCATAAATTTTTACAAAGCTGGTCTTATATTTAGTAAAAATGTGGATTATAAACAACCACTGTCAATGTGGGGTCCTCGGTCGCGACTGTCACCGCCACCGCTCTAGTTTAGGGGTGGCTTTAGGAAAACATTACGCAAATGTAATATTTTATTGCTTTCAGCTTTCTTTTATTTCCGCTTCCGGAAGTTTATGAGAGGCCTGCAACGTAACTACGAGGCATTGAAGAATGTTACATATTTTTATTGGTTCCAGCTGTAATCAATAAAAACACGTATTTGTGGTTGTATGGTAAACAAAACCAGTATAAACTGATCTCTCATAGTATTGAAACTCCCTAATAGGCTAGGCCAGCTCAAGGACAAACTGTTTCCACTGACGTGCGGTCGACTGTACATTCGCCTCACGTTCATGGCGTCATGAATTCAAACCTTGGCAAGTACCAATCAGTTTATGGGAACTTATAAATACGGTGATACAATGATGAGACTGAGCGAAGCGAAAGAGGTGAGTCAGGATCGCAATACTTGGCGCTCCGTTCTTTCTGCCTACCCCGCCAGGGACACAGCGTGAAGATATGTATGTATGTATAAATACAGTGTAACTATTGTTATACCACAGGCTTTTCCGTGATGGAAAACATGGCAGGAAACCTGCATACGCCAAGGATTAGAATTTCCATTCTAAAGGTCGTATTACATTATAGCGGCATGGTTGCGGCACGGTAACGACACAGCTGCACCACAGCACCGCCTCAAATTTCCACACTATCGCCCGCGAGGTGTCAGCTCGTTGGCAGCGCGCCACAAACTATATAGTATGCTAACGCATGTCCCGCAGTCGGCGCGCTGTACGCACGCGGTCTCCTCGCTCGCAGCGACGGTAGCTGTAGGCGCGCTGCCTGTCCGCCGGCGGCTTTTTATATTGACATTAGGAAATATATTATACGACACAGGTTTTAATGCTCTAATTTGAACGACAAGTAAATGCTGGGTTGGAGCCGTGCTGGATCCGTGCCGTTATAGTGTAATATGACCTTTAGGCGTGTGTGAAGCCACAAAAAACAGATTGGGGCACCGTTGGTGGAAAAGGGGTTTGGCGCAACAGATCCTGTAGGGTGGGTCCAAGTGTTGCCGGGTATACCTGGCCCTTTGAGAAGATAACTGAAACTGCCAGATATTTATTGCGTCAAATGTTTCTGTATTTAAACTAAATAAATCTATTTTAAGCTTCTTGCCCTGCAAGTCCCTTTAAGTCACGTTTTCAATTATACAATTAAGAAGTACAAATATACGAAAGTAATTTTTAATGCACCAAATTGAATAAGTCAAATAGAAAAGAATTTTTCCCCATACCACCAGTAAAATGTGGAATGACCTTCCCTCTGACGTTTTTCCACAGCGCTACGATATGGGGTGCTTTAAGAAGAGAGTCAAAAGAGCTCTTCAGCCAAGGCTGGCAACGCACCAGCACCCCCCGTGTGTTGCAGGTGTCTATGGGTGGCGGTGACCTCTTAACATCAGGAGGCCCGCCTGCTTGTTGCCCCCGTACCAATAATAATAAAAAAAAGGTTACCCTATTATGGGGAAGACTGTGAAGTGATTCCAGATCAAATTAAATCAACAGCGTATTAACATGTCCCCACTGCTGGGGCTCAGGCCTACCCTCTCAACAAGGGCGTTTGGGCTATACGCTAGCCACTGGGCTAGCGTATAGCCCAGTGGCTAGCTAGGTATTCTTACCCGCACTGGCGGGTTGATGGACTTCACATGCGCCTAAGAATTTCTTCTTCGGCGTATGCAGTTTTCTTCGCGATATTTTCCTTCACCGTTTGAGAGCAGTCAGTAAATGTACTTAAGTTTGGAGAAAAACCCATTAGTACATGGCCCAGCCGGGGATCAAACTTCGGACCTTTCGATATGATAGGCCGCGTCTTATCCACGACGCCTCTGACGCTCTCTCCATATTCCAGCTTCATCATTTCAGCCTGTAGACGTCCACTGCTGGACAAACGCCTCCCCCAAGGATCTCCACGACGACCGGTCCTGCGCTAACCTCATCCAGCTGGGTCCCGCGACCTGCACCACATCGTCGGTCCACCTTGTGGGAGGCCTGCTTACGCTGCGATATATACGTGGTCGCCACTCGAGAACTTTTCTGCCCCAACGGCCGTCAGTTCTAGCTTAGGTTAGGTTATTCCGGTTTAGAAAGCTTGTAAATAATAAAAGCGTCGAACACGGCAAGTAAAATGTCTGTAGTCAATGCAGCAACCGATCAAACACCGCGGTATTAGCTACCCAACTTTATTCCTCACTTTTATTCCTCTGTAAGTCCCCAATTCGGGCCCCACCAAGTGTCATTAAAGCGAAGCGATACCGCTTGGGAAACTTTTAAAGGGATCTCTATTTTCACGGTTTCGGGTCGCGGAACCCCTGGGAATATTTCTTTTTGTTACAGGGAATACGCTGACGAGCGCAGCGGTTTCGTAGGCAGTAGTAATAACAATCTTTTAAATTACAATCGTTTTGTTTCATTGAGGAAACTTGCGTAGAGGAATTTCTTTCTTAAGGAATCTTGTATAAAGAATCGTAATACACGGTTTCAATAGTGCATTGTTAACCTAGGGGTGAAAGTAACTTATTTAAGTCCCGAGACGGGGTTTGGCGCCCGACGCGTAATAATGTTCGAGGGACCTCTAAATAAGTCTTGAACCCGAGGGAAACACTGTGCTTTTCATTAAGAATACACTGAAAGTAAAAACTTTCCCGTCTATTTTGTTTTTTTTCTGTGGCCGGCCAGTTATTCTGCCATTATTTTTCATTACCATCATTGAAAAAATGGTGAATATTTTGCCCAAATCTATGTTATTTTAAAGAAATAGTTGACAGTAATAATTATAATAAAGTCATTTTAAAAAATATATTCTAATTAATACATAACTTTATGTTATTTCAATTTTACATCGCGCTGTAATTGAGTGGCTGTCAGTTGGAACATGGTCCAATAGAAATGTCAAAATAGTACTAGTTTTTTTATATATATAATTTGACAGCTGTCAGTTGAAAACGATGCTCCCTAGGGCTGAGATGTATTACTTTCAACCCGCTACTCAGGCAACTTCAGACCTACTTTCAGAGTATGAGTAATGAAAATAATATTACATTACTTTACTTTGGCAAGGGTTGGGTAATGAAGGACTTAACCTTTTCGTTTGGTCAAATTATAAGCATCTTTTGCTCTCTCCGGTACCTATTCTCTTGCTCACGAATTCCTCAATAGTTAGGTACTCGTGTATTTCTGTTATAAAATAGAGGATATAGGACCTAAGTTATCATTATTTCATTTTGTGGTCTTCATATATTTATGAGATTTACATGAAAAGGAATTTTCATGTTTTTTATAGGGATTTGATTCTTCATACCTACTCTATCCTTGGTGCAATAAAATATATTGGTGAACAGTGGGATATTCTTTGATATTTGTGTCAGCATGTGATTTTTTTGAAATAAAGTATATTATAAGTATTGCTATCTTCAATATTAAAGGTACTTTTTCCTCCAAGAAGCGTTACATTTTTCCACCTGTATTATCACAATATAAAACATGCTTTAGTCCAGTCCTCCCAATAAAAGCGCAACCTTATATTCAAAGTTTGAAACTTAGATTTTCGTGTCAACCTTTTTGGTCACGGAACATTTCCAACTTAAGTTGAGCAAAATAAAAATCGGCATAGAGTACGTCGGCGTGTTCCTCGTGGCGTACTCAGCGTGCGGAATCCGCCAGTCTAAGTTATCCTGAAATACCTTATACCTCATCCAGACTCACGGCGACAAGCCTCGGCGAGAAATCTCGAGTGAGTGAGTGAGTATGAGAGTTTGTATGAGGCGAGAGCGAGAACGAGACGCCGAGAAACTAATCACATTCACGTTTCTCGGGTGTTCTCGGGGCTTCTCGCCGTGAGTCTGGTGTAGGCTTTATACCTCATCCAGACTCACGGCGAGAAGTCTCGGGAGTGAGTATGAGAGTTTGTATGAGGCGAGAACGAGAACGAGACGCCGAGAAACTATTCACATTCACGTTTCTCGGGTGTTCTCGGGGCTTCTCGCCGTGAGTCTGGTGTAGGCTTTATACCTCATCCAGACTCACGGCGAGAAGTCTCGGCGAGAAATTACGAGTGAGTAAGTATGAGAGTTTGTATGAGGCGAGAACGAGAACGAGACGCCGAGAAACTATTCACATTCACGTTTCTCGGGTGTTCTCGGGGCTTCTCGCCGTGAGACTGGTTTAGGCTTTAGAACATTTTCTAAGGTATTTCACTGACGTAAACATTTTTCCTCAAACTTCCACAATTTTTACGTCATGGCACTAATTTGTTTGTTATTTTTTAAAGTTTGAGGCAGTATTGAAATTTCAGCTCAATCAGTCCAGTAGTTTTTGAGTTATCTGCTTATATTTACATAAACCTCTCAGTCGAGAGGTTCAGATAGGATAAACATGCCCAATACACTTACAAGGGAAGCACCAGAACTCTCCGAGTCTCCGAGGCTGTTGAGTCCCAAATTAAGCCGAAGCTTGTGGCCTAACTCAAAATAACTGTTGAGTACTCAGCAATAATCGTTGAGGTACCCAGTAATAAACATACACGTATTATACTTTTAAATAAAAATTTAAATATATGTAAAATTTATATACATTCAGAAATAGACGATACTTGATAGGAATGTAGAGCGGGTAATTCTGGACACAACCACAGATCATATACATAGGTGGACGGATAATTAGAAACAGTGCAAGATTTTCATACAATCGAGGTCTGTTTGAAGCCATGGTTCTCCGTGAAGGATTGATCGGGGGCATGATCTGATGACGGTCATCGAGAGAGTAGATGAAGGACTTTTCGATCGTTATATATATCCAACTGATCAGATAAGCCGTTTGGAAGCAGCATCGTCATGAT
The DNA here is from genome assembly GCA_949699065.1 of Metalampra italica. Taxonomy (NCBI): domain Eukaryota; kingdom Metazoa; phylum Arthropoda; class Insecta; order Lepidoptera; family Oecophoridae; genus Metalampra; species Metalampra italica. Next base: position 9,134,375 of record OX452985.1, read on the forward strand.
TCCTTATCTTTAAGATTTTCATATATTTTGATGCCATTTTGCAGGTTTTTTTCTTCATGGCGATGCTGGTTCCAAACGGCTTATCTGATCAGTTGGATATCTATAGCGATCTAAAAGTCCTCCATCTACTCTCTCGATGACCGCCATCAGATCATGCCCCGGTGAATCCTTCACGGAGAACCATGGTTTCAAAGTGACCTCGATTGTATGAAAATCTTGCCCTGTTTTTAATTATCCTTCCACCTATGTATCTGCCGGTTGTTACTTCAGTAGAAGAACAATGACACTTCGGCTCGCACCAAAATACTTTCATTAAGCTCAAAAACTGAAAAGGGTTGCCATTTTATTAAACATAATTATTTTCCACGATCTTTATAATAATGTGTTATCCTAATACGACAGGGGAAACAAAAATATTACCTCATTATTGGAATAATAGGGTAGGCTATAACAAAGTGCATTAATTACCTGGTCAGAATTTATAATACACCTCGCGTAAAGTGGGGTCGCCAATGTTGCCAGTTCCAGCGGTTTTCCTTGAAAACGGGATTTACGCTGCCTTTGTCTAGAATTTATAATGGACATTAGTGAGGTTTTCTTAAGCCTGGAGGAGTTAAAATCTAATGTGCAAGTGGAATTCGACGTCACATTTTATAGAATACTGGTTGTTGCCCGCGGCTTTGCCCGCATGAGATTAGTACCTATAAACAATCCGGAAGAAATTATCTGTGAAAACGCACAACCTTTACAAAAATAATGTTATGTATAAACTCGATTTTAAAAGATGTGTTGCGGACGTTTGTTGCGCCGCTTCTTCTTCCCAGCTCTATATAACACCTTGGAAGCGGTGGTAGATAAAAATTGAAGATGTATAAATGTACCCAGTGTACTTACATTCAATAAAATAGTTTTTACTTTTTGAAACCGCATCAAAGTCAGTTGCGTGGTTTAAAAGATCGCAGACGCGGAAACCGACTTTGTTTTATATTATGTAAGGATTATACTAAGGCTATAGTCATGCCATGTCATGCAATTTTTAAACCGCATAGCTAGGGCTATCACCAGAGCCGTGGTAGCCTAGCTGGTTGTGCACTCGCCTCACGTTCATGAGGTCGTGGGTTCCATCCTGGCCCGTACCCATGTTTTTCGAAACTTAAGTACGGTTTATTAAAATACCACAGGCTTTTCGGTGAAGGAAAACATCGTGAGGAAACCTGCATACACCAAAGACTGGTATTTACTAAATTAAGGCGTATGTGACGTCCACCAAAAAACGGGGACGGGACGGGACGGGACGGGACGGGACGGGACGGGACGGGACGGGACGGGACGGGACGGGACGGGACGGGACGGGACGGGACGGGACGGGACGGGACGGGACGGGACGGGACGGGACGGGACGGGACGGGACGGGACGGGACGGGACGGGACTACATAAGATAAGATAAGATACGATAGGGCTATCACCGATTGTGAATTTTTGGTTGATGCCCACTTTGTCAACTTTCGTTCATTGTCCGCAACAGTTTCACAAGTACCATTGATGGTACTAGCGAGCATAACAACTATTCATAATGGTACTACAGATCCTAAATTAGTGTCACTTGTACCATCAATGGTACTGGTCAATGGTACTACTGACACAACGGGCTTTTATTTATCTACCGCCGTTTCCTAGGTGTTAGCGCTGCAATTAAGCGGCGCAACAAAACTAATTCAATGATTTCAAACTTTTTCATTCATTTCAACAACTCAACTATACCTCGATTTAACTTTGCCATTTCATAATTATTTAATTATTTACGGGTCTTACACACGAAATAGTTTTATTTACCACTGCCAGTGTAACCTGGTCGAAACGTCTGGCAGTGTAACCTGGTCGAAACGTCTGGCAAGGTAAATAAAACTATTTCGTGTGTAAGACCCGTAAATAATTAAATAATTATGAATGCTAAGCGCGAAAGTCTAAAATGTACTTTTGCCATTTCATTATTTAAATATTGGTAACATTTTTCCAACTTTCTCATTTTGCCAACATTTATAAATCATAATGAACAGGTTAAGGTTATTATTGTTGTTAAATTAAATATTTTGATGTTTATTTAAGATACGTTAATTAAACAACCCACCAAGCAAGCTTTTATTATATCTAATCATAATAATAATCCTATGAATGAATGATATTATGAATATTGGTAAATTATGAAAGTTCACAAAATGACAAAGATCAAAATAAGAAAGATCGCAAATTAAGAATGTTCGCAAAATGAGAATGTTCACAAAATGAGAATATTCGCAAAATGAGAAAGTTGGTGAAATGATACTCGTTGTACGTGTGAGCTAAGACTGATTTATTTATGAACTACCCTTTCACTTTTACATATTTCTAGCTGCGCATATACAACATCTCCTTCCTTATATACTAACAAATATTTAATTTAATTAATGACAAGAGCTAACTGAACTTATTAATATTAAGTGGGTAACATTCCTACTATGCCCTATATGCAAGTACCTATAATATTTATCTAGTAATAACAGTTTATGTAGTTGTTCTATATATACGTTTAATTATACATGTATATATTATATATATATCTATTTTTTAAATAACATTTTAATCGTTTACTTTAAAAGGAATATAATATATGTTTATAGTTTGTTTTATAAGTATATTGTGATTGTAACCCCACACCTGACACCATGAAATGATACTCGTTGTGCGTGTGAGCTAAGACTGATTTATTTATGAACTACCCTTTCACTTTTACATATTTCTAGCTGCGCATATACAACAGTTGGCAATACGAGGCAGATGGCAAAATGAGAAAGTTGGCAAAATGCTTAATATAGTTGTAGTTAATATTTTTGGCAATGAACGAAAGTTGGCAAAGTGGACATTTGAATGATGAATAGAAAAAGATGATTAGTTTCAGAGATTAAATATCACAAACATTCAAACTCTTTATTTAAGCGTAGATTAGATGAAAATGAAAATGAAAAATGTTTATTTCGTTTCTCATTTAACTTCATTATTTAAGACATTGGATGAAACGATGCAATGGTAAAACACTAAGGGCTTCTTTCACCACTTCCTGATATCATTACAGATAGTAATCTTAGTGATAAACTAATCTATCAGATAAATCTGTGTGATAGACTATATAGAATATATAAGATATAGGCAATCAGATACATGTGAAACAGAAAAAAGAGGATATCTGGTAGATAACCTTCATACAGGGTATCTGGTACTTTATCAGCAACGGGTGTCAGAGGCCCTTAAAATCTTATTCTCCAAGCGTAAAGATTGGATTGGAAGGAGTGGGTAGGGGAGGGAGGAGCGAAGCTTACTTCGTACGTCGCTGGTCATTACCAGGATTTACTGCAAAGATCCAGCGTGCAGCTGTCGCAGATTATCACGCCTTCTGGTTCCGCCGTAGAAATGCATTTCCATTTTCATAGAATTTATAGAGAGCCACTTAAGTTCATGTCGCCGGAAACATCGGGTTGCGACTCTAAGGGGATTGCGTCCGTGGCTGTTTTTTTAAGGCTTCTGTTGCAAAAATAACGAACAAACATTGTTATTTTATTTTATTTACTTTACAGCTGTGTGATTCTGTAAAGTACGAATTAAAACTCGACCATCACATCGCAAGTCACTCACTTCACTTCGCATCCGATCTTGAAAGACCTTGATGTCGCATTGTGTAAACAAATACAAGCTACACAATAAACACTTCACTTGCGAAGTAAAGTGAGTATTGAACTGTGAATCATTGAGTTAGAGACCGATCTCACTGCGGATTCAGGATCGAGTTGCACAAATACGCTTACAGAATAGCAGGGCAGGCCTTTTAAACTATCCTATCGTCTTTGTTGCCTGGAAGAAATCACCGACAGCGATAAACCCGCCGATTATACATTGTGGAAATTCGAAGCATTCCTTGTTGTTGTTGTTGTACTGAAGATAGCAAAATTTTATTCCAAGGAAACATTCATTATTTTCAAAACAAAGTAGAACTGCATTTAAAGATTTTCAAAGAACCACCAGTCTGAGCCGGGAATCGAACCGGTCAAATGTGGAAAAGACACACCTGTATTTTTTATAATAAGTATCAATCGCTCATCAGAATGAATTCCTTCTAAGTAAAGTCTATCTTGAATTGAAGGAAGACAATAAAATGAGTATTTAGTATAATCCCCCTGTATCGGAAACTAGATTTCATTAGATGTTTCCATGAATTAAAAAAAAAAGCTACTCCCATATGGATGAGTAAAGAAAACCATTTTAGGGGGTGCCAAAATCGTGCGAAATGTATATCGAAATTGATACTCACTCACGCATTCTCATTTTCAAACTCCATATAAATTTGTATGAGCAACTTCCTCCCGCTAATCCGCTTCATTTGTCCGCACCCCCCCTGATTTTGACACAGAATTTTTCATCGTTTCCCATACAAAATTTGCAAGATGCGATCTCCACAGGGAGCGCGCGCGCGACAAAAGAGGTTCGAATCTCCTTGGATGTTTCCAATTATCTAAACAAAATGGCGGACTGACATTGACACCCGACTGTTGTTGATTCAAATTAAAAATATGTTTTTTAATGAAAATATTTAAATATTGTTTTGTATCTTACTGATTGTTGTTGTTGAGAAATTCATAATAGTGGTACCATCTTCATTTGTGATTGTGTAATAGTTTTAGAGCGTCAGTGGCCTCGCGGATAAGACGCGACCTATCATATCGAAAGGTCCGAGGTTCGATCCCCGGTTGGGCCATGTACCAATGGGTTTTTTCTCAAAACTTAAGTACATGTACTGACTGCTCTCAAACGGTGAAGGAAAACATCGTGAGGAAATCTGCATACGCCGAAGAAGAAATTCTTAGGCGCATGTGAAGTCCACCAACCCGCACTGGGCTAGCGTGGTGGACTATAGCCCGCACGCCCTCGTTGGGAGGGTAGGTCTGAGCCCCTGCAGTGGGGAGATTAATAGGCTGTTGATGATGATGATGATGAATAGTTTTACACAGTGTTGACCCTTTTGTTTAGTTAATTTGAAACTTCTAATAGAAGCTACGTTAGTGGCAATGCTTTGTTATTTTGGGAGGGGAATGATTTTGTTCATTGTAACTTACGACTAACTGCGACTAAAGTGTGTACCTACCTAGGAGCACGGGTACTTATTCATTTGACAACAAACGAATTGTTTTAATGTTCCTCAAACACTCAATTTAATTTAACTCTCCATTCTAACCCTTACAGGAGCGTAATGACGTCATCCCATTATATTGTCTTTGACATCGTAATAAGTGCGAAATTAAATTTCAATTAGTGCTAATTTATTTTGCGAACATCCTCGTCGAGCGAGTTACAGAACTTGAGACTCCCAAATATAAGTTTTATGACACGGGATTGGCCGAAGTTAAAGCCAAAACCATAATAATAATATAATGAAGTTTGGACAAATTTACACACGGCTGTTTAGTCCCAAACTAAGCCGAAGCTTGTAAATGGGTACTCAGCAACTGATAAACATTCTTATTATAATATATACTTTTTGAATAAATACATACAAACACCTAGAATTCGAAACCAACAGATATGCTCATCACACAAATGTTGGCCAAGGGTGGGAATCGAACCCACGACCTCTGGCGCACTAGGCAGGGTCACAACGAACTACGCCAACAGGCCAATCAAACTAACAAGGTAACTAACCTACATTGAGAAAAAATAGTATTTATGATTAGAAAAAAATATTAAAATAAAACACGAAATCATTTAAGTTAATTGCAATTTAATTTTATCTACCAACTTAATCTGATATTTATTTAATGTAGGTATTTATTTTAAGTTTTGTTCATCAAAATTGTTGCACTGAATTGGATGCGGTTTTCACATTTGTGTTCTTGAAGGTCTAGCATCTGGCGTATGTTTTTCGTAAACGAAAAATATTCCCCATAGGAAGATTATAACTAGATGATATACATAATACCACTAAATGTGCACAATAAAAAAACATTGCCTCCTGAAAAATCTAAAATTATATCTAAAAACGATGTCTGTACATAGGAGAGATATTCCTACTTCCAAAATCCACGTGTATGAAGTCGCGGGCAAAAGCTAGTTAATAATATATGAGAAGTGCAGAGGAACTCTTTCATCCCCTCTCGAGTTGAGAACTAGTTCTCGTCAGGTATATTTCGAGGCAAAACTAATTACAGTGAAACTTGACTAATTACGTAAGTAAGAGCTAAGAATTAAATATGGAACTCTGGGAGTAGAGCAGACGCGACACGCTCTGTACTTTGCCAAGCGTTTTATATACAAAAATAAACTTTCATTCATATTTTTTTATTGACCCTGTCGACAATAAAGCCACCGCCACACTAGTGCGGCTTCCGGACGGGGCGGTAACTTGTATGGAGCGTATAAGGAATAAATGAAGAGTAGGCAGCATCTCCGTAAATACTAAGTAAACCTGTTTAAAAACGATCTAGGACCAATAGATGAATAAAAGATACGAATATGATTAGCTTACCTATTACCTATACTATAAATAAAAGTTTATTATATATCGGAACTTGAACGTTGAAAATCCTTTACTGTTGCTAAACTGGTGAGGCGAGCTGTCAGCTCGTGACCACGGCCAGTGTAACCTGGTCGAAACGTCGGGCAAGGTAAATAAAACTATTTCGTGTGTAAGACCCGTAAATAATTATATAATTATGAATACAAAGCGCGAAAGTCTAAAATGTACTCGCGAAGTGACTTCGTGTAGATTACAATTTCTTCACATGTATCTGTCTTTTAAGACTTTTTTACATTTATACACATTGAATGGTAGTTAAAAAGTATAATGGAGCAATATTTTACACCCTTTCGAAAGCTACCTTACCGCTTTCTAGTTTCCCCTTCGTACATCTTGCTGAAACAAAGTTTGAACAAATCACCTTTAAGAGAGAAATAGATGAGTTTTGTTTGCAAAACTAAGAATTTTCGGCCCTCTTAGGACGGCTATATAGGAAAATGGTTTATTGTTGTTTATTTAAGATGGATTGGACTGGACTGCTTTAGTCTCTAGACGTTTTTCTACACTTACTGTAAGGTCAAAGTTCTAGATTTACAGGTAGTCTGCTAGCCAGTGAAGCTATGTGGTAACCCCCATTGAAGAGGCAAATCTATAGTAATATAGAGGTAGTCTGCTAGCCAGTGAAGCTATGTGGTAACCCCCATTGAAGAGACAAATCTATAGTAATATAGAGGTTGTCTGCTAGCCAGTGAAGCTATGTGGTAACCCCCATTGAAGAGACAAATCTATAGTAATATAGAGGTAGTCTGCTAGCCAGTGAAGCTATGTGGTAACCCCCATTGAAGAGGCAAATCTATAGTAATATAGAGGTAGTCTGCTAGCCAGTGAAGCTATGTGGTAACCCCCATTGAAGAGACAAATCTATAGTAATATAGAGGTAGTCTGCTAGCCAGTGAAGCTATGTGGTAACCCCCATTGAAGAGACAAATCTATAGTAATATAGAGGTAGTCTGCTAGCCAGTGAAGCTATGTGGTAACCCCCATTGAAGAGACAAATCTATAGTAATATAGAGGTAGTCTGTCTGATACTAATGTCACATTATTTCCTACATCTTGTCTTATATTTCGTAGGCAAAATTGAATATCTACAGTAACCGTTCCTTTTTGTTAGACTGTTAGTTGATGGGATATTGTAATTATTATAAAAAGCCTTTGTTTCAGATAAAAAAAAGTACATAGACAATATCTTACTCTACAACATCGAAAATTATAATTAATTTATATTATTAATTTATTATACACGATTGGGGGCGAGTGACGACAGACGTTTCTGAGAAATCCCTAGTCTATGGTTCACAAATGCTCACAATCTCGTATATATAATCGGATAACACTTCCGGAAAATCCTGTTATACCATCCTAAAATGTGAACAGAGCATGTAAGTTTAAACCGTTTCGTTTGATGGCGCCTCTTTAGGTGCACGAGGTTTCTTGATGGCTACTAGCATCCATATAGATGGTCTACATCTTGTAAGCTGCAGCTGCGAGCTGCATAGAGCTACACCGTCGGTATTGGCAGACAATTGCATCTTTTATTCATGAATCAGATAAGGGGGCCATCTTGAAATTCTGCTTCGGTTAGAACCGTTACTGGGTCGCAAGCTTCGTGGGCTTAAGACTGCACATTAGTTTTAACAAAAGCTATGGAGCCACTGTTGAATTTTTAAACTAAACCAAATTCGCATTGAAATGGTACCCAAGTACATAGTTTGTTGTAAAAGAGTATAGTTAAATTGCTTCGTTTTGGATTTGATAATTTACAATAGGGTAAAACTCGGTATTACGCCCCACTTGACGAAACGCCCCACTCACCTAGCACGCACACTAACAAAGTTACGCAGCACACGAATAGAAACGCAAGTAGCCATACAACGTAGTAGACAACTTGTCGGGCGACTGATGGCTACTTGCGTCTCTATTCGTGTGCTGCGTAGCTTTGTTAGTGTGCGTGCTAGGTGAGTGGGGCGTTTTGTCAAGTGGGGCGTATTACCGAGTTTTACCCTACTAATGTATAATCTGCAAAATGTTAACGATTATGCTCGAATTAAAAATGAACACTTAATGTCCGAACTGTCCAATCTTATTAATGTCCAATATGTCGTAATTCAGTTTGGACATTTTACAGGTTCGAAGTTTTTCACGTTTTACACTATTTGCAACGGTTGGACAGTTTTTAGATGGGACATAGTATCGTAAATCGTCATTATGTATAATTAATGGATTGACCTTTCGATTATCATCATCATATCAGCCTGTAGACGTCCACTGCTGGACAATGGCCTCCCCCAAGGATCTCCACGACGACCGGTCCTGCGCTAACCTCATCCAGCTGGGTCCCGCGATCTTCACCAGATCGTCGGCCCACCTTGTGGGAGGCCTACGCTGCGTCTTCCGATACGTGGTCGCCACTCGAGAACCTTTCTGCCCCACTTAAGCTTCGCAATTCTTTGACCTATGTCGGTGACCTTGGTTCTCCTGCGGATCTCCGCATTTCTGATTCGATCTCGCAGGGAAACTCCGAGCATAGCTCTCTCCATTGCCCTCTGGGTGACATTGAGCCTTCTTACGAGGCCCTTTCGATGTTACCTATTAATTACCATGGGAAAACTAAAATACCTAGAGATATAGAAGTTCTGGACATCCAACGGTATATTTTTATGTTTCATTGACATTGGCTTAACACAACTACTCCAAGACGTGATGCTGTCTTTGTATTGAATTTTGGTACCCCGATGCACAATTTTCTACACCATGTATACCAGACCACGCACCTCATCAATCAGGCGAGTCACCCTGTGAACACAGGTCATTAGGCAAAGATTCTCTTTAACAGCCCACTGGCGCCATCTATCAACCCAGACTTGTGATTTAAGTTATCAAAGTCTGTCAAAGTTGAGATTACTCTCGAATTCTTTTTCTTTGCACACCACACAATCTCCTGTGAGAGGAAATCAAAAACCGTGATGAAATGATTAGAAGGGTTGCTAAAGTGTTAGCATTAATTAGTAGGTACGTTGAAGTGGTAGTGGGCTGGTAACGAGACAGTGGGGTCTTGAGTGGAGACCACACGTGGGCAGGCAAAGTATGGAAAGGCATCCCTGAGAAAGCATTTTAAAAAATAAGTTATTCTTTTAAAATTGAGATCTATACATCAAAAGAATCCTTGTATAAAGTTAACTTTAAAATGTAACTGTAAAAAAATTCTACGGGGACTACAAATTGCCCCCGTAGAATTTTTTGGCGGCTGAATGAATATAGTCACAGATTGTTTGCACGTCGCTGACAGTGTTTAAAGTCTATGTGTGCGTAAGCGAGAAGATGTGATAAATAGAGATGTCCAAAAACTTGAAAGTATGATTCGGTTGATCGAATCAATGAACTATTTATTGAAATTGAATGAGCGTTTCTAGTGAACCCCGCAGTGCTCCTCTTTGAAATACTCATTGCGCAGAAATCAGCCAACTTCACACAACCGCCAAAAAACTCTACGGGGACTATATTTCCTACAATACCTTATGGGCTCCCTTAAACGATCATGCGGCATGACATGCATTACGTGCTGTCACTCATGCATGACCGTCTAGTTGTAGTGATTGACGTGTATGACATGCAAACTATGTGCTGGCCGTTGCTTCACTGTAGGTACTAATTGATAGCAAGCATGATGGTCGATCATGCAGCATGATAATTCACGTAAACGCTGCATGTCATGCAAACATGATCGTTTAGGGACCACATTACAAGACACTGCGCCCAGTTACACAAGAAATTGTCTCGACGTCAATTGTATTTTCAATTGGTCAGCCTATTTTAGATTTTCCAGCTTTTGCAATGTTGCCAAGGCTTCGCTAAATCACGTTAGCTTTTGCAGTTCGTTATTTCTTTACAGAACTGTCCGTGGTAGGAATTATTAAACAAGTACCTGAGGGTAAATATAATAACATTTCCGGCCGCCATCGCAACCGAGTTTCGTAACCAGCTGCGATGGAGGAATAAATTTGTCCTTTACACCTTTATTCAGGAAACTAGTTGGAAATAGGGTTTCATAACTTTGAATAATGCTAGCAGAATAATAATTAAGTCATTATTATTAAATATGTTTTTGTGTTTTATATTGTTTTAAGAGCTGTGGCAGCCTAGTTGTTTGTGCACTCGCCTCGCGTCCGTGAGTCGTGGGTTCGAACCTTGGTTCGCAACAATGAGTTTATCGGAACTTAAGTACGGTTACAATAATACCACAGTGTTTTAGGTGAAGGAAAACATTGTGAAGAAACCTGCTTATGCCAAAGAAGTAAGGTTTCAATGGCGAATGTGAAGTTTAAGAAAAAACGGACTGGGCCACCGTTAGTGGATCGGGGTTTGACACAACAGATCCTGTATCCTGTAATAACTTTATACCTGAAATAAATAAAACAAAATAATACTATTATATAAATATAAACGGGTCTTACACACGAACAATAGGGAAGATGGTTTTAAATTGTCTTCGTCGTGGAATCCAGTGATCGATAAACTTAAATCTCGTGACTTATCGTCGAATACACCCGCGGATACCGTGAGTGTTGTGTGCCGGGACCTTCCAATAATACAAGATCAGCAGAGGGTAGTTTCAGAAACTACTCACAGCGATCAACAATGACAGCTCGCCTCTCCAGTCAGCTCGTGACCACGGCCAGTGTAACCTGGTCGAAACGTCGGGCAAAGGTAAATAAAACTTGTTCGTGTGTAAGACAAAGCGCGAAAGTCTAAAATGTACTAAAATAATACTACATAGCTTGGAATTTTGATTTTTTACACAGCTCGTAAATAGTCCGCCCAAATAGCTTACTTTCTCATGGATTCATACTGACCTAACTGACCTAGGTACTTTGTTACTTACTCCGTTGGCTCAGCAATCTGAAGTGGATCTGGCCTCCGCGGCTAGAAGGCGCCATATCTCTTTATCAGCGAGATCTTGTGCAAGTCGGCGGTTTGTAGCTTCCCCTATCAACTAAAATTGTCATGAGGCGATTTGAAAAACAAGAATCCTAGAATATGGGTCATGTTTTACAGAAGTACTGGAGAATATGGGTTTACAGAAGTTTGAAAATATGCAGGTGACAGGTCAATAGCTATGTTATAATATCAGTGTAATTATATTTCGCCATATCTCATTATCTGTGAGATCTAGTTCATTTCGGGCGGTTTGTAGCTCCCCCTATCAACTAAAATTGTCATAAGGCGATTTGAAAAACAAAAAAGAATTCTAGAATATTGGTTTACAGAAGTTTGAAAATATGCAGGTGACAGGTCAATAGCTGTGTTATAATATCAGTGTAATTATATGGCGCCATATCTCTTTATCTGTAAGATCTATTGCATTTCGAGCGGTTTATAGCTCTGGTAGCTCTCCTATGAAGTAAAATTGTCATAAGGCGAGTTGAAAGGCAAATAAGAATCCTAGATTATGGGTCATGTTTCACAGAAGTTCTGGAAATACGCAGGAGACATGTCAATAGCTATGTTATAATATCAGTGTAATTAATTATATGGCGCCATTTCTCATTAACTGTGAGATCTAGTGCAATTCGGGCGGTTTGTAGCTCTCCTATCAAGTAAAAGGAATTAATAGAAGTTTCGAAAATACAAGGTGACAGGTTATTAGCTATGATATAATATCAGTATAATTATATTAGAGGTTAAGTTGAAGCTACCCATGCCCGACGTTTTAACCAGAGCGTGGTCAGGGCGTGGTTACGTAATGTCTGACCCAAAGCTAACGAAACTTATTGCGGTTACATATGTACAGGACATGCGTAACGTTACCGCTTTTATTCAATTAATATCCGATACGTTATAACTGTTTTTCGGAACAAGTTTCTAGACGCATTTGTCCATTTTACAACTAGTTTCTAAAATGGTAAAGTTTTGTCCACTCACATACACCAGTATCTTAACTGGATATTTATGTATTTTAAAATTGAGACAAGTACCTCAATTTCGTAACCGGTTACGAATATTGAGACACATATTTAAATTTCGTACCCACTTTGGAAACTAGAGATAATCCGGATTCGTAGCCTGTTTCGAAAATTGAGACCATAGTACATTTTCGAATCTGTTTACCAATATAAATACAATTTTTTTTTAAATCGGTCCACAATTTGACGGAGAAATCGGTGAACATACATAAAAGGAAAAAAAAACACACATACAGCCGAACATAGAACCTCCTCCTTTTTTGGAAGTCGGTAAAAATGAATTAAAGGGATTCTCTGAAAGAATGCGTGGGATTCAGAAAATACTCGTGTCCATGTCAACATTTTAGAAGTTCTTGTGTAAATGCTGTTTTGGTCAAAACAGGCTGTTTTTACAATGATAAAACGTTCAATTCCCAAGGGAAACTAACCGCAGGCAATGACGTGCAGGATAACCTCTACTTTTAATTTAGCTCATTAGCTAAACATAGACGGGGAAAATTATGCATCCTACTTCATTAAGTAGGATGCATAATTTTCCCCGTCTATGTTTCCTAATGTTAAGGTAAAATCCTGGAGTAAAAGGCTCTTTAAATAAAATGGTATCCTTTCTCTGGAAATAAAATATTTACGTAAAGCGACAACATCCTATTTGGCATTCAAAAGAATCTTTTAACACACAGCCAGACAAAAACGTGGCAATTTCTCGGCGCGTAGCAATCATCTCATAATATTACCATTCTGGTAAGAATAATCATATTTGTTTATTACGGAAAAGTGTTCCACAGCCCATTGTGGGCAAGATATTACTGTCCCGAACATAAAATGTCAAACCTCTCAAAATTTATGACACCCTCGACCCTCTCGTCATATGTGTTTAAAATGGTAGTGGCGACAAATGGGCAGATTTACCACCTGATGATTATACCGCTGGCGTAGACGAGTTTTTGAGTGAAGACCACGCGTGGGCAAACGTAGTGTGGGACGCCCCCTGAAAGAATAACGACGCCGGTCCACCTGGTGGAGGGGGAGGGAGAAAGGGGTGAGGACATCGTTCCAGAACTCGGTACTTCATTGCAATGTTGACAAAAATTTTAAATTGATTTTTAAAGAAATTTTTTTTACAAAGTGCAAAACAATCTTGTAGGCCCATTATTTTGTGTAGTGTAGAATTCAAGCCTATACAGTATAGTAGCAGTATAGTAATATACAGTCCACCAACCCGCACTGGGCTAGCGTGGTGGACTATAGCCCGAACACCCTCGTTGAGAGGGTAGGCCTGAGCCCCAGCAGTGGGGACATGATAATAGGCCGTTGATGATGATACAGTATGTAGCTTCTAGATTATGATTGTAATATGCATAACATTGTGTGCACCAGCTGTGCATCTGTTTGGAAATTCAAAATAGACGATAAAAAAGATCACCTCTACGAAAAGGATTATTTTAAGAGGGCGGTGAAGTAACACGTTAGTTTGATATGTTTTGCTCACCGAAAAAAAACGAGTCATACATAAGGGTGGAGTTTCCTTCAACTTACTTAAGCTTTTACCGAGGTATCTTTATGAATTATAGCTAATGTGTTATGATCTATACTCGTATTACTGAAAAAGTTTCATCATTTCCATTTTTTTTTCAATTCTATTTATTCTAATTGATATGGGAGCTCGCCAATTTGTTATTTTATTAACGATTTTCGAATTATTTGTTTAATTAAGTTTGCACGGAAGCCTCAGGGCGCGAGTTCTACTCGCACTTGTCCGGTTTTTATTTTTATATCTTAGATATAAATGTCTAAAAAGTATTTTTTCGCTGTGTTTAAAGAAAAGGCAACAATGGGGCAGGCGAGAATACAAAACCGTGACTTTTGCTAAGCAACATCAGCCTTAAGCGTAACAATGATGAGATTTAGAGCGTCGAAAATGATGAATTTGCCAGGACGAAACTCTCGGAACACCTGGCGTTTCGTCAAGCACGCATGCGCCAAAACTTGGGCCAACGCGTGGTTCAGCTTCACTCCAGCCAGTTCAGTTTCCGAGCGGATCCTGAAGGAATCCAACGCTTGGTGGACTTTCGAACTCCAGGCGTAGACTCGCGCGAGATTTTATTTTTTTCGAAAATCACCGTGAGTGTAACTTTGTGTTTGTTTGTGGATGATTTGAATTTTGTGGGCTGCAAATGGCGGGGAAAGTTGATTTGAATTGAGGTAAGATTGCTTTTTGTAAATTGTACGTTTCATAAATAATTTATTGCTGCGAGGATATGACGCCTGTTAAGATCATAAACTCGGATAGGTGTTCTTAATCTGTACTACGTATGGGAGGAAACATTTTTCATGCATTTTTGGAATGATTTTTTTATATAAACAGGTTTAAAAATTCGATGTCTTCTAGAACTATAATATTATTATTAATATAGGTACACTTTAATGTATTTTTACATTTTAAATAACGTTTGTATTTTTAAATACCTACCTACCTATGTAAAATTTAAGTTTGAACAGTTTTTGCAGCTTCTCGTTAAGATGATTTCTAAGACAGATTGGCTTAAAAATCTTAAAGATATCCTCTGACAAACTTATTATAACACAATTGTGTTCGAAGACACGCCTTCGCTTTTGAAGTTAAAAACCAACATTTGAAAGTTATTGATGAAGAGTTTTGATGAGTCTAATAAAATACAAACTGTATTTTATTATACTTATCATAAAATAAGTACTAGATACAATTAACGTATTCAAACTTGTATTTATTTCAGAAAGTACATGAGAATCGGTTTATCACTGAAAAGAACGCAAAGAAATTTTATTGTGAAAATTGCGAACGATGTTCGCATTGTTTACTCACTTGCTTACATTTATTTACTGTCTGTATGACAAGAGTACACAAATATAATAATTCTTGTGATCCAATATGTCCTCCGGTCCTATCAAAGGTTCGGAAAATCTTTGAACTCAACCAGAGCGAGTTGAAATAGGTAAAACTTTACTGGTCTACTACTAGTAGATTTGTATTTATTTGGAAAGAAATTTATTTAAAATAAACGAACTGAACGATTTATTTCGCTTTGCCCAATGGCACAGTTTACCAAAATCAATGAGACATTAATTAACCATTAACATTACAAAGAACAATCGTACTAATAATAATGTAAAAAAATCTTAAATCGTGTTAGGTAACTATAGTTAATGCTTTATAAACTGCGATCATCAATTAGGATACATAGTCAAATATAGCCATTATCACTAAGACATAGAAGATTTATTTTTCAATTTATTCTTATTCTTAGTGTAGGTAAGTATATAATAAACTAGTGGTTCTGTGAGAACAGTAGACCTCGCCAGCCCTTATAAACCAAACCTAAAAGAAACGAACAGAAGTCAACTTTGCAGTTGGAGATTCAGTACTAAAGTGACAAAAATTAGCACTATAAAGCTTAATATTTCGCAAACGGATCGATAAATCGAAAAATCTTTTCCATACACCCGCGATATTTTTGAAAGACCTATCCAACGATACCCAACACCATGGAATTCACGCGAAAAAAAAACATTCCCATTTTCCGTATGCAGTTCTATGAACATAATTTAATTTTTCGACTTTCTTAAGTTAATCGACTATTACTCAAAAACTAATAGAACCTTCTTATCTGTTATAGTTTTCCTTTTAACTACGTTATATATGCTACTGCCGTGATTTTTTTCACATTTGCAGAAGCAACCGTTTAGCTGGCAGGGGGGGGGACACGTGACTCTAACAAAAATTACCACTTTAAAGCTTAATATTTCGCCAACGGATCCCTAAATCGAAAAAACGGTTTTTACACACCAGCAATATTTTTGAAAGACCTATCCAACGATACCCCACACTATGGGATTCACAAGAAAATAAAAGTCCACTCCCACTTTGCGAGTATGGTAGGTACTTTAAAAAAAATGTTTTTCAAAATTTTATTCTACTCATTTTGTTGGCTTAATTAATTTATACCCATGCCAAATTTTCGTCAAAATCGGTTGAAAAATCCGACCTGTAGAGAATTACAGACAGACAGACCGAAGGACAGAAAGACAGACGGACAATAGCATTTTTGGCCAATCTCCAAACATAGACTCTTCGCTCGCTCGGTCAATTATTAAACTAAAATAATAAACTATATAAGTAATAATGTTATATAGAAATTTCAAACACTTTTCTATTACGTGATTTTTATTTCAAATAGTGTAAACAAAATATTTATCCTCTCTCAGTCAAAATATGAAAGGTACCTACCTAAGTCAACTAAGTAATAACATAATATTTTAACTTACATACGTTACGCCCCAAGTCTTGTAACTTATATTCCAAGGTATACACTGTACATTACCTAAGCCAAGCTTTAAATCAATAAAAAAAGCTTTATCAAAATCCGCTCAGCCGTTATGGCGTGATTGAACAACAAACTCCAAACTCACAAACATACAAACTTTCGCGTTTATATAGTAGTGGGATAAATAAATGCAATATAGACCCAGCAGTGGGACTGTGGGCTTATCAAATTCAATTCAATACTCTTTAATGCACATTTAAAAATTACAAGTAGTTAGAGCGTCAGTGGCCCAGGGGATGAGACGCGGCCTATGATATCGAAAGGTCCGAAGTTCGATCCCCGGCTGGGCCATGTACCAATAGGTTTTTTCACGAAACTTAAGTACATTTACTGACTGCTCTTAAACGGCGAAGGAAAACATCGTGAGGAAACCTGCATACGCCGAAGAAGAAATTCTTAGGCGCATGTGAAGTCCACCAACCCGCACCGGGCTAGCGTGGTGGACTATAGCCCGAACGCCCTCATTGAGAGGGTAGGCCTGAGCCCCAGCAGTGGGGACATGTTAATAGGCTGTTGATGATGAAAAATTACAAACAAAAAAAACCAGATACAATAATGTACATCTAGGCGGTCTTATCGCTAAGAGCGATTTCTTCCAGACAACCTTCCGATCCTATTATACCATATCAAATTATGAAATATTTTATGTAATTTTTTTTCCTGATATTGAAAATGTAAATTTTTGAATTTTCCTATTCCCATACATTTGTGCGGTACTCATTGAGATATTTTTTATCAGATTTGAGTACATAACACGTTTAATGCACTTGTTCATTTCGAGAAAAAATTCGAAATTAAATTATCAGTCATCATCAACAGCCTATTAATGTCCCCACTGCTGGGGCTCAGGCCTACCCTCTCAACGAGGGCGTGCGGGCTATAGTCCACCACGCTAGCCCAGTGCGGGTTGGTGGACTTCACATGCGACTAAGAATTTCTTCTTCGGCGTATGCAGGTTTCCTCGCGATGTTTTTCTTCACCGTTTGAGAGCAGTCAGTACATGTACTTAAGTTTCGAGAAAAAACCCATTGGTACATGGCCCAACCGGGGATCGAACCTCCGACATTTCGATATGATAGGTCGCGTCTTATCCCCGAAGCCACTGACGCTCTGATTTGTCTGAAATTATCAGTACTAATTTTCAATTTAGCACATAATTATTTATAGATCTTAGAGTTGAGACCATAGATAGTTAGGTATTGGTGGTGATAACTTGGTTTCCGTTAAGTCTCTTTCATATGGTTTCTACCAAAAGCTATAAAGCAAACCCATGAAATTAGGTTTCGGTATCTTTTGACTGAAAACTCACTATCAATTTGAAGAAACTTCCAAGCCCTCGGCCTCGTCAGAAGTCCTGTATTACAGAAACTTGGAAATAATTCTGGTTTCTACCAAAAGCTATATAACAAACCCATGAAATTAGGTTTCGGTATCTTTTCGCTGAGCGTCAGTGGCGTAGGGGATAAGACGCGGCCTATCATATCGAAAGGTCCGGAGTTCGATCCCCAGCTGGGCCATGTACCAATGGATTTTTTCTCGAAACTTAAGTACATTTACTGACTGCTCTCAAACGGTGAAGGAAAACATCGTGAGGAAACCTGCATACGTCGAAGAAGAAATTCTTAGGCGCATGTGGACTCCACCAACCCGCACTGGGCTAGCGTGGTGGACTATAGCCCGAACGCCCTCGTTAAGAGGGTAGGCCTGAGCCCCAGCAGTGGGGACATCAATAGGCTGTTGATGATCTTTTCACTGCAAGTTTAACTCGGTACCAAGTACTCTATGTAGACCGTAACCTAAACCATGTTTATTATGTTTTATGTATCTCTGTTTTGTTATTTTGCAATGTCCTGTATATGTGCTGTCTTGTGTGTCAAATAAACTTTATTCTATTCTATTCTATTCCATTCCATTCCGTTCCGTTCCGTTCCGTTCCGTTCCGTTCCGTTCCGTTCCGTTCCGTTCCGTTCCGTTCCGTTCCGTTCCGTTCCGTTCCATTCCATTCTATTCTATTCTAATTTGAAGAACCTTCCATGCCGTCGTCAGAAGTCCTGTAATACAGAAAATTGGAAATAACTCCAACAAGGGAGCTTCTCAATTTATTCTGAGCCCGTTCAGCTAATTGATTCAACTCAGATTAAACCTTCGCTGAATGAATGAAATGAATTAGGCAATGGGTACTTCTGAAATACTTTGTATGCAAACGCGAACTTACGGCAGGCTGATGTTGGAATCCTGGAACGGTCGTTAAACTTGTGTCTCTTGCCGGCCGTGTTAGGAAAGGCATACCTTTGAGCATTGGTTTTGCACTTCTAGACTCTTTCTTTCTGACCAGTTTTATAGTAGGTAAGGTAGGAAAAACAAATACCATAGAATAGAAATGTAGTTTTCTCAAACATGCTTGAAAATGTCAGCATTATTTTGACAATCTTCTTCTAGTTATATCGAAAATGCTGTACTGGTCAAATACAAGCGAGCAGGCTGCCGGCAATGTTAGTATGAAAATCCATATCTATCGTGGTTAGCGACCGAATAAATTACTATGAAACTCTGTCGTGTAATTTGAAAATGGAACGATCTTTTTTCTCCGAAACATGGCTACCACGGAGTTAATTTATCTATCAAAAGTTGTATTTAAATTTCGAATTGCCTGCAAATAGAAAGCTCATTATTGAAAAAAAAAACAAATGAACATTTTGTCAACAAATAACAGATGTTAAATAGTTATTTGTTATGCAAGGCTGCAAAGTTGGTTATTTTGTGCGAGTACTAGTATTGAAAACTGAGCAAGCGAAGGGTTCTAAAGATAGAATCCTGAGCGTAGCGAGGGTTTCCAGGTACGAGACACAAAATAACTTTGCTGCCGAGCGCAACACACAATTTTTCACCTCACTACAGCGAGGAAAATACTAGGTGAATTGAATCCTTTCAGCGGTTTAGAACCATAAATAATATTAACCACAATTAGAATTGACCACTTCTTTAGTTGACCACTTCAAATTAGAAGAATAGTTTTAAAAAGTTTTTTTCCAGGTGCAGTTTTCCACGCAGATTTCGAATGAGAAAGTATACCCTTCCGAGCTTGTACGGTCAAAAAAAAATTAAATCGAGTTAAGTAACATATTTAGTGTTAGGTAGTAAATATATATGGTTCGTGCTCTGTGGTTCATAGTTTGCCAGGTTAGTCTTTCAGAACGTCAAGTCAAATATTTTTTTACTTAAAAAATCGATTAAATAAAGTACTTATACCTATACAAAAAATGAATGTATGAGTAAACTTAGCCAGTAGCAGAAAAATACTTTGCTTTTTATCTTCCGAAGGCTACGAAATATATGATTCCGTCATTTACATGCGACGTACATAATAATATTGGCCTATCCATGTATTTATCGAGTAATTTATTACACGCGGAAACGGCTTGCTTGGAAATATGTGCACGATCCCTTTACCGCTTCGGGCTGTCGTTTACGTCATCGTTGGAGCGCTTCTACATTGTCCGATTCGATCGAGCCTGTGCAGGCCAAACATCGTAAGCGACAATATCGGGCCTGCTCAGGCAAAATGTCGTAAGCGACACGCAACAAAATTTAAATTTCACTCCTAATGTTAAGCCTTTTAAATGCGTATTTTCATTGCGTTTTTGTCGCTTATGATATTTTGACTGTTTTTTGGTCGATACGAAGTATGCATTTATGAGTATGTACATTCGGTGTAAAATTACTTAATTATTTGTGTGTGTCGCTTGCGATATTTTGCCTGAACAGACTCGTCGTAAAGTCGGATATCGGATCTGACATAATTATTTCAACTATCGTGTGTTAACATTAAGTGTGATATCATCATAAGTAAAAACTTTACGCATAACAACCCTTTTTAGCTACTCATATAATTATACCTACGATATGTGTGCTATGCATGCCTATACACAGTTTAAAAATGTTCCAGTAAGGCAGCATGCAGTTTAAAAAATCTCTGACACAGGAAAAATGAAATTAGTGTAACCTGTACATCCGATATCGTATCGGACAATGTGGAAACGCTCACAAGTGATAGTTTGACATCACGTAACGTTATACATAGTGTAGAGTTGAGACGTGATGTCAGTGTTGTCTGCGATGAAAAATCAGTCGCCGAGTTCTGGAAGATATATTACCGGAAATAACCTAAATTGCCATATTTCAATAGCTTTTTGCCAAGTTTGTATGGGAATGTATGGGCGATAAGGTGCAGCAGTATGTACTTACAGCATGTTTATTCTGGACTCAATTGCGTAGAACACGGCAACACTGCCGTAGCATCTTTGTAAAAGGGATTATTTGGCGGGCTTTTACATAGATTGGTTGGGTTGTTGTTTTGTTTTTATATCGATGCGTCTGATGTTTTTTTTGGAGTTTGTGGCTTAGTTGCAGGACCTTTGCCATGTCTTATTTCAAAACTTTCGCACAGTTCACTTTTAACACTTTTTAATTTTAGAGACAGTATTTTTTATATAACTATTTAAATAATTATGTGTCTATAATGAATCATTAATAGACACTGTTAATCATTATTATTGATGAATAATGTCCTGGGTCTTTTATTACGTAGTATCCACCTCAAGGTTGGGGCAGAAAGGTTCTCGAGTGGCGACTACGTATCGGAAGACGCAGCGTAGGCCTCCCACAAGGTGGACCGACGATCTGGTGAAGGTCGCGGGACCCGGTTGGATGAGGTTAGGGCGGGATCGGGCTTCGTGGATCATCATCAACAGCCTATTAATGTCCCCACTGCTGGGACTCAGGCCTACCCTCTTAACGAGGGCGTTCGGGCTATAGTTCACCACGCTGGCCCAGTGCGGGTTGGTGGACTTCACATACGCCTAAGAATTTCTTCTTCGGCGTATGCAGGTTTCCTCACGATGTTTTCCTTCACCGTTTGAGAGCAGTCAGTAAATGTACTTAAGTTTCGAGAAAAAACCCATTGGTACATGGCCCAGCAGCAGCTGGGGATCGAACTCCGGACCTTTCGATATGATAGGCCGCGTCTTATCCCCTACACCACTGACGCTCTTATTATGATGACCTCAAGGTAGCCCATTTTTCAAAAATGATTAGCAGATTCTCCATTAACTACTGAAAGGTAAAATTAAACTATAAAAATACCAAACATTCTAATCGCTACGTAAATAGTCTGAAATCGTGTCCTAGCTGCGACATTATAAAGGTACTACAGGCATACTATTCGGTCAGGGAGTTTCTAGACGAGTGAATACTTCAAATATCCCTTTGTTAGGTAGATAAAATATTACTTTATAATTATTAATATTAATTATTGTTTAATAATTAATTTGACATAATTTATTTTTTGATTATTATTCAGTTTAAATAGATATTCTGACATGGTTCTTCAATAATTTGACATTATCAATATTCAATTTGACATTTTTTAATATGACTTGGACATTGTATTTTATATCAATCTGATAATACTAAATGAGTATAACATAATATATTATTATAACTATTGACGCTGTATGTTTATTACAAAATAAATGAATATGAAAGAAAGAAAGAGAGAAGAAAGAAAATAATTTATTCGACAATCACAACAAATATACAAGTGAAATTAATTAATTAACCTGACATAAAATCAGGTGGTAGACGATGCTGTGATCGTGAAAAGGTCCCCAGCTCAGCATAGTGCTGTACCCAGGAGGCGCAGCGCTGGTTTTCTGCTGGGGACCTTAGCTAGATGTCCCCGTGTGTGTGTGTGTTTGTGTGTGTGTGTGTGTGTGCGTTCAAAAGTAGACATACATAATTATATTATAATAATAATAATTTATAGTTGTAATAATTAAAGGTACATAATTAGTATAGTTTATAGTAGTAATTGATATAGTATATAAATAAATAAATAAATATATAGATGAAAATCTTACTTAATATACCAAGATATAGGTACAAAGCATCATGGTTGGGTTTGCAGGTTGAGAAGAATATGAATACTTTTACAAAGCGATAAACTCCTAAACCGTACTAAGTGTGTACATTGTTGGAACCCTCAAAAGGATTTAAGTACCATTTTGTGTTAGCATTAAAAAGATAATAGGGATCAATGTCGAAGTAATTAAAAGGAACGGTGGCGGTCTCTCTTTTATTATGTTTTTTTTTCAAGATTAAAGTCTGATGAAGAATTAACTCCGACGGTTTTAATTTGCAGCGGTTATCAAAGCAGCACAGGATATCTGGGCGAATTTGTTGAGCTAAAACAAAACTGTTACCTATCTTACAAATCTTTTCGCATTTCGGCTTCGGTCACGGTATTATATTACGGTTTACTCATACTTTTTATTAAAACTATAGAAATCTGCATTTATAAAATTTTAGTGTTTGTTTGTTTTTTTTTTTTTTTTGAAGGCTCTAATCTCTGAAACTTACTTACCGATAGGATTTGAAACATTATTTTCGCATTTGGCAGCCCAAATCTTGAGGAAGTTATAGTCTATTTTAACATCACGCTACGACCATTAGGAGCCGAGCAAAAAGACAAAAAGTCAGAAATAACTTTTAAAACAGCAAGGCTAAGGGAAACAGGTAGTATAATAATATTTATGAAGGTATTACTTCATTTTTGACAGCGAAGTTACGAAAATTGAAGAGGCCTATAATGGGCTCACTAAACGATCATGCGGCATGACATGCATTACGTGCTGTCACTCATCCATGACCGTCTAGTTGTAGTGATTGACGTGCATGACATGCAAACTACGTGCATGACATGCAAACTACGTGCTGGCCGTTGCTTCACTGTATTGATTGATAGCAAGCATGACATTCACGTAAACGTTTAGGGACACTTTACGCGACTAGTGAACGATGCCAATCTAAAGATGCATGACGACAAAGTTCCTTACGATTGGAATATCGAAAACCGAATTCGATTACCTTCGCATAAAATACGAGGAAATACACATCGTGATTAAAATCAGCATTACATTACCATATTTCGAAAGGCCCACCATTCGAACGGTTGTCGAAATGTTTCTCATTAATAATGCAAATTCATCCCTTTTAAAGGGATTTGCCTGTGTCACGAAAACGAATGTATGTATGTATGTAAATTAAATGATGACATTTCGTACAGCGCGCCTCGCGCCGCAAAAATGGGTTCAGACGATTTCTGCTCTTTTATTTTTTCGAAATTTTACGCGGCTCGGGGACTGCTACTCCTAATTCTTCAATCAATAGTACTGTAGCCAATTATCATCAACAGCCTTAACATGTCCCCACTGCTGGGGCTCAGGCCTACCCTCTCAACGAGGGCGTTCGGGCTATAACCCACCACGCTAGCCCAGTGCGGGCTGGTGGACTTCACATGCGGCTAAGAATTTCTTCTTCGGCGTATGCAGGTTTCCTCACGATGTTTTCCTTCACCGTTTGAGAGCAGTCAGTAAATGTACTTAAGTTTTGAGAAAAAGCCCATTGGTACATGGCCCAGCCGGGGATCGAACTCCGGACCTTTCGATATGATAGGCCGATATGATACTGTAGCCAATGGAACAAGCTAATCTATACGTATAATAAAACTGTAGAAAATTTGTGTCTGTAACACCTAGGTAGGTACAGTCGAGGTTCTTAAGAGCAATTACAGTTTCGCAACTCAATAGATTGAGAGACCAGTTTCACTTACAAAGTCAAAGTCAAAACTATTTTATTGCATGTAAGTACACTGGGTACATTTATACAACGTAATTTTTTTTAATTTACCACCGTTTCCAAGGTGTTGGCGCTTTCTTTTATATCTTTCTTTCATATCTTTTGTATCTTGTGGTTACGACTTTCTTTTATAGATATAAAATATGTGCATTATGCACAGATGTGCATAATGCACATATCCACTAATAAACTGGACACTATATTGTCGATTTATTGACGACTTATTGCTATGACAATAAGGTTTAAAACACGCAACTGAACTGACTTGGGTGGTCAGTTATATATAATAGGTTTTCGTGTTTTCGTGCGCACTCTTGTACAGAAAAATGACTATTAGCGTGGTACTGCACTTATGAACATTACTGTACTTTTTTTTTACAAAGATGTATTTTCTATATTTTTAAAATTAGATCGCCTACCTTTATGGTAGGTTTTGGCCCGTAGGTTCGTAAGGTAGTTCCTTACGAACGATACTAAGGCCAAAATTGCGTAGGTATTTCTAATAAGTTAACTAAATTTTAATTACAAAAAAACTAACCGTATGAAAAGAAACTGACCATAAAAAAAATCATGGAGGCCGGCAGGATTCCATTCCATAGATCTCGTTTCCTTATCGTATACTTATGTAAACCTATCTAGGCATCTTCATCATATCACCCAATCCACTGCTGTCCACTGCTGGACAAAGGTCTCCCCCAACCTACCTAGTAATCTTCTAACACTCTAAATTACAATTTAGAACAAATAATGTAACCCATAGTCATACAAAATTACAATTTAGAACAATAATGTATCCCATAGTCATTACATGTAAGTTCCTCTATCCAACCATAAAATTGTCACATCTCACCCTTTAACAAATAAAGTTAGGTGTAGTTAAATTGTCTTCACTATACAAACAAATTTATAATCAACTTCGAATGCCAAATACATCCATTCAATCCCTTGCCCTCCAGAGTTTGATTGTACCACAAAGATAGGAACCGAATTAATTGAACAAGTTTGATACATTTGTAAACATTTGTGTATTAACTTCGGTATTATTGTGAATTAAGCACTGTTGTAATTTCAGCTTAAATGAGATATGGGTCTGTGGACGTGCCCTTACAATTTCCTTATAAAGTACTCATTTCTAGAGATGTACAAAATAGTTTTAAAAAAGCATTTAAATACTAAATGCAAAAGACATTTCAGATTTACTATTTCAAATGCAAAATATCAAATAGTTTTACGTTTTGTATTTCAAATGCTAAATTCAAAATAGGTATTTTTAAAATACTTTTTCAAAATAAAATACCTTTTGGCCAAATCTTAGATATTTTTATTTATATAAGGTATTTATCATGAGAAATAGAGACACAATGCCGAGTTGAACAAAAACGTCTAATAACATGGCACCTTATGCATGACATTTTGGTCATATATAACAGTCTCTATCGGTCGAATTCGGCAATACAAGCGTCCATTCGTTCATTTCATTTTGTTTGACTGGTAATGTTGCCAATGTTGGCTAAACTTAATCACAAAGTATTTTGCATTTTGAATTGAATATTAAAATGTAAAATACATCTCGAAAGGTATTTCAAATAAAATACAAAATGTTTTTTACTAAAAGGCATTTAAATGCAAAATACAAAATAGGTATTTTGCATTTTGTATTTGCATTTTAAATAGAAGTATTTCAAATAAATCATCATCATAGGTCTTCCCCAACGAACGCCACCACACCCGGTCCTCCGCCTCCGGCCACCTTCTTTAGGTCGTCGGTCCACCTGGCGGAGGGGCGTTCCACGCCGCGCGCACCGGTCCGCGGTCTCCGCTCCAGAACTCGTCTGCGACAGATGTGACCTGCCCACTGCCACTTCAGCTTGCTAATCCTTACGGCTATGTCGGTGACCTTAGTTCTCCGTCGGATCTCCTCATTACGGATCATGTCCTTCAAAGAAACTCTCAGCTTGTTCCTCTGCACAGCTCGCTGCAAGTAATTAATGAAATAAGGCCGGTAACGCACCAGCACCCCCCGGGTGTTGCAGGTGTCTATGGGCGGCGGTGACCTCTTAACATCAGGAGGCTCGCCTGCTTGTTGCCCCCGTAGCAATAAAAAAACTAATAAATATGACAATTTCTTTATAAAAAACGATCTGACCGAATCACTTCGCTTTGCCCAATGACAGTATAGGTACTAATTTAATCAATGAGACATTGACCAAAAAAAAAACAAAAAAAAAACAAAGCTTGGTATTAGGATGGTTTCACAGCGCCGTCCGTCAGATTCCGCTTCATTCTCTTTCCTTTTTTCCGCATTTCCCGAATGGTTTAGACTCTCTAGGTGTTTAATAAGTTTTAAAATTTTGGCAATTAATTCGGTTATCACTTTATTGGAAGTGGTTCGACAAACGTGATAAGTTTCTTAATTAAAACCAAATATTTCCGGCGAGAAACGAATTTGGGTGAACAGGAAATTGGGAAAGTACGTTATTTATCGGTTGGAGTTTTAGAATATTAGAATTAATTTCGACAACGTTTACTTTTACAGCTGATCTGTATGTCATATAATTAAGTATATAAAGATAAAGTAAGTCGCTATTAAATATTTATAAATAAAATCTGAACAAAATCGTTACAAAATCTATCTATTAATCTCTATTTAAACATTCATACAAACACAGGAATGAATTACTGTTACCTAAGGTGTTTAAAAGAATTTAGGTAAGTAATTTGGATGATATTTTTTACTTGAAAGAAAAATAGTCAATTATATTACTAAACTTACAAATAAATTATAAATAAAAAACCCCTTCGAGGCTCCCCACCGCTGGGAGCATGCCCAGAAGGCTGGCGGCATTACCCAGCTGGATTGTGAGGCTGATCCTCTGAGCGAGGTAATGCCTAGCCCTCTGGTCGTTGGTAGCCATTATATTACCACATAATTAAAGTTATACACTCTATGTATACCTACTTGTACTTTGTGTACATGTACTTAGGTACCATAATTTATAGTTTGATATTTTAATATACATTATTAAAAGACGGTAAGTACTTTCTATTCCATGTTTTAACATTTTTCATCATCATCGGCCTCCAATTCAATACGCTTTATTGCACATTTAACAATTTCAGACATAAGAAAAAACAGATACAATAATGTACATCTAGGTGGTCTTATCGCTAAGAGCGATTTCTTCCAGACCACCTTAACTATTAACTAGTAAAGCCCCACTATTCCTTAGAATATTTTACTTCTCTTATTTGTAGGTTACACTCGGTAATTACTTTTAAACTAACTACATAATAGTTGACTCGAAACGAAGCTTAACCCAACAAGTTGGCAGCACAGATCGGACAACAGAACTTAACTAAGTCCGAGACACTTTGACTTAGACTTGAACTGGCGGTAGTGGGAGTTCGTAACTTAAAATACGAGTGGCTCTGCTTAATAACTTACTTGTTAGCTGCTGCTTGCTATTCTTACAAAAATAACCATGTGCCTATAGTGAGGAATATGACCTTTTTGGTTCCTTATTTAGTCTGAGTTGAAATATGTGTCGATGAATTAATGAAATGTGGATTGGGCGAAGTAAGCATTGAACTAAGCACGATTTGGATGAATTGCGTATAGGACCTACGGCTAACAAATAACTTATTTTAATAGATAAACTATACAGAAAGCTCTACAGAACCAAAGGTGCGTGCAAAAAAGCATGACCGGATTGATCGAAAAATCGATCGCAACACAGACAAACAAACACACAAACAAACAGGAAACCAAGTTCAATAAAAGCTCGTAAAAAAGTTTTACATTAAAACAAGCAGGCGCGACGCTCACACCACAACTGATTACAAAACAATGCTTAGGGCTTCTTTCACCACTTCCTGATATTGTTACATATAGTAATCTTAGAGATAAACTAATGTATCAGATAAATCTGTGTGATAGACTATATTAAATATATAAGATATAGGCAATCAGATACCTGTGAACCAAAAAAAATGCTATCTGTCAGATAACCTGCAGATAGGTTATCTGGGACTTTATCAGCAAGCGGTGTAAGAGGCCCTTAGAGTACTGTATACCTATTTAGGTACTGTTTGAGCACTGCTGCGGTATCTGTTAAGTATTTATGATCGAAGTAGTATCTTTTGTCTTAGGTAGTATCTTCTATTCTCAAAGGGTTATCACGTTGAAGTGGCAGTGGGCTTGTCACATCTGCCGGAAAACCGATAACCGCTGGGGTAGACGAGTTCTCGAGTGGAGACCACGACTTGGCAAGCGTAGTGTGGGACGCCCCCCGGCTAGATGGAGCGACGACCTGCGTAAGGCGGCTGGCAGGACTGGATGCGGAGAACCGAGGATCGGGTTCAGTGGCGCGCCTTGGGGGTGGCCTATGTCCAGCAGTGGACTAGTGCAGCCTGATGATGATGAGTATCTTTAATTATGAGAAAGTATTACTATCCGTTTTCAGCCCTACCCTTAATGTGTTTCGAATAGCCTAATAAAACTATCGCAAAGCACGAGGTTAAAGTCTTCATTAAGACAGGTAGCCATTTGATTAATCTCGATAATACATAGGATCCTTATCTGCGGATCTATTTTCATCCCTTTTTACTGCTCCGGCATTAAGGTAAGCTTACTGAATGAAACACGGGCATTAATTAAAGACCGCGTGTAGTGTGCATGCGACCTTATAGCGCCGGCCTAAGAACAAGGATCCCATAGAACCGCAATCAGCGTATAGCATGAAATAGCAATAGTCTTTTACCCCAATAATTTGAAAATACGCTTCTTATATGGCGGGGTCGAACTGAACAAACACTATCTATTTTAGTCGGGCTGTTGTATGTTGACAGCTTCTAGTATTGTAGGATTTTCGCATACTTACGTTGTAAGAGATAGATGATATTAGACCTGTCTTGCTTACTCTTATTACTCTTGTAATAAGTGTGTCCCTCTCTGATTATTATTATTTTAGCGTCTGTTCTATGGGATACTTTTTCTTAGGCGCAGGCCAGCCGGAGAGAAGCGGCGGATTTTTCGCTGAAAAGTAAGGGAGCGCAAGCAGAGATACAATCAATTTTTGTATTTTTAAAAAATATTTTAAAGACGATTAAATTGTCAGCCACGTTTCTCTCCGCCGGGTCTGCACTGAGCCTTAATCCATACAATACAGGAGGGGCAGCGTCAAAGGGGCGCTGATGGGTTTCAATACTGGGGAGTGTGATACCCAGTGCCGCTAGCGCTATGGAATTTAATTAGGGTTCGTTCTTTCGTGCTACCGAGGTAATAGGTACTTTGCACGAATAATCAGTTCATGACTTGTTTTTAAGGCACTTTTGTAGAAACCACCGTTTATAATATTTACGTGAAAATTTCACAAAAATTTATGTTTACCTTTTGTTTAACTTTTGTTTACTAAAAAACAAATTAATTTTTTTTTTAAAAGACTTTAGTGATCTTACGTATGTACAGGCGATCTTATCAATTTTCGTTTTTTTAATGTGGATTTTTTATTTAATTTTTTATATATTATTTAACTATATTCTGATTATAAGACCTATGTGTGAGTATATTGTCTGAAATTAAGAATTTACTATTATTTAACCTTGTCGAAACGTCGGGCAAAGGTAAATAAAATTTCGCGAAGTGCATAATATAAATACATACAAGGCGCGAAAATCTTGTTTAAAAATCTTGTTTTGAAAAATTGAATAATGGATAAATTATTCCCAATTGATTTTTCAAATGAGTAATTACCAATTCGTTATAATAATTATTACAAACGAACCACTTATTTCCCTTTTAGATATTTTTTGTATGAAGTTGGTTTTTGTTTTAATTTATTTGTGAAAATGAAAAATTGTTTATTCCTCCATACAACTCGGTATGACGTCATCATATTTCATGGCTTTCTTTAGTAAGGTGATAGTATCTTTAATGACGTTACTCAAGACGTAATCGTTGTATCCTTTAACGAGATCTTTTTGCGTGACTTTTACGAGTTTTTACGACGAAAACGTAATAAGTTTTCATTTTTAATTCAAAGCGTTTACGTAATAGAACCCACGGGACTGGCCATGGTAAAAAGCCGGAAAGTGTATTGCGTACACAATGTACGGGACGTCCTCCATGATCAGCCTGCACTAGTCCACTGCTGGACATTGGCCTCCGGCGCGCTACTAAGTCCGATCTTCGGTTCTCCGCATCCAGTCACTGCCAGCCGCCCTGCGCAGGTCGTCGCTCCATCTAGCCGGGGGGCGCCCCACACTACGCTTGCCCAGTAGTGGTCTCCACTCGAGAACTCGTCTACCCCAGCGGTTATCGGTTCTCCGACAGATGTAACCAGCCCACTGCCACTTCAACGTGCAACGGGACATCCTCAATTTTTTAAAATATTTTGGTGAAGAAATTTTTTCTGAAACTTTACAATCTAATTTGCCGTCAAATGTATTTTTTAGGGTTCCGAAGTCCGACAAGAAACCCCGGGCAGATCCCGATTCGGGCAGCTTTATTTTGATTGAAAAGTTTGTGTTTTCATAAAAATAAGAAAAAATAAGTTCTATATTGAGCTAGAAGAGTTTTAATAATACAAATAAACAACCACCATTTTTATTGAAATCGAAGAGTTTACTTCATACTACCTGTTGGTACCAATATTATATCAGCAGCTCTTCATGGCAACATTTTTTTTATTACTTAGAAAAATTAAGATGGTAACACTAAGTTGACAACAGGACAGGTTAAATAGGGATTACTACTGGAGTGCGACACACGCTTGTGCGATGTATCGTTAGTGCGATACACGAGTGTGCGATGTACGATAGTGCAATGTGTCATTTGTGCAAAGTATCATTCGTGCGAAATACGAGTGTGCGATGTACGATAGTGCGACATGTCATTTGTGCGAAGTATCATTCGTGCGAAATACGAGTGTGCGATGTACGATAGTGCCACATATCATTTGTGCGAAGTATCAATCGTGCGAAATACGAGTGTGCGATGTACGATAGTGCGACATGTTAAATGTTTTTTTTTATATCATGTGACGACTAATAGGAACGTTGACGAGTATACGGACGTCTACCTTACCCTCATCCCTATAGTGGCCGTATAGTGGGATTGCATTCTTATGTAGTCAATCTACCACGCATTCGCACAAAGCGATTCACTTCATTATTCATTATGCGGACGCTAATGAATGGAATTCTTTTCCGGCTTTCACGTTTCCGGACGTTACTTGGATCCTTCCAAAGGAATAGCTAATGCCAATCATGCAGGTGAACGAGTCACTGTCATCAGATAGACAGACATACATACAAAAATAAATAAATAATATTACAATGGATAAACAAATAAAAATCTATAATACGTAATGAAATTATAACTAGATGATTTCTGTTGAAATTGATACGGTTCAGAAGCCAAACATTTTTTTTTAATTTTTGTCCGTCTGTCTGTATGTTTGTTTCAGCATCACGCAAGAGCTGCTGCACCAAATTGGATGTGGTTTTCATAGTTGTGTTCCTGAAGGCCTAACTTAAAATATGGTACTGTATGTTTTCTCTTGATACATCATCTAGAAATGGTCTATTTCATTGTTTTTTTTTCTTACACAACAAAAAGCTTAACTTATCGGTGCCATTTTTTGTCAAACAACTATCAGGGGGCCAAGGAAAAATATATAGACTACATTTGACCGAATCAAAATACCTCATAGGAAAAATATTTCTCATAGAAAAACTTGTTTATTTTTCTTACCTACACCGCTGAACAGATTTCAATGAAATTATTTATGGGCAGGACATATTATTATAGGTTACTTTTTACCGGGATAAATTTATTCCCGCGGGAAAAAACTCATTCCACACAGACGAAGCCGAGGGCAACAGCCAGTATGATATTAAATTACGTACAACAACGTTTTTTACCTGACCAAATAAAGGATCAAATGTTTCATTCGGTTGGACGATAATTGACTTTTATCAGACGACCGGACACTCTTGTTTTAAATGAGAGAAAATACAATTTTATTGAAAAGGTTGCTAGCGATTTCACATTACGTCCTACCAATAACCCTCCTCCCCTCCTTCACTCCGAGGTCTTCCGGGCAGCAGCTATAAGGTTTTATGTCGCTCTTTTTTAATTTCCAATTTCATTTTATTGGTACAAGCGACCATTGGAGGTAAGCGTCCAGTACTCATCTGTCGACAGACAGAGCAATTACCAACTAACTAAATTGTGTCGGTGGGCTGGCGATAGTTTATCGATTATCGATACTATTCCGTATTCACTCGTCCATATCGACATGATAGTCAAAATTTTACAGTATACCCCAAAACACCACTACAGAAATACTATAGTGGTGTTTTTGTATTCTTTAGAGTAGTAGGTAAAGTAAAAAAAAAGTATTTTCACACTAGTGGTGGAGTTTTGGTTTTCTTTAAAGAAAAAAAAAGAAAAAAAGGAAAAAAAAGAAAGAGTATGCTGTCCTTAGAAAAAAAATAACTGAGTGGTGTTTTGTATTCTTTAGAGAAAAATAAATGAAAAGTATTGTAGTGGTTTTTGATTTCATTTAAGAACAATAAAAGAAAACAATAAGCAGAAATTTTTTGATAGTAAAAACAATAAACACTGGCTAGTTACAAATTGCTTTCAAAGACTGTTAAAATATGCATCGATATTTTACTAATTTAAAACGTCGATAAACGTTTGTGCAGCTGCACTACAAATAAAGGTTAATCCTCTGTCCACCCGTTTTCCAATTTAAGTTTATATGCTTAAGGCTTTCAAGCTTCTTGTGCACTATCGATGTCGATAGAAGAACTCAGTACGATACCTATCGATAGTTCAGCTCCTTTGTTAGCGGATGGATGGTCAGGCGTTGGAATGTGTGGAAGCAATTTACGGTCCAATAGGATTAAACACTGTGACTCCCTTACGGCTTCTATGAATGGTAGTATCCATATAACGAATTATGTATGTGGCGTTCGTTCCAAATCAAAACGGATCTCGTGGCGGAATTATCTACAGGGATGAAAACTACATTATTGTATTAACCATAGACTCAAGAACCAACGTCCTGGCCCTTATGGTTATTTTTTTATACATTTTTGTAGCAACCACATTCGCGTCGTCGTGTCGTCGATTGATACATTTTACAAAACTTTAATTATCTCAGAAACTAAATGACGACATAAGGTCGGTCCTTTTTGATTTGGAACGCCACATGTACAGGCACGATGACGTGTCGCACAATCGTACATCGCACAGTCGTATTTTCCACTCACGATACTTCGCACAAACGACGTATCGCACAATCGTACATCGCACACTAGTATTTCGCACTCACGATAGGTACTTCACACAAATGACATGTCACAGAGTCATATATCGCACACTCGTATTTCGCACTCACGATACTTCACAAAAATGTCACATCGCACTATCGAACATCGCACACTCGTATTTTGCACTCACGATACTTCATACAAATGACACATCGCACTATCGTACATCGCATACTCGTATTTCGTACTCACGATACTTCGCAAAAATGACATGTCGCACAATCGTACACCGCACACTCGTATTTCTCACGAACGATACTTCGCACAAATGACATGTCACACAATCATACATCGCACACTCGTATTTCGCACGAACAATACTTCGCACAAATGACATGCCGCACAATCATACATCGCACACTCGTATTTCGCACGAACGATACTTCGCACAAGCGTGTGTCGCACTCCATAATCCCCATCGAGACCAGTATAGAGATAGAGTTAAATAAACCACACACGTTTAAAACCCAGGATATTCTCTTGAAACTTATTGGGATCTTCGCCAGCCAAGTCTCCTATTGGATAAAGCACCGTGCACTCTAAGGAGATGTTGGCATTTGAAGGACATAATTGTGGTTGTATCGCCCCCTTACACCCACGTAACAATAAAATAAAACAATTATATTTACTTATCATTATGTTACGGTTTGTTTGTTCGGCCCGACATGATAGCCCTTTATGCTTTAAATTTACCCCACTGTGTGGCCAACCCTAATTTTACCTTTCACTTGCTTATTATATTTGCTCACCGAGCGGGTGAATTAGATAACTCTCGCTTAATGGGGATAAATAATTGGGGACATGCTTGCTTGGAAAAATGCAAGGATTACAAATATCCCCATTTTCATACGACAGGTGTAATAAAACAGTCGGTTTGTTAGGATAACATTTTGTGTTGAAATGCTCCCGATACTGCCGAGCGGATAATATTGAGGATATGGTGCTTGGAAAAATGCAAGGATTACAAATATCCCCATTTTCATACGACAGGTGTAATAAAACAGTCGGTTTGTTAGGATAACATTTTGTGTTGAAATGCTCCCGATACTGCCGAGCGGATAATATTGAGGATATGGTGCTTGGAAAAATGCAAGGATTACAAATATCCCCATTTTCATACGACAGGTGTAATAAAACAGTCGGTTTGTTAGGATAACATTTTGTGTTGAAATGCTCCCGATACTGCCGAGCGGATAATATTGAGGATATGGTGCTTGGAAAAATGCAAGGATTACAAATATCCCCATTTTCATACGACAGGTGTAATAAAACAGTCGGTTTGTTAGGATAACATTTTGTGTTGAAATGCTCCCGATACTGCCGAGCGGATAATATTGAGGATATGGTGCTTGGAAAAATGCAAGGATTAAAAATATCCCCATTTTCATACGACAGGTGTAATAAAACAGTCGGTTTGTTAGGATAACATTTTGTGTTGAAATGCTCCCGATACTGCCGAGCGGATAATATTGAGGATATGGTGCTTGGAAAAATGCAAGGATTACAAATATCCCCATTTTCATACGACAGGTGTAATAAAACAGTCGGTTTGTTAGGAAGACATTTAGTGTAATCTAAGATAAATAAAATAAAAATATGTTATCATCATCAATAACAGCCTATTACATGTCCCCACTGCTGGGGCTCAGGCCTACCCTCTCAAAGAGGGTTTCGGGCTATAGTCCACCACGCTAGCCCAGTGCGGGTTGGTGGACTTCACATGCGCCTAAGAATTTCTTCTTCGGCGTATGCAGGTTTCCTCGCGATGTTTTCCTTCACCGTTTGAGAAAAGGATATGGAAAAGAAAAAATATGTATTTTTAATTATTTTCCACAGCGTTATGTAAACGGTGAAATTTCTTCATTAAATATACTGAACACTAATATCCACTTCGAAAACTAAAGTTAGCTCGAAGAAGATTGATGAAGCAATCATTTTAAACTTTATACAAACTTGAAAAGTGTACGTCATTATGGCACGAGGTGAATGCGTCAATTACGGGTTTTGTTTTTTACAGCATAGTGAAGTGATTTTAAAATTGCGATGGAAACTTTAAATCGATTTATTACGTATTTATAATTATTTACGGGTCTTACACACGAAATAGTTTTATTTACCTTGCCTAGCTGACAGTCAGCTCGTGACCACGGCCAGTGTAACCTGGTCGAAACGTCGGGCAAGGTAAATAAAACTATTTCGTGTGTAAGACCCGTAAATAATTATTTAATTATGAATACAAAGCGCGAAAGTCTAAAATGTACGATTTATTACAGTTTATTAGTTTTATTTACAGTAGAATAATACATAGTAACAACTGTAATAGATATAGGAGAGCGGAGCCTCCCCACACAAGCAATTATTTGCTCAAAGGAAGGTTCCAGAACCTGTGAAAAATTTTAAAATCAAGTTACTGAAATAAATAATTTTTCATTTTATTCATTTATTGACGAGGTAGAGCTATGAAACACTCCTTCAATCGTTCAATATTTGTCGATTGTTGCAATAGTAAGCATGTAAGCGAAAGATACCATTACAAATAGTTTCGGTATACCTCAACCTAATAGAAGCAATGCATCTATGTACAGTCGACCGCACGTGAGTGGAAACTAAACCAGTATAATCTGGTCTGTCATAGTATTGAAACTTCCTAATAGGCTACGCCAGCTCAAGGTCGAAGTGTTTCCACTGACGTGCGGTCGACTTTACGAGTATAATCTCTTTATGTATATGAATCAATGGTCTTATTTAGTCTGTACTTTTTTATAAAAAAAAATTGGGTGCGTCCAGTTGGCGAATACCAAAAAGAAAGAAGTTTCAAATCTCTTTGGTCGCACGCGCGCTCCCTGTGGAGATCGCATCTTGCATATTTAGTATCGGAACCTATGGTGTCATTTACAGGAGGGGTGCGGACAAAGGAAGCGGAGTAGCGGGAGGAGGTTGCTAATACAAATTTATATGGAGTTTGAACATGAGAATGTGTGAGTGAGTCATAAATTTGTGATTACTTTGACACGATTTTGACACCCATAGAATGCTTTTATTACTGTGGCAAATTTTTTTGATTCAAGCCAAAAAGTGATATATTTCAAGAGTGATCAACTGGACACGCGCATGTCCAGTTCCTCGTGTCCAGATAACGAATAACCCAAAGTTAAAGTACTTATAAATGGTAAAAATTCCACTATGAAAAAAATATACAATTCATCATTTTCACCAAGTACCGGAAGACGCAGCGTAGACCTCCCACAAGGTGGGCAGACCAAGGCGAAGGTCGCGGGATGAGGTTAGCGCGGTACCGGTCCTCGTGGAGATCTTTAGGGGAGACCTTTGTCCAGCAGTGGACGTCTTTCGGCTGATATGATTATGATGATCAGGGGTCGGACAAAAAATGCGGGTGACGTCAAACCACTTAAAGGATGATTTCAAATAGTATTTTTTATTCACTACATCACCCTACCACCTGTATTATTAATTCCATTGATGTATTTACGATTATTTTGTTACTTCATTATTACTCCGTTACGACATGTCACACGGAAGTTTAAATACAAACATCATCCTGTGTGCACGATTACGTAATTTTTACGTCACCCGCACTTTTAGTCCGACCCCTGGTGATGATATATGGCTTCCACTTCTAGAAAGCGTTGTTTCATTTAGAGCTGCTTAAATTTCATCTCCCATCTAAAATTACTCGTAAAGGGATTCAAAGTTTCCTTACCGACACATGTCGGCCAAGTTGCGAGTACGGAGCGAGTGTATTTGCCAGGTGTGCTCAACTCCGGCCCGCTAAGTTTCACGGCCCAGTGGGCCCGCGACCCTTTGATTTTCCGCCTGATGCGCCCCGCTTCAAATAGACCAGACATGATAGCAGAAAAGGATGGACATCTACATCCGATGGAGACAGACGATTCGTTTATCTTGTACTAGCTGTTTCGCTGAAATGATGCGAGGAGTTTGTTCGCACAGCATCCGTATATTTATTTATTTACTAGCTTTTTCCCGCGGCTTCGCCCGCGTAGAAAAGTTTTTCCCGTGTACATTGTGAAACAGCGCCCTCTGTGTAGGCGTTTTGTTACTTAGGGGGTATTAACGGACGCCCCGCGACTTTGTCCGCGTTAAAAAGTAGCCTATATGTTATTCCAGGATGTAAGCTATCACTGTACCAAGTTTCATGAAAATCTGTTCGGTAGTTTTTGCGTGAAAGAGAAACAAACATCCATCGTCACATCCAAACATGCTCACAACATTTTATTGCGCGCGTCCGAGGGAACCCGAAAAAATTCGACTTGCGTGGTGTTGTTTGGCCTGAGCAATGTCTGTCTGTCACCGAACTCACACGTTGCTGGGCTACCAGTTTTTACGTACAACAAGGTAACTTTTACTAATTACCATAGAGTTAAGATCTCTTTGGTGCGTGCTAAAATAAGTATTCTATGGGTGTCAAAATCGTGTCAAATGTTTGACAATACTGTGACTCACTCACACATTCTCATTTTCAAACTCCATATAAATTTGTATTAGCAACCTCCTCCCGCTACTCCGCTTCCTTTGTCCGCACCCCCCTGTAAGTGGCACCATTGGTTCCCATACTAAATATGCAAGATGCAGTCTCCATAGGGAGCGCGCGCGCCATATTCGAACCTTCTTGCTAATTACCCACGAGGTAACCCTCTGTATCTACGTTTTACGCAAACAACTCAAAATTACATTTCAAAGTCATTTATTATCCTACACGTTAATTAAGGGGTAATACAACACTTATGTTACTGTAATTACAAGGAATTACCGCCTTTAAATCCTTTGCAATAAGTGCGTAATTGGCTCAAACTGTTATATAAAGGCGTCACATGGAGTTTATGTCTTCGTTTCCCGTTTTATTCACTTTGAATCTGTTTAATTGTAAATTCTGCGATCCAATTAGTAACAATGCGATTACAAGATGTCACTTTTGTATCATAATTTGTGGTCAGCGTAAGTCATAGGCATAATGGAATTCTCAATTATTGATAACTAGCTTTTTTCCGCCGCTTCGCCCGCGTAGAAAAGTTTTTCCCGTGGACATTGTGAAACAGCGCCCTCTATGTAGGTGTTTTGTTACTTAGGGGGTATTAGCGGACGCCCCGCGACTTTGTCTGCGTTAAAAAGTAGCCTATATGTTATTCCAGGATATATGCTATCACTGTACCAAGTTTTATCAAAATCTGTTTGGTAGTTTTTGCGTGAAAGAGTAACAAACATCCATCCTCACATCTTCACATCCTCACAAACTTTCGCCTTTGCGAAGCTGAAGTGGCAGTGGGCTGGGCACATCGCTCGTAGAACTGACGGCCGTTGGTGCAGAAAGGTTCTCGAGTGGCGACCACGTATCGGAAGACGCAGCGTAGGCAGGCCTCCCACAAGGTGGACCGATCTGGTGAAGGTCGCGGGACCCGGCTGGATGAGGTTAGCGCAGGACCGGTCGTCGTGGAGATCCCTGGGGGAGGCATTTGTCCAGCAGTGGACGTCTACAGTCTGATGTGATAATGATGATTCGGTTGTCAACCCGTTCAACGTCAAAACATGTTAAACTGAAATATGGCATATCGCATTTAGGTACCTACATATTATTATTATGTAGGTTACACACTATGAACATAGCAACACAGCACAGAAACAATATGTGTGTTAACAGAACTAATATTTGTGTTGTATAACCGAACCCGGACCACTTACACGGTGAGTCGACGTTTTACTTACTAAGTGGATCATCAAAGTGGATCTCATTTCCCTCATAATTCATGCATATGTCTATTTCATAACCAAATAAAGCATGAAGCGTATGCCTAATCTATGCAAATCTCTTTGAGTTCACATACATAACGCGTCCCAAAGAGGTCATTTCTATTTAGGGTTGCCAGTTCTACATTTTTAGCAAAAATTCAGGACAGCATTTTTGTTCTATCCTACTAAATGTTATAAATGCGAAAGTTTGTAAGGATGTTTGTGACTTTGTGAGCATGTTTGTTTGTGAGGATGTCTGTTACTCTTTCACGCTGTAACGGCTGAACGGATTTTGATGAAACTTGGTACAGTGATAGCTTATATCCTGGAATAACATATAGGCTACTTTTTACCGCGGTTTACTGTTTCCGCGGGAAAAACTTATCCAACGCGGGCAAACCCGCGGACAACAGCTATTAAATCATAACAACAATCGAAGAACACAAGACATTGTAAATAAAATATACAGAAACCTGACACTGCATGGGCTGTAAAATATAATTTTTTTGAAGTTTCTTTCAAGTTTCAACCAAGCCTACAAGAACCAAATCCAAGTGGCTCTGATGTAATTGATCATAATCGCAAAAGTATTACAAGCTGGAACTGATCTTAACTTTGTTGCAATACTGCCAATTAAAAGTCGCTAGCGAGCTATGGAGAGGGCTATGCTCAAAGTTTCTTTGAAGGATATGATCCGTAATGAGGAGATCCGACGGAGAACTGAGGTTACCGACATAGCCGAAAGGATTAGCAAACTGAAGTGGCAATGGGCGGGTCGCATCTGTCGCAGAACCGACGGCCGTTGGGGCAGACGAGTTCTGGAGTGAACCCCCATCGCTAAGTGGACCGACGACCTAAAGAAGGTGACCGGAAGCGGCTGGATGCGGAGGACCGGGTACACTGGGAAAGGCCTGTGTCCAGAAGAGGACGTTGTATGATGAATAAGTACGCTATTCATGCGAATTTTTATTTTGTTCGCAATAATAAAGTGTGATAAAGCAATGAAACCGCCATTTACTTTTATGGTATATAGAGATGTTACTGCCCTGATAAACAACGGTCAATAAATAGACCAACAAACGGGACAAAAGGTGTTCCCATAGGATTATATATCGAAGTCGCTGAGAAGGGTCCTCACAATCAATCATTGAATTGAATCCGCCACAAGTGTACACCCAACCCAAGTGTGGGTAAACAAATAGCGGGACGTTCGGGACACTGTACTGAAAGCACTGTACTGGCCACAGACACAAATATAATCCTGGCACAGCCCTGTCTATCTTGTTTATCCAGGGTGCATGAGGCAGTCTTTGTGAGAGTGTCGGTGAATTCAACGAAATGGGAAATTTCCCGCAAAGTTTCTGAGTCCCAAGTTCAAAACAAAATTGTTACGTCACGGCCCGGTCGACTTCAAAGTAACGTCAAAAGCGAAGCGATACTTCGAGCTCGAATACAATATCGAAGTAGGAACTTCGGAACAATTTCTGGAAGTTCCACGAGTATATGTGATATGAAGTCAATTCACCACAGGGGCCCAAGACTAAGGTTTGAAGAGGGGTCATGATGAATGACAGTTGCTTTAAGTCTTTTATCATCAGCCTATCGACGACCACTGTTGGAGTTGGCGCTTTCCCCAATTAGCGAAACAATATGCTGACGAAGAAGACGACGACTGTTGGAGTTGGCGCATTCCCCAATTAGCGCCACAATATGCTGACGAAGAAGACGACCACTGTTGGAGTTGGCGCTTTCCCCAATTAGCGCCACAATATGCTGACGAAGAAGACGACCACTGTTGGAGTTGGCGCTTTCCCCAATTAGCGAAACAATATGCTGACGAAGAAGACGACCACTGTTGGAGTTGGCGCTTTCCCCAATTAGCGCCACAATATGCTGACGAAGAAGACGACCACTGTTGGAGTTGGCGCTTTCCTCAATTAGCGCCACAATATGCTGACGAAGAAGACGACCACTTTTGGAGTTGGCGCTTTCCCCAATTAGCGCCACAATATGCTGACGAAGAAGACGACCACTGTTGGAGTTGGCGCTTTCCCCAATTAGCGAAACAATATGCTGACGAAGAAGACGACCACTGTTGGAGTTGGCGCTTTCCCCTATTAGCGCCACAATATGCTGACGAAGAAGACGACCACTGTTGGAGTTGGCGCTTTCCCCAATTAGCGAAACAATATGCTGACGAAGAAGACGACCACTGTTGGAGTTGGCGCTTTCCCCAATTAGCGCCACAATATGCTGACGAAGAAGACGACCACTGTTGGAGTTGGCGCTTTCCCCAATTAGCGCCACAATATGCTGACGAAGAAGACGACCACGGTTAGACAACTTTTTTGCATGCTAGTTAGCAATTGAAGTCAAGTTCTGAAGTTAACAGAACAACCAGCGTAACATCTGCCGCGTAGAATTCAACCCACTTTGCTGCGCGTGAAACTTCACTTCATTATTAACTACGATCGATTGTTCGACTGCTGTTGAGTAGCTAACGTACTGTAAAACTGGTATATTCTCAAAATGACTAGGTCGGCCAGTCACTAACCTAAGCGACTTGCTCAGTGGGCTGGTCACATCTTTCGGAGAACCGACAACCGCTGGGGTAGCGAGTTCTCGAGTGGAGACCAAACTGGGCGAGCGTAGTGTAGATAAATGGCTGACTGTCTGTCAACCCTTTTTCTCAGGAACGCGTGGAGGTATCGAGTTGAAATTAATATCAAATACTCAAGTCTGCAATCCCTCAGAGCTGTGAAAAAATCAAATTTTTTAGTCAACGCAGTAAAAAGATATGGCCGTTTTTGCCGCATTTTTGTAATGAAAACCTATGGGACACTTCCGGTTGACCTAGAATTTTGAAATTTGGCAAAAAGCAATGTCTTATAGCACAAGTAATGGAAAAAATCCGAAAACAGTAAATTTTTAGTTAATAAAAAGTTATTTTTCTATTACCAACAAACTTAATTTTGCATTTAACCAAATCAACCATGTAAGTTAGTTTAGTACCTAATTTAAAGACTTTCGAATTAAAAAAAAAGTTAGCACGGAACCCTCAGGGCGCGAGTCCTACTCGCGCGTGTCCGGTTTTTTTATAACGACGATTATGATAGAACTTATTATATTAATAATAATCTAAATATATAAAACAAAGTCGTGTTAGTTACACCATTTATAACTCTACAACGGCTGGACCGGTTTGATGAAACTTGGTACAGTGATAGCATATGTCCTGGAATAAAACTTATTCCACGCGGGCGAAGCCACGGCCAACAGCTATCATGAATAAATAATGACGGGTTTTTGTATTTTTACATTTTAAGGGAGAGGAGGGAGGGGGGGTTGCAAATTTTCACGGGAGTATCGGTTTCTTTAAAGGCAGTAACTTGAAAATTTTAATTGTATAGCTACTTGCTTTTGAGAGAACGACGTCTGTCGGGCTAGTATTTTAATAAATGAGTAACTTTACAATCTACTGTGACATAGGCACTTACCGGCACCGCAGCGTGTGCCGA
Organism: Metalampra italica; assembly: GCA_949699065.1. Classification (NCBI taxonomy): domain Eukaryota; kingdom Metazoa; phylum Arthropoda; class Insecta; order Lepidoptera; family Oecophoridae; genus Metalampra; species Metalampra italica. Next base: position 9,177,613 of record OX452985.1, read on the forward strand.
CACCGAAGTTAAAGTAATATATCATTTATGATTCCTTTTGTAATATGAGGGTACAACTTTAATTGGCTCTCGCGAGTACGACTGGGAGTTAGAGATTCAAAATGAATGGGTGCATATGTCACTTAATATTCCAAACTTTTTTTAAATAATTGTAAATATGAAACGCTGAAAAAAAAATCTTCAAAAGAGGAAAAAGGAAGGACTCTGTCTGCCTGTCCGACCGTCCGTGTGTCAATACCATTTTCCTCAGGAACGCGTGGAGGTATCAAGTTGAAATTAATATCAAATACTCAGGTCTGCAGTCTCTTGGAGCCGTGAAAAAAATCAGACTCCCAAGTCAGAAGTTATGGCCGATTTTGCCGCATTTTTTAGTATCTTGGTAATCAAAACCTATGGGGTACTTCCGGTTGACCTAGAATCTTGAAATTTGGGAATAAGCAAGGTCTTATAGCAGAAATAAAGAAAAAAATCCGAAAACTGTTAATTTGTAAAAACCAAAAATCTATTTTTTTTCTTGTACCAACAAACATAACTTTGCGGATGAAATTATATTTCCGATTTTCTAATTATTTCTTTAAATAAGTTTGTATGGAACCTACTTTGCCTCCATGTAAAGTTCTTTTTTTCCAATCAGTTTGTACGTAAGTGTAGGTATCTATATGTAATTTTTAATGGTCTCGTATATTGGTCGGCTAACAATTTACGCAAACAAACAAAACATTCCGTGAACTTTACCAAGGCCCAGGGAAACAATTTTGGAAGTCCTCCCACCGGATAAGCATTTGTTGGACGTTTGAAAACTCCAGGATCGAATCTTGTTTTTGGAAAATGAATTTGTTTGAAATACAATTTGCCGAAAGAAGCTTCCGTGATACGGATTTATAAATTACAAGGGATAACAAAGTTATTTGCAAGGAGTTGATTTGATTTGGGAACGGAAAAATGGAGATTCGCGAAATTATTTATGATGCTTTTTAAATAATAACAACTTCTACTTCAGATCGTAACAACCTTTTAGGAGGAATCTATATTAAATTTCATAAATCCAAGTGCTCTGTGCCTTATCAATTTCTACCTAAGCCTGTCTGGCCTGTCCTATCGTTAACTTAGGCTGTAATAGATTGACTTAATCTAATCTAAGTGTAGCGCCACACCTGCGGAAGTTCCGCTCGGAACGTTCCGTTTAACACGTTCGCAGTGCAAGTCAAGTTACACATCAGCCGAAATTCCGTCGCGACCAAACTACGACCGATAGTTCAGTAGCGGATCGTTCCGCGCGGAACATTCCGCTGGTGTGGCGCTTAAGATTCCGTTGAATCCACACAAATATGCTCTTTGTCAACTGCTACCTAGCTCTAATTAAAAACGCTTCGTTCACTAGACCAGGAAAAAAAAATTAAAGACAGACTCAATTTTTTTCTGTTATTTAAGAAAAGATTCGTAAAAAGTCAGATGTAACTTATCAAACGCAAACGAGGCCGTGGGTAACAACTAGTGTTCATATAAGACAAGAATTTTTAGGAGTGGTTGGATATTCATTTATTAGATTAAAAATAAATATGACATTACATACACTGCTATGTTTCTAACTTCCAAAGGGACACTAGGGTTCTAACTACAAAAATTCGGGGTAGCTTACCATTTTTAGCCTTAACCCTCCTAGTTCTGGTTTTCATAAAGAACGTTCAGAAATGTTGAGCGAATGAGTGATGAACGAATGACGACACCAATAATCGAGAGAATGTGATTAATAATAGGAGCCAGGAACGACCTAGACTGACATACGTGGATGAGATAGAGCTGGTGCTCACAGACGGACACGTAAAGGGCACTCGCGTCCCGCGGCGAGCGTGTGTGAAGAGAATGATGAGACCGAGCGAAGCGAAAGAGGTGTATCAGGATCGCGATACTTGGCGCTCTGTTCTCTCTGCCTACACCGCCAGGGACTTAGCGTGAAGATATGTATGTATATAGTTTACGTGGAAGTACCTTCGTAATTATAAGAAGTAATTAATATCGTAATGGTATCACGTAACCAAAATACACACACGCAATTATAAGGAAATGTGATTTGGGGGTGTATAATATCAAACGAACTTCGGTACGGAATTTCGGAATCTAATTTGTTTCGACTCTCGGAATTGGATTTTAACTATTAGCGACGTAGGTAAATAACAAGGGAAAATAATGTTTCCAAATAAATCCGGCTCTTCGAGCCGCTGCACTGGAAAATACAATGAAACTCGGTAAAGTAGTCTTACGGTGCAGCGGTTTCTAAACTGTGTTACAAAAAATGAGTTAAAATTACAAAATAATTATTGCTTATCTTAACTTACTTAATAACTTACTTTATACCTATTGCATAACTCTAAACTGTTAGCATTTTTGAACATAGCAAGGAATTCACTTAGGTTATCCACTCTGCAAAAATAAAACACTTAAGAATTATCGAAGGGCACATTCTTTTGTCTACTGGACTATGACTTTTGACGTGAATTCGATGAACGTCTTCCTCGTTCGTCCCGGCGCGGCGCCCGGCGGGCGTTCCGGAAAAAATTCTAACGAAAAACATGTACTTTTGTAACTAGCTTCATACTTCTAAAGTATAAAAGTTACAAACAGCATAGTTATATCGTTGTAAAGATCCACCTTCCGCCAACACAATGACATATGATTGACCCTCCGTTAACCCACCAGGATTACGTAATAGACAGCGGGAGAAGGCATGTTGCGCGGGCGCCGCTCATCTCTTCACAACTCGAGATTCATAATATAATTTTAACAAAATGGAAATCATCGATAACTTTACTCCGTTTTTGTGAACTTCGCCTTTCTAATGTTTGGGCGTATGCAGGTTTCCTCACGATGTTTTCCTTCACCGAAAAGCCTGTGGTATTGATAATTATAATAAACTGTACCACTTAAGTTCCGAATAACTCAGTGGTTCGGGCCAAGGTTCGAACCCACGATCTTATGAACATGAGACCAACTAGGCTGCCACGGCTCTTAATGTTAGAAACACAAAGTGGAATTTTCTAAAATTGATGTAAAAATTCTACCAAAGTTCCCGACCGTGCAACTGCGAAGTTTGACAAAGTGGGATTTTCTCGAATTGATGTAAACATTCTACCAAAGTTCGCGACCATGCAACTGCATAGTTTGAGAAAGTGGGATTTTCTCAAATTGAAGATAAAATTCTACTAAAGTTCCCGACCATGCAACTGCAAAGTTTGGGAGCCATTGATATAAATTATACAATTTCACACTGTAAACTCGTATGTCAAAATGAAGTCTGTGACACACTAAGCATTTAAATGCTTAAATCTATTATCAAACGAATATTTTATTATGGTCAGCTCAGAGCGGTAAGCTTGTTTCTATATTTATTTTATACACTAATTGAATGTAAAAATGCATAACGATAGCGGTGTTTCTATTTTACCACAGTAGGTACTTGGTACCCATTAAAATTTTCAGCATAACTAGTTAACTAAGACTTTCAACACGTTTTATTAACTCGCTTTCTTGTTAGTCTGTTTATTACCTGCATATTTTATTTTGTATTAGATTATCTAACTTCCTGATGTGCTAGAGTTCTGAAACTATAAACATGGCTCAGAACTGAAGGACTATGTAATATTAACTAGCAGACTGACATAAAGGCAGACAACATGAAAAATTTAGCAACTAAATAGTATAAAATAATTTTAATAGCCATATGAAAATACTTGTAAGATTCAAAATGAAAACCGTATGGCGCATGCAAACTTATTTTCCATAATATTAAAAACGTGAAAAAAAATGTTGTAAAGGATCATAAATATTACAATCTTTAATCATACGTAAAAAATATCTACGAGTCCCTGGGTGGTTTGCATTTTAATATTAACGCCTGTTGTAATAGTCACGTAGAAATGTTAAATAATTAAATAACAGTCTTGCTCAGTGTATTCCAGACTTTAATCCACTGGATTACAGAGTGATATATTAAATTTTAACTGTTTGTAACATCATTTGCGAGTTAAGTGTATTTCAGCGCAAAATGTTTACTTTACCGGCTGTTAACAAACACATACATAATAATATGTCAATTTACTGTTACAAAGTTGTTATGTTTATACCCGTAAGTAATTGAAAAATATAAATAAGTAAAATTGTAAGTGAAAATCACATTTCGTAGTCTTCACCGGAGTGCAGAAGTGAGGCCAGAACTATAAATACACTACTTCCAAACGGCTTATCTGTTCAGTTGGATATCTATAGCGATCTGAAAGTCCTCCATCTTCCAGCTCGATAACCGTCATTAGATCATGCCCCCCATCAATTCATCAATCCTTCACGGAGAACCATGGCTTCAAAGTGACCTCGAGTGTATGAAAATCTTACCCTGTTTCTAATTATCCGTCCACCTATGTATGTTATTCCAAAATATAAGCTATCACTGCACCAAATTTCAATAAAATGCGTTCAGTCGTAGCGTGCTTGAGCAACAAACTTCAAAACTCACAACATCTATTAACGTAGAGGAATTAATGAATTATCATTCATTATCAACGTAGCGACTCTACGAAGCTGCTACGACGCCTACGAGAACGCTACGCGATGATAGCCCCCGTAGAATTTTTTGGCGGCTGAATGAGTATAGTCACAGATTTTTTGCACATCGCTCACATATAACATATATTGCTAGTCTATGTGTGTGTAAACGAGATAGTGTGATACTAAAGATGTCCAAAAACTTGAAAGTTTGATTCGGTTTATCGAATCAATGAAATATTTCTTGAAATTGAATGAGCGTCTCTAGAGAAGCACAGCTCGTCTTTGACAGCTAAAATTAGTCATTGCGGAGAAATCAGCCAACTTCACACAACCGCCAAAAACTCTACGGGAACTATACCTTGCTAAGCTTATAGTACAGAGAACGTCACAAATAATAAGCTTAATGAATATGTATGAACCGGAGTCACATAGAGATTCGGAGCTATCATTTACTTTTTATCTCGAAAAAATATATTGTACCCGCGGGAAATTCGAATATAAACGCAGAAGGATCACCGCAGACAGTCCGAGATGGTTTTTTATGTACACAGAATGCTTTTTATTAGTATTCCTAAAGCAAAGGCCCTAAAAGTTACCGATGTACGCTTCCGACGGCGGAAAATGTATAAATCGACCACTTTGAAATCGCTATCCTTCACTAATTGCGGACCAGTGGGCCGACGTGAGCGGAATTGTGAATGAGACGGTGACCGTAGTTTAGGAGACATAGTTTTTTATAGTGGGTTTGCCTGAGACTTTTTAAACAAGCAATTTAATAATGTAACCTAACCCTTGCATAGATGCCGTCGTTGCACCGTCCCAACAAATTCAAATTCAAAATTCGTTTATTCAAAATTGGAATACATTGTTCACTTTTTGACGTCAATTCTGTCTAAAACTAAAACTACTCTGTACTCTATGCTTTTATTACTGATCCACATGGGAGTGGCTAAATTTTTTGATTCATGGTCAGTGTGATGTGTAATGTGAAATCAAATCTGACATTCTGCTAATCTGACATTATGCTAATCTGCCATTATGCAAATCTGGCATTTTGCCATCTGACATTGTGTCAGCTGACATTATGCTAATCTGACATTATGCTAACCTGACATTTTGCTAATCTGACATACTGCAAATCTGACATTCTGCTAATCTGACATTATGCAAATCTGACATTGTGTCAGCTGAAATTATGCTAATCTGACATTATGCTAATCTGACATTATGCTAATCTGACATTATGCTAATCTGACATTTTGCTAATCTGACATACTGCAAATCTGATATTCCGCTAATCTGACATTGTGCTTTTCTGGTATAAAGCGTACAAACCCTTCCAGCTTCCGCGCTCAAGGCCGGTTTAGAGGACCTCAATCGGCGCAATTATGCCGTGCTGAGTAGCGACTACATATTTGAGCAGTTTGGGGTCGAGACGCTCGGACCATGGAGACCGGGAGCTCACCGTCTCTTTCGAGAGATTTCCAAGCGCCTGGTTGAGGCTGCCAACGACCAGAGGGCTGGGCATTACGTGGCTCAGAGGATCAGCCTCACCATTTAGCGAGGTAATGCCGCCAGCCTTCTGGGCAGCGGCCGCAGTTTAAATATGAAATCGCAGTCTCAGGCTGTAGTCTCACATACATTGCATATGGATTACGCAACAGGCCGCCACCACAATATTTTGACTTTGGCCATAAAAGGACCACAAGATGTGAGTGACAAACGGACAGCTTTCATTTTTGAAGAACTATAAGGATTGGGCTGGGATACACCGCATTCATTTAACGACCGCCGCTGAACAAAAAATCGTAGACGGAAATTGCAACTGCGGACGTGATATATCCGAAGTCTGTACAAGCGTTTGAATGACCACAAATTTGAATATTACGTCTCTCTAGAAGTGGACTATGGTATAGCGCTAATTAAAATAACAAGCTGAATTCTATTTTTCCCGAGGTATCTATAGCCTATGTATCCTTATGTATCCTATCCTACTCCTACTAATATTATAAAGGCGAAAGTTTGTAAGGATGTGAGGATGTTTGTTACTCTTTCACGCAAAAACTACCGAACAGATTTTCATGAAACTTGGTACAGTGAAAGATTATATCCTGGATTAACATATATGCTACTTTTTTACGCGGACAAAGTCGCGGGGCGTCCGCTATTACCCCTTAAGTAACAACACGCCTACATAGAGGGCGCTGTTTCACAATGTACACGGGAAGAAAGTTTAATCTATGTATTTTCTGTATCAGAGCCATCTGCGGCAGTTTGTTCTATTTAGTTCGTAAGTTTACATGAAATACGTGGTTCACTTATTGGCCAATTTATACAATATCTTTATGTGTTATAGCATAATAATATGTTTTATTCTGATGTTACTGTTGTACATTACTGTTTCATGTAAACCTGTTCGGTAGTATTTTGCGTGCAAGAGTCAATCTCGCATCCAAACATCCTTACAAACTTTCGCCTTTACAATATTAGGTAGGACAGAAGCAACTTAATGGTATTGCCAACAATTTTATTGGTCTAATTAATGAGTTTGCTAATTATCGAGTTTTATGAGATTTTATCTGAGAAACGAAAAGTTTGTGTGGACAATGTTTCACGATAATTATCAACAAAGTTGGAGTAGTTAGAGTAACTTCGCCTTAACGTAGAAGTTCCAACCCGTATCATGGAAAAACAAATCGAATCTAATTTTGTATTATGAAGAATAAGGTTTCTAAAACTTTTGGATATTCTCTGTGTTCTTTTTAGACTTTTATACTTTTCTATAGGATTATCGTTTTGGTCCTAAATTGTAAAATTTACTTTTTTATAATTTTATTTGTAACTAGCTTATGCCCCGCGACTTCGTGCGCATTAAAAAGTATCGTTTATGTTATTAACTGTTGCCCGCGGCATTGTAAATTTTTGTTCCCGTACAAACCTTAACATCCCTTTTAACCCCTTTAGGGTTGGAATTTAAAAAATCCAAGTACATCAGATTTTAAGTCAGACCACATGCTTTCAACCAAAAAAAAACCCGGTTCAAATCGGACCAGTAGTTTTAGCGTGATGCGGGTACAAACAGACAGACAAGAACTTTTTTGAAAAGTGTTTTGGGATCAGATAAGCCTAAATAATGTATTCCACTAGTATTTTTTAATCCCAAAAATGTACAGAAATATTCCCGTTACAATTTTATAATAGTTGTATATTTTATTTAATATTTGTGGCATACTGACACAGTCATAATAAATAGTCGGAGTGACTCGCCTCTACTCGCATTGCATCGAGTGATCGAGTAAACTGGCAACATTGCCCCAATCTATGCTGGGGCATTGGCAATACTGGAGCGTGCTACGATCGACACTGCGCCGAGCAGTCTACAGTCATACGCACAAACCCTTAACTAATTATTTACGAGCCCCAATACCCGAGTCACCACAATATTCAAAAGCACAAAACACGTCATCATCATCAGCCTAGTCCACTGCTGGACATAGACCTCCCCCAAACCGCTCTACAGGCTAATTAAAGTAAGTAGTTATAAAATAAATAGGATATATGGATTAAATTAAATTAAAGGTTCAGTAACCGAGCCAAAACCTAACCAAAGCGACGAAATTACTTCTTTAATTGCGATTTTTTTCACGAAACTACTGATAATTTAATATTAATTTTACAAAATTCGTGTAACGAAAGGATAAGAAGTAGGGGTCGTAGAAATCCAGTTTCACATAATGTAAGATAATGGTCTTAAGAGATACATTTATCATTCGGAACTGCGACTACTAAGAGAGTGGGAATTGTAAATTAACCTCTTAAAGTCAAATAAGCTAAAAGTTTTAAGTACTAAGTTCAAAACACGAATAAAGGGGCAGATGGCTTAATAAAAATAATGAATTACATTCCTGAAATAGAAAGGAAAACAAAGAAACGAATAATATTATTTCCTTGTCTATCTTAAATGCGTGTTTTGTTAGTATACATAGAGCGCGCGTTAGCAAGTCTGAACTGTAAGCACGGGTCTGAACAGTCTCGAAATTTTCGTGGCGACGCTACTAGTCTCAACACGCCAGTAGCGCTGATTGTTGCTCGCGCCGGTATTTATTTAGATTTGGAGTAATCATGGTGAAATGTGCAGTGCCAAGCTGTAAACACGATTCACGAAAAAGAACGATCTAGAAAAAATCTATATAGAAGCGTCCATAGAACACCTGCTTACACTTGGCACAATGGGCAATGAGCGATGCGCGCGCTCTATAGCTAGTATACTAACTCTATGCTAAACACACAATCAATATTAAATGTTTATTGATCGTTGCCACGTATCGGAAAACGCAGCGTAGGCCTCCCACAAGGTGGGCCGACGATCTGGTGAAGGTCGCGGGACCCGGCTGGATGAGGTTAGCGCGGGACCGGGCGTCGGGGAGATCCCTGGGGGAGGCCTTTGTCCAGCAGTGGATGTCTACAGGCTGATATGATGATGATGATCTTTGCCTATTATAATTTGTATTTCTATTCTTAACCTTTACAATTTCTCATTCAATACACTTACTTAACTCGCAATAGTATTCATAAAAGGTATCACTTAGAGTGTTGTAGCCTGTAGTGGGTATGGTAGTTCGAGCTAGATCAGTAATTTTGTTATGATATATACCTATTTAGATTTCATTAATATGACTGTATTTGTTTCTCTTTCCTATCTTGGCACGAAATTACAAATCAAGTGAACTACAAGTGAATCTTGAAAAGCGAATTTAAGCGGTAAATGACTTGGCATGCCTATACAATAGTACAGTAGGCACCTTGAAAATGTCGTGCCATGGGACCTTCACCCTACGAGGCACGACATCACAATTCATCTCGCCACCCTGTCACATTCCACTCACGCAATATAAAAGCGCGAATAAACTAGGATCTGCACTATGAGTTCCTATGAAAGGACCCTTCCGTAAGCTAGTAGGCGCCATTTGGTTTCTTTTACCCTTATCAAAACTGGTAGTTAGTGATTCTATTGCATTCGCTCTCAACTTTCTTTCTGGACAATTGTAAGTACTTCAAAAATTTAGACTTATTTAAAATATTTTATTAAATAAATAATATTTAATCTTTGTTATTCAAATAATCGTTTAATAATGCTTTGTACGAAAGCTTTTTTATTGTGATTCTTTAAATTCTCTGTCCTTCAAATTCAAGAGTAACTTTTAACTAAAAATACATTTACAGTAACTCGAGTTAACGCACATATAAAATAGGCTACTTTTTAGGGTTCCGTACCTCAAAAGGAAAAATAGGAACCCTATAGAATCACAGAACACGGAAAAAGCTCGCTACGCTCCCGCTTGCTAAGCTCCCAGGATCACCTCGTAGTCCGTCTGTCTGTCTGTTTGAGATCCTTTTTCTCAGGAACGCGTGGAGAAACTAATATCAAATACTCAGGTCTGCAATCCCTTGGAGTTGTGAAAAAATCAAACTTCTAAGTCAACGCAGTAAAAAGATATGGTCCTTTTGCCCCATTTTTAAGTATTTTTAGTTTGACCTTCCTGTCAACCTTCCGGCAATTTGACATGAAGCAATGTCATAAAGCACAAGTAATGGAATTAATCCGAAATCAGTAAAATTGTTGACATCACAAAAAAAAGTAATTTTTCTATTACCGACAAACTTAATTTTGCGTGTAACCAAATCATCCATGTATACGTACTTTAACGATTTTCGAATTAAAAAAAAAGTTAATATGGAACCCTCAGTGCGCGAGTCCTAGTCGTACTAGTCTGTTTTTTTCCATGTAGGTAATGTCGAAAAAATAGGTCTGAAGTAAATAACTGTATACACATGTTGCTAACGACTTACACCTGCTCTCTCAATTTGCATACGAGTACCTCTTACTTCCCTTTGATCATGAATATCGCGAAGGTAAAGAAAATCCGAAATTAATTTCGTTCATTTCCTTCTCGGAACGGAACGTAAAATGTCGTCATCTTTATTAAAACAAAAGGAATCGCAAATAAAAATGAGAAGCATTCACAGTCAAAATAACGTCTTCGAGTATGGATCTGTTGGACCTGCATCACATAGGCGACGCCACGCGGCGGCGAATTTTGTACGGCATCTAGGAGCGGCGCCGCCGCTGCCTACGTACAAACTCATGTAAGCGTAACACACACTGAGCGGCGGCGTTGCGAAAGCGTTGCGGTTTTTTTCTGTAATGTTAGAAATAGTATGAAGCCATTTACATCAAAGTAGCGCGGCGGCGGTGTGGCGCGGCGGCGGTGCGATGGCGAAAGCGACAAAACCGTGCGCACAGATTTGACGTTTTGATTTGACAGATTTGCGCAGACAGGCGTTGCGGAGCGGCGGCGGCGCGTTGTATTCCTTTGTAGTGTATGGGAAACCCTACACAGAGCAGCGGCGGCGCGGCGCGGTGCGGAGCGTTCTTCATACAAACCGCCGCCGCGTCGCCGCCGCTAGCGGTATTCCTGTCTGAAGGGCTCCGCTTTTTATTAGCTTTCCGCAGATTCGCCGCCGCAACGCTTTCGCAACGCCGCCGCGCTGTCTGTGTTACGCTTTAATGTCGCACAGAGCGGCGGCGCCGCTGGCGGTAGTAGTGCAGTTGCCGCGCCGACAAGTGGAAAAACGCCCATTGGGTTTTATTACCTACAATTTCGCAGGCATTCGCTGCGAGCAAAGCGAGAGTTTCAAAATGCAGCATAGGGTTTCGGTGAAATGAAAATATTTACTATCAAAACGATTCTTTCAACCAAACAAAATTCTGCAAATATTGCTTTGAAATGAAAATATTAGGTATCGATGTTCAAGACTCCCGTTTTATTATACCTATACGTGTAGACTAGCTATGCCCCGCGGTTTCACCCGCAGTTTAATTTAAAAGAAATCGCATATTTATATGTAATTTAGAGTACTTCGGTGTAGACAATATTTTTGGTAATTCTCAGTTATCATTGGACGGTTTCCCTCGGCCCCCGAACCATCGCATCGCATCACCCGCCACCGCTATTACTTCGTTTTCGCTTAAAATTCTTTTTTCTTATTGCTCCTCTCCTAAGGGTCGTAGCGTGATGTTAAATAACCCATAGCCTTTCTAAAGGATTGGGCTATCAAATGCAAAAAAAAATTTTCAAATCCGACTGGTACTTAGTTCCAGAGATAATAAAATACAAACAAACAAACAAACAAACAAACAAACAAAGTCATCCTCAGCAGCCTATTAACATGTCCCCACTGCTGGGGCTCAGACCTACCCTCTCAACGAGGGTGTTCGGGCTATAGTCCACCACGCTAGCCCAGTGCGTGTTGGTGGACTTCACATGCGCCTAAGAATTTCTTCTTCGGCGCACGCAGATTTCCTCACGATGTTTTCCTTCACCGTTTGAGAGCAGTCAGTAAATGTACTTAAGTTTCGAGAAAAAACCCATTGGTATTTGGTACATGGCCCAGCCGGGGATCGAACTCCGGACCTTTCGATATGATAGGCCGTGTCTTTATATATTAGTATACGAAGATAGATAGACAGATTATATTGACATAGCTGCAGCATTTGCTAGATTGTTGTTAATCTTACATAAGGAGTGAGTTCGTTACTGCTTCGAGGAGCTAAGGAAATGTACCCATCGATTAGCAGATTAGTGAAGGTTGAGTGACTAAACAACCTTTGTTCTCGGCCTAGTCTGTGGAAGGTGTAATATGATCCTAACCGGCGTATACTGGAACATTCGTTAACGTTTAATTGAACGCGGTTCTCTTATAATGGGGGTTCTTGTACGTAATATTTTGGGACTATGTGACTGCCGTAGGTACTACAGTATATATATTCAAGTCAACAGCCTATTTTTTAAGTCCCTGCTTTTAGGGTCAAAGTCAAAAATTTTTTCATCACACTTGCTCGTTATTGGTCTTATTGTATGCATGCGTACAGAAATACAATGGCCTATAAATACCCGCGGGAGAATAATGACAGTCAATACATATATTATACCCCTAGGGGCTGTAATGTGTAGCTGGCTGTACTGAACTGGTTTATTAAATTAATTAAGTTAAATTGAGTAGTTAAATTAAATTGAGTTACATTGAGTTAACTTGAGTTATATTAAGGTGATTAAATTTAACTAAATTAACTTAATAAACTTAAATAATTTCAGCAAAGTCAAAGAAAATAGATTTGTTCCCTTGTGTCGTAGGTATTTATTTCCTCGCAAATGTGATGAAAAACATTGTGTGCATGACGGGTAGTAAGGGTATTACAAATTCGAGTCATTAAAATCCCTCCGCCTTCGGCGTCGGGCTTCTAACAGACTCTCGTTAGTAATATCCTACTTAATACCCTTATTGCACAAATGTACTATTATTGCATATTATGTGTAACACTGGGTACATAAATTATATAAGTTTTTTTTATCTACCGCCGCTTACTAAGGGTTAGGTTAGGGCTATAGTCCACCACGATAATCCAATGCGGGATGGCGAAGTTCACATGCGTCAAAAAATTCATTTTTTTAGCATATGCAAGTGTCCTCAAGATTGTGTTCGGTCGGTCACGTTTGAGAGCAGACGGTAAATTGAACATAAAACCCATTGGTCAATCTACCAGTGTATTGACATGGACAAACGCTGTAATGTTAGGATACTTAATAATTCTGAACTGCAATACTTTCGGGCTGAGATATGAAACCAAATAAAAAGGGTTTATTGTGTGCCCTACAGTCGACGTATTGGATATTTTCCCTTTATTATGTCATCAATGCGGCATTGCATACATTTTTTATGCCGATCCTTTCATATTAACGGGGATATTTTATGAGCCTTTTTGGAATCTGAATTGTGTTTTGTTTTACAGATTGATTTTATCCTTTTTTTATTTATTTGGCGTGTGGGAGTTTTTTTTACTGTACGCTGTTTTTAATCGCTTCGGGAGATGAGCTCACTTGCCTTACGAGTATTATTTAATCAATAGAACGTTTCCAGTTATTTCCAGCCATTTTAAACTGGAATAGAAATCTTCATTCTGTATGTAACTTACATTTAACTTAAATTAACTTAAATTTCCATTAACAATTAACTTAAATTTACATTTACATTAGGTACTTATGTAAGTTTTGCAAAGTTAACAAATTAACACTATAGATACCTTTTTCAGAAATCTTGTTTAGGATTTTAGAGTCGCGGCAATTTAGGAAACTTACGAAGCTAAATAAAATTGTCCAATTACATCATCCTGTATTCATAATTAACTACTTGTTTGCTGCTGTCAATAAAGAAAATAGGTACCTAAAGTGTGGCTGTCAGTTGTGGTTTTTGAAAAATCACTCTTAACAAAAAAAAAAAAAAGTAACATGATGTCTTGGTAGCATGATGTTTCGATAACATTATGTCTCAGTAACATGATGTCTCGGTAGCACGATGTTTCGATAACATGATGTCTTAGTAACATGATGTCTCAGTAACATGATGTCTCGGTAGCACGATGTTTCGATAACATGATTTTTCGATAACCTGATGATCGCATGATGTCCCAACCGTGATTGGCATAGTTTATTTTGTCGCAGCGCCAAGTAACGCTACGTATAAGCAGCCAAAGGCGGCAATGGTCCTTGTGAAATTGCATGGAGTCACCGTTTAAGTAAATTATTAAGTGAATTCATACTTGTCCTATTTATAGGTTAAAGAGCGACCCTGGCCTTACAGGGTGAACACATGAAACACGAAGTGAAACAAACAAAACAATCAATACTCACTCATATGTACGAAACAAACAGGTACGTCTGGGTGTTCAACCAATTTTCCTTAACCATTAGTTTTTCTGCTTCCAACTAAGCCTTTGCGACGATTTATTGCGATCTGATAACAAAATACGGCAGTTTTTATTAGAATAATATGTGTAATAGCCTTTATTTTCTGATATATTAAAGAGAGACAAAAAATGAATAGGCATTGTGTGAACAACGTAAACTTTGATGACTCTATTTATAGGGGTTTCAAAGCGACTTCTTATAGCAAAGATTTTTGGCCGTATGTCTGTCCAATGAACTTAGGAACATTATTATATACGATCAGATGCACTCTGTAAGAAAGCTTATTTATTTATTAGACGATTATTTGAATGACAAATATGCCTGGTATTACTTATAGTTACTTCAGCCTCGCACAACATTTACAAAATGTTACACAAACTACTTTAAATGTTAAAAGATGTGTTACGAAAGTTTGTTGCGCGGCTTCTTCTCATGGAATCAGACCCTCAGAAAATTAATGTCTTTGGAAATTAAAGTTATACCACTTGGCCTAAAATTATACTACGTTTCGTTTCTTGTCGATTTTGTCTTGAGTTGAAATAGAATTGCATTTGTAAGTGATTATTTTTCTGAAAATATTCACAAATCCCTCGAATAATGAGCAAATAATCAAATTGAAGCTTGTACATATCATCGCCTCGGTCACACTAATACATAAAATCAAATAAGATGTAATACATCCATCCTACTCTGTCACAAACATGAATCAAATATTTTTGCGCCACCACACTTGGTCACAAACTACCGGGATGAGAAAAATCTATACCGATGTTGCCATGCATACAGAAATTCCTTATATTGTAGGGAGGGTATAACACGTGCCGTATTCTATTCTACTACATACTACACACCGTTAAATTATGGTACAAATAGTATAATTATACTACGAATTCCAACCCTGCTTCTTAACGCTATAGGAAGCGGTGGTAGATAAAAATTACGTGTCTAAACGTACCCGGTTCTAATAATATGCATGCAATATTTTGACTTAGGTTTTGACTCGCACACACTGTACGACTTACGTACTTATTAACTTTGTTGATTTTATAACACAAATAAGAGTTCACTGTAAAATTACCATTGCAGGCGGGCACGTAACAGCGGTAGGAATAAGGTTTTATATTCGCCAACTTTGTTCATGCGAAGTTTTAATAACACAACTTGAAAGTACATTCTTTGAACCCCTCAGATCGGAGTAACAGCAACGTGACCAATTTACATGCATAGGGGTCCAGAGTTCAGAAATTGTGACCCCCCCGTTGCGACGACACGTGAGAAGTAATTGTTTAGGGTCCTGCTACTTTATAATAATAAAGAAAAAATAATAACTTTTTCACAGCTTCAAGGGATTTCAGACCTGAGTATTTGATATTAATTTTCTCCCTTATAGGATCGCTTCGTTGTCCGTCAAGATCCTTTTTCTCTTAAGGGTTCATAAGGGTTCTTTTTTTCCTTTTGAGGTACGGCACCCTAAAAAGATAAAGTTTGTATGGACGGAAGTTTAGTGGCCATGCTGTTTAGCTGGGCCATGTACCGATGGGTTTTTTCTCGAAACTTAAGTACATTTACTGACTGCTCTCAAACGGTGAAGGAAAACATCGTGAGGAAACCTGCATACGCCGATGAAGAAATTCTTAAGCGCATGTGAAGTGCGCAACCCGCACTGAGCTAGCGTGGTGGACTATAGCCCGCACGCCCTCGTTGAGAGGGTAGGCCTTAGCCCCAGCAGTGGGGACATATTAATAGGCTGTTGATAATATATAAAAATATATAATATAAAAATAAATAGGTACCTATTAATTTAAAATGATCGCTTATTATGACCCCCCACATCGTCTATAGACGCCCCTGAAACAACAGGTGTAGGGAAAAATATGGTGATTCCATTTCTGAGACGAAAGTATTCATGAAATTTTCAAACCATACATGCAAAATCAACGAAAGACGCTCTGACAGTGTTCAGTATGCTAACAGTATAATCATCTGCTTGAAATATGTATTTAAATTCGGTGATTCTGTTAAAACTTATAAACTTGGGAAGGGAAAACTAAAAAGATGTGAAGAAACAATAATAATTGAAATAGTAATTGAAGAACATTTCGATAGTTTCTATGACTTCGAGCGGCTAATTCATAAATTATTGTAGTAAAGAAGTACAATTCGCAAGAATTATGTATTAGGTATGTGAAAATGATTATGTAATATTACCTATGTGAAAAAAAAAGTTTATTTCTTCAATTCTTGATAAATAAATAAATTGGACGTTCGTCTAGATAGGTAGGTTATTTTTGACATTGCAGCGAATTCTATGATAGCGTTGAAGATTATAGTTTTTCTCTTCATTTGTGTTTATTTAATTCTAATAATATAATACCCACAAGTTGAGCTACCTACTGTTTGTAAATAGCTCTTCTGTTTCATGTTCCACTGAAGAGATGAGTCGTAGCTTGCGACATTGTTCACTCAGAACAAAAACTGTATGACAATTGAAAGTTACAGCAGCCCGGACAGGCTTAGTAAAGTCCAGAAGCAAACTGTTCGCTACTCTAGTTTAGAACCTACTGTGTTGATTGAAAATTATATGGAACAAAACATGTGAATAAACACCTGAAACCGATAACCGCTGGGGCAGACGAGTTCTCGAGTGGAGACCACGACTGGGCAAGCGTAGTGTGGGACGCCCCCCGGCTAGATGGAGCGACGACCTGCGCAGGGCGGCTGGCAGTGACTGGATGCGGAGAACCGAGGATCGGGTTCAGTGGCGCGCTTTGGGGGAGGCAGATAAAAAGCGGTGGTAGATAAAAAATTGACGTTGTATAAATGTACCCAGTTACATGCAATAAAATAGTTTTGACTTTGAATTTGGCCTATGTCCAGCAGTGGACTAGTGCAGGCTGATGATGATGATTTGAAAAAAACTAGTCAACGGCTGTAGGGCGGTTGTAGTTCTGTTCAGGCGGGTATGCCCCTTAGCTCATATAAGATCACGGTAGAAACATCAGGTTCAGGACCAACATCTACCAGATAGATGACCCAGTAGTAGCCTAGTCAGTTATGCACTCGCCTGAGGTCGTGGGTTCAAACTTAAGTTAGGTTTATTACAATATTACAACAGCCCTTTCGGTGAAGTAAAACATCCTGAAGAAACCTGAACACCGCTTTGTCCCCACCACGCTACCGAGACGCTGTCGGTGTACGTTTGTGGAAACCCTTTGACCTTGAGCTGGTCTAGCCTATTAGGGAGTTTCAACACTATGAGAGACCTAGTTTATACTGGTTTTGTTCCCACTGACGTGCGGTCGACCGTACACCCCCGGGACCAAACATACAATATGTACGATGCATGATGCAATATGCAATGCCACACGTGAGTGCTGCAAAATGGATGTCTGAACCATTGTAGGCAGCGCATAAACAAGCGGTAACTCAACTACTTTCAAACAGAAATCGCACTACATCATGTATGGCGGGTTGGCATTAAAATTACCGGATCGCAAAATGGCTACAACGCTTAATGACTTCATCGCAAAATCGCTGCATCGCAAAATAACTACCATCGCAAATTGACTACATCTCGAAATGACCACACCACAAACTTAATTACAGACAGACACCTCTAAAAGATCGTCGCTTCGCTCCTCACAATAATTAACCTAAGCATATTAAACCCTTTGTTTATGATCAAAAGAGAACAACATTTCTTTATTTTTAAAAATAAATGCAACTGCATTCACACATTTTTGAAACTTCGCTTATCTTAGCAGGGAATCGAACCGACACATGCGAAAACAACAGCCATACTTCTATTGCACCAGTAAAAAGAGTCATTAATTATGAGGCCTCAGAAATAAATAAGGAACAAAAAAATTAAAGAAAGTGCTTACTTGAAATCTAACAAAAACATAAAAATGCAATGGGCCTTAATGGCCTATGCATTGTTGTTTCAGAATGTGGTAGGAAAGCTAAAATTTCTTCAAATACTCGATTGATTACCCTGTCTTAAGAGTAAGCGATAAGTTTGACATTAGGGCCCTAATCACGAACTTGTGCGACTGTTTTATTTATACTGTAGCGCGAGCCAGCGGTACGGAACTGATTCTAAAGAGAATTGCTTTGTGAGCGCCACCATGTAATATATGGAGCACCCTTTATAGCGGCCGTGACGCGCGTATTAACTTGCTGCTTTATTACGTGTAATGACATTATATGCGGTGTAAAGATAAAAAGAAGCATCCCCTAGCTGGAAATGTGATACCATTCCATTTTAAACACAAAAGAGGAATGGAAATTAAATAAAAGAGAGAGAGAGATGAAAACGCCGTTTGCGATAATTAAGTGTATGTAAGGCTTTACATCGTTGTGAAGTTAATTGTATTTTTGATCTAATTTTTAGGATTCCGAACCTCAAAAGAGGAAAAAAGGAACCCTTAAATGATCACTCGGTTGTCCGTCTGTCAAGACCGTTTTTCTCAGGAACGCGTGGAGGTATCAAATTGAAATTAATATCAAATACTCAGGTCAGCAGTCCCTTGGTATCATGAAAAAATCAGACTTCTAAGTCATCGCAGTTATAAGACATTGCCGATTTCGCCGCATTTTTAAGTATCTTGGTAACCAAAACCTATGGGGTACTTCCCGTTCACCTACAATCTTGAAATTTGGCAAGAAGCAAGGTCTTATAGCACAAGTAAAGGAAAAAATCCGAAAACTGTTTATTTGTATTTACATCACAAAAATTTCTTTGTACAAAAGTACCCACAAACTTAACTTTGCGTATGAGCAAGCCACCCTTATAAATTTGTACAATGACGTAAATAATTGTTCAAAGAATTCCCTAGCGTCCAGAAATTTCATCATTACAAATCTATATTAAATAATTTCGTTAGATTTTACAAATTATAATTTTTTATCATTATTTTTATTAAAATTATGTTTAGAGGAAAAAACTAAATTATCCTAAAACTAAAACCTATATAAAAACTAAAATTACCTAAAATCTTCGTGGCTGGGCGATGGACCCATGGTTCCGAGGACGCTGGCTGCAAATTATAATAAAGGTCTATCTTAGCCTGGAAATAAAATCACTTAAAAATGAAAAACATATTTTCACCATTAACGTGATTTAGCATTTGAAATGAATGACATTGGACTTTTTTTTAAATGGTTTAACGGCCAATTGGAAACAAGTCCATATAAGCCAAATCATAGTTTAAAATCACGAATACGTTATACCGCAGTACGGCCTCCGGCAACTAGGGCCATTTGGTGATCCATACTGCAGCTAACACCGCACTAAACTGATAGTAGGTTTAGTGTCGATTTAACAAGGAACAATTTGGAACAATTCGGTAGAGTCGTTACACGCTTTTATTTAATATTCCGCACAATATACAGTTTAATAGGCACTTGTTGCATATAAAACTATCACAGATACACACCAAAACTTACAATATACATTTTTTAGGAAAACTAATTAAAATAGACAACCGTCTCCGACAAAATCCCGCCAAAAAGCCTTTTTTGCACAGGACTTAAGTAATTTTTTTTCATTCGCTTTATTTATCCCTTACGGGAAAGACAAAGGAAGTTGTCCATACAGCCAAGTCAGAGGTTATGAAAATTGATATGGGAGCTCGCCAATTCGTTCTATTATTAACGATTTTCGAAACAATTGTTTAATTAAGTTTGTACGGAACCCTCAGGGCGCTTGTCCGGTTTTATTAAACTAACATTTAATTGCAGTTATTGCAAGCATTTGAATTTGCAAGCATTGCATATTGGGCCCGGTAGCGGATTCCTAATAAAAGGTGTTCCTAATCTAAACTTATACAATCGTTCCTCGTCGTAGTTTTTAGTCATTTAGTTAGTTTTTAGTTTTTAATTTTGTTTGGTACTTAAGTTTTTTTTTCTACTTAAGTTTTATTCTGTCTGGGGGCGGATGGGAGGGGGGGTTGACAATGTTTCTTCAAAACAGGTTCAGCAATTGCAGTGCGAATTCAATTAATTATAATTATTTGCCACCGACCTACTTTGATTATTCGAAATCTTCTATCTACTTTAGGAATTTGAGGCCCAACTCTTATCAACTCAAATCGCAGGGAAAGGGGACTTTTCCTTTGCGATTTCTGTTACCAAGTCTGAGACTTATTGTTATACTTTTGGTAACAAAATGTTCCCCCACGCGCTGCGTGTCGCGAGACGCAATGAACTGGAAACACGAGATCCCAGAACTTTGATTCCACTCTTTTTACTTCGAAAAGAAATAAATGTATTTGAATTTCACGTAAAACTATTTAATTTTTAGTAAGTACCGCAAAAGAGGAAAAAACCGGGCAAGTGCGTGTAGGACTCGCGCCCTTAGGGTTCCGTACAAAACTAATTAAAGAAATAATTAGAAAATCGTTAATTAAAGTTGTAGTTACATCACGTGGTACTAACTTATAACTTGCTCATATGCAAAGTTAAGTTTGTTGGTACAAGAAAAAAAGATTTTTTTGTGATGTAACTACAAATTTACGGTTTTCGAATTTTTTCCTTTACTTGTGCTATAATATAAAACCTTGCTTCTTGCCAAATTTCAAGATTCTAGGTCAACTGAAAGTACCCCATAGATTTTGATACTTCCCACAAATTACATGTCGCACAATCGTACATCGCACAATCGTACATCGCACAATCGTACATCGCACAATCGTACATCGCACAATCGTACATCGCACAATCTGGGTCGCACTTCTGTGATAATCCCGTCATTCAACTTTAGCGTTCCAATCGAAAACCGTTTGGTTTCAGTGTACCAATAACCCCTCAAAATATGCCAGTGATTAAATCGCCACCCTGTAAAGTGTAAGTACCCCGAGGTAAAACCATTACACCATAAATAAGTGTTGCCAGTGACATCGCTAAATGGGGCCGGACGGACCGGCGATGTGAACAGGGGTGGCACTTGGCTAAAATTAGCATTTGCACATCTGTGATGTGCCCCACCCATTTTCGGGTACAGAATCTAAGATAACGCGATCTATCATATCGAAAGGTCCGAGGTTCGACTGGGCCATGTACCAATGGGTTTTTCTCGAAACTTAAGTACATGTACTGACTGCTCTCAAACGGTGAAGGAAAACACCGTGAGGAAACCTGCATACGCCGAAGAAGAAATTCTTAGGCGCATGTGAAGTCCACCAACCCGCACTGGACTAGCGTGGTGGACTATAGCCCGCACGCCCTCGTTGAGAGGGTAGGCCTGAGCCCCAGCAGTGGGGAGATTAATAGGCTGTTAATGATGAATGATGATTGCATAGCTGACACTCCTATGAAGTTTGCGGTACAAAGGATAGAAAGCTGAGTGACCCAGATAAGGCTTCCAGAGAAACAAATTCTCAGACTTGAGCCAGTAAAATTAATATTAAATATTTGCGACAGCCCTGAAAGCGAGATAAGAACGAAGCGAGAAGAACCGCTTAAGTCTCCATTCATTACAAGGCTTGCACTGTAATTTGTATGTCTTTTATATTAAACTTCTTATTCAAGTGATTTAAGTGGTGGCAAAGTGGTCGACTTTTACTTTGAGGGCAGTTGGTGAAATAATGCCTGTTAGGCTGTTTCAACATGGAGCTAATTACTGTCATGACAGCTGACGACTTCTTATCCTGTAACTTCACGCGCGAAGATTACAGTTTTTTCTCGATCAGGTCCAAAATGACCGGTTTCTCTGAAAGTCCAGTGTGACCAAATGTCCAGGGTACCATAATGTTCATTGTCATGGCTGAACATGACTGGTCTCAAAATAACTAGCCTCAAAATGAAGTGACAAGAATGAACATGATGCTTTGACAGCTATGAACTAGATTATAAGTCTCGCAATTCAGCCGCCTGCCTCGTCTGTACCCGGCCAGCTAGGGACGACCTGCAGCTTTATTTTTGAATCGCTCTCCTCGTTTCGAGTGGTGATTTTACTAATTTTTATTCGACATCCGATACAAAAATCTGTAGAATCTACCGCTCGATGCGAGCGGAGCAATTCAATAAAAGGGCTCCTGAACATTTTGTACCAGAGCGGTTTTTGGTACAAGTACAATTTCTCTAAGTCGCGATGAAATCGTAGCGACGAAAACGTGACAGTTTGTTGTGTTGTGAATTCGGCTTTAACAAGTCTCCTGCGCAGCGGCCAATAAGGAAATAAAGTCGAAATCGCCAGCTACGTATCGCCGCCGCCGCGACTGCAATCGCTGTGTGTGAAACCAGCCTTAGAGGCTTGTTAAGATCGCGTGTAGATTGCACTGTTTTCTCCATTAGTAAAATTGAGTGGAACAAGGCTGCAATAATTTGCTTGCAAAATTACATGTAATTAGCAAGAGTACTAACCACAAGGGTGTAAGGGGCCACTACAACACTAAGTTAGTCAAATGCCAATTTGGTTTCCTGAATTTCATCAACAACCTTATATGTCCCCACTGCTGGGGCTCAGGCCTACCCTCTCAACGAGGGCGTTCGGGCTATAGTCCACCACGCTAGCCCAGTGCGGGTTGGCGGACTTCCCAGGCGTATAAGAATTTCTTCTTCTGCGTATGCAGGTTTCCTCACGATGTTTTCCTTCGCCGTTTGAGAACAGTCAGTAAATGTACTTGAAAATGTTTCGAGAAAAAAACAATTGGTACATGGCCCAGCTGGGGATCGAACTCCGGACCTTTCGATATGATAGGCCGCGTCTTATCTCCTACGCCACTGACGCTCTTCCTAAATTTACTTTATCCTTAATTCCCATTGTTCAGGACACGCGTATTGACACATTTTGCTTACGAATTTTGAATGTTTCGAAATTAAAGTGTGTTTATTTTTAATAATTTTAAAACCTCACCAGAGATTCCTAAAACGACACTTGACACTTTAAGCTCGTCGTTAACAGAGGGAATTCATAATTTTGCAATCCGACAGATATAAATTTCAAGGGTAGACTCGCTTTGAGCTGGGCAATGGTGTCATTTGTCAATGTAGGCTTATGGCACCGGATGCTGATAGGGTGTTAGGGTCTTCGCTGGATGTCCATCGTCCATCTTCTATACAATGACAAGAGTTATTGCTTGAGTTTGAGGCGTTGCTTTTCCTTTACTTCACATAGTACTTTTATTTAAAACTGACGCAAAACGTGCCAATTTTCACTCGCCGTTTAGTCAAACCTGATTGTCTGTGTTTTTGCTTATTCCCTCGAGAACCTGCTGAGCATTGAACCATTGAAGGAATTCCATTGAGTTTGAGGAGTTGCTTCACATACCTTGATTTAAAAATGGCGCAGAACGTGCCAATATTCATTCGCCATTTAGTTTAACTAATGCCTGTCTGTCTTTTCGCTTAATCACTCGAGGACTACTGAACATCTTTTGATGCAGTTTAGCTTGAGTTTGAGGCATTTCTTTTCCTCTCCATCTACTTTATTATTGAGTCCCCATTTAAAACTTTTCAGCACTGATGCCATGGTCTTCGCTATTATACAGGTGGAAACCAGAAATTATCTCACTCGATTTTTCTTGTCCAAAATTTTGATTCCTATGCAGTTACTTATTGACTTAGCTATTAATATCAATTTCTGACGCTAGGGATGTAGTTTCAATAGGTATTAGTAAATAGTTTTACAATATCTTGTACTATAGTTTAGGAATAAAGGCCGGGTCACACCGGATGCGTATGAGGTGCAGCGCAGAGCGTTGCAGCGCTGCGCGTTGCGTGGCACGTCACACCGGCCAGTTGTCGCGACGTGCTGTGCCGCAACGCAATCGCTTCACGCGGTGTGACGTCAACTAGTGAGGACCAATCACGGCACGGCGCGCGCGCGACGATGCCAGACCGCGCGCGCTCGAGTTGTCTCTGTGTGGCTTGACGCACGGACAGCTGCGCAGCGCTGTGCAGCATCGTGCGTCGCGTTGGTGTGTCCTCTCCCATAATATCCCATACATTTACAACGTCTAAAGCCGTGCTGCGCTGTGCTGTGCTGCGCCGTGCTGCATTCGGTTTGACCCGGCCTTAATACGTGATACCACTTTGTCGTTTCCATTCGTATATATTTTCTTGTACAGCAGCTATAAATTTTATATTCTAGACTACATAATGCGGTTCTTGTCTCCTATAATTACGTTTCTTTTATTCTAAAGTTCAAAATGTATAGGTATACTTACCTCACGGAAATCCTTGCTCAGTTTCAGGCTAATCTCGGTGCGTTAAATCGGAATTAATGCGAAACTCTGCATAAAATTCTCACTAAATTACAAGGCGGAAGAAATGTCATGAAAAATGGTTGGTCGTTAAAAATGCGACGGCGCGTAAAACCCGTGTTTATATTAAAACTCATGATTTTTTTAAGTCAACAAAACGTTTAACAAATTATGTGATGATTCACAAAAAGATCGCTAGAGTGCCTGTGCGTGGCCTTTCAGGGAGGCCCTATGTCCATCAGTAGCCGTTGATAGGCAGCACGAGGCTGAAACTACTAACATAGTGAAAGACAATTTTACATCTAAGTTATGAGAGAAAGACATAGAATCTTTAAAGTAGATAGGTCCATCTTTTTTCGATAGAAAGTCATTAATTATTCCTTGCAAATTAGTTAAACAGATAACAAAATAACCCGATAATTGTTAAACCTGGCAGCGGTTAAGCGAAACAGTAGCTATATTTAAACGACTAAATGAAACTTCATGAATTATTAACAAAATCTTTGAAACAGAATTGGATAAATGGACCCTTCGCACCGTGCTGAAATTTATAGCCCCATTGTCGGCCTTCTTTGGGTTAAGAAGAATTGCTTTGTATAAATAAATACACAGGTAGGTCACGACGAAGTGGCTATGCGAGATAGCTTTGACGTAAAAAGATTTGTACGTACCTATTTAGTACTTAAAAATCCACATAAGCGTTAGACACTTAAAAATTTACAAAAGATCTCGAACTTAGTGCCAATTATCAAAGTTTCGCCTGATATAGAGTTACGTAATAATAATACAATCAGGCAAAAGTCTACAAATAACACGTTATTACATCAATTTATATAAATGACCTAAGTTGTTATAAAGATAAGCATTAATTTAAGCCTGAGATATCTATATACGAGTAATTTTAAATGCTTGAGACTCCACATTTTACACTTTTTTGAGAGAGTGAGAGCGTCAGTGGCGTAGGGGTTAAGATGCGGCCTATCATATCGAAAGGTCCGGAGTTCGATCCCCAGCTGGGCCATGTGCCAATGGGTTTTTTCTCGAAACTTAAGTACATTTACTGACTGCTCTCAAACGGTGAAGGAAAAAAACATCGTGAGGAAACCTGCATACGCCGATGAAGAAATTCTTAGGCGCATGTGAAGTCCGCCAACCCGCACTGGGCTAGCGTGGTGGACTATAGCGCGAACGCCCTAGTTGAGAGGGCAGGCCTGAGCCCCAGCAGTGGGGACATATTAATAGGCTGTTGATAACACTTTTGAAACGATGTTAAAATACTTATTACGTCAACCAAATATACTATGTAGTATCTATCATTAATAGTACATATTTGTAATAAATAATTTAACTTATATAATATCTGCAGTTAGGTGCTCCACGCTACTCTAGCAGGTGCGAGAGAACTCAATAGATAAATCTCGACGGTAACCAACTCTATTGATTTATGGTGAAAGTTCGTTCGGCTTTTTCTGACTTTTGCACATGGAGTATCGATATAAAGTACTAGGTAAATACATGAAGTCTTTATGTAATAGATAATTATTATGGGCTCCCTAAACGATCATGCGGCATGACATGCATTACGTGCTGTCACTCATGCATGACCGTCTAGTTGTAGCGATTGACGCGCATGACATGCAAACTACATGCTGGCCGTTGCTTCACTGTATTGATTGATAGTAAGCATGATGGTGCATCATGCAGCATGACATTCACGTAAACGTTGCATGTCATGCAAGCATGATCGTTTAGGGACACTTTTAGGAATCCGCTACCGCGCCCAATATGCAGTACTTGCAATAATTGCTAGTTTAGGAAGTATATAATAAAATAAGTATACTTATATTAAAATTAGGTTAAAAATACAATTAACTATCACAAAGATGTAAGGTTTCGAATTAGTAGTAGCCCGGCCTTCTACCCACCTCGATTTTTTGCGACATTTGTACCATCGAGAGATAAATTAAATCCGAAACGTACGTGTTTTCCCAATATTCGTGATGTCCCGTCATGACCCCTGTGCTACGTGTTCTGTTCTCTGGATTCAGGATTTTAGGACAGGCATCTCTAATTAGGGTCGTTATAATGTCCAGCTATTTAGTTAATGACTTCTGCATGTGGCGACCTCGGATGTGTGCTTCTTATATAAATTACCTATGTCACAATCCAACATAGCTTTCTTATCCAGTTAAGTCGCAAAGGTTTTTGCACGAAGTATTTAAAGATCAAGTAATTCCGTCTGTATTTGTATTAGAATTTGAACATACATGTTTTATCTATAGATACTAATTCTGCTAATATTATGAAGGCGAAAGTTTCTAAGGCTGTGAGGATGTTTGTTACTCTTTCACGCAAAAACTGCCGAACAGATTTTGATGAAACTTGATACAGTGATTGCTTATATCCTGGAATAACATATACGCTACTTTTTAACGCGGACAAAGTCTCGGGGCGTCCGCTATAACCCCCTAAGTAACAAAACGCCTACATAGAGGGCGCTGTTTCACAATGTACACGGGAAAAACTTTTTACGCGGGCGAAGCCGCGGGAAAAAGCTAGTCTATACTAATCATAAAGAGGTAAAAACTGGTGAATAATTTGCACGCTTATCATTTAAATGTTGCGAAGAACCAAATGATAGCGGGGTATAAAATACACCTAACGCCATCTATTGACAAACTTTAAAACTAAGAAACTGGCACGATTAGAACGGGTTGATAAAAATTGAATAACATTTAAATAGTATACTTTATAACGCGAATGAAGTCGCGGGGCATCGGCTAGTCCGTTAAAGTCGCAAAGGTTCTCGCACGTAGTATTAAAAGATCAAGTTATTCCGTCTGTATGGTATAAGAATTGGAACATACATATTTTTATGGTCCATAAACTGGAAAATACTAGCGAATGTTTCATAAAAGTATGTTCAGTGGTTCATAAATAACATACATATTCACGATTTTTTTTAAATGTATGTAGTGTTTTGTAAAAATCATGTAAAGGATCATCGTTATTATTATAGGCGCTTCGGAGTCCCGGTCCACCACTCAATAGCTTCCGGCCACCTTCAGGTCGTCGGTCCACCCAATACCGATTAAAGTACTTATTTACTATTACTTCTGTGCTATTCATCATCAACAGCCTATTAATCTCCCCACTGCTGGTGCTCAGGCCTACCCTCTCAACGAGGGCGTTCGGGCTATAGTCCACCACGCTAGCCCAGTGCGGGTTGGTGGACTTCACATTCGCCTAAGAATTTCTTCTTCGGCGTACCTATGCAGGTTTCCTTCACCGTTTGAGAACAGTCAGTACATGTACTTAAGTTTCGAGAAAAAACCCATTGGCACATGGCCCAACCGGTGATCGAACCTCGGACCTTTCAATATGATAGGGCGCGTCTTATCCCCGAGGCCACTGACGCCCCAACAGTGGGGTCTGTGCTATTACTTGTAATGAATATTATCAATAAATTATGTCTATGTACTACATGACAATACATGATAATTTCATTATAGTGTATAGCAGAAGATGCTGAAAGGGATGCCCCATTTTCCCTTCAAAGCAACCCTTCACATGTATAGACGTGTCTGGTCGGGTACATAGGGTACCTAATCTAAAGAAAGAAATCCTATAACGGAAAAAAATAAGACAAAAATAAGTCTTCAATAACGTAAAGGTCTCGCAGACACAAACACTTTAATCTCGAGACAAGCAGAGCGCATCTTAAAAGATATATATTTAGCCGGCTCGTTGGTCTAGTGGTTTTGGCATTTACTTCGAAATGAGATACGTGAGTTCGATTTCTAGCTTTGTGCAATTTGGTTTGTAAGTACCTGCATGTTATAATCTGTAAATTGGATACAATTATTATATGTCCCTATATACAAGTCGAGAAATAATTTAAGACCAATTTATTTAGACGGTACACCAAGGTAGTTTTTGTATAAGTAATTAAACATGTAAATTTCCTTATTTCTAAAAGAATTAAACCCACAAAAGTACCGCCCCGATGGGCTGTTCTTAAAATAAATTTTGCCGCCCGCACCATGAACTGCTGGAACATAATGATGATGGAAACAGCTAAATTACTTCCCTTCCTCTTAAATAATGGCTTCATTACTGTAATCAGATTTAGTTGCCATTAACGAGTGCGTCCATTTGTACATTTCTTTCGTCAATGTAACAAATTACAATACAAATTGAGCCGTCTGAGAAATCATTTTGTGCAGAGTTAATTTTATGCTAAGAAAATTACGGTGAATATTATAATTTAGGTCAATTATTTAGGTCAAATAGTATATTTTACGTACATACAGTTTTCGTTACTGGTATGACGCCCCACTGCCTGGTGGACCCATGACCTGAAAAAGTTGGCTGAAAACCGTTGAGGAAGCAGATGTCAGAGATAATGGAAATAAGCAAGATTCGCATTATCAAAATTCATGTTTATTTAAATAGTTGGCACCATACTAAATCTGCTGATTAAAAAAAGGAATGATTAGAGTCCAAGACAAAATTTTTAATTTATTTGTGAATATTTTATTCTTTATTAGAATCATATATCTATCTACTTACAAAAAAAATGTTTTATAATCGATATTTGTAACATTAATACGATAATTAAAAGATAAAATAAGATTCGATTTTAAGGATAGATTCTGTCAATCGGTCTCGAGAGATTAAACATTATTTAATAAATTGTTTATATTTTCTAATAGAAGCGCATTAAAATATACCAAACATTTTAATAATCAAATCAATCAAAATCTACTAATAATAACAAACTAGGTACTATTGATCTTATGCAAAACTTTACCTTATTATGCCTTATTATGGCGTCGTATAATAAAATTATAGCAATAAAATAATAATACAATAAATTAATAAAATTAAATGTCGCAACACCTCTAATAAACATCAAATAGAAATTCATTGAACTAAATTGAAGTGAAATAAACTGAAATGAAGAAGTGAACGTTTACGTCCACTGGTGCCCCTGCCAACGAAAGGAAAATATTTCAAAAAGCTCCGTAAAACTGAATTCCTCGGCAAAATGCCACAAGCACTTTAGACCCATAAAATGCAATCCACTATCCCAATACCAGATACTCTTCAGGGTTGCCAGAGTGAAAAACTATATTCTTAGCTTAAATTTATTTCAGCGAATTCTAATATTAGTAAAATAATAATGTTCAAATGGGTTTTAGGCACATTTTAATTTTCAAAATTATTCCGGCTCTTTCAGAACCGCTTCCACAAAAAGCTCTAAACGTTGAATAGTATTTGGGTACTTCTTAAAATCATCACCATACTGCGATCATGAATACTATGATCGCAGTCATCATAGAATCTTGGCTCGCACCAATTTTTCGGAACATAAGTGTACGGTCTATTAAAATATCTTGGGCTTTTCGGCGAAGGAAAACATCCTGAAAACAAACTGCATATTATGCCAGAGATTAGAATTCATTTTTTTTTTTTTTGTGAAGTCCACCAAAAAAAGGATGCCCCAATCCTTTGACATAGCTCAAAGGGTTAGCACGTTGAAGTGGCAGTGGGCTGGTCACATCTGTCGGAGAACCGATAACCGCTGGGGTAGACGAGTTCTCGAGTGGAGACCACGACTTGGCAAGCGTAGTGTGGGACGCCCCCGGCTAGATGGAGCGATGACCTGCGCAGGGCGGCTGGCAGTGACTGGATGCGGAGAGTCGAAAATCGGACTCAGTGGCGCGCCTTGGGTGAGGCCTATGTCCAGCAGTGGACTAGTGCAGGCTGATGATGATGATGACTGCTGGGGCTCAGGCCTACACGCTCAACGAGGGCGTTCGGGCTATAGTCCACCACGCTAGTCTAGTGCGGGTTGGGAGACTTCACTTGCGCCTAAGAATTTCTTCTTCGGCGTGTGCAGGTTTCCTCACGATGTTTTCCTTCGCCGTTCCAGAGCAGTCAGTAAATGTACTTAAGTTTCGTGAAAAAACCCATTGGTACATGGCCCAGCCGGGTATCGAACTTCGGACCATTCGATATAAACAGGTCGCGCTTAGGGCGGGTTTCCCACGGAGCAGATATACAGGATTGCGGGCGGCGCGCATGCGCGCCGGACCAGGACGCGGGCGCAAACACGCGTGACAGGAAAACCACCCTTATCACCGACGCCCCTGACGCTCTCACACAATTCCCTCCCTCCCTTCCCTTTATCCTTTATCCCTTACACATTACAAATACATTTCTTTTTATACTTTGTACTTTGTAGGTATTATGACTTGTTACTTTGTAAAATGAGAAGCATCAGAAGTCAGATGGGATTATTGATCGACGCTTAAAATGGCCAGAATTTAAAGTTGTGTGGCTGACCCACTATTTTTATCACACTTTCAGAGAAAGTGTGCCTTTGGCTGTCAGTAGCGACAATAAAGTTTTTATTCGAAGGTTTACGACGTGCAATGCGGCACTTTGCAGGTATAACGTCTTCGGAGTTGTGATACCTTTCATCTCTTATTAATAGAAATAAAATCATGTTCCCATAATTTTGGGTTTGAGCACGTATGAAAAAAGTTCTAAAAGAACATTCTGCCTCTGTATTTATGTTGTAATTTATGTGAATTTCATAGTACATATATTTTTAAACGCATTCTACTAATCTTTTTTTCTTTTTTATTAATTAAGAAAATTGGCCATTTTTTTAGAACAAAGTTTTAGTCCAATTTCTTAATATCGCCGAACAATTTTCCATACCTATTACAACCTATCTACTCATCCGTTTTAATTGGTTTAGTGGCTTTAAGTCATCTTGCGGAAAAACAGAAGAACAGAGTTAATAATCTAAATTATAACACCAAAAAAATACCGATTTTTCTGTAAAGAATTTTGATTTTTTACACCGACGACATTTTATCCCCTAATTTTTTTAAATTTCCTACCCTTAGAGGTGAAAATAAAAAATCATTCAAATCGGTTCACAATCGGCTAAACAAAAAAAAACAGTTAATTTGAGAACCTTTTCGACTCCTTTTTGCAGTCGGTTCAAAATACAGTCTGTATAAGTACTGTAATGAACTCTTACCTACAAAACTTATACAGTGGAAACAACTGAACAAACTTTGGTTGCAGTCGGTGTCTGCCGGCGTCCGCGGTGTCGATTCTACAACTTGTGTCGCCGAGTCAAACCACACTCTGATTAGAAAAGTGTGTTGTCGCAAACTCTTCTTCAAACTTGTTTCGAGTAGATTGAAATTGAGAACATTTATAGGGAATAGTACATTTTAGACTTTCGCGCTTTGTATTCATAATTATATAATTATTTACGGGGTCTTACACACGAAATAGTTTTATTTACCTTGCCCGACGTTTCGACCAGGTTACACTGGCCGTGGTCACGAGCTGACTGGAGAGGCGAGCTGTCATTGTTGATCGCTGTGAGTAGTTTCTGAAACTACCCTCTGCAGATCTTGTATTATTGGAAAGTCCCGGCACACAACACTCACGGTATCCGCGGGTGTATTCGACGATAAGTCACGAGATTTAAGTTTATCGATCACTGGATTCCACGACGGTGACAATTTAAAACCATCTTCCCTATTAAAATTTTTGAATTTCTTGATTTCAATAGCTTCTCGCACTATCCGCGGATAGCAGTGGCGATCGGTGGACAGGATTTTAGGTTGGTGGAGCTCAATCCAGTGGTCAGTCCCAGCGTTAATGACGTGTCGAAACGTCGGGCAAGGTAAATAAAATTATTTCGTGTGTAAGACCCGTAAATAATTATATAATTATTTATAGGGAATACACGAATCCTGCCAGACAGAAGTTTTCGGACATCACGTCATGTCTTTAAACAAATTAATAAGTATTATTCTTAGCAGGCACAATAGTCTAATGAAACACACAGTATACAATACAGGACTTAGAATTAAGTGATCCAGCTGACTTGAATGCCTATCAAATCCTATAAATTTTACAAAGAAAAAAATTCAGTGATGCAAAATGGTCGAGAAAGTGATGTTACTTTATCCCAACTACCAAGTTTTTTTTAATTTCTAGAAGTTGCGGAACAATTTGCCATTGAAATCAAATTATCAAATCGATTTATTTGTCAATAGGAACACACTTACACACGGAATTTAAATGAATATAGGTACTAGGTATTAATTATTAAAATTGTCATTTATTAATTAACTCTAAGATTGTAGATTATATTATTTATACCTACCTACTAAGTATTACATCAGAATTTTTCTGTACATTCAGATATTTTAAAGGAAAAATCCAAACCATGTTACAATTTCTACCGATTCTCTCTATCCCGGCCTTTTCGAAATATGAATAGAGCTTTTTGCTTGCTGAAATAGGCTGAACGCGTTCGTTACCTGTGCCCCATGGCACGATGACAGGTGGCGGGGAACTCACGCGTGACATGCCGCATGCCACGGCATATTTTAAATTTAGAACCTTTCACGTGGACGTGCGGGGAATTCGAAATTCTAAAGCTTTCTAATGTAATTTCTGTTTTTTGTTTTCTGCTTTGTCATTCGCGGAAAAAATGTTTTTCCACAGGTTTCTTGTTAGGAACCACTCGTAAGGAAACCTTACATTGAAAGGACTTTAAAGTCCATATAGGGCAGAAAGGTTCTAGAGTGGCGACCGCGTACCGGAAGACGCAGCGTAGGCAGGCGTTCCACGAGGTGGACCGACGATCTGGTGAAGGTCGCAGGACGAGGTTGCTGGATGAGGTTGGCGCCGGACCGGTTGTCGTGCAGATCCTTGGGGGAGGCCTTCAGCAGTAGACGTCTTTCGGATGATGATGATGTAAAGTCCAGCAACCCTCCCTGGGCTAAGTGATGGCCAGTTACGCTAAAAGAAGAGGGTAGCGTCTGTTTTCATAAAGAATTATGAAATTTAACCAGCTTTCTACATGCGGCAATCCAACCAATAGCCTCCTGAGTCCTGGGAGAATTGAACGAATTTTTTATTTTTATTTTTATGTTTTAGTTATGTTTTATTTTTAATGTTTAAGTACTAGGAGAATAAGGACTAGTTAAGGACTGCCGGATGGTACTGGACGAGCCGCTATTGCATATTTTTAATTTGTGTTTGGATGAATGCTACTACCCAGACGAGTGGAAAATTACGAGGGTGATTCCTGTACCGAAGGGGGGTACCGGCTCGGACGTGAGTGCATTTAGGCCGGTGGCGGTCCTGTCGACGTTCGCAAAGGTGCTCGAATCCGCTCTGCAGCGGTCCATCTACTCTCAGGTGAGGGCGCAGCTGTGCGACGCGCAGCACGGGTTCCGGCCGGGCCGCAGCACGGACAGCAACCTGCTGTGCTTCGTCAACTACGCGGCGGCCGCGCTGGACGCGCGCGTCGGCGGACAGGTGGACGCGGCTTACTTCGACTTCAGGAAGGCTTTCGATACGGTCGATAATGACGTCCTCCTGATGAAGTTCGCGGCTGTCGGGTTCACGCCCCACTTGCTAAAATTCTTCGCGAGCTATTTGCGCGAGCGAAGACAGTACGTCGAATACGCAGGATACAGCTCGGACCCATACTTTACATATTCAGGTGTAAGTCAGGGGAGTAATCTTGGGCCACTGGAATTTATTATTATGATAAACGACCTTCCGGAAGCAGTGAGAGATGCGCGCTGTTTACTGTTCGCGGATGATCTTAAATTGTTTTTAGCGGTGAGTGACGCGTCGGACTGTGAGCGGTTACAGCGGGACATCGAGCGGGTGGTGGAGTGGAGCGAGCGGAACAAGCTGTACTTCAACGTGGGCAAGTGCAACGTGGTGTCGTACAGCAGCGCGCGCGCTCCGCTCCAGCACGCGTACGAGGTGGCCGCGGTCGCGGTGCCGCGCCTCGCGCACGTGCGGGACCTCGGGGTGCGGATCTCTTCCGAGTTAACATTTCGGAATCACATCGAAGACATTTGCAAAAAAGCATTTAGGAATTTAGGTTTTATTCTGCGCCAGTCCAAGGACTTTAAAAGCACGCTGGCCGTCCGGGCATTATATAATGCACTGGTGCGGAGTAGGTTAGAGAGCGGGGCCATCATTTGGAATCCCAAAAAATTCAAAACAAATTTCTAAGGTACTTGTATCTTAAAGAGTATGGTGTGTATCCCTTCTACCCGCTTATGTATCCAACCCTCTTCGTTCTGGGGATGGTTGGGTACTACAGGCTGGAGGTTAGGCGGGAGCTGGCGCTAGTGATGTACATTTTTAAAGTGTTCCGCGGGATGGTCCACAACCCGCCGGTACTGGAGTGTCTCGCGCTGTTCGTGCCGGGCGGGTACGCGCGCCACAGGTGCCTCGACCTGTTCAGCGTGCCCGCCGCGCGCACCAACGCCTGTCTGTAATGATACTGTAACTGTTTTCATAAATAAATAAATAAATAAATAAAAATAGGATTTATTAATTTATAAACAAAAATGCTGAAATCGTATCCAATCGCAGCCGATGACGAAGTATTTTAATATCTGGGTGAAAGAAAATTCTTCAGAGTAAATTTTTATCGCAAATTCTTTTCGTGGGCCGCGGGGTGGAATATGTTATCCCTAGGGGTCGATTCTTATACCAATTAAATTTCCAATATCTTAAGTGCCTTATGATTGGTGAATTTTATTGCGGGTCTATAATAAGGAAACGCCTGGGGCAATTAATAGCTGCCTGAAGAGGCCTGACCGGATTTTTGATTTCAATTAACCACACCGGCCGTATTGAAGCAAAAAAGATGATAAGACACAGCCACAACGGAACGCTCAGGGCCTGTTGCACTGGCCTTACACCGTGAGGTGGCTTCGAACCTTAGCTCGATTCAATAAGTTTTTCGAAACTTAAGCACCTACGGTCAAATAAAATACCACAGGTTTTTCGGCGAAGTAAACACCGTGAGGAAAACTGCATACGCCAAATATTAGAATTTCTGTTCTAAGGCGTGTGTGAAGTCCACCAAAAACGGATTTGGGGCACCGGTGGCGGTCGGGGTTTTGGCACAAAACATGCACGCACTCGCACACACAGAGAATCCTAGTTTTGTGACTGTGAACTAAGACTACTGCCAAGTGTTTTGTAATTTATGAATCCAAGAAGTTATTAATTTAATTTAATATATTTAAGTCATAATAATTGAACAAATTCACACACGGTTCACGGATAAAAATACATATTAATTACTTTTAAAATAAATACTTAATTAAAAACACCTAGAATCCGAAAACCAACAGATAAACAATAAGTAACCATTCACTATAATTTATTATTTTTGGTATAAATTATTATTATTATTAAAAGATCCTGAAGAAAGCTGTAGACTATTATAGATTCTAGACAGCATTAATAATAATGTATATAAAAGACTATTTTTGTCAGCATCTGTGTTGCTCTTAAAATGGGTACGACAGGCCGTCCGACCCTTGCAGGGAGGGATCATGTCCAATGTTATTACATTTGACGTTAGTATAGTGCAGGCGTGGCCAAGCACAGCCCGCAGGCCTGCTCGTCCGGCCCGCAACACGTTTCAATCGAGTCAGCTAACATACTTCCTAGAATATTAGTCGAACATTTCTGTAAACATACACGCAGTTTTTTTATAACCAATTGAAAGATATAATCCACAATCAGGAGATCCGGAGAAGTCGTCCACGCAACCTGTGATTTTTCATCATCAATTTACCTTAATTGAAGGATGTATGTCCACAATCAGGAGATCCGAAGAAGAACTAAGGTTATCGAAATAGCCGAGAGGATTAGCAAGCTGAAGTGTCACACTTGATGACGATTGGGGCAGACGAGATCTGGAGTGGAGACCGCGGGTGGGTACGAGCATCGGGGGATGCCCCGCCACCAGGTGGACCGACCACCTAAAGAAGATGGACCGACGATCTGAAGAAGGTGGCAGAAGGTTGGACGTGGAAAGCGAAGAACCATGTGTGGTGGGTTTACGATCATTATTGATCATGTTGAACTACAGATAGATTTTTTTGTAAAATTCATACATAGGAATATACATTATTTTTATTAATATTTTTATTAGATTATCTTTACGCTATATCCCTGACGGGGTAGGCAGAAAGAAAGGAGCCTCAAGTCTCGCGATCCTGACGCACTCGCTTCTAACGAGTGCTCTTCACGTGTCCCTCTGTGAGCACCCGCTCCATCTGGCCCTGGTATCAGTCCAGCTATTCACTGGCTCTTAAAAAGAGACAAACCTAAAAATTTCTGTTAAAAAATGTTTTGGCCCCGGTCGCGAAAATTTACCCATCACTGGTGTAGTGTGCAACTTAATATAATGCGAGGGTTGTGATGCCGGAGGACAATGGTGAATTTAATAGTTCAGTGTTGCCGCAACATAAATATTAAAGAGGATTAGACTTGTTGGAAATTTGTTGGCTCTGGAGCTCTATTTTTGATTCGCTCGTAGGGAATTGTATCGTCCCATGCGACTTAAGTCATACTCGACTTCCAAGTCGCACGACGCTGATTTTCTGCATTTTTGATTCGCTCGCGTTCGGTGTTGCTAATAATATTAGAAATGTAGAATTTTATCCGTTTCACGCAGAAAAAATAAAAACCGGTAATTACCGAAACCTAAAGCGGAACGTAAAATGCTCAGTAATGGTCGAAATCATAGAGACTGTATATGATATTATCTTTGCCTTTTGTTAGAAAAAGTGAACTGAAGTGAAGTGTCAGTGATAGTTGTCTCTTTTCTTTTGTCATATGGCATTTGACGTTTATTCTACCGCTCGGCTCGTCCCAAGCGACGATTGGTCGATACCACTCGTTGCCGTTCGAGCGGTTCAAAAATGCGGAGTCGAGCGAAAATCAGTAGAATCGAACGCTAGAAGCGAGGAGAGCGAATCAAAAATAGTGCGCCTGGATGGATCCGCACGGTTTTAATCCACTAAGTGTCTAAAAACATTGAGCTCTATTTTGTTTGCGTATTTGCGTAAAACATTTTATTAACTCAATTTAAAAGACAAAAATAACAAGGCAATAATTGTTTTATGAGCCGCTGGTAGCTTGTGCACTCGTCTGTCATTCTCGAGGTCGAGATTTCGAACCTTGGTTACTACCAATGACTTTTTGTACCATAAGATTGAGCCAATTATTAACTTAACTTTAAGAGCCAATATGTATCATGTTATGGGCTATGATAAATGAATTATGAATTATGGGCCAGGAATCCCTGGGGACACTTCGACCCTATGGGATCTGTTGCGCCAAACCCCTGTCCTCCAAACGGTGCCCCAATCCCTTTTTGGTGGACTTCACCTACGCCTTAGAATAGTAATTCTAAATGGCGTATGCAAGTTCCTCACGATGATTACCTTCACCGAAAAAAACATGGTATTATGACAAACCGTAGGCACTTGAGTTTTAAAAATACATTGGTACAGGCCAGGGTTGGACCCCACGATCTAACGAACGTGAGGCGAGGGCAGAACCAACTAGCTACCACAGCTCCACCCAATTAGTAGAGTTCTTTTGTTCGTCCGTCCGGATGAACGGCTCGCGTCTGTTCAGAGCGTAGCGGCTCAATAATTGGCATGCCACCTAAATCCGACAGAGGCAGACTACGGTAGCCTATAACCCTTGTCATACGAGGCGATTAGTCGGTCGCTGCTACTTCAGTTGTCGAATAAAATCGCTGACATATTTCGCCGCCTTCCTGACTGCAGGGCAAGCGTTTTTAACATTCCACCAAATTTCAAATCAATCGGACCTGCGGAAGTTGGTGAGATCCCTTAGGAAGTAAGCTGATCAATAAAAAAAAACACATCTAAATCGGTCCATCCGTTTGGGATCTATGATGCAACAGATACACACGTTAAACTTATAACCCTCTCTTTTTTTCTTTCGTCGGGGGTTAAAAAAGATAGACCAAGAGAGTTGTCAGCCAGAATTTTTAAAGAAAATTGTGTCTGTATAATTATACAATACACTGTAGGTATTCAAATACCAAATTAAGTAAAATAGTGAATTCTTAACAGCAGTATAAATATTACATCATGTTATATCAACGGAATGGCATAGTATTAGCATTGTACAGTAGTGCATACCATCTAGTAAGATCAAAAGTAGTACTCAGGGTCGTCACTCATAGATTTTTTTTTGTGGTTAATTATTTTTGAGAATTGGCCTCCCTTGCCTAAATCTATAACAGTATATCTACCCGTAAATTTCTGAGATGTCTTCGTCGGCATTCTAATCTTTGTAAATTTAAATATAATCTATACATATAATAAAATCGTAAAGGCCAAAAAGTCTGTACATTGAATATATTCGAAAAAAAACCAACCAGGGCGACTTAAAATGAGTAACTGAACATGTTAGAACAGTTTTTAAAATTTTTGTCTGTCTGTCTGTTTGTTTGAACGCGCATCACGCCTAAACCGCTGAACGGATTTTGACGAAACTTTGTATAGTGACAGTGTATATCCCGGAATAACATAATAAATCACAAAAATCTCGAAAATTTGCCGCGGAATAACAACTAGCAATAAAAAACTCTCATTTGCTAAAATTTGTATGAACTTACAGGTCAGAGTAGCCTGGTTATTATAGAAAGTGTTACAAGTGAGCCCAGTTCAAAGGATAGGGCTACTCTGCAAACTACCATAGGTTTTTCATTATAAACCCTGACTGACTGACATACAGGATGTAACAAAATCCCTATATTGACCGGTTACAGGGGCTCTCGGTATCGAATACCTACTAATTTGTTTTCTACAGTGACTGGCCGTTGGCTTAGTTGATGGTGAGTGGTAGCCACGGGTGGTGACCCTGCCTACTGAGCTAAAGGTTTTGGGTTCATTCCCACCCGGGGCCAACATTTGTGTTCGCGCGTTTGTTCGTGCGTTTGTACGCGCGTTTGGTTGGTTGGTTCGCGCGTTTGTTCGCGCGTTTTGCGCGTTTGTTGGTTGCGGGTTGTTCGCGCGTTTGGTTGGTTGGTTTGTTCGCGCGTTTCGCGCGTTTGTTCGCGCATTTGTTTGCGCGTTTGGTTGGTTTTGGTTATTTGGTTGGTTTGTTCGCGGGTTTCGCGTTTGTTCGCGCGTTTTGTTGGTTGGTTGGATATTTGGTTGGTTCGCGCGTTTGTTCGCGCGTTTCGTGCGTTTATTGGTTGCGGGTTTGTTTGCGTGTTTGGTTGGTTATTTGGTTGCTTTGTTCGCGCGTTTCGCGCGTTTGTACGCGAGTTTCGCGCGAATGTTCGCACGTTTGTGTGCGCCTTTGGTTTGTTGGTTGGTTATTTGGTTGGTTTGTTCGCGCGTTTCGCGCGTTTGTTCGCGCTTTTCGCGCGTTCGTTCGCGCGTTTCGCGCATTTGTTCGCGCGTTTCGCGCGTTTGTTCGCGCTTTTTGCGCGTTTGATCGCTTGGTAGGTTAGTTGATTTGTTCACGCGTATCGCGCGTTTGTGTGCGCCTTTGGTTTGTTGGTTGGTTATTTGGTTGGTTTGTTCGCGCGTTTCGCGTTTGTTCGCGCGTTTCACGCGTTTGTTCGCGCGTTTCGCGCGTTTGTTTACGCGTTTCGCGCGTTTGATCGCTTGGTAGGTTAGTTGGTTTGTTCGCGCGTTTCGCGCGTTTGTTCGGGTTTGTTGGTTGCGGGTTTGTTCGCGCGTTTGTTCGCATAATTTTATTGTAACTAGACGCTGTCTGAGTATAGGAGAGATAGCTATACCTACTTCCAAAATCCACGCATACGATGTTGCGGGCAACAGCTAGTCTATACATATAATAAAATCGTAAAGGCCAAAAAGTCTGTACATTGAATATATTCGGAAAAAAACCAACCAGGGCGACTTAAAATGAGCAACTGAACATGTTAGAACAGTTTTTAAAATTATTGTCTGTCTGTTTGTTTGTTTGTTTGTTTGAACGCGCATCACGCCTAAACCACTGAACGGATTTTGACGAAACTTTGTATAGTGACCCGGAATAACATTAAATAAAACAAAAATCTCGAAAAGTGACCGAGAAATGTCAACCAACAATAAAAATCTCACATTTCCTAACATTTGTATGAACTTATGGGTCAGGGTAGCCTGGATAATTTTGAAAATGTTTTGTTTTCTTCAGTGACTGGCTGTTGGCTTAGTTAGCGGTGAGTGGTGACCACGGGTGGTGACCCTGCCTACTGAGCTAAAGGTCGTGGGTTCGATTCCCACCCGGGGCCAACATTTTGTGTGATGAGCATATCTGTTGGTTTTCGGATTCTGGGTGTTTGTATGTATTTGAGTATTTATTTATAAGTATTATACGGGGTGGAAATTATGGACCGTAGTTGGAGGGAAAGTATTCTTAAATACTGAAGATAGCACATTTTACTCAAAGGATTCCTTTATTTTCAAAATTAAATACTTAAAACGTCACTTGCCTCAGCCGGGAATCGAACCGGACAAAATTTTTAAAAAAGCAGGAATTGATTCTGATGGTTCAGAATCAATTCCTTCTAAGTAACATAGTATCTTAAATTAGAAGAAGACCACGAAATTTTACATTTAAATAAATAAAAACTATTAGGGCTTCCTTAGAAGTTTATGTAAAAATAATAATAAATTACCATGAACAATTTTTTAGCGCAAATAGCAATTTTAAAGCAGTACAAAACCGTGTTTCTGTACATTGAATAAATTTATGTCTCGCCCGAAGACTTGACGACTTTCAGCCTCCGGAACAGGCTGGGTTTCGAAAAGGCTACAGCACCGTAGACCACATCCACACGTTGCGGCAGATTATACAGAAGACCGAGGAGTATAACCAGCCCTTGTGTCTTGCATTTGTGGACTACGAGAAAGCCTTCGACTCTATCGAAACCTGGGCTGTTTTGGAATCCTTGCAGCGATGCCAAGTCGATTGGCGATACATCGAGGTGCTGAGAGGTCTGTATAGCGCTGCCACTATGACCGTCCAACTTCACAATCAGCAGACAGGTCCGATCCAGTTGCAAAGGGGTGTCAGGCAGGGTGATGTCATATCCCCGAAACTGTTTACCAGCGCACTGGAGGACGTCTTTAAAACACTGAACTGGAGGGGACGCGGTATAAGTATAAACGGCG
Organism: Metalampra italica; assembly: GCA_949699065.1. Lineage (NCBI taxonomy): Eukaryota > Metazoa > Arthropoda > Insecta > Lepidoptera > Oecophoridae > Metalampra > Metalampra italica. The sequence goes on from OX452985.1 coordinate 9,219,211, forward strand.
AGCACATCTCACACCTCCGATTTGCAGACGACATAGTAGTGTTAGCAGAGTCGCTGCAGGATCTTGCGGAAATGCTGAGCAGCCTCAACTGTTCTTCCAGACGAGTAGGTCTTAGGATGAACGTAGACAAGACTAAAGTCATGTCCAATTCACACGTCGACCTTAGACCGGTGATCGTCGATAATGTCGATATCGAAGTTGTTCAGGAGTACGTCTACCTAGGACAGACTATACAGTTGGGTAGGAACAACTTCGATAGGGAAGCTGACAGAAGAATCCAGTTGGGCTGGGCAGCATTTGGAAAACTGCGTCAAGTCTTCACGTCGCCTATCCCACAATCGTTAAAGACGAAAGTTTTTAACCAGTGCGTTCTGCCAGTCATGACCTATGGCGCAGAAACGTGGACACTGACGGTGGGCCTGATCCATAAGTTTAAGGTCGCTCAGCGAGCTATGGAGAGGGCTATGCTCGGAGTTTCTTTGAAGGACATGATCCGTAATGAGGAGATCCGACGGAGAACCAAGGTTACCGACATAGCCGAAAGGATTAGCAAACTGAAGTGGCAATGGGCAGGTCACATCTGTCGCAGAACCGACGGCCGTTGGGGCAGACGGGTTCTGGAGTGGAGCCCGCGGACCGGTACGCGCAGCGTGGGACGCCCCTCCGCCAGGTGGACTGACGACCTAAAGAAGGTGGCCGGAAGCGGCTGGATGCGGAGAGCGGAGGACCGGGTGTGGTGGCGTTCGTTAGGGAAGGCCTATGTCCAGCAGTGGACGCTATAAGGCTGAGATGATGATGATGATGATGATGAATAAATTTATCAAAAAATGAGTGTGGGCCACGGAGTAAGGTGTGGGCGATATAAAAAAGTAACAGAACACAAAAATGCATTTTTAAATTTTTTTGTCTATCTGTCTGTATGTAATCACTAATCTCCGAAACCACTGAACGGATTTTCTTACGGTTTTCACAGGTAGATTAATTTGTTTCATTGAAATCGGATGACAGCGAAAAAAGTTATCGTCATTTACAGATAAATCATTTAACGTAACCACAGAATAGATAATAGGACAAGTAAAACAGGAGATATTTAAGAAAAAAATATATGGGATTTTTTATTAAGAGCAATAGAAGCCAAAACAATAATTTTTAGAGTTTCTGTCCGTCTGTCTGTCTATATTATGTTTATTCCTTCATCACGCAAATCCGGCATCAGGTAAAAACTACTTCATCAAATTGGATACGGTTTTCACAGTTGTGTTCCTGACGGTTTAACTTAAAATCTGGTGATTTTCCCATAGGAAAGATAGGATAGCAGAGATAGGTACCTACTTCCAAAATCCACGCTGACAAAGTTGCGGGCAACAGCTAGTAAATAATAAAGTTGTTTCTTTCTTTTTTTTACGAGTGTATCAACAAGACAATGTTTTTTGGTAAGTGGTCATTGATATTATTCTTTATGTTAAAATTAAAGACAGGTAATAAAATAAACCTGAAAAGTGCTAGTAGGACTCGCGCCATGAGGGTTCCGTACAAATTTCATTAAGTACCTATAATGTAAAGGTAGTTCATCATCCATTTAAGATCATAATCGCAAAAAAATTACTCGTACAATTTCAAATTAACGATTTTAGGATTTTTTTCTTTTACTTGTGCTGTGAGACTTCGCTTCTTGCCAGATTTCATAATTCTTGATCAGGGAAGTACCCTAATAGGTTTTGATTTAGTTCGCGAATTGCGAGTATCAAATTAATGATTGACATAAAGCCATTTCTTCAAGAGTGACAACAAGACGGACAACAAAGTGATCCCTTATGGGTTCTGTCTAATTCTTTTGAAGTACGTAACCCTAAAAATTCAATGAGAGCGACAAGCGACTAGTATTCCTAACTAACACTACCTAGATACGAATATATACCTAGGTAAATTAACAATATCGATTTCACGGGGAAATTTGTTTCCAGATCGTGATTTTGGGAGTGATTACGCTATTTTATTTAGAATTATTCTAATTATCCTGTTGGTCTTCTTTGCACAGTTTTTTTAACTAGGCTTTACGGCTCTGGAAGCAAAGTCCTTTTGAGCCAGTGTTTGCAGAGTTTTGTACGGTGTTGCCGTCCTGTACACGTTTACACCACACGTCTCGAGGGATCGAGTCGACGACATCTCAAAGCCTTGTGCGAGTCAGTCGCGTCAAAGCGGCAGAGCCGCTATAATTATAAGTTATTAATGGTCCATTTTGGCATGAGGATTCACAGAGCGCGAAATTGTTATGTGAAGACTTAGGGGAAATGTCAACTCATATGTTTTATCTGAAACGCAGTTGTATAATTCACGAAACACAACATTTACAGTGTGCCAGAACGTCCCCATCATCAGCATCATCAGGATTAGCCCCCCCACCCCCATTTTGGGGTCAGTTAAGCTTAAACAATGTATTCCACATTTTTTTTAAATCCCTTAAATGTACAGAAATACTCCCGTTACAATTTTTTAATAGTATAGTATATTCAAAAGCACAAAACACATCATCATCAGCCTAGTCCACTGCTGGACATAGGCCTCTCCCAAAGCGCGCCACTGAACCCGATCTTCGGTTGTCCGCATCCAGTCACTGCCAGCCGCATCACGCAGATCGACGTTCCATCTAGCGGGGGGGGGCGTCCCACACTACGCTTGCCCACTCGTGGTCTCCACTCGAGAACTCGTCTACCCCAACGGTTAACGGTACTCCGACAGATATGACAAGTATCATCCATAGACTACAAAATTTTTCGCTAAAATCTCACAAGAAAAGGTACGGTTCCAATTTGATTCATTGCTCAGGCATCACGCAAAACTACTTCGATTGCGATTTTCACAGTTGTGTTCTACACCGATTCGATTGCGATTTTCATGGATACAGGCGTGGATTTTAGGAGTACGTCGTATGTACAGACATCGTCTAGTTACAATTTTCCTATGGGAAAAAACATCACCAGATTTTCAGTTAGACCTGATTCACCGATTCGATTGCGTTTTCACGGTTGTGTTCCCAAGAACACAACTGTGAAAACCGCAATCGAATACGTGTTCCCAAGAACACAACTGTGAAAATCGCAATCGAATCGGTGAATCAGGTCTAATTGAAAATCTGGTGATGTTTTTTCCCATAGGAAAATTATAACTAGACGATGTCTGTACATACATACGACATACTCCTAAAATCCACGCGTACAATGTCGCAGGCAAAAGCTAGTATTAAATAAATGAATTGAATTGAAAAATTAAATAAAATGCTTTGCTCTAAGGGTCGGTTACTCTTTAAAAAATCTATACTTCAGACCAAAGATCCTTAATTAGTTAGACGGACTCCTAAAAATACACCGTGATCTGTATTAAGTTACTCCTGCTCATTGGTAGGTCTATGAATTGTATATGTTGCTGCTCGAAGTGACATATAAGTAATTAATAAATGAGTCTGTCGTCTCGACACGCTCTTCTGGCGCGGCGTGAAGCGAGATAGATATAGGTTACGGATATTAGTGATGGGACATACGATTATCTATACTAGTATATTAAAGCTGAATAAATTTATTTATTTATTTATTTAAAACTTTATTGCACTAGTTTGTACAAAAGGCGAACTTAATGCCAATGGCATTCTCTACCAGCTGACCTTTGGGCCATGCAGATAAATTAGTGGTAGGCGCAAAAATTTAAAAAAATATTTATTTAAAACAATATGATAATATAAACAGTAATTAAATGATAGGTAACTGCATACATTACAAATAGATAAATTGGTACAAATTATTTAAAAAAAAATACTTTTGTTACATAATATATACATAAATATATTAAATACATAGATATACCTACATAAACTATTAAAATAATAGATATAAATCAGACTACAAATACAATAACAATTTAGAACCAAATAAATGTGAAAGATGACTCCATTTATGTCCGTCAGAGACACTATGAGGACCCCAACAGATGCTCACGCACCAGTTTTTTGAACTGGAAATGACTTTTAGCTTTTCGGATTTGTTCCGGGAGTTCATTCCACAAGCGCGCCGCGTGTACCGTGAAAGAGTAAGAGAAGAAATCAGTGCGGTGACTAAAAATAAAATAAATTGTGTGTTTGTACGCACTTATCTCTGGAACTACCAGTCGGATTTAAAAAAATGTTTTTGCATTTTATAGCCGAATTCTTAACGAAGGTTTTAGGCTATTTAAGATCTAGCTACGCAGCAAGCCCTTAGGAGCCTAGCAAAAAGAAAAAGTCGGAAATAACTTATGCGAGCGAAGCCGCGGGAACAGGGTAACACTGTAATCAGACAGAAATTATTCTGGTACTAAGGCATGCGTGAATGAGCGATGCGATCATCGCACGTTCCCGAATAAAATCGATGTAATCGCGCAAACGTCAATGATATAGTATGTTTCATCGCACGGTCGTGCGAACAAAGATCGCGCGAATCGCTTAATCGCGTTGTATATAGGACGACACCTATACTTTTAAAAAGTAGATAAAGCGTTTACTCGCATAAAAATTACCTACTTAAATAATTAATAACTATGTCTTTGAGTCATTTCACGAAGCACTGCTGTTTTTGTGTAAAGTAAGTACTGAAAAGTAATATTTTGCTTGACTAGTAATTGCAGAATTACTGACATATTTTACAACCAATTAGAATTATGATGTTGTCGTGGTTTTTATCGGGCTGGAATATTTTGACTCTTTCCTGGATATAATATTTGAACTTGCTGTTACGAAGTTCTATGTACGCGATAGTTTAGTTTCGAATATCGAGGTGGATTACATCCCTAGCTAAGCGCCGTGGCAGTTCTAACCATTTCTCGTGGAATGTACTGAATTAAATACATTATGTCTTCATGTTCAATGTCTTAACTTAACTACAACTTATTCATTATTTGAACCAAATTAAATCTGCTAGTTGTTGCCCGTGGTTTCACCCGTGTTGGCCAATATTTACATAATCTTTACGATTATAGAGTACGGTTTATTATAATTTTCGATTAAGGAAAACATCGTAATCAAAGCTGCATACGACAAAGATTAGAATTTTTATTTAAAGCGTATGTGAAGTCCAAAACGGATCTAGGAACCGTTGCGGGTATATTACAAAAGATCCTCCAATCAGTCATCAATTTAGTCTTATTTTGACGTAATTAACTTTACACTAATTATGTCTGTTTATTAGGCTTTTACCTGTCCCTTTCATTGCGAAGTAAATAGCATAAAATATCCATAGATCATCTATCAAGGTGCTTTCACGGCTTGTCCCGCTGATAGCCGAGATTGTACGGGACTGTCCCGGAGCCGGTCCCGTTAATTACTTTACCCGAAAGTGTATTTTAATAGCCATCACTGACGCTTCGACGGAGAAATTTAGACGGTAAATTAGAATATTTTCAGTCGCGTTTAATTTGAAAGCAATTTCATAATAGCCTTTCTTTTAATATAAAGGCCGCCCGCGGCGTTGTTCGCAGGTTTCTAATTATCCGGGGTGAAGGCGGCTTTCTGTTTGCTTCTGAGACATTCTCTGAAAGATTGTTGTCTACTTCGAGCTCTAAAGATGGCGGACTTTCATGAAAAGCATTATACTTACTAACCTGTAACCGTATTTCACGACATATTGTCTCTCGCTCGGCGTGTGAACGAGAACTCAACGTATTTTATCGTGGCATGGTTAACTTCGCGTCATTGAATCCTTTCTAAACATTAAACAGTGAAGTTAAGACTGAACATTGAAGATTCATTGGAATTTGTTTTCTGCAAACTGTAAATAAATATAACGCAAAAGAAAATTACCATCTAGGTTTTGATCTGTGTGCGTTACTTATTGGATTTTGATCGGTTTTTATTATAATGCATCAGCATTTTCACCTTCTCCTGGCAGTTCATCTTTTATCTCTAACATTATCAATTGTAATAATTTAAAGTAGTGGTCTATACTCTCAATAGTTCGATTGTTTCGTCCAGTACCGAACTATTGAGCCTTCTTTAGTGTCAGTAGTTCGATTGTTTCGTCCGGTACTGAACTACTGAGCCTTCTTTAGTCTCAGTAGTTCGATTTTTCTTCCGGTACCGAACTACTGAGCCTTCTCTAGTCTCAGTAGTTCGATTGTTTCGTCTGGTAACGAACTACTGAGCCTTCTCTAGTCTCAGTAGTTCGATTGTTTCGTCTGGTAACGAACTACTGAGCCTTCTCTAGTTTCAGTAGTTCGATTGTTTCGTCTGGTAACGAACTACTGAGCCTTCTCTAGTCTCAGTAGTTCGTTTGTTTCGTCTGGTAACGAACTACTGAGCCTTCTCTAGTCTCAGTAGTTCGATTGTTTCGTCTGGTATCGAACTACTGAGCCTTCTCTAGTCTCAGTAGTTCGATTGTTTCGTCTGGTAACGTACTACTGAGCCTTCTCTAGTCTCAGTAGTTCGGTAAGGGGTCATCGGCGTTATATAGATATATAATATTTTTGTCCTATTCATTTTGAAAGTCGTGTACAGAGAATCGCTAGGTTGATTGCCCAGACAGAATATAGACCAGCTGCACAACTAATGGGCGTCCATGTGAGATAGTGCTGTTATCTTCCACCAGGGTCGCTGTTAGCAGTAACGATGCCTTGATAGCCGCTGCCACGGAATACTACTATAATTAAAATGTCGTTTACGGACGCTACCATTGCGTGGCAGGAAAATCACGGCACCGAAAGGCTTTTTAACGGATACGAACGAGTTATAAACGAGAGCATCCGTATGATGTTCTGAGTTTGAAAGAAATTTTTAAAAGGTCCCGAAAAATTCTTGGCTATACTACGTAATCATAATACGTAATGAGTACATTCGAAAGTCTCAATTTTTTAACAACCTTACATTACACGCAATTGAAATGTGTGTCATCATCATCATCAACAGCCTATTAATCTCCCCACTGCTGGGGCTCAGGCCTACCCTCTCAACGAGGGCGTGCGGGCTAATGTGTTGTCGAAATATGTGTCTTCGGACCCAAAGTTCCGTGCAAAAATCTAGCATGATAGGATTTCTGATATCAAAAAGTTGATCACAAGTTTCCTTCCCGACCGACAAACAAACAGGAAACCAAGTTAAATAAAAGTTTCTGAAAACATAAGGCTCTGGTTTAAAGCCTCACCTGAATCGAAGGCTACCAACACTAAAATACAAATTTTTCCAATACTGAAACGTGTTCTGTAATAAAAAGAAATATAAACGCTGCTATAAATAACCCTTTCCTTCCTATAGGGCTGCGGTCATCAGATTGCGTATTACGTGTGATATATTAGGCTATAGAGACCGCCTGCGGCAGTAATCGGACAAAATTTCAGCAAAATTTTTACGATCATGAAAATCTTTTCCACTTGCGTTACAGTACACATAGATAAGGTAGACGTCCGTATACTCGTCAGTGTCCCTATATAGTCGTCACATGATATAAAAAGCAGCCTGCTTTCGACTTAGTGTTGCTATCTTAATTGTTAATAATATTATTATGTTGCCATGAAGAGCTGTTGATTTAATGGTGGTACAACAGGTTATATTATGGTTCATCATGTGACGACTCTCAAATGGTGAAGCAATACATTGCGAAGAAACCGAAGAAGGAATTCTTATGCGCATGTGAAGTCCACCAACCTGCACTGGGCTAGCGTGGTGGACTATAGACCAAACGCCCTCGTTGAGAGGGTAGACCTGAGCCCCGATAGTGGGGACATATTAATAGGCTGTTGATTTGATGTCCCTATATTACTTTTCAAAAGTATTATAAAGTGGAAATAGTACTCTGATAATTGAATAATTTTGGCACTTAATGAATGAGAATGACGATTAACACTTGCCAAAATGAAAAATATATTGATAAATTTTCTCCGTAGGTAATTAAAATTGATCCCCTGTAATTAAGGCGCAGTGATGAGATATGGATAATTTATCATCCGAGAACTTCTATCAATCATTTTAAATTGACTCGGAAAATTAAAGGAAACCGTTACATCGCTATTTGAGCGACGTCTTAACAGATCAAGTTTTAAACTAGATGGTACAGGTAATAATAGTGAAGACCCTACACATAATTGAGGTGTCGAAATTGAACTAAAATCCTTAAGATTCATCATCATTATCAGCCGAAAGACGTCCGCTGCTAGACAAAGGCCTCCCCCAGGGGTCTCCACGACGACCGGTCCTGCGCTAACCTCATCCAGCTGAGTCCCGCGACCTTCAACAGATCGTCGTGATCCTTATGATTTTCATTTTGATGTCGATATAAATACATGACTAAAGACATACAATATTACAACAGATCTCAACACCGCGCTATCTACTCAAGGATAGTTTGGAGATAGATAAAGAAGAGAAGTTAGGGCAGACGAGTTGTGGACGATCAGTCCTTGAATGTCCAAATTTGTCGGAAAATTGTCCAACTCCCAAAATGTCCAAGCCCCAAAATGTCCAGCTATACATACATCCAAATCAATCTGAACATTAAAATTTTTGGGGATGGATGACAACACTGTATTTAAGTTTTCTCCCAAACTCGACCTGACATAATCAGAAACGTCACTTTCTGAACTAAACATATCTTCAGAGGACGAGGTACATGCTGTGATGTAATCATTATCCGAGTTTGGTCATTTTGGGAATTGGTCAATCTGGGAATTGGACATTTTGGGCATTGGTAATTCTGCGAATTGGACATTGGAGGACTGATTCGTTCTGCAGTGGAGAACGCGGATTGTTAAGCAAAGTTGTACGCTCCCCTGCCAGGTCGTTCGACGGCCTAAAGAAGGTGGCCGGAAGCAGCTGGTTGCGTTGAAAGACAGATAATAATGATGAAGGAATGGTGTTCTTCTAGGTTCAACCGCATCCTTGTCACTTCTCACGAGAATAAGATCTTGGTTAATAATGAATTTTGATTGATGAAGAAATCGATGATTGGAACGATTTATGATTTCAAATTTGTACCGCACGCAGGTGTGAGATAAAAGTCTTAATTGAAATAATTTAAGTCGAGATGATACGCTTGAAACTTTGGTACTAGTATTCTTTAAGTGTGTAATGATGTACTTGTATATTCTATGAACAAATGTTAGATAAGTCTAGAGAAAAGGTTTTTTTACTTTTATTCTTTCTATATTGAATGTAATTATACAGGGTGTTACAAAACAAGTAGTAAAGCCGAAAGGAGGTTAAATGGGGCCTTATAACGAGTCCATTCACATACTCCAAAAATTAAAAAATTAAAATAAAAAATATTTTTATTTTCACTGATGTGCAAACCCTATTTAGAAAAACTATTTGGGTCCCTGACATGACAGCTTACTAGGTTTGACTTTGATAATTATCTATATTTTTAATAGGTATTTTGTAACACGTTGTATACAGTAAAGATTTAATATAAGCCAGTTTAGTCGACTTATAAGTACGTTCTTTCTAATATAGGTAAGTCAGTAAAAAAGAAAAAAAAGTTACGTAGAAATTTATATTTAAACTTTTTTGTTTCAGATAATGCTGCACTGCGCAAGAGAATAAACAATGACTGAAAGTGCTTGTCTAAAAATGATAACGAACAAAATATTAAATAATGAAGCAAACGACACCTAGTGATCTAAACATAAAACGAAATATGCCTTACTTTGCACATGCGCCAAACTATCACAAAACAGCACACCACAGTTCATCAGCGTACCTTTATTTATCAAAAAGACCTCCCGATCCAGCGGGAACAAGAAGCAGATTATTCAACAAAACCAGGAAAGAATACCAAAAGTTTAACTTAAAAAATAGTACTCATAACTCGAATTTCATGATGCTAGTCGAAGACTTCAGTGATTACTTCTACGGGAATAGCAGTAACGATGTGTTTAGTGAACAAAGTGGTACAATAGATGTAGCCAATGAGATGTATGATTATGCGAATTGCTCTGCAAATGGCACTTTTAACGTATCGTGTTTCGGCAGAGCCGAACCGATGGCAGAATACAATTTCTGGGCGTTGTTGTTGTTGATATTTCCGTTTTTTACTCTATTTGGCAATGTGCTAGTGATTATGAGCGTTGTGAGAGAGAGGACATTGCAAACTGTGACAAATTACTTTATAGTGAGTTTGGCTGTGGCCGATCTACTCGTTGCAGTCGTGGTCATGCCGTTTGGAGTTTACTATTTGGTAAGTTTTAGATTATAGTTCTTAATATTTACTTCTAACAGCTACAGGTCAATGATACGACTGCGACTAGGAATTTTCTTTCTAATAATGTTTTTAAATCCCGCAAATTAAACAGCTCTATAGCGAAATGATTACTCGTCTAATAATCTATCGGCTACGGTATGTAAAGCCAAGAATGTAGAGGTCTGAATAAACTATTTGAGTACCTACTCACTTTATGGAGATAGATTTATTTTCGCTTGATTTATCGCATATTCTGTTTGTTATCTGTGCCGCATTAAGCTGTCATGGTGTTGAATTGTAAATGCATCTTTAATAATAATCACATGCTGGAACGTCTATCATTCAGATTCTCGTGACTGCGACTCTACACTCTACCAATACTTGTCACTTCCACTAAGGTGTTGACCTTCTGTGATCAAAGTTCAACAGAGGTCTCCAAGTGGAGCGTAGTCTAAACGTGGCACTGAACTGACCGTTCGAACTTAACAGCCTAAACTGTTTGGAATACTAACTTAGTTTTAGTTAAACTAAGTTTAGTTTTCAACAGTTGCTGAACAAACAGACTATTAACATAAATTGGTCCTTAATTTTGAGATAAAATAGTTTGTCAGATTAGAATCGCCAGGCGATACAAGGAATGGGAATCTATACCCCGTTGCGATGATTTGAGACATTTATTTTATTTGTAATGCAAATTTTAAGATTATTGATTTGTATATTGTATAGGTAAATAGTTGTCAATGTTGTGAATCTAAGTAAAAAACTAAGAGTATTAGCACTCTTCATGATACGCGCTTTGTATTCATTATTATTTGGACACGGGTCTTACATACGAAATTTTTTATTTACCTTTGCCCGACGTTTGGACTAGTTCAGCTCGTGACCACAGCCAGTGTAGTTGGTCGAAACGTCGGGGAAAGGTAAATAAAGTTTTCGCGTGTAAGGCCCGTGCTTAATAAACTAACATATTTATAATGGTCCGGTTGAAGTCTACATCCTGTGCAAATGTAATAATTTAGAACAACGTCTAACAAACACATTAAAGCAACATTACTCTCATCCTTTGATAGTGTTGATACAACATTACTGGAGCTAAGTTCTTGCGCGTGATCTGCTTTATTGCCGTATGTCCAAGTCCGATACAAGGGAACGCCGTAAAACTTTTAGGGGCCCCAGGAATTCCTTGCCATAAAAATATTTGTAATAAAATTATATTTCCCGAAAAGATATAGTGTCCTTTACTACAGAATTTCTCGGATTCCTTTTTTGATAGGTTCGAGAACAAATTTTATTACAGACTAGCTCTGGATTATAGAATTTGGGCTTAGGTTATTACTTTTTTATTGATTCGATTTTACGCTCGCGGTGATTCTATTTTCGTGTCGCACTTCGATATTGAGTCGTTAAATGTAAATAAATACATGTATCTCCTTTCCATAACAAACACATTCAACGAATTCTGTTTCATCACTCACAATTTAATGGTGGCACGCATCATATATAAAATACCTACAGCTGTATTCAACCCACTGAGAAAGAAGTATTACATGAAACATACTTCAAATACTTGTTTGTATATAATAGATAAATACCGTTAAGTAAAACATCTGCGCGTATAAGGCAATTTTAATTGTCTACTGACGCAGTTTGTTGAACACATTCTAGAGTATTACACCGTTTAGGTTTTGATGTACCAGTTGTGCAAAGACCGTTTTATTTGGTTACATTTATGATAACGAAAGTGGCTAAAATGCCTGGCGTTGTAATTATTACGATAATATGTAGTGCGTTATTGATATCTGTAAGTGAAGAGGCCAAGATACTAGCGTACTTTCCAAGACCTTCGATTAGTCATCACAGTGTGTTTAGCGTTTTAACTCATGAATTGGCATTACGAGGTCACGAAATACTTGTGCTTACTCCTAACCCTGTTTACCTCAAAGACGAGTCGCCAGCAAACATTCGTCAAATAGACCTTCACAAAGAATCGTACGATGTTTGGACTGAAGAAAGCATGAAACAGATGGGAAGCAAGAAATCAGCATGTGACCAAGTCGTATATCTTTTAAAAATGATGAAGTCAGTCGTTGTTGCCCAACTCAAGTCACAAGAAGTACAAGAAGTTATTCAAAGATTTGAACGCAATCACTTTGATCTTATCTTGACGGAGGGTATTATAAGAGGAGCTTTGATATTGTCACACATATTCAACGCTCCAGTTATTGAATTCAATTCTTGTGGGGCTCTACCATTTAACAAACGAGTACATGGCATTTCATCCCATGAAATATATTACCCTGATGTTGTAAAACAAAATGTTAACAATTTAACATTGTGGGACAAAATTTACAGCATAATGTTTTTAATTATGAAGGAGAAGCTGGTACTTGATTTAGATAATACATACGACGAAGGATTGAAAATATTGCTAGGGCCCGCTACGCCTAGTCTGAAAGAACTAAACAAGAACGCACACATGTTGTTCATAAACACTGACCCCATGTGGAGTGATAATTGCCCCGTTCCACCAAATGCTCTATATTTTAATGGCATGCATCTAAGAAAACCAAGCCCTTTGTCAGAGGTAAAATTTTTTAGACTCTAATCGCCTATTGCTTGTTTTAACTGTTTATTGGTTATATATGAAAAACCTTTAAATATTGCAGAATAGGTATTATTGGCTGTGTTATCTATCATTGTTAGTAATCTTTAAATACGATTACAATGTTTAATCTAATACGGAAAAAGGGATATAAGTTTAAGCTAAATTTTGTATTTGAAGGACATTGAAACATACTTGAATTCTTCACTCAGAGGCGTTATCTACCTCAGCTTCGGTACAACTGTCAGTCCATCTCAGTTGCCAATAGAGAAGTTTGACATTTTCATGGACGTGTTCTCGACGCTTCCGTATGACGTACTCTGCCAATGGAACAGAAAAGAAGTACTTAAAACACCGAAAAATGTTAAACTGTTTAAGTGGTTACCACAGGGAAGTGTTCTGAGTAAGTTGTTGCATATTTTACTTTTTGTTTCTGTATCAAGGTATTTAATGTTTTTAATTGTTTACGAGATGTTTCTAATTGTACTGTTGATAATTAGTTAATAAAACCAACAAATAGAAACCAAACATCCCTTGTACAAAAATGGTATCAGTGTCGGGACTATGGGACCATGGGTTACAGTGATAATTTTTGAGATTTATAAAAATAACCAATGTAACTTAGATACATAACCAATTAATGGAAAGCCAATTTCAGGACACCCAAATATAAAACTGTTTTTAACACAAGGAGGGTTGCAATCAACAGACGAGGCCATCGCAGCTGCAGTGCCTCTCATTGGCATTCCTTTAATGACAGATCAGTTTTACAATGTTGAGAAATATTTATTTTATAAAATTGGTTTGCGGATTGATTTTACTTCATTAAATAAGGATACGTTGACAGAGGCTATAAGGATGGTTATTGAAGATTCGAGGTAAGAATCTCTCTATTATTTCATCAAACACTTTTGAGTCATGAAGAGAAAAGGTAGGTAGAACATATAAATACACTAATCGAAGCTAGTGCGCTAAAACCTACAAATAAAGTGTGCGCTAAAATATATTTATCTTTTTGATACGTAAACTGTGACAATAACAGTTAAGGTACAAGAAATAAAAACAAACTTGTTTTATCAGAGTTAATACATTAAGACTTACATGGGAAGCGCGAACCGGAAGTATCCAAAACGAATGTTTAGGTTTGTAGCATAGAGTCAGCTACCTTTCAGTTTGTAGAGTTAATGATTAAATGAATAGAATTAATGTGAGCTAGTGATGGATAAAAAGTACATAGAAGCAAAAATTACCTTCTACTGTATGCAATAAATAAAAATAACTCAAAGTCAAAGTCAAAACTATTTTATTGCATGTAAGTGCACTGGGTACATTTATACAACGTCAATTTTTTATCTACCACCGCTTCCAAGATGTTAGAGCCGGGAAGAAGAAACGGCGCAACAAACTTCCGCAACACATCTTTTTAAATCGAGTTTATACATACAACTTTGTGAATGACCATGAAAATAAAGGAAATAAAATCACACTTAGTTTCTTGAAATTACAGTTACAAGGAGAACATAGAACGCCTGCGTTCGCAAATTCAGGATCGACCCCAATCAACTCTTCAGCGCGCCGTGTGGTGGACGGAGTACGTGATACGTCATGGTGGAGCTGAACATCTTCATTCTCCGTTGTCTCAAGTGTCATGGCTAGAATACGCCATGCTCGATGTGCTCGGAATGCTCGCTGCGATTTTTGTTGCTTCTGTTGTCACCTTGTACATCTTATTGCGTTTATGTTACAAATGGCTTTTGAAAAGACAATTGATACAAAAGTGAACTAATGTTTGTAAAAGTGAGTCGTTATACTTGTAGGTCTTACTATATTAATCTTCTTCTTCAACAGTATATTAATATGTCCCCACTGCTGAGGCTCAGGCCTACCCTCTCACGAGGGCGTTCGGGCTGTAGTCCACCACGCTAGCCCAGTACGGGTTGGTGGACTTCACATGCGCCTAAGAATTTCTTCTTCGGCGTATGCAGATTTCCTCACGATGTTTTCTTTCACCGTTTGAGAGCCACCATTTACTGACTGTAAATGGCTCAGCCGGGGATCAACTTCGGACCTTTCGATATGATAGGCCGCATCTTATCCCCGACGTCACTATCTACTACTCTAGTAATACGTATTATTATCATATTATCATCCCTTCAACGTCCACTGCTGGCCTTCCTCAATGAACGCCAACACACCCGGTCCTCCGGACGCTTCCGGCCACCTTCTTTGGTACGTCAGTCACTTGGCGGAGGGCATCCCACGCTGCGCGTACCCTACCCCCGGTCTGCACTCCAGTACACGTCGTCTCTCTGCGAGAGTGGTCGCTCGTAGCTCCATCCAGCCGGAGGGCATCCCACGCGACATCTGCCCACCCGTGGTCTCCACTCGAGAACTCGTCTACCCCAGTGGTTTTCGGTTCTTCAATTCTCTGAATAATTTTAGTATATTTTAATTTGATTTGTTTACTGATATAATAGGTATTAAGATTACCCATGAATCAAAAAATTTAGCCACTCCCATATGGATCAGTAATAAAAGCATTCTATGGGTGTCAAAATCGAATCAAATGAATGAAAAATACTCACTCACACATTGTCATTTTCAAACTCCATATAAATTTGTATTAGCAACCTCCTCCCGCTACTCCGCTTCCTTTGTCCGCACCCCCCCCCCCTCCCCCCATGTAAGTGGCACCATCCGTTCCCATACTAAATATTATGCAAGATGGGATCTCCACAGGGAGCGCGAGCGCCACCAAAGAGATTCGAAACTTCTTCGGATTACCAATTATTTTTATCGCACAAAATATAAGTACAAAGTGAATTGCCAATGAAAATACGTGGTTTACATTGTACCGTCATCTTGGCCTTGTTATTTTTGTCCTTCCATTAAAAATAATACTGGCCCAAGGGTTTGCATGGACAAAAATGTCACTTGATCGCCCATTGTCAGGCTAATGACGTCATTTAGCATGACAAACGACGGCCATTCGACCGCACCAAAGTGGAATCTGCGGTCAGGTCAGAGTCTGACACGCGAACGCTACAATGCCATGGTTGTTTACCGCAACCACAGAATATGAGCAACAGTATGTATAGATACGTGTAAGGAATGTCCACCTCTCCCTTTGGGTTGGTAACGTGTCCGTTTGCCCCCGTGTCGTATGCCGTTCCTATTCAAATCAACCACAGCTGCGGCTCAGCCCTACACCCACCCAACGTTCGGCGTTGGGGCTATAGTCCACGCCGGTAGCCCAGTGCGGGTTGGTGGTCTTCACATGCGCCTAAGAATTTCTTCTTCAGCGTATGCAGGTGCCTCACGATGTTTTCCTTCACCGTTTGAGAGCAGTCAGCAAATGTACTTAAGTTTCGAGAAAAATCCATTGGTACATGGTCCAGGCGGGGATCGAGCTTCGGACCTTTCGATATGATAGGCCGCGTCTTATGCCCGACGCCACTGAAGCGAAGCCGCGGGAAAAAGCTAGTAAGTATACCATACATTTAGAAAAGTTTCGTTTTAGTAAAACCGTTGTAATCGCGCGAATGTCAATTAGGACCCCTACCTATTCGACATTAGTATGCATTATGTATGCATCAAACATGTTTGATCGCGCGATCGTGAGATCAAAGTTCGCGCGAATCGCGCAATCGCGTTACATTAGGACGACGTAAGGCCGGCATTACACAGCCGGAATGTCTCTCTGAAATCATAATTATTATTAACTCAACAAGCCCGGAAATGTATACAATTTACAGCCTTACACGGTTTATTCCCAGATTATGAGTTTTAGCTTCAGGTATGTATATTGAACCGGCGGACGCGAAATAAAGACAGTAATTTAATCCATTGATATGAAAAGTTTCTAAACAATTTACAAGTATTAACAAGGACTCAAAACTTTCTCTGTCGAGACTTACAAATGTCAAATACATTTAAATTTTACCCGTTGAGTTTGTAACTACATCTTACTCCTTATTATATAGGAAAGTTTCTTTAATTCTCTTTAAAAGTTCATAATATTCAAAAATCAAATCAACAGTATATTACTTTACCATACTGTTGAAATACTGGCCTATCCTCTCAACGAAGGCGTATGAATAGTCCACCACGCCAGCCCAGTGCGGGTTGGTGGACTTCACATGCGCCTAAGAAGTATAAATAAATCCTCTCGACTTGACCACGTTTTCCCCGCTGACTGGCCTGTTGGCTCAGTTTGTAGTAACCCTGCCTACTGGGCCAGAGGTCGTGGGTTCGATTGCCACCCGGGGCCAACATTTGTGTGATGAGCATATCTGTTGGTTTTTGGCTTCTGGGTGTTTGTATGTATTTAAGTATATATTTAAAGTATATAATATTATGTATGATTATCAGTTGTTTAGTATCCATCCACAAGATTCGGCTTAATTTGGGACTAAACAGCCGTGTGTGAATTTATCTAAAACATTATTATTAATAATATTATTACGCCATCGCCACCGACTCTCAACTGATGATTCTCTTTGCCCTATCTTCGTGAGATCAGCTGAACTTACGGCTCGTTATCTTTAAGGTATACATTTTAGGCTTTAAGCTTAAAAATTACGATCAAATTTCAACGTTACACTAATTAGGCAGATACTTTTTCGGAACTTCGAGAATTTTGTGGGCAGAAATACTGTGCCTTGAGGGACTTACGCTTGAATTGTAAAATAAAGAGGAACTTATTTATAAATATTTTTGGTTTACATTAAGCTAACACAGAAACTCGATGGGCTCTTCAAACAGTTAAAAGTTGGCTTAAGACAAAAACTTAAAGTCATAATAATTAAAACTTGCTAAAGTACTGTCTGTGATGAGCGATAAAGGCGTGGCTCGAGTGTTAGAAGAATCTAACGTTGTTTCTAACGATAATAACTTGCCCAGTTTTTTCATGAATTAATAAAATAATTCATTATCATCATGAATTAAAAACTAATGGCGACATTTATTAGCAATAAAATACAAGTAAATTTACATAGATAAACTTTAAAAAAAGAAATCAAACTCAACTAAACATTACCTACCTTAAATACTTAACAAAAAAGAGGGGACAGCCCTACACTATTATATTATATATAATTATATTTTGTGCCTACAGGTAAAATATCTCCTCCAGCTCTGCGGATGCCTTGATGGTCCCTAGTACGCTCCCTTTGCTAACTAATTAATATAATTCAAATTATTTTATTTCCGACCGAATGTCCATAGAATGTTAGTTTAATAATAATGTATTAAGTACGTACAATTTTTAAAAAAATTGGTGTGTAAAATAACAACTAATATCATTTGCATTGTTTGGATTCTTATCCATTTTCATCAGACTTCAAAAAAGGATAATTTATAGATGTGTTATTTCTTATTTTTATTTGTTCGGGTAATATCTTCACCGATTGTGAACCGATATAATAAAAAAAATAAGGCATCAGTAAGTTTTCAATGTACTTACCTATAAATCATATTTTTTACAAAGACGTCGGTTTTATTTTTTGTAAAATTCAGATTATTAAAATCATGGTAAAGACAAAAGTAGAAAGTAAAAATATTTTTACATATTAATGTTTATGCCCATAATTTTTTTTTATCAACCAGCAAATTATGTATAATTTATTTTACTCATTTTATTTTTGTTCACGGCGTTGTTAAAATATCACTATCAGAATCCCTTATAATTTAAATAAAAGCAAAAATATCTTTACACAGGCAGTTGAGGTTAAATAACCGCTCACCTCTCAAACTGGGACCCAACACCCACATTCAAATTACGTGAAAGTTGAAATCATTCAGCAATTTTAACTGGCTGTAGGCCCTTAATGACCATTAATTTAAACACCCTTGCGCGGGTTGCGCCCAAATTTTACTTTTAGGTTATGTTTTCTCTTGTTCTTAACTTTTTTAGTTCTGTTTTTTTTCTTAATAAATGTCGCACTGTGATTATTATGCCCTTCGTTTGACTACCAGACTATTCATCATCACCATATCAGCCTGTAGACGTCCACTGCTGGACAAGGGCCTCCCCCAGAGATCTCCACGACGCGACGACCAGTCCTGCGCTAACCTCATCAAGCCGGGTCCCGCGACCTTCACCAGATTGTCGGTCCACCTGGTCTACGCTGCGTCTTCCGATACGTGGTCGCTACTCGAGAACCTTTCTGCCCCAACGAACTGCCCTTTACGAGCGATGTGCCCTGCCCACTGCCACTTAAGCTTCGAAATTCTTTCACCAGACTATTGCTGGGTTACAAGTACCCGAAAGGTTTCATCTCCGATTTGACCATTTTGAGGGATGTTATGTACAGCATCAGGAAATAAGTCTTTTTATCGCTGTCTCATCATCATCATCATATCAGCCTGTAGACGTCCACTGCTGGACAAAGGCCTCCCCCAAGGATTTCCACGACGACCGGTTCTGCGCTAACCTCATCCAGCTGGGTCCCGCGACCTTCACCAGATCGTCGGTCCACCTTGTGGGAGGCCTACGCTGCGTCTTCCGATACGTGGTCGCCACTCGAGAACCTTTCTGCCCCAACGGCCGTCAGTTCTACGAGCGATGTGCCCAGCCCACTGCCACTTCAACTTCGCAATTCTTTGAGCTATGTCGGTGACCTTGGTTCTCCTGCGGATCTCCTCATTTCTGATTCGATCTCGCAGGGAAACTCCGAGCATAGCTCTCTCCATTGCCCTCTGGGTGACCTTGAGCCTTCTTATGAGGCCCATAGTGAGGGACCACGTCTCGGTACCATATGTCATCACTGGCAACACACACTGGTCGAAGACTTTCGCTGTCTATAGGTATTTATTTGAGTCAATGACAACCAGCTGAAGTTATACTAGTGGGTTTAGTTTTTATATTCATTTAATTTATTTCCACAAATTACACAGCTTACATTCTAGCTACATTAAACATAGCTTTTACAAATAAGTATATTAATTATAATTGGCGTACTATGGACAATTTGGATATTTAGTTGGTTGTATGTGTAGTGTACTATTACTTTTTAACAGTTTGAAAGTTATGTTCTCCCAATAAATATAAATAAGTAGTACAGTCAACAATAGAGATAGGTAAGCAGGCACATTACAGAGCTCTATAGTAGCGCTGTACTGTGCCTGCTTACCTGTCTCTATTATCGACTGTACCACAGTACACGACAGTACGGAAACTCAGTACATTGGGTCTGAAACACACGCGCACATGCGCAGTGTTCACCTACACTAGCACACAGAGATAAGCGAGGGGAGACGTAGATAGGGCTGTGTTCGCTCTCCGCGAAAGCGGCCGAGCGAAACGCGTGCCGATCAGTGAGGGTAGTTTGGTTTGATGTTGAGATTGTGAGTTTTGTTCAACCCTAGCCGGTAGCCACTACATTCTGGTGCGGTACGTAGATTCAAGGCCACACGACTGTTGCGCCACTGTCGTACACTGTGACTGTACCTAGCAGCAATAGAAAATTCAACATTATCCCATATTTTTAAATGCTCTCCACACCACTACTGCAGTATCCTAAAACGAAAGAAATACAGGTAGAACTACATTGAATATTCGTTCGCTTACATATTAATTACCCTTCACTTATTCCATTCATTTCAAAATGTACATTTAAAATTCTTAAGTTTGATAATGAAAGGTTCAAATGCTTAAGTACACTGTTGAAGTACAGACACAAGTTAAGTGGCCAGATAGAAAATGTTAATGTATTTTTAGAGGTTAAGTTCCACTCAGAGCTGAAAGAGTCGTGAAAACGTCATAACTTCGCTTTGTGGGAGTCTGATTAAATTATCAAGCATGACGGATTATAATGAATATGAAATGAAAACTAAAAATGTTTTATTTCGTTAAACTTAATAGGTAGCTACATATAAACATAGTTGTTGAGACCGGTTATAATCATATCGTCTAAAAAGCAATTGCCTAAATCGCAAAATGCCTAAAATCAATGTCTAAATTGTAGAATGGATAATTAAGTATTAATATACCTAAAACTCAAATTACATATTATATACCTACATTATTATATACCTTGTGGTATTCATCATCAACAGCTTATAATTAACATGTCCCCACTGCTGGGGCTCAGGCCTACCCTCTCCACGAGGGCGTTCGGTATAGTCCACCACGCTAGCCCAGTGCCGGTTGGTGGACTTCACATACGCCTAAGAATTTCTTCTTCGGCGTATATACGCAGGTTTCCTCACGATGTTTTCCTTCACCGTTTGAGAGCAGTCACTAAATGTACTTAAGTTTCGAGAAAAACCTATTGGTACATGGCCCAGCCGGGGATCGAACTCCGGATCTTTCGATATGGTAGGCCGCGTCTTATCCCCGACGCCACTGACGCATTATTATTTAAATTAATTTAAGTATTATAAGAATAAAATGTTGGTTTAGCGAACAAATCCACATCAAAAATGGACTTACAAATCGATGACGGCTTCACTGTAAGTATATTTAGCATGAATTTTTTAAAAAAGCTACTCCCATATGGATGAGTAACAAAATCATTTTAGGGGGTGCCAAAATCGTGCCAAATGTATATCGAAATTGATACTCACTCACACATTCTCATTTTCAAACTCCATATAAATTTGTATGAGCAACTTCCTCCCGCTAATCCGCTTCATTTGTCCGCACCCCCCCTGATTTTGACACAGAATTTTTCATCGTTTCCCGTACTAAATATGCAAGATGCGATCTCCACAGGGAGCGCGCGCGCGACAAAAGAGGTTCGAATCTCCTTGATATTTAGCGTATATATTTAGACCAATTGCTACTAAATTCCCCGCAAGCTTCCGATTTTATATACACAGATAAATAAATACATAATATAGATATAAATCGTCCAAATATAAAGCCACAAACGTTTAAAATGTGTATCCTACGGATACTCGTAAAATTTATTTATCACGGAATCGCTTTTCAAAGTACTCCATTTGCAGGCGGCCCGTGTGTAGTTGTAAAACCTCCTACGAAACGTCCATCATAAATTTCAGTGCTGGAATTAACATCGGCCTTTACGAGAGCAAATCAAAGTCGAGGAGCCAATAATCTGATAAAGCAAATAAATCGGCTGGAAGAAGCAGAGTCCGATACGCCGCAGCACTATAAATACAAACGGTCATTTCCATTTGTATCAGGAACTTGGTTACTGCGGTGTAAACGTTGCTGTGTTCCAAGGACCAGCTCTGTGTTCGAGAACTAGATATTGAAAAACTATTCACTTTAACAACTGATGTGTCAAAAAAGTAACCGCGTTTTTGTTTTAAGTAGGTATGTACCCTATAAAAATAACTTTTTCACCTCAAGGGTATACTTTCTCATTCGAAATCTGCGTGGAAAACTGCACCTGGAAAAAACCTTTTTAAAACTTTTCTTCTAATTTGTAGAAGGTGGACATTTAAAGAAGTGGTCAATTCTAATTGTGGTTATTATTATTTGTGGTTCTAAACCGCCGAAATGATTCAATTCACCTAGTATTTTCCTCGCTGTAGTGAGGTGAAAAATTGTGTGTTGCGCTCGGCAGCAAAGATATTTTGCGTCTCGTACCTTGAAACCCTCGCTACTCTCAGGATTCTATCTTTGAACCACGAGCGAAAGCACCCTTCGCTTGCTCAGTTTTCAATACTAGTACTCGCACAAAATAACCAACTTTGCAGCCTTGCATAACAAATAACTACCTATTTCAATATAGCTTTTTTAAAACATAATCCTGTAGCCTACCTCTTATAATGAAGACAAAGAAATAATTATAGTTTGGGCATACCAAGACAGTCAAAAACATAATAAACTAGTTGCGTTTTGGCTATTGGTTCCAAAAAGACAACAAAGAACGATATCGACCTAATAAATAAATAAAAACATACATACAGCCGAACGTAGTACCTCCTCCTTTTTTGGAAGTCGGTTAAAAAGTGATCAACGTGTAAATTATACAGTACAGGGTGTAAATCTTGAAGCTTGCCATATTTTCAGAGACAATAGTTAGGAACGTTACAAATTAATTTGGAAACTCCCATGTCTACAAAATAACATGGCATTAGAGTGAAAATAAGAATAAACCAATTTTATGTTTATGCGCAATGGAAATAGACCAAAGGGGAATTCCTTGACTCTTGAATAGCGAAAAGCTTGAGAAAGTATTATATTGAATCTTTTTTTAAGCAAAAAAAAAACAAATTAAAATAAGTAAAATTTTCGGACGTGTGTTTTTTTGTGTTTAGTATTAGTATTAGATGGACCGAAGATCTGGTCAAAGTCACGGGAAATAACTGGATGCGGACGGTGCAGCTCCAGTCATAGTGGAGATATTTTGGGCAAGATTAGGGCCTTCAAATGCGGCAAACGCAGGTAGGCAGGACCTCAAAATTAATAGACAGAAATAGATAAATCGCTTAAGCCTATGCTTTAAACGGAATTTCCAATAAGCTGCTCGAAACCTTCGCAGTGAGAAGCGATGGATGCAATCAGCGTTAAGTTTGTATCGCATGCACAATTGAAATTCCTAATGGCTGTGGCCAACGTCGGTGGCGTAGCGGGGAGACGCGACCTGCCACGTCGAGAGGTCCCAGTTCGAACCCCAGTCATCCCAAACCATGTACATACCAGGTACCTATTCAATCTGGCCTCGAATAGGTATTCTATTGGCTGAATATCTAACTTTAAAAAAAATATATAACCGATTTCTTTGTGAAATGATTTATTTGAGTAAGTATATCGACCACTTTGTTGATTCTCAAATTTTTTTTAATTTCACCACTACTTATAGATCCCTTACAGAGGAATTATTGTTTTCAAATTGAAATGGGACCACCCTTGGAATATAGCCTATTCAAAAAAAAAACATTCAAATTGGTTTAAACAATTGGCGAAGGTATTGCGTAACCTACATACAAAAAATAAAAAATAATTTCCCTAGGCATTGTTGATGTGTGTATTCATCCTACAATTTGACACTTTTTAGTGGCTAGTACAATTTTGAAAATATTTTTTTAAAATAATCCACATAAAAATAATATCCCTAGGCATTGTTGATGAGTGTATTATACGTTTATATTAAGTCAAGATTTAGTCACGCTTGGCCGAAACAATGGCATCATTTCCTGAACACGGTAACGTGTTTCGAACTCGTTAAATAATTACCCGAAACGTGAGCATATTTCTGATTCTCTTACTACTATGTCATAAGGGTGATGTTTCAATGAAACCGCAAGGAAGGACAATGTAAAACAATGTTACTTACACAGCAGTTAAACTAATTATTACAGAGTCTGAGTCAACTTTTTTACAGCTGAGTAAATGTTCTGGCTGACTCTCTGACTATAGTTTACGTTATGTATTTCGTTTTTAGGTTTTTAATTTCGTATAATTTTTAAAGTGTTGTGTGTGTTGTGTTGTGTTAAATCTTTCACAGATTCGTTTCTTTTTATTTTCCCTTACTATCATTGGTCGTGGGTTCGATTCCCACCCGGAACCAACATTTGAGTGATGAGCATAACTGTTGGTTTTCGGATTCAGGGTGTTTGTGTGTATTTAAGTATTTATTTAAAGTATTTAAGTATGTTTAACAGTTGTTGAGTACCCATTTACAAGCTTCGGCTTTGTTTGGGACTAAACAGCCGTGTGTAAATTTGACCAAACATTATTATTATTATTGGTGCCAAAAATACAGGATATATTTTTGCAGTTTAATGATAAAATAAAGTTTCATTGCAGTGACATTTTGCTTTCTACAATATTTAGGGCTTCTTTCACCACTTCCTGATATTGTTACAGATAGTAATCTCAGAGATAAACTAATCTATCAGATAAATCTGTCTAATACATTATATAAAATATGGAATAATAGATCAGATATAGGCAATCAGATACCTGTGAAACAAAAAGGATAGGCTATCTGTCAGATAACCTGCTGATAGGGTATCTGGGACTTTATATCAGCAAGTGGTGAAAGAAGGCCTTAAGGTACTTTCCTTTCATGTACCGTTATTTTTTTTACCCGGTACTTATATGAAAGGGGTTCCCAAATAACGCAGCCAACCTGGCACTAAGAGGTTCCCACGGGAACCGAAAAATACGATTGCGTCTTGAAACTGTGTAAAAAGTCGTGGAATATTTGCTAGGTACCTATCGATAAAAGGATACGAAGACCGACCGACCAAACGACTCATTTGATAGACTTATCTCAAATCTTGTGCGTTGAACCCTTGGTCTAGCCTGACCTACTATTTATTCTGTAGTAGGTATAGACTTGAAACTAGAAAACTCTGAAAAAGGTTTTTTTGAATTCAATGTTTTAAATTTTTTATAGAGCGTCAGTGGCCTCGGGGATAAGACGCGGCCTATCATATCGAGAGGTCCGAAGTTAGATCCCCGGCTGGGCCATGGGCCCACCAATGTGTTTTTTCTCGAAACTTATGTACATTTACTGACTGCTCACAAACTGTGAAGGAAAACATCGTGAGATAACCTGCATACGCCGAAGCCTGCATACTCTAACTCTGAAGAAATCGTATAAAGTTGAATGTATGAAGAAAGGCCCTCTATTGTATCTATGTATTTGGCAACATCAGTGTATTTTGGCAACTGAAACCCTCTGAATATTTGCCTTTGGGGTCAATTATGCTATCCAAATATAATTCAGTGTTAGTGCTCTCCGAACTGTATACTGGATTGTGATTATCGTTTTCCGCTTTGATAATTGAGATTGGTAGATTGGAATTGTTTAAGAGTCATGTACTACAGCATTAAAGGGCTTCTTTCACCACTTGCTGATAATTTCCCAGATATCCTATCTGCAGGTTATCTGACAGATTGTCAATTTTTTTGTTGTTTAACAGGTATCTGATCGCCTTATCTGTCAGAAAAACTAACAGCAAGATCAAATGGCTGTTATTTATAGGAGACCTGAAGTGTGAAACACGAAAATATCAGACGGATTTATCTGAGTAATTAATTTTTATTATTATTATTAATTAATTAATTTAATAATCATAATAAAAGTACACTCTAAATATAAAATTGCCCTCCAAAATCGTCTAGTAGATTACTATCTGTAACAATATCAGCAAGTGGTGAAAGAGGCCCTTAGAGTTCTCAACGACTATTTCTCGAAAGATATCATCTGAAATGAGAACATGAGACAATG
The DNA here is from genome assembly GCA_949699065.1 of Metalampra italica. Taxonomy (NCBI): domain Eukaryota; kingdom Metazoa; phylum Arthropoda; class Insecta; order Lepidoptera; family Oecophoridae; genus Metalampra; species Metalampra italica. Next base: position 9,245,160 of record OX452985.1, read on the forward strand.
AACTTAACTGAGATCATTGACATAGCCTAAATAATAAGTAGGTAAGCTGATTTGGCAGTCGACAGTCTAAGCTTACATGTGACTGTTTCTATGAGAGCTAGATAAATGATTAAAAATACTGCTGATCTTGAAGTAAAATCATCATCACTGAGTACTATCAAATAACATATTTAGACCAAAACTTGATTAAATCAAAGTCAAATCAGCACCCTATTATTATGTCCTCACTATTGGGGCGTAGGCTTACCCTTTCAACGAGAGAGTACTAGCTATAGTCCACCACGCTAGTCCAGTGCGGGTTGGTGGACTTCACACGGGGACAAGAATCGGCGTATACAGGTTTCGTCACTATGCATTCCTTCACCACTTAAGAGCAGTCAGTAAATGTACTTAAGTTTCGAGAAAAACCCATTGGTACATGGCCCAGCCGGGGATCGTTCTTCGGATCTTTCGATATGGTAGGCCGCGTCTTATCCCCGACGCCGCTGACGCTATATGAATGAATGAATGAATTTATTTGCTAAAACATGGTAATAAGTTGTATGGAGTTTGTGCTTACACAGGATCTCATGCTTCACCATTTATATGGCATGCAAAATTTACATTGAAATTAAAATTATGTTTTGCGATGTCGATGTGACAATTAACAATCATAATGTCAATAAATTAATTATAATTATTGTTAGCCCTTGATGTCCTAGACTTGAATGTCATATACTGACTATATACATTCAACAATGGTTCCTAACCTACGCCACCGGCGATCACAAATCTTGTTCTGGTTGTCATAAAAATCCCTTTGGATGAGCCAAAGAAAGAGGCTGCGTCAAGCGAGTGGCTCGCTATGATTTATGTCGTGCACGACATGTGACGTGCGGTACATCACGCGATAAATGACAGACTACGAACCAGTCCCAAGTTTCCATTTTACGACCATCGATGTGTGTACTGACTTATATCCTCTCGATGTAGGTACAGTCGACCGCACGTCAGTGGTAGCACTTTGATCTTGAGCTGGCCTAGCCTATTAGGAGTTTCAATAGTATGAGAGACCGGTTTATACTGGTTTTGTTTCCTCTGACGTGCGGTCGACCGTACTCGTTGAAACAACGCGTCGTTAGGAACCGTGAAGCTCCGTTACGCTCTACTTACGGAGGAAACAGCCGGCATTAAGATATTTAGGATTTCATTTACGTCGAAACAGTAATCACTTATCAGCCTTTCAACGTCCGCTGATGGACATAGGCCATCCCCAGTAACTAATCGCCATCATAGTAAAAATAATTTTTCTACAACAAAATCTGACAACAAGTTTTTTTAACCGACTTCCGAAAGAAGGGGGTTCTCATTTCGACTGTTTTAACATTGAAAATGTTTATAGGATCGATTTCACAAATATACAAAATCTGCGATAAGTTCTAGAACTATAGGGCTACGGGGTCAGACGAGGGCTCAAAAGGCGCAGAATTTATCGAGACACATTATAGCGTTGAAAGTTTAAAAATCGGTTGGCAATTTTTTTGAAAATCGAAAAAGTTTGGAAAAATCACGAGATTTTTTGGGATGAAATTTCGAAAAGATTTTTTTTTAACGAATCTATTTGTAATATCGAAAAAATGAGAAAAAATCACCTCTGCGCTTAGATGGACTATCGAAATATATATTTTTTAAATTTTTTCTTTCATAGGTTCAGAGATACGTGACCCCAAAGTTGGGACATTTTGTCAATATCGCTGTGCTGACGTTATAGTTCGCCGAAAACTGAGCAAGCGAAGGGTGCTATGGATTGAACCACGAGCGATATCAAAGATAGAATCCTGAGCGTAGCGAGGGTTTCAAGGTACGAGACGCAAAATAACGTACAGTTGCTCATAGCCGTCTAGCTACTATGATACATTTTCAATGTACTAAGAATCTTGCGTACTGCGTAAAGTCTGTGGATTTTTAAACATACACAGAAAAAATATTTAAATATATTTTTATATGTATTTTATAATTGTGTATGTTACACGATATCTTCGCTGATTGCAGACGTATTTGAAAGATTTGTTTCGAGGTTAGTTCCATTTCAATTTGAAAACAACATTTCACCTCTAAGGATGGATAATTTAAAAAATTAGGGGATCAACAAGTCATCGATGTACAATCGTAAAATGTAGATTAAGTCGGTTTTATTTTTTAGAAAAAAACTGATTATTTGTCGTAGTATATATACCTAGACTATATAATAGACTATAGACTACTAAAATCATAACCCTCTTCTTGGTTTTGCCGTAGCGTAGACGCGTAAATATATCCGCTGTAACCACAGAACACGGAAAAAGCTCGCTATTTATAGTAATCTGTGGCAGTAACATATTTACTTACAGCCTGACTTTAGCCAAGCGGATAATCAAACCGGTGCGCTGGGTCTAGAAACTTGAAAGCCTAAATATACCGTTACCACTAACTTGACCACTAATGGGAAAGAATATTCGTAAATTCCATCCCTATACGGGTTAAAACGAACTTAATTTTATCCAGATGCATGCTAACGCCGAACCGTCACAAATTCATCCGACAGACCCTATTAGAAAATTACTTTGATGTAAGTTAATGTATTTTCGAGTACAACGGTCCTTAAAGGTAAGCTCCTTACATGATTGCGAGTAATTCTCCGAACCTACGTTTATCAATTTAATTTGGGTGATTTAAGGTGGCCGGAAGCGGCTGGATGCGGAGAGCGAAGGACCGGGTGTGGTGGCGTTCGTAGGGGAATGCCTATGTCCAGCAGTGGACGGTAAAAGGCTGAAATGATGACGATTAACGGAAGTGGGCAGTATTAAATCATCTGACGCAGAAACGATGCCCGTTGGCGTCTCATTATCATGTCAGACCTTCCATTGTTTCCACTGACGTATACTATCCGAAACATTTTAACTACACTTGATTCATTTGCAAGACTCAAAGTTTAACCGGCTCTTGTAATTAAGAATGCTTTCTGAATAATTAACCCCCTGATGTGTTCTGTAGGGATTTAAATAAATAAAGCACATAAATAATTCAACGCCGAAGGTCTATGCTATTACATAAACCATTTGCTGCGCAAATCGAGCCTCTCGACTGAGGAGTGCTCAACTTGTTAAGAGACAGGACACTTTACAGGTTAAATAGAGATCCTGTAACAGCTTTCGATTGTTTCATCATCATCATCGAAACACGTCCACTGCTGGACAAAGTCCTCTCCCAGGGATCTTCACGAAGAGCGCTAACACCTTGCATAGAAGCGGTGGTAGATAAAATTGTGTTGTTTAAATGGTTTACAATAATAATGTCCAATCTGAAAAATGTCCAACCGTTGAAAAACGTCCAATCTGAAAAACGTCCAAAATGTACCCAGTGTACTTACATGCAATATATATTTTTTTTCAACCTGATCAAATAACTCAGTACCTACTTGAATTGTAGATTTTTTTGTCAAATGTACCTACAAAGTGTAATAAACACGTCTTTAAAAAGCTGCTAACCTCAAAAATGTTTTCAAAAAGTGTTTGTTAAGGGCTACCCAAACTTTGCTAAATAAAGGTTGGTTGGTCATCTCTGCTCCTCGGTTTGTGGGGGGCTACACACGATCCGAATGTGGGACAGATTTTTTATGAACAGACCGAATGCGTTTAGAGATGTGACGGCGGTTGGACTTGTAGAGATGCAATCGAGCTCAGACTTATCCTTAGAATCATCTTATTTCCTTGTTGGTTTAGTGGCTTGAGCGTTAAACTCAAGCGTCATAGACATAGTTAATGGGTGATGGGTTCGATTCCCATAACTTCATACGCCGCGTCCTGGTCTTTGAAGATCACACGGAGGTTTGTGCGCTTCTTCTTCCCAGCGCTAACACCTTGGAAGCGGTAGTAGATAAAAATTGACGTTGTATAAATGTACCCAGTGTACTTACATGCAATAAAATAGTTTTGACTTTGACTTTGAGAGTCATGTAATGTAACCTATTAATTGTAGAATATGACATAATATTTGATAGCTGATGTTTTAAATTGTCATTTGCCGAAATAAGCCGGTTAAAATATAAATTACCTATTTACTTAGCTACAAGCGTGTAAAGTGTACTTGTAAATAATTATCATTATGAGGTCAAAAATATTACTCTTTCCATGTGATCCCCGTCTAATTTCCTTAATATTACATTTAGAAAAGCTTGCATGATTATTATATCCGTCCGACCGGGTCTGTCTGACCAGATCTGATGGTGTGTCGTGCCCTATCGACGATGTGCCGCCTGTACAAATGGTGCACAATTTGCAATTCAAACACCTTGATGTGTATTAAAATACAACCTTTGTATAAGCAACTTTTAATTTTGCATAAAGTTCCGGCTTGTAACAGCGGTTAGCTGTTTGTTAGGGATTGGTGAATTACGGAAGCTCTGTGGGAATTATAAAAACTTTCCGGGTTTAACTACTATTCAAATGGAAGATCGTCGAGGCTAGCCTCAGGGTAATCTATGCTTAGCTAGCTCTGAGTAGATAGCCGTAGCAGGCTTTGGTCATTAGCAGACAAACGTGGTCGTTCATAGCTAGCCTCAGAGTAATCTCTGCTTAGTTAGCCATAGAAGGCTTTGGTCATTATCAGACAAACATGGTCGTTCATAACTAGCCTCAGAGTAATCTCTGCTTAGCTAGCTCTGAGTAGCTATTTGTGTTTTGGCCATTAGCAGACAAACAAAGTCGTTCATAGCTAGCCTCAGAGTAATCTCTGCTTAGGTAGCACTGAGTAGCTAGCTATAGCAGGCTTTGGTCATTAGCAGACAAACATGGTCGTTCATAGCTAGCCTCAGACTAATCTCTGCTTAGCTAGCTCTGAGTAGTTAGCCGCAGCAGGTTTTGGTCCTTAGCAGACAAACATGGTCGTTTAGCTGGCCTCAGAGTAATCTTTGCTTAGCTAGCTCTGAGTGGCTAGCCATAAAGGCTTTGGTCATTGGCAGACAAACATGGTCGTTCATAGCTGGCCTCAGAGTAATCTCTGCTTAGCTAGCTCTGAGTAGCTAGCCATAGCACAGGCTATCGTCATCAGCAGACATATAAGTTTTAATATTTCGAAATTACATTTTCCTAGTGATAGATTAAAGCTGTATTCGACTATCGTTTTTTTATTTATAATTTCGCCACTTACATAGGTACCTACATACATGACCTGACACACCTCTTTCGCTTCGCTCAGTCTTATACGTATTTTATTTATAATTTTAGCCCCTATGCCATTTTAAGATTAAAAAATAGTGGATGCCACTTCAAAAGCTTAGCTTTAAAAATAAAGGTTTGCGCTTATAGAACGCGCCTCCTAAAAAATACTAGAAATCCAGCTTGAAGGTGTTTTTAGTAATTGCAAAAAGATTTGACCCTAACCGTTACTAATTGGAAAGACGAAGACCTATAAGATCCAATGACTCCTCAGGTCAAAGTTCAATTCCAATTGACCTCTGGAATCGTAAATACAACACAAGAATACAAACAAACGAATAAAACTTTTCCACAGCCCCAGTAAAAGTTTTCGAATCAAATAGGCAGGCGTTGTTCATAAACTATGTGGTCGAATGAAAAAACTTCGTTCCGTTTTTTATTTTAAAACTTTTTCGGTACTTATTCGAGTTTTTATATAAAACAGGACTAAAAACCGCAATAAACAAAATCATAACGAACATGACATTACGTCGTGAAAGTATTTCATGACAAGATTTCACCAAAAGTAGCACTGCATCATCAACAGCCTATTAACATGTCCCCACTGCTGGGGCTCAGGCCTACCCTATATACCTACGAGGGTGTTCGGGCTATAGTCCACCACGCTAGCCCAGAGTAGCACTGATTGGGAATCAATTGGCTCCTGTTGCTGATACAGAGGATCCTGTTTTAAAAGTTATATAATAATATTTAGTATTAATAGTAGTGAGGAAACCTGCATACGCCAAAAAAGAAATTCTTAGGCGCATGTGAAGTCCACCAACCCGCACTGGGCTAGCGTGGACTATAGCCCGTACGCCCTCGTTGATAGGGTAGGCCTGAGCCCCAGCAGTGGGGAGATTAATAGGCTGTTGATGATGATTAATAGTAGGTATAACTTATTTTTTTAGGCGACAAGAGTACTTGGCGATATACTTCGACCATTTTGGGATCTTTTGTGCCACACTCCTGTCCACCAAAAACGGTACCCAAACCATTTTTTGGTGGACTTCGCATGCGCCTTAGAATAGGAATTCTATCTTTAGAGTATGCAGGTTTCCTCGCGATGTTTACCTGCACCAAAAGCCTGTGGTAAAATAAACCGCTCCGAAAAACTCATTCATACGGGCCAAGGTTCGGGCCCACGACCTCGCGAACGCGAGACGAGGGCACAACCAACTAAGCTACCAAGGTTACAATATTACATTTTTAGTACCTACCTACGTATGTTATGCACACCTGGGCGGTTTAATCGCTAAGAGCCGTAAAATTATTTACCTAATTAAAAAATTATAACTAATTGCAATTAGCGCCTCGATGCAATAGCCCCACGTTGGGCGCCATTTTTCTGCACTCACAGAGGTTCTCGTGGGTAGATTTCAACCAGGGTTGAAATACGTCAGGAAGTCACCTGTGGTTCTGAAGACAAGTACAATAATAAAATATAAATAATTTATTTTAGACTGAGGCCATTTTTGTTAGTACAACACAACATTATTGTCAGATTCGATTCCCGACTCAGACTCGTGGGTTCTTTAAAATGTTTGAATGCAGTTTTACTTAATTTTGAAAATAAAAGAATGTTTCCTTTTAGTAAAATTTGGAATCAGTTAAATTTAGGGTACCTACCTACTTTGCCTCCAGGTGGCGTCTGAAATTTCCACCTGTATATTGGAAGCAGTGGTAGATACAATATAACGTGTATAAATTACTCATAATGCAATGAAATATTTTGACATTGACTCGATTCCCGTGAACGACGAACTAATTTATATAGGTACAGTCGACCGCACGTCAGTGGTAACACATTGACATTGAGCTGGCCTAGCCTATTAAGGAGTTTCAATACTAGGAGAGACCAGTTTATACTGGTTTTGTTTCCACTGACGTGCGGTCGACCGTACCTACAAGTTTGTACGGAACCCTCGGTGCGCGAGCCAGACTTGCACTTGTCCGGTTTTTTTGTTAGTACAACACACTCTTACAGACTATTGTTAGAACAAAAGAAAAATAAAATAAATTAAGTAAAATAAAAATAAAACAATAACGTGATCTGCGAGTGGTAATAGTACGTCATCCGCACATCAGTGGATACACTTTGACCTTGAGCTGGCCTAGCCTATTAGGGAGTTTCAATACTACGCGAGACCAGTTTATACTGGTTTTGTTACCACTGATGTGCGGTCGACCGTACATTCAAATTAACATGGCGGCCACGGCAAAATAGCGGATCAACAACAGCCTATTAATCTCCCCACTGCTGGGGCTCAGGCCTACCCTCTCAACGAGGGCGTGCGGGCTATAGTCCACCACACTAAATAGCGGATTAAAACCTTTTATTTTTATAACCCTCCTTCCACATGGGTAGCAAATTAAAGGTGATAAGGGGTAGAATCTGGGTAAAATACGATAAGATTTGTGAAAAGCTTTATAAATATATATTTTGTCATCATTTCAATTATTTGTATGTACCATTATCATGTTTTTATTTTATTTTTTGCATGTAAGTACCTACTTGTGTGGCAATAAATTTCTTTTCTTTCTTTCTTATCGTTGTGGAGTATCGGCCAATGTAAAAAAACTGGAAGTGCGAGTAGAACTCGCGCCGTGAGGGTTCCGTACAAACTTAATTTTTTTTAATGTCAAAAATCTTTATTAGTGACTTATAAATGGATGATTTGGTTACACGCAAAATTAAGTTTCTTCGTAATAGAAAAACTACTTTTTTTGTGATGTACTTATCTACAAATTTACTGTTTTCGGATTTTTCCCATTTACTTGTCCTACATTGCTTCTTGCCAAATTTCAAGATTCAATCCAATTCTGTACTCTTTATTGCACAAAAAATAAAACAGACCACAATAAACAGTAGATTTAGAAGGTTCTAGGTCAACCGGAAGTACCCCATAGGTTTTCATTACCAAAATACTCAAAATTGCGGCAAAAACTGTAATATGTTTTTACTGTGTTGACTTAGAATTTTGATTTTTAACAGCTCTAAGGGAATGCAGACTCAGGTAGGTATTTGATATTAATTTTAACTTGATACCTCCACGCGTTCCTGGAGAAAAAGCGTCTTGACAGACGAGACGGACAAGAAGTGATCCTTTAGGGGTTCCTTTTTTCCTTTTGAGGTACGGAACCCTAAAACGCCCAATGATGTAATTTAATAATACTTGGTATAACTTTTATAGATGATTAGATTACACAGTAAACAGTTTTAACGACACAGCGTTTTATGATGGACTTACAGTCAAGTTAATTAAGAAAAATAATCATCACATGAAACTTCGGTTTAGGGGGTTTTCGACTTCGAGATTAGAGAATATAATGCAGCAATAGAAACATGCGCCTCATCTACGGCGTCATCAACAACAATCAATAAATTTTGTTGATTGTTGTTGGTGGAAAAGATTTAATCTTCGTCAAATTGACCAATATCTTATTTTGTTATTAGGCGGCGCTGTCTAATGAAGAAAGCGCGGATACGGTTGGTAGGTACTGGTCGCGACGTGTGGGACTCACTCAACACATCACATCATCATCACCATCAGCCTGTACTAGTCCAATGCTGGACATAGGCATCCCACAAGGCGCGCCACTGAACCCGATTCTCTGTTCTCCGCATCCAGTCACTGTCAGCCGCCTCACGCAGGTCCTCGCTCCGTCTAGCCGGGGGGCGTCCCACACTACGCTTGCCAAGTCGTGGTCTCCACTCGAGAACTCGTCTACCCCAGCGGTTATCGGTTCTCCGGCAGATGTGACCAGCCCACTGTCACTTCAACGTGCTACCCCTTTGAGCTATGTCGAAGGCTTTGGTTACATAAGTACCTATCGTGTTATTTCATAAACTTATTACATAAAAGCCAGAATTCTCACCGCCAAATTATCAGTTAACCATACAAAATATCAAAGATTTTTTTTTTTTTTAGTTCATTATATTTTTAAAGATTTTAACCTTTACATTTTACCTTTAAGTTTGTGGTACCGACAGTCAATGAATAATTATGAAGATAATCTGAAGAATTCATATATCATTAACAAATGAGCAAAACGGAGCCACGGAATCAAACTCCCAAAAATATTAAAAAGCACTTGAACAAAATGGTGGTTCAGAAAAGTAATTTACCGAATGCGTGACTCCGAACAACTCTACGGTTGTATATTTTAACACGACACAAACACAACCAACAAAAACGTTTAACGAGCATCGTGTCAAGATTAAAAACATAAATTCCCAAACAAAACTTGAGAAGCGGCGGCCATAAACAATTAATTAAGACAAGCCCTCATTAGGGTGTGATGCGAGGATTACAACTTTTTCAATCAAAGCCGTTTTGGTTGGCAAATGAGTTTTGAACTGGGCGTTGAAATATTGGTCTTAGTGGAACGAGCTGTAAGTCAAGACTGTAACGTTAGAGGGTTTCACAGAAATGATCACGACGATCGCTTACCCCAATAAGGATACGCCTTGTTGGCCTAATGGCAATGAGACAGACAATTTTATTCAAAATTAAAGACTGGATTTGCGGTAGAAGATAATGTAATGTGTAATTTATTAGTGTAAGAGTATTCTTTATACCTAGGTAAATAAAACCTTTTAGACTAGGTTACTTTACAAACCTCTATTCTTAACGCGTTTATTTATGGCAATGACCTTTGACATAATATTGTAAGTACTTCAGCCATTTTTACTTAGCAATCTTTCTAGATGTAAAAAACGGAGATGATACACTAACCATTTACAGAAAACCGTATATAAATCGGTCAAACCGTTTTGGAGTTATGTGGCAAGATTCGTTTGCTGTTAGACGCTGTACACTATTACAAACACACAAGCAAAGAAACAAACAAACAAATACCTTCTCCGTTCCGTTAAGGGAAAAAGCTGCAAATGCTCATGACATCGAACGATATATCGCACAAATGACACTTCGCAATATCATACATCGCACACTCGTGTTTCGCACTAATGATACTTCGCATAAATGACATATCGTATCGCACTATCGTATATCGCACAGTCGTATGTCGCACTAACGATACTTCGCATAAATGACATATCGTATCGCACTATCGTATATCGCTCAGTCGTATGTCGCACTAACGATACTTCGCATAAATGACATATCGTATCGCACTATCGTATATCGCACAGTCGTATGTCGCACTAACGATACTTCGCACAAATGACATATCGCACTATCGTACATCGCACACTCGTATTTCGCACTAACGTTACTTCGCACAAATGACATAACGCACTATCGTACATCGCACACTCGTGTTTCGCACTAATGATACTTCGCACAAGCGTGTGTCGCACTCCAGGTAGTAATTCCCATTTACTTACCTAATGATAAACATTATGAAGGTTTCCAACAGAAAACATACGAAGAATAATGTTAAACGATCATTTATTATAAGCGTTTGTTTTCTATACATGTTTCCGTGTTAAAAGAAGCGTGTTGAGGTATTACATTAGAAGGTACATTTATTACCAACTTCTTGCCGGAGCGGGATGTCTGTGAAGGAAATAATGTGGCAGTGAAATATAGCAGTGAATATTAAGTATCAACGACTAAGTAGGCGTTCTGTAGGTGTTTGTTCACTTACACTTTGAAGGGTACAAGTCTAGAGCGATAAATGGCACAAATCGAACTCTTACAAAATTAAATGATAACCACCAATCTAGTTTAATAGATAGATACTATAATAGAATAATATAAACTTATTTTGGCGGTCGTTAAATTTATATTAGAAACTAGCTGTTGCCCGCGACTTCGTCCGCGTGGATTCTGGAAGTAGGTACCTATCTCTGCTATGTACAGACATACATCGTCTAGTTATAACTTTCCAATGGTAAAATGGATCATTCTAAGTACCTTCACCATAATTTAAGGTATACCATACCTTCAGGAACAAACTATGAACACCGTATCCAATTTGGTGAAGACAGATAAAAATTTAAAAAATTGTTGTTTTCACTTCTATTTCTCATAAGACTTCTCATATCAATTTTTATTATACGTGTGTATTTTTTAACTAATACAGTATGGGCAAAACCAAAACCATAGGAGATACAGGGAAACTGTCTTAGGAACCTTTAGGTATTTTTTCGTGATATCAATTTTGACATAGTAATCGGAGCAGCTGGAGTTCGGGTGGCATGCATGAATAAGTAGTAAGTTCCTAAGTACATTGCACAGTCTGTTTTATAAGAAAACATTTTATTAAATTTGACTAACTTCTGCTGCTTGGTTTTTTTTCTTCCGATACAATAAAATGATTCTAACATGAAACTAAGTCGATACGCATTTTTTAAAAATAATAAAAATTATTTTTCACTGGCGTTCTATGAGAAAACATTTTATTGAATTTGACTATCTTCTGCTGCTCAGATTTTTTTCTTCCGATATAATGAAGTGATCCCTACATGAAACTGAGTCGAACCGCATTAAAAAAAATATGTGCAAATTGTCTCATTTTTATGGACAACACACGCTTGACCAAAAAATTTCTATGTCATAAGACACTTTCCCTGCATCTCCTATGGTTTCGGACTTGCCTATACTGTCCCAGTTAAAAAAAACTCTGATATCTCCTATGTCTATGACATCGTCTTGTTACGTTAAATGATTTATCTGTAAATGACGATAACTTTTTTCGCTGTCATCCGATTTCTATGAAACAAAGCCTATAAGTTGCGCCAGGCTGTGCTTAATCTACCTGTGAAAACCGCAAGAAAATCCGTTCAGTAGTTTCGGAGATTAGCGATTACAGACAGACAGAAAGACAGAAAGACAGACAGACAGAAAGACAGAAAGACAAAAAAATTTAAAAACGCTTTTTTGTGTTCTGTTACTCTTTTTTTATCGTCCACAATCATTTTTTTATAAATTTATTCAAAGTACAGACACACGGTTTCTACAGATTTATTATAAGTATAGAAGATATAGATTTTTTACGCGTGTAGCTGTAGATATACGTGGTTGAGTTAGTAAGGCCACAAAATGGAATCCTGTTTCGTAACCGAGTTACGATTTTGAGTTGCTGTTGATTTTGGTATGAAATGATAATAATTTTGAAGTGGCAACTAATACTAAGCATGATAATTTTGCATAATGTAATTTCCTAAAATATTTATGTCGTACGCCTAAGGGAAAAACATAGAGAAGGCAAATAAAGTGTACCATCCTTAATAACCAGCTATGTTTACGAATAAAGGTTTGAGTTTGGGTGGTATTACAGAATTTTTCTCAAGGTGGTAGCTTTGTCACACAACTGTGGAACGGTCATCCCGCGCATATCCGTGACAGTCCCACAGTAACATCTTTCAAACATAGATTAAAAGAGCACTTCCTTTCCAACTTGTCGTAATTTTATGTATGTAGGTATTTAATCATATATATTATAGTATGTATTATAGTATGTATAGTATATTTATAGTATGTTATTAACTTATTAATATGTTATGTATGTATGTGTATATTATATTATTTAATTAGGTATATTTGTTATTACTTAAATATTTTAAAATTTAAACATGCACAACTTTAGATCTCCCGTAATGTTTACTCTTTCTAACAGTGAGGGTTGGCTGGAAGAGATCTCCTGTAGAGATAAGTCCTCCTTTGTACACATATTTCTTGTTTGTTTTTCATTGTAAATTTATTTTGTGCAATAAAGAATAATTATTGTCGAATATCGAAAGGAGGCTTTATTTTAGGAGCGAGAGATAATTAAATTATCTATTCATGCCGAAATGTGTAAAGGGCATCTTAGCCTATTTTGATATAAATCACTGTCTTTGAAAGGCTGGTAAAGTAACTTTACAAAATCGTCAATTTTACCCCATCAAATCAACAACCTATTAACATCTCCCCACTGCTGGGGCTCAGGCCTACCCTCTCAACGAGGGCGTTCGGGCTGTAGCCCAGTGCGGGTTGGTGGACTTCACTGTGCCTAAGAGTTTCTTCTTGGGCGTATGCAGGTTTCCTCACAATGTTTTCCTTCACCGTTTGAGAGCAGTCAGTAAATGCACTTAGGTTTCAAGAAAAATCCCATTAGTACATGGCCCAGCCGGGGATCAAACTTTTTTTTTTTCGATATGATAGGCCGCGTCTTATCCCCGACGCCACTGACACATTTTACCCCATAGGTAGCTTTAAATTTGTCTTTTTAAAAATTTCTGACGGTAATTCGAAAAACATTTCGTCGTTTACGGCCTCACCCGAAAACGACATCGGCCGTAACTTGATAATAAAAACTTTAGCAATTTTAATAAAATAACGATTCACTCGTTTTAAAACACTTTTTTCTCCCCATGCAGTAGGTACTTTGTGTCTTACAAAACAGTGCGTAATAGCATACCTTGCAAAAAGTGTTGCATAATGGATTATTACGCCACGCGGGTGCTATGCTATACCTCATCAACAGCCTATTAATGTCCCCACTGCTGGGGCTCAGGCCTACCCTCTTAACGAGGGCGTTCGGGCTATAGTCCACCACGCTAGCCCAGTGCGGGTTGGTGGACTTCACATGCGCCTAAGAATTTCTTCTTCGGCGTATGCAGGTTTCCTCACGATGTTTTCCTTCACCGTTTGAGAGCAGTCAGTAAATGTACTTAAGTTTCGAGAAAAAACCCATTGGTACATGGCCCAGCTGGGGATCGAACTCCGGACCTTTCGATATGATAGGCCGCGTCTTATCCTATTTATGCTATACCTATTTAATAATAATAATGTTTGGACAAATATACACACGGCTGTTTAGTCCCAAACTAGGCCGAAGCTTATATTATGGGTACTCAACAAGCGATAAACATATAATAATATACTTTTTAAATAAGTACATACATAAATACATACCAATAGCTATGCTCATCACACAAATGTTAGACCTCTGGCGCAGTAGGCAGGGTCACTACCAACTACGCCAACAGGCAAACAAAAAAGAAACAAAATTGGTTTTTGATTGTGGGTAGTAAGTACCTACAGATTTTGATTTATTACAATTACGACGAAGGTCAAGGCCACCCTTAAAAGTGTAGGTAGGGGCAAGTCTAGTCTAGCTCGCTACAAACCTGTCTATTAATTTTCTTTACAACCTCGTTCGGTGAGTTTAGTTCCACCTTGTTACGTGCTTCACCAGCTAATTATTCTAAAAAGCAGGTAAACCAAGCCCAAGGCCTTTTCCATAGGAAGCAAGTTTCAACATAAATCTGCTCCAACACTTTATTGCACGCCTGTACAACACTATGGCATGTTGAGGTACAGTCATGGACGTTAATTACTTCGTTGTTTTCTGTATTGTTTATTTTAAGCATAATTTGTGTGCATGCTCAACTTTTTTAGAACATTGTGTTATACACTTTTTCTCAAACATGCTTGGAAATGTGAACATTATTTTGACAACCTTCTTCGAGTTAAATCGTCATTGCTGTACTGGTCAAATAAATGAGAGCAGACGGGCAAATAATTTGAATGAAAATCCATATATGTAGTGCCTAGCGGTCAAATAATGACCATATTAATTCTTAACATGTCATGTGACCATGGCAAGCACAGAGGTAAAATGACAACAGTTTTTTTAAAATTTCGAATTGCCTTGCAGATTGCAAGCAGTTTAGTGTAAAAAAACAAATGAACATTTTGGCGCGTGGAAATTTATTGTTGTTCGTCATTGATTTTGGAATGTATATGTATGAAATAAAATGGTGTACATAGGTATAATAGTTTGAATTTCCGCGCATTTGTTTGAGAAAACTACTAATACAAGTCTTGGCCACAACCAGGCATTGATGGACTCAATGCACACGTTCATCCATCAATGCCTCTGTTGCGGGCCGCGGCGGTAATGTATGTACTATTTACAACATTGTCACAATACAGAAATAAATGTTTCGCGAATTTCTCTATACAGGTGGAATTAAAAGCCGTCGGTGGAGGAAAGTACTATAAATATACAAATATATAATAGCAAATTTTGCTAAAACGAAAATATTCTTTTGTTTAAAAATAAGTAAAACTGCATTCAAGGATTTTTGAAAAGTCGCTAAAGTGTAGAAAATACATATAATTTTGTACCACTCATTTGTAAGGTATATGCATACTAATTATGCAACTACAAGCATAATGTATAAAATACTTCACAATTATACAATAAAACGCACAAATATTTTAGGAAAATAATATCGAAGAGATGAACATGACACTTTTGCTCCCGCCAAAAAAATCCCAGTATACATATTTACTAGGATTTTTTCTAAAAATATTTATTGTACAGAAACAAATTTTCTACAATTTTATTTCATGTAGATAGAAGAAGACAGATGAAACCGTGTCTCGCTGCAAATGGAACAGATTGAAGTGCAAAGCAATATTTTGTGTTTGCACTCGGCGCCGATCGCTTACACTATTTAATTTGCTATAGACACTCGCGCTACGCTGCGCTTCGCTAGCGCTACCGGCGCGCATAGACTAATGAATGTTTTCAAAATAGATCTTTAACCCTTTATAAGGCAGAGACGATTTGGAAACCACTTAGTTAATAAACATTTACGGAGAAGAACATCCTCTTTTTTATTTAACTATAATGGTATTATATAGCGAATATATCAGGCTTTCTTTCCTCATTCATTCAATGTCAATGAATAGGTGTATTGGAAACAGATCATCTGAAAACTCAAGTGCACTAACAGGCTGAGATGCATATATTGACCACATGTTTTTCTTGGCATTTTTTATTGCCGTAGATGTGTTCCCCAGTGCATTGCAAACATGGTATGGTAGTGTATTTAACTTTCACGTAGCATATCTGTTTAACTGGGGCCTTATAAAGGGTTAATGTTATCTGTAAGAAATCGCTCTTAGCGATAAGATCGCCTAGATGTAAGTACATTATTGTATCTGTTCTTTTCTTTTTTGTCTGTAATTTTTAAATGTGCAATTGAATTGACACTACTTTTGACATGAACATGAATTCGATGAACGTCTTCCTCGTCGTCTCGGCGTCAAGAGGGCGTTACGGAAAAATTGCGTAACGAAAAATATGTACTTAAATTTAGAAGTGTTCAAGCTGCTAAAGTTTAAGAGTTACAAAAAGCAAAGTTATATTGTTGTAAAGATCCATCTGACGACAACACAAAAATATATGTTTGACATATGTTTTGATAATAGGGAGGGTCAAACATATATTTTTGGCTGCCCCTCGCGATGACGTCAGAGACAGCGGGAGTAAGCGTGTTGCGCGGGCGATGCTCTTTTCAAGCATACCACAGTCGCGTAGAAGTAGGATGTACCAACATCAAATCATCAAGTTATAAATTGATAGAGCTAGGTAACTTATCCTTAAATGGTTACATTTCTTTGTACTTTGTAATTACAGTTCGGTAAGTACACAAAAAAGTCCTAAAGCTTCCATAAAACAAAAGAGCACTATCTGCCAACAAACTGCATTGCATACAGTTCGGGAAATTTATTGTAAACAGTCCATGTTTGCAGTGAATAAAGGATTTATTTATCTTCATTTATTTAATTACCATTAACAAGTTCAACTTTTCACTTCCCATATTAAAATTCGCCTCTCCGGTATCGTTATATTTTTCGACGAATTCCGTTGTTAAAATATTGACACCTCTGTTAATAATTGCTCTGTGTACAAATATTTTACTAACTCTCCCGGGCAGGTGGAGCCCGATCGTAAATTTTAACTTTCAGCGTTATTTAAACTGGGGATTAAAATACGATGGTGTTTCTACGTACGAAGGGGTTGGCTCGCTGCGAACATTTTTCACCTTCGGGTTTTAAAAATTGAACGCTGTTTTTATAGAAAAAATGCTCTTTTGTTAAATAAATGCTGGTAGTCGAACAAACGTTTATGCTCGATTAAATGCAAAGGAACTTCTTTTTTCTAACATCGAATGTTAAAGGTAGAGTTAATTTATTTAGCCTGTTTTTAGCTTGTTTTTTAGCATTTTTACCAGCCCCTTTCGGACATTTTGTTTGAGTTGATCACTTAGTTTTTTATTCTTTAGTTTAAAGGCCTAGCCATTTTTAAAAGTGGCGTTGTTTATTTTAAATGGAGTAGTAAAGTTAAGATTATACTAAGGTCATTTTTAAAATTGAGAGCGTCGATGGCGTAGTGGGCAAGACGCGGCCTCAAGTCGAGCGAGAAGTGCGAGTTCAATCACCGTCCGTGCCAGTACGATTTTCTCGAAACTTAAGTCAGTCACAAATTTTAAGAAAAATAAAGAGAAAAATTCTTAGACGCGTGTGAAGTCCACCAACGGTGCCCTGATCGAATTTTTGGTGGATTTTACTACGTATTGGAATAGAAATTGTAATCTTTGACGTATGCAGGTTCCTTCACGGTGTTTTCCGTCACCGAAAAGTTTGTGGTTTTAAGTATAATTTTATTAATTATGTTCAGAAAAACTCATTGGTACGCGCCAAGGTTCGAACCAGCGCGACCTCATAAATACACAAACAACTAGACTACCACGGCTCTCTCTATATTAAATGACTTATGTAAACCAATCAAAATTTAACGGACTATATATACCGATTCTTGTGATTTTTTGCGACAAAAATTGACTTTTCTTACAAAAATTAAGTAAGTAACCGTCTAGCGATCGGGTTAGGTAAATTTGTTTTGGGAAGGAAGTCGAACAACTTTTGTGCGAGTTCCCGACAGTTTGATACTCAATCAAATTTCCCGCTAACGATCTATGTATAGGTAGGAGGTGTTAGGCCCAAGCCACACAGAGAAGACGTAGGGCGAGGGCAGGGCGGCGGCGACGCGGCGCGGATGCTCGAGACCGCGCGAGCAAACGCGGACAGTTTTCCGCTTTAAGCTTTTTACAAGTGGAATACAGTTGTTGTTACTTTAGCGGCATAAACAGTGCTCGAATTTTTTTCAACCTATAGTCTGAATTTACCCTAAAAGAGTAATACCTCACTCTCGCTGTTTTGTGTGCACGATAAATTATTAAGTAAAATAAATAAAGAGACCGGGCGCGGACGCGACGGGGGTGCGCTCGCTGTGTCTTTATTATAATGCTCCCGGTTCTATATAATTATGTCGTGGGCTGATCATAGAATTGGCCAGATCGTGATATGCCTAGGCGTTTCATGATACGCCGCCTTTTCATGATTTGGCCATGTAACATCCGCCATATCGTTTAACGCACATTTTTCGACTGTAAGTCAATATCAAATCAAAACGATTAAACTAAATTTAACTAAATTAGACACGACTTAACTAAATTTAGTATATTGTGCTCTTTTTTATATGTAGAAATAAGAAAGAGAAGCCATATATTTTAGAGCTGTCAAATTAGTTTAGTCCTGTCCTATTTTAATCATGTTCTGAGTTCAAACCATGAGCAAACCATGGTTATTTTCTTGCGTCTGACAGGACTAAACTAATTTGACAGTTCTAAAATACATGCCGTCTCTTTCTTATTTCTACAGATAAAAAAGAGCGCAATAGACTAAATTTAGTTAAGTCGTGTGCACCTCCGAATCGACACGAATATGTTATTTTAAAAAGCACGTCCGCGTCCTACCTCCGCCTTGACCGCGACGAGTTCGAGCGTCCCTTCTGTGTGGCTCGCGCCTTACGACACTTTCTTTATTAAGCCGTGTGCTTGTATCTCATTCATCACCCACACGTTAGAAGCTGTCCCCTTCGGGCGGAGGGGTCTGCTCTCCCTGTAACCTTCTTTTGCTTTGGCCTAAATGCTGTCAATGGAGAAACCGACGCAAAAAGGAAGTGTTGTAATGTAAGTTCGACGAGTATGTATTCAAAGTATACGTCTTTCTGTTTTGTGTTTCGACTCTGTGACGTCGACAATTTATACGATTTTGATGATCTTATGCATAGTTTATTGGTAATAGCCATAGAGTTAAGATCTCTTTGGTGCGTGCTCGCGGCCTCTTATAGAGGCGTAAAAAAGGAATTCTATGGGTATCAAAATCGTGTCAAATGTATTACAATACATTAATTCACTCACAAATTCTCATTTTCAAACTCCAAATAAATTTGTGTTAGCAACCTCCTCTCGCTACACCGCTTCCTTTGTCCGCACCCCCCCTGTAAGTGGCACCATTGGTTCCCATACTAAATATGTAAGATGCAATCTCCATAGATAGCGCGCGCGCCACCAAAGAGATTCGAACCTTCCTGGTAATAGTTTAGTTACATTGAGATGTCAACTTATGTAGATAATCAAAATAATAATAATAATGTAAAATTTCAAGTGTAGGTATTCATGTTTCTGGCACTTTGCCATCTTTATCTTCAACTTTCATCAGAATTTCTGAATGTTATTAACAAAGAGTTTGGAAAATCACCGACCGCCGCGGGGGATGCCCGCGCATTAGCATTCCGTGCTCTGTGGTTATTAAGTTAGTGACGCAGTTTCAATATCAGCAAAAAGTTTTACTACTTCTATTAAAATTAAACAGAAAAAAACGAGTAAGATCAGTCGTTGTTTCCTCTCATTGGTATAAACCTCAAAGTGTGTTTACCTAGTTAATATCGAAAGATTTATATAACACCATTAACTTAATACCTACCGCATGTGTTACCTACATTAGGGTTGACAGCTTATGTTCACTACACGTAAATTGATTTCAAGCTTGAAACTTAGTTCCCGTAGTTAAGCCTCAGCATAAGTTGTTCAACGCAAGGTACTGCTCAGATTAGGGGGTGATTTTCACCCCTTTTCACCGCTTGACATGAATGACTTCAATGTCGGCGTGTAATCTAATGTTTTTAAGTCAGTGGACTATTAAGATCCTTATTCTTATCTTCTTACTAGCAGCGCCCCGCGACTTCGTTCGCGTTAAAAAGACTACACAGACAATGAACTGTGCATGAAATACTTCAAGACAAATAAACTTACAAAACCCCTTAGTTTCTTGCGCTCCTCCCTCTCTCCCGCCTTACATCCCTCACCCCTCCCTCCTATCCTAGGTACCTTAGTTCCTTTTCCCCTCCTTACCCCATTCCTGTCCCAAACTCCCGTCCAAAAACGGTGCCCCTTTTCACCGCAATGAATGACATTAAAGTCGGCGTGTAATCTAGTGTTTTTAAGACAGTGGTTTAATAATATCCTTATTCTTATCTTCTAAGGGGTCCAGGAATATCTTTCGATACTTCGACCCTGTTGGGATCTTTTGTGATAAACTCCTGTCTACGGTGACCCAGCCCAATCTGGATATGGTGGATTTCACGTGGTAAAAGTACGCCTCAGAATAGAAATTCTAATGTTTTATATGACGTAGCAGATGTATGGGTATTATAATAAACCATAACACTTACTTACGTTAAAAAAACTCATTGATACGGGCCAAGGTATGAACCCACGACCTCGTGAGACAACCAACTAGACTACCACGGCTTCTTATTTAATCTATGGATCCAAATGTGAGAAAAATTGAAATTTAAAATTAATTTTTTTTAAACCGGCGTCTCCTGTATAAGAAACATCCTGTGTATTTGTATGGTGTAACCTGTAAAGTCAACAAGAAACCTCATTAACGGGCAAGGCTTCCTGCGATTAACGTCCGCATTATCGTGGACGGACCGATGTTCTTATATTGGACGTAGTGATGTGACGAAAAATTATCGAAGTGTTATTGAAATCAGCGGTTCCTCAAACGAATGTATCTATACTTATAATAAAGGAGTAGAAATCGTGTGTCTGTACTTTGAACAAATTTAAAAAAAAAAGAGTGTGGGCGATAAAAAAAGAGTAACAGAACACAAAAAGTTTTTTTAAATTTTTTTGTCTTTCTGTCTGTCTGTCTTTCTGTCTGTCTGTAATCGCTAATCTCCGAAACCACTGAACGGATTTTCTTGCGGTTTTCACAGGTAGATTAAGCACAGCCTGGAGCAACTTATAGGCTTTGTTTCATTGAAATCGGATGACAGCGAAAAAAGTTATCGTCATTTACAGATAAATCATTTAACGTAACAAGACGATGTCATAGACATAGGAGATATCAGTGTTTTTTTTCACTGGGACAGTAATAGGCAAGTCCGAAACCATAGGAGATGCAGGGAAAGTGTCTTATGACATAGACATTTTTTGGTCAAGCGTGTGTTGTCCATAAAAATGAGACAATTTGCACAATTTTTTTTAATGCGGTTCGACTCAGTTTCATGTAGGGATCACTTCATTATATCGGAAGAAAAAATCTGAGCAGCAGAAGTTAGTCAAATTCAATAAAATGTTTTCTCATAGAACGCCAGTGAAAAATATTTTTTATTATTTTTAAAAAATGCGTATCGTCTTAGTTGTATGTTAGAATCATTTTATTGTATCGGAAGAAAAAAATCCAAGCAGCAGAAATTAGTCAAATTTAATAAAATGTTTTCTTATAAAACAGACAAACAAACAAGTGACAAAACAGACAAGTGCAAAGTACTTAGGTCATCATCATCATATCAGCCTGTAGACGTCCACTGCTGAACAAAGGCCTCCCCCAAGGATCTCCACGACGACCGGTCCTGCGCTAACCTCATCCAGCCGGGTCCCGCGACCTTCACCAGATCGTCGGTCCACCTTGTGGGAGGCCAGCCTACACTGCGTCTTCCGATACGTGGCCGCCACTCGAGAACCTTTCTGCCCCAACGGCCGTCAGTTCTACGAGCGATGTGCCCAGCCCACTGCCACTTCAGCTTCGCAATTCTTTAAGCTATGTCCTTGCCGCGAACCGTGACCTTGGTTCTCCTGCGGATCTCCTCATTTCTGATTCGATCTCGCAGGGAAACTCCGAGCATAGCTCTCTCCATTGCCCTCTGGGTGACCTTGAGCTTCTTACGAGGCCCATAGTGAGGGACCACGTCTCGGTACCATATGTCATCACTGGCAACACACACTGGTCGAAGACTTTCGTCTTGAGACACTGCGGTATTTGGGACGAAAAGATGTTGTGTAGCTTCCTGAACGCTGCCCTTAAGAACTTAGGTACTTACTACTTATTCATTCATGCCACCTGAACTCCAGCTGCTCCGATTACTATGTCAAAATTGTTATCACGAAAAAATACCTAAAGGATCCTAAGACAGTTTCTCTGTATCTCCTATGGTTTTGGTTTTGCCCATACTGTATTAGTTAAAAAATACACACGTATAATAAAAATTGATATGAGAAGTCCTATGAGCAATAGAAATGAAAACAACAATTTTTTAAAATTTTTATCTGTCTTCACCAAATTGGATACGGTGTTCATAGTTTGTTCCAGAAGGTATGTTATACCTTAAATTATGGTGAATAATATATACTTAGAATGATCCATTTTACCATTGGAAAATTATAACTAGACGATGTATGTCTGTACATAGCAGAGATAGGTACCTACTTCCAAAATCCACGCGGACGAAGTCGCGGGCAACAGCTAGTATTATAATAAAATGTCGTTAAAAAATTATGTGTACGTACGTTTATATGTACCTACGTAAGCCTGAAAACAAAAACAAAAATGGTAAAATTTTAGAGGTACCTAGTGAAATATTTTTACAAAATTCTAAAAAAGTGGTAAGTACCTAACGATAAACATTTTTTTTTAAATTTTGTAGAAATATCTCACTGAGTACCTAATGTGTCACATTTTTGTTTTTATTTTCAGGCTTACCTACAATAATTTCGCCATCTCTTCAATTTTGAATAATGTAGCATTTTAAAATTTATTTAGACCCTGTATTATCGTTTTTCTACTACAGTACTTAAATGATTATCGAAAATTTTTATACATCCTTTGATTGTTACTTACAGGCTATTTATTTTAAAAGATCTTTATGCAACCACCTCAGAATACAGAACAAACCAGAAACAATCCTAATAATGTGTATGCCACGCATTGTATCCAGAAACAAACCGAACATTACTTTCCTACCTTTTTACATGCTTGTTGCAATCTTCAATTTTTAATTGTGATCGATAATTTTAAAATTTTGTCGGTAGTTTGCACATCACTAGCTGGTGCTAGCAATCTAGTGTAACGATCAGCTATTAAGACGCAGGTAGAGTAGCCGAGGCGTAGAGGTACGTAATGAAGCGAAGCTTCGTTTGCTTTAATGCCGCCTCTACATGTTCGGTCAACGTCACTCTATATTGATTCTATGACCATGTTAGGTATTAAGGTCCTCCTAAAGAGAATCTGAAGGTAGAAAGGTATCTTCATCACCGCTACTGTGGACTCAATATTAAGCTGTTATTACTAGCTGTTTTCCGCGGCCTCGCCTGCGTTTCATAAGTTAGGTGCTTCTGACTACGAATATAATAATACTAATTATGAATACGAATTTTTGATTATATGTACTTATTCTACCTACATAATTGAGAGCGTTTGTGGCGTCGGGGATAAGAGGCGGCCTATCATATCGAAAGGTCCGAAGTTCGATCCCCGGCTGGGCCATGTACCAATGGGTTTTTTCTCGAAACTTTAGTACATTTACTGACTGCTCTTAAACGGTGAAGGAAAACGTCGCGAGGAAACCTGCATACGCCGAAGAAGAAATTCTTAGGCGCATGTGAAGTCCACCAACCCTGGCAGGCGGCTGTTTGTTTGTTTGCCACCCCTGGGCGTATAAAAAAGTTGTTTCAAAGTGTACAGTTTGTGAGCCTGTATGAAAGTTATGTGGGAAAAGTGTACGTCCAGACATATCGCCATAAAATGGGATCGCAATAGATAATAAAACTCCGAAGTCGGCGAAATCTCCTTCAAAGAGGAAAATCAGACGTCTAGGTTAATTTATTGCTTTCAGACAGTGGCACACTCAGTGAGCCGCAATATTTGAGCTTCAGTTATGTCATAATTATTTTTGCCATGTTTAAACTATCATCCTATGGCCGTCCTATAGATGAAAAAATCTCACAATGACAGTGATGTCGAAAAGTGCGCGGGTAATTTTCCGCTCGGTCTGTCCCGATCCTAAGGCCTATAACAAAAATGTCGACAAACTGATAATGATGAAACAGTATCATCTGGCAACAATTCTCAAAGCACATAATTTTGGTGAATATTTTGCTTTTTAAATTACCAAAGTAACAATTTTACGGTTGTGTGTGTGACTCAACTTCATTTCAAGACATTACGATTTTTTAAATACGATGTTGAGTTCACAACCGTCATTTTTTCGTAATGAAGTTTTAATGAGATTCAATGGTTATTCGAGTTTGTGTCGTGAATTAAAATTTGCAAGCTTTCAGTTGAAAGAAAATTGTGAGACAGTTGTGTGACTAACGACTTCTTTCGCCACTTGCTGATAAAGTCTCAGATACCCTATCTGCAAGTTATCTGACAGATAGCTCATTCTTTTCGTTTCACAGGTATCTGATTGCCTTATTTGTCAGATAAACTAACAGCGAGATCAAGTGGGTGTTTTTTTTTGTCGGATATTTTATCAGATACTTGGAGGTGTGAAACACGAAAATATTATCAGACAGATTTATCTGATAGAGTAGTTTATCTGTCAGCTTACTATATGTAACAATATCAGCAAGCGGTGAAAGAGGCTCTCAATATCGTCTCAAGTAATTAGGAATTTTCACATTGTGACTTGACTGATTTTGGCGGTTACCCTCGATGTGTCCCAGACTTGACATGCCCAAAACACACCGTAGCCCACCACGGTCGTCGCACCCTACCGAACTGGGTCAATATCTGTGCACTTACCCTACTCCAACGTAAACAACTTCAGCGTACGTGGGCCCAAGTTCGATTCCCGGGGGAGGAATGTCTGGCTCTTGTTTGGCGTCTATTTGGACTTCCGTTATTGTTTTATTTTGATCACAAAAGTCCTTTGTGCATGAAAATGTTAACGTTTAATGGAGGAGGAAAAAGGGATTTTCTTTGACCTCGCGGGGAATATACAAAGTAAAGGATTGACAAAGGAGGTCCCTGTCCGCGAATTAGAGAGGGGGAAAGTGGGCACATTTTATTTGAATGGCGACAGCGAAGTGAATTTTTCGCAATTATATAATTATTTACGGGTCTTACACACGAATAAGTTTTATTTACCTTGCCCGACGTTTCGACCAGGTTACACTGGCCGTGGTCACGAGCTGACTGGAGAGGCGAGCTGTCATTGTTGATCGCTGTGAGTAGTTTCTGAAACTACCCTCTGCTGATCTTGTATTATTGGAAAGTCCCGGCACACAACACTCACGGTGTAACCTGGTCGAAACGTCGGGCAAGGTAAATAAAACTTATTCGTGTGTAAGACCCGTAAATAATTATATAATTATGAATACAAAGCGCGAAAGTCTAAAATGAATTTTTCGCATTCAAATAACTAACTTACTTTCACCGTCTCATCCCAATATTGAAATATTAAATCTATCTGTCAATCATTCGTCCGTTAAAATTCCTAAAATGATACGAGATTTAGGGCTTCTTTCACCACTTCCTAATATTGTTACAGATAGTAATCTTAGTGATAAACTAATCTATCAGGTAAATCTGTGTGATAGACTATATAAGATATAGGCAATCAGATACCTGTGAAACCAAAAAATAGGCTATCTGTCAGATAACCTGCAGATAGGGTATCTGTGACTTTATCATCAAGCGGTGTAAGAGGCACTAAATCTATCTGTCAATCATTCGTACGTTAAAATTCCTAAAACGATACGAGATTTAATAGAAGTTAACACAGTCAAAAAGAAACTCCATGATTTAATATCTGAAAAGTGCTTTTTTGTGCGATTTCTTAGTGACAATGATACATCTAAATCCATCTGATGAGGGGCGGTTATCGATAATTTAAAATAAAAACACCTCATACGTTTCGACCAGGTAACACTGGCTCGAGTCAGCTCGTGACCACGGCCAGTGTAACCTGGTCGAAACGTCGGGCAAGGTAAATAAAACTATTTCGTGTGTAAGACCCGTAAATAATTATATAATTATGAATACAAAGCGCGAAAGTTTAAAATGTACTAAAAAAACCTCTAGTATGTTATTTATTGTTTCAATATACTTGTTGTTGAAAGATGTAATGTTTTTAAAAAAACACATCAAAATAAAAATATTTTTTATCAGCAGTTAATAGTTTATTGCCCAGTAAATAGTATGATTCCATAGAAATATGATTTACAATAAGAGAGATAGCAATGCGCGCGCGCAATATAAGGATTAGTGAAAGGATTTAGATATCTTTCGGTTAAAGTATTACGACCGCAATTTTGAGCACACACTCAAGTGGCTCGTTGGTCTAGGGGTATGATTTTCGCTTAGGGTGCGAGAGGTCCCGGGTTCAAATCCCGGACGAGCCCAATGACATTTTTTTTAATAAAAACGATTTTAAATACAATGAACATTAGGTAGACAGATAAGGCGTATTGCAGCCCCGTAGCAATAATGTTCTTATTGCGTCAACTTTTGAACAAGCTGTATATCTTATCTTCCGAGGGGGCCAGGAATACCTGGCGACACTTCGACCCTATGGGATCTGTTGTGACAAACCCCTGCCCGCCAAACGGTGCCCCAATGCGTCTTTTGGTGGACTTCACATACACCTTAGAATAGTTAAATACCAGTCTTTTGGCGTATGCAGGTTTCCTCACGATGTTTTCCTTCACCGAAAAACCTGTGGTATTATAATTAACCGTACTTAAGTTTCCGAAAAACTCATTGGTACGGGCCAGGATCGAACCCACGACCTCATGAACGTGAGGCGAGTGCACAACCAACTAGGCTACCACGGCTCTGAACAAGCTGTAAATAAGTATATTAACAACGAATATAACATAATTATCACCGTAAAGGTTTTTCCTAAGAAAAAATCTTGTTTTTATAACAGTAGGTAAAGGACATGCGTTACGTGCTGTCACTCATGCATGACCGTTTAATTGTAGTGATTGATATGCTAGTTTGCATGCCATTCGCATCAATCACTACCTACGTCATGCGGCATGACTTGCGTTACGTGCTGTCACTCATGCATGACCGTTTAATTGTAGTGATTGATATGCTAGTTTGCATGCCATTCGCATCAATCACTACCTACGTCATGCGGCATGACTTGCGTTACGTGCTGTCACTCATGCATGACCGTTTAATTGTAGTGATTGATGCGAATGACATGCAAACTAGCATCAATCAATACAATTAAACGGTCATGACATTACGTAACGCATGTCATGCCCCATGATCGTGTAGCGACCGCTTAAGTGGCGAGAACATAGCATTTCAACAGACCCTCTCTCCCCCTTATACGGGCCACATGGTTTATGGAGCGCCCCTATCACGACTGTTCTACTTAGACCAATAGGTACTATTTCAGTTAGAGCTGAAGAAGCTGTAAACCCTCTAATCAGCCAAAAGCTCGCTCAGGATGTGGGTATTGTTTTTTTTCGTTTATATTGCCCCTTTATCCCCACGCAGTAGCGAATGGGCAAACACAATAGAATTAAACAGGATGGAGTGTTTTTTTATGGCAGGAAAAGCTGTGGGGTAGGTCATAGGCAGCTAGGCCTAGAAATTCTTGTAGCTCGGACGAAACTTGCACAGGGACGGAAGAGATCACCGTCTCTAAAATTTTACTGTTTTTTAAAGAAGTAACGAATTAAGTACTTGACTCTTCATTTCGAGAAAAATTAAAAAGAAAATGAGTTGGAGGGGTTTTATTCTTTTAGTGGGCATTAAGGCCAAATGTCCAGTTGTCAAAACGTCCAAGGACATAACAATTTTATTCATGATGCTCCACACAGGAGGAGAATTCATGTGGGGCAATAGGAACAACCCAATGATAGATTTACTTAATTAAATTTGCAATGAAAATGAGTTGGAATGAGGGCTTTTATGGGCGTTATTGCCAATAATTGTTAAAATATCCATGTGTCAAAATGTCCAAGTGTAAGTAAGTATTCATTCATAAGTATAGGTGAAGAGACCACATTATTTTCATTTCATATCAATAAAATCTACACTACTGTTAGTTCTGGAAACGGGAAATGAAATGTGGTAGTAACATACGTCACCGCCGCAGTTGGTGTAAGAATTGAATTGTATTGTTCGACGCTACAACCAAACTGGAACGAGCTAAGAATATGTGCCGCTCGCAAACGCTCGCAATCCGCTGCTGTCATTATTTGAGAAAAAGCTAATGCTTTCCTATAGCTGGAGCTTACCTTGGGGGCCGAGATGGGAATTAACCACGGAATCTTGATAAATGCAGCAATAGAAAATAGAATCCACGTAAGAGGTGCTTATTAGAAACGATTTTGTAGCAGGTTTTGGTCGAATTGGTTATTACGCAATTGGTGATAAAATGAATTTTTTTTCTCAAGAAAATACAGGATCATCTGAGTAGGCCAGGATGCTATATAAACTTGTTAAATTTATTTTAGTTACTAGGAGGTAAAGTTTATGTATGATTTGTACTAATACGGGTGACATGGTCACTATGGTATGACCAAACCCTTACTAAATAAATGATTTAAAAAAAACTGCTTGAGGAGTTAGTATTCAAACCACATAACACGGAAAAAGCTCGCTATTTATAGTAAACTATGATTGAAATCAATACTCCAGTAGCGATACGATGCATTACAGGGCGTCCACATCCTACGACTATTCAATACAGGGAGAAGTACTTGAATTATTGAAAATTTACCATATAGACTTCATCTAAAATTTACCTAAAGACTTCATCTTATTTTGAAAAATAACCTAAGCCAGGAATCGAATCTGAAAAAAGTAAGAAAAAGTAGTAAAACAAATAATAAACAGGTCTACCCTCTCCAAGGGAACACCATTCAGCTGGTTAGGAGGCTAAGGGTTAAGGTATCTCTTGGCCATATTGAGTGTATTAATGGCGCCGATATAGCATTATTGATTCAAAACAGTGTTCCACTTTTAAGTGGGCCTTAGGTCCACTAATTATGTAATCGTGCATAAAGTGAATAGGTAGCTATTACAGTGAAAATCTGGTCCCAAATTGGCACCGACAAATTACCAGATCTCCATACTCCTATATCACTATCATAATGATTGTTAATTGTCAGAATTATGTAGGTACTTAGATACTTAATTGACATCGTAAAACATAATTTTAATTTAAATGTAAATTTTGCATGCCATATAAATGGTGAAGCATGAGATCCTGTGTAAGCATAAACTGCATACAACTTATTACCATGTTTCAGCAAATAAATTCATTCATTCATTCACTATTCACTAATCTGTGATCCATACAAAATGAGTTAATTTTTACCTCGAATAAAAGTACCCTAAGCATGAGCGACGTTTTCATTATACTTTACCCGTAATTTTAATAATCCAATGAAACCTCCTAAAACAAACTGGCTGCCAATTTATAAGGTCCCGAATTGGGCTTGGTAGGTGCAAAAGATAAATACAACAAATTGTTCAACAATTTCAATACAGCCCTTGTTGTACGCCGCTCTGTGGCTTTAAACGAACGTATTTACCTTTTCCAACTCTACGCCGTGGTAATAAGGCCAATTGCCATTCAAGAGTGGATTGAACTGTTCAACTTGGACCGCAGGCTGATTGCCAAAGTATAAATTACTATTTGTGTTCGTGATTCTTTGTACAGACGTTGAAAGTTGCCTTTGTTAGTGACATTTTAGACATGTCCAGCCTCGAGGCAATGAACGTGTCGTTGAGTGAAAAATTAAAAGTCAACCACTTTGGTAGGTGTTATTAACATTAAAAATTGGTCGACAATATTAACGGTATAGTGCAGGGTTTGCCTGGGGTAAATTCCATCGGTTTACTGTAATAATGTCCAATCTGAAAAATGTCCAAACTGAATAATGTCCTATCTGAAAAATGTGCAAACTGAAAAACGTCCAATCTGAAAAACGACCATTCTGAAAAACGTCCAATCTTAAAATAGTCCAGTTTGAAAAATGACCATTCTGAAAAAAGTCCAATCTGAAAAATGTCCAATCTAAAAATAAATAAATAGCAGTTTTTAAGGTTCTGTAGTGTAAAGTGTTTCAGATTTAACATTTTTCAGAGTGGAGATCCACCTCTCACGTTCGATCAATACCTACATCGAGTATTAAGTCAATCAACGACTAAATGCTTCTCCAAACAAACAATTTTTTCGATGAGCAGAGGGGTGTGGGCGAGAAACTGCACACATCGTATCGTGATTAGTTGGAACTAAGATGACGTTGCACGCGGTTGGTGCGCCAGAACATGTTCGTCTTGCATCATCATATCAGCCTTTCAACGCCACCACACCCCCCGGTGTGGTGGCGTTGAAAGGCTCTTCAGCTCTCTTTAGTCTTGCATGACATAAAATAATTCACTTTTACCATCGGAAAACCTACGTTTTGTACGGTCAGAACCTTATCTTATACCACCCCCAGGTTGACAAGGCGATACTTTGAGCCTATGGGATCTATTGTGTCAGCCCCTGGGTTTACTTGTTGCTCTCCTCTCCAAGTATTCGCTGCACAAAAGCTATTGTGCTGATAGGGGGGTAGGAGCCTGTAGTCCTCGGATTCAGGATAGGCTGTACCCAGATGGTACAGAAGACTCATTCGCTATGCAGCTAGGTCACTGCATTCGCGCAGCAGGTCAGAAGTGGGAGAGTTCCGGTTGAATTCGAACCTGTAAATCTGGCCCACTCTGGACTAAACTACCTCGAGGCCAATGACGCTAACTCTGAACGATATTACCAAATGCAAACTATAACCAAAAACGTTATGATGCATCTACACGTTTGGCAAACCTTTACAAACGCAAGCCAAACCCCTGCTCCACACGTTAGTTAGCGTTTGCCAAAGTGTGGATGCAGCATAACGTTTTTGGTTATGGTTTGCATTTGGTGACATCGTTCAGAATTAGCGCGATTGGCGAGTCATCTTCCAATTAAAGCTGTTTCATTACGAGCCGACAATTTCTAATGACTTCGAATTAAACGGCACCGAATACGTTCACATAAACAACGGCCTTGACGCTCGTATGCAAAGCTAGGCTTGTTTTAATTAGCTTGGAACATGTCCTTCCTTACTAAATCTCTGTTTGTTTATTTTGTTTTCTCTTCCATGCATGAACTATTTTCATGAGTGTATGGAACTGACGTCACACAATTATACGAGATTGTTTGTAAACAAATAAGGTACATCAAATAAGGTGCATCAATTTTATTTAATTTATTTATTAGAAAATCTCACAGCACAAAAATTATAATTTAAATTAGTGATTAAAATTCTGAAAGCCAGTAAAGAGATTTTACATACTACATCAATTGTAGCTGTCGGCTATTAAATACAAACTAAACTAGTAATCGTGGCATATGGTGCTATTCACGACTGAATACGAGGAAATTTGTACATGCAATAAAACATTCTGTCATGCAGAAACTTTTGAAAAAAATTCCTACTTTGTATGTTTGTTTTATATTTTTGTGCTTTGCGTTTTTGCGTTTTGGTTTTTAAAATTTTGCGATATTGGTCAGTCGCCCGTGGCCTTAAGGCTGAATAATAAATCGCTTAGAGAAAGAGGTCATACCTTTAGATAAATTAGGAAATATAAAAATATACATACTTATAAATTTGTTTTATTTACAATAATCTCTCTTTTTGCGGCCCAAAGGTCAGCTGGTAGAGAATGCCATTGGCATTAAGTTCACCTATTGTACAATATAGTGCAATAAAGTTTTAAATAAAATAAATACCTGGTACCTACCTATGTGTAACTTTTGTAAAGTTCAAAGTCCCAATCAAAAGAATATCAGTTTTAGAAATAAATTTTGAATTTTTATATACTTAAGTATTTATAATGGTTAAATGTCAGTATTCTGAGGCTGATTTCTCGTTACAAGCGTACCTACCTCTTCATACTCCAAACCGTTTGATCGATGACACCTAATCATCAAGTTACCAAAAACTTCAGAGTGAAAATTTTATTCATCTGTGAACGTACTGGAATGTACTGACTGAGTATCCATTGGACATGTCCCAGGACTTAAATGGATATTACCGTAGATCGATCTTGGATCCATTACCCACCCTCCAGTCCTCGGCCTCCCCCCCCCCCCTCCCCCCCCTAGAGAATCGCGGCCGTAATATAAGGGACGATATTACGCGCGTGCACTCAACATGTGGAAGGGTGTTGAGTAAAAAGCTTTTTATGACTGATAAGTGTTAGTTATTTTTAAACGACCTTACTTAAAATAGTTTCTTTGGGAAAGGAATGCAGCAATTCTTTTATGGAAAACTAACTGCTGCCAGCGGCTTCGGCCGCACCCATAAGTACTTATAAACCATCCGGAGGAAATTATTTCAATGATAGTGAAAACGTTGCGTTTCTATAAGATCCAAGCGCACAGACGCGGAAAGTGACTTTTTTATATTATGTAAGGAAGGCTATGGATAATGATTATATCACACTTAAGTGTAAGTACATTATAAACTCTATGTCGTTTAATAATAGTTTATTTATTCTATACAATGTAAATTAAATGTAAATATAAGACTAAATAAACCTAAAACTAAACTAAAACCTACATAGGTGGACGGATAATTAGAAACAGGGTAAGATTTTCATACAGTCGATGTCACTTTGAAGCCATGGTGCTCCGTGAAGGATTGATCGGGGCGTGATCTGATGACGGTCATCAAGGGAGTACATGGAGGACTTTCAGATCGCTATAGATGTCCAACTGATCAGATGAGCCGTTTGGTAGCAGCATCGTCATGTAGAAAAAAACCTGCAAAATGGCATAAAAATGTATGAAAATCTTAAAGTTAAGGAATCATGACGATGCTGCTCCCAAACGGCTAATCTGATCAGTTGGATATCTATAGCCATCTAGAAGTCCTCCATCTACTCTCTCGATGACCGTCATCAGATCACATCAATCCTACACGGAGAACCATGGCTTCAAAGTGACCTCGATTGTATGAAAATCTTGCCCTGTTTCTAATTATCCGTCACCCTATGTATATAAAACTAAAAATAACTAAAAAAATAAACTAATAAACTCAATGCATGCAATGTTTTTTATATTAATTAATTTGACTGTTACTAACCTACCACAGGAAGGCTAATAATAATAATATTATAAATAAATAAATATTTTTTCATATATAATATTTATAAAAAATTTAAAATAAATTAAGTGAATAATAATTGTAATTAAAAATATAATTAGTAAAATTGATAATTCTTCGAAATTTTCCGTTTTTATTATAATAGATACCGACATCATCTTTGTGTTACTTTTGGATAAAAATGCAAAACATGCCTCCCGTGTGGTTTCACGTCCAAATCGGAATAAGAATTCGTGTGCGCCCCTTCAATTGACAAAATTTCAAACGGAAAAGTTATGTAGCAATTTTATCGGTCTTTTATACTTCGATCACTTCGGATTCCTTGTGTAAATGCTGAGATAAAATGTATGGTATTAATAATGGTGACGTTTATTGCCTTTATCTACGTCGCGCGATGAGATAGGGCGACCGGAAGAAAATACTTTGCGGTATTTAGTAGGGTGTATCACAGACTGGGCATTCGTCGTTGCAAGGTTGGAAATGGATTGTTAGAAGGATCACAATGATGAAATAGTACATTGTGCAATAAGGGTAGTAAGTAGGATATTACTAACGAGAGTCTGTTAGAAGCCCGACGCCGAAGGCGGAGGGATTTTAATGACTCGAGTTTGTAATACCCTTACTACCCGTCATGCACACAATGTTTTTCATCACATTTGCGAGGAAATAAGTCTAGTTTAGTTAAGTTTAGTCAAGTTAAGTTAAGTCAAGTTAACTACTCAATTTAACTTAATTAATTTAATAAACCAGTTCAGTACAACCAGCCACAGATTACAGCCCCTAGGGGTATAATATTGTACTGATTTTCATTACTCCCGCGGGTGTATAATATAGGCCATTGTGTTTCTGTATGCATGCATATAATATGACCATTTACGAGCAAGTTTGATGAAAAGTTTATTCGACTATATATCTCATTTTTTTAGTAGCGCATTTTTTTCCCAGCGCTAACACCTTGGCCAAGGTGTTAGCTGGGAAGATAAATGTACCGTGTACATACATGCAATAAAATATATTTGAATTTTAACTATGTTTATTAGAGGTCGGATTTATTGTAAACAATCTATCATCATCGCCATCAGTTTGCACTAGTCCACTGCTGGACATAAGCCTCCCCCAAGGCGCGCCACACTACGCTTACCAAAGTCGTGGTCTCCACTCGAGAACTCTACCCCAGCGGTTATCGGTTCTCCGGCAGACGTGACCAGCCCTATGCCACTTCAACGCGCTAACCCTTCTAACAAACAATCTATGTTTGACAGGTTTTTTTAACACCTCCCAGACGTACTTTGGAAACCGAAAAAGAAACAAACACAAATACCAATCCAATCTTTCAGAAACTTTAGCGAAGTAACTGACCTGAGCTAGAACTTCGAACATCGGACACCGAACACCTTGCACTTAGCAACAAATTCTGTAAACAACTTAGGTGCTTACTACAAACTTGCTTAAGTGGAACCCTGTTACTGACTTTCAGTTGCTAGGAGTTATTGACATCTGCCAACCTAGACAACCACCCCAGGTTGGGTAAATGGGAATAAATAGAAATAGTGTTTTTAATTGTGATTTTATTCTATACTAGCTGTTGCCCGCGTAAAATAAGTTTTTCCCGCGGTAACCGTTTACCCCGGTAAAAAGCAGCCTAAACGTTTTTCCAGGCTATAAGCTATCACCGTACCAAGTTTCATCAAAATCCGTTCCGCTGTTCTTCAGTTATAAGTGGTGTAACTAACACGACTTTGTTTTATATAGAGAAGATTCTAGATTGTGTATTTGTTTCATCATCATCATATCAGCCGAAAGAAGTCTACTGCTGAACATAGGCCTTCCCCAAAGATCTCCACGACACCCAGTCCTGCGCTAACCTCATCCAGCCGGGTCCCGCGACCTTCACCAGATCGCCGGTCCACCTCATGGCAGTCCTACGCTGCGTCTTCCGATACGTGGTCGCCACTCGAGAACCTTTCTGCCCCAACGGCCGTCAGTTCTACGAGCGATGTTCCCTGCCCACTGCCACTTAAGCTTCGCAATTCTTTGAGCTATGTCAGTGACATTGGTGCTCCTGCGGATCTGTTTAAGCATTAATTAACATCTTCAAAACGTTGGCTCTTTGTCATCCTGATCTCTTTCTTTAAAAGTTATCAGAAAAAAGTGGTTCAATAAACATACTGAATGTCTATAAAGCAATCGTTTATGAACGTGTATACTCACTTTCAATTTCACTCCTCAACTCTGATGCCGACGATATAAGTGTACACTTGGAGCCATGAAAAGCGTTAAACCGGATTTACAACAGCGTATAAATCACAAAGAGGGAACGAGTGCGTCCCGAAGCGGGTGACGTGACTTATCTGACTGTACTTGAGAAGAGATACGAAGATTCGTATTCGTATCCGCAACCATCGGATATTTAGTGTTAATGTGCAAAACTTTAGCTATAACTAGAACTCCGTACTAGAATTATGAAAACAATTACACTTGTGTTATATAAAAAACATTAAGGTAGGTAAATAGCTTTGATGCGTGAAAAGTAAATTCAGGGGCAAAAACCTTCAATTAAAAATTAAATTAAATTAAATCAATTTTATTTCAGGTATACACCCATAATACAAATACAATCATTAAAAAATAAAAATAAAATAACATACATACACAAAAATAATCAGAAAACATAATACATTACAAGTCAGACACAAAAAATGTCAGAGGGCGCCACTGCCTCTGTTAGATCGGCTCTGTAGTAAATAAGGCAAAATAATTTAATTTCCTTACAAAGTTGATAAAATATAGAATCAGTGAACTCGAAAACTCTTGACTACATAGTACCATCGTTTGTGATTAAATTGGACTTACGCTAAGTGTAGAAACAACGTGTTTATTGAAAAGTGATTAGTGCTATAAAACGTTACACCTGATGAGATCTATATAATATTCATCGATAGAACACTTCTGTAAGTACTTTTATGTGACCCGGTGATAAAATCAAAACTGGAAAATACAGATATCATCTTAACAGAGTGGTTTAATTAATATTGGTTCGTTATCTTATTTGAATTCGATGTAAACAAGATACGTCACAACCAGCTGACCAATCAGCTGATCAATATCGACTAGAGATAAAAGTACACATCTCAGCTACGAGAGGGCATTACCAGCACGCCATCTATTGGCGCCATCTATGATTATGATGCAAAACTAACAAGAGCCATCTACTGACATATTGTCGAACACCGTAGCCTGCTATACAGCCATTATCTTCTGCTTCATATAACGATCTGGACTGGTTGTATTTGTTAAAAACCAACAGAGGGCACTATAATACACAACCCATTTGAACCGAATACTTACAAACTTACAAGTTTATATTGTAATAAAATGGCACCTAAAAGTGAAATATCATGTTCTAAATGTAAGAAGACATGTAAAAGAAATGGCTATATGGCGTGTTCCATTTGCAAACGAGTGTATTGTATTGACGAATGCTCAAATGTCTCCTACAAACGGTATGCAATTATGGAAGTTTCGAAGCGTACCAAATGGAAATGCACTCAATGTATTAAGAAATCCAGCACACCTCTAGTAATAAGAAAATCAAAGGTTGAGGTCGACACAAACATACTACCGCATAAGGAACCGATTAACCCTACAAATGCAGGAGCATCGGAGGAAAGGACCGCCGCAACTGGCACATTACTATCGATCTCTAATTATTCGAGCCCTGTAGAGACAGAAAAGGTAAATGAAAATGACACCTTAAACTCACTCCAATTATCCATGATTCAAGCAGAAGATCCGATGGCTAACAATATTATAGTTGGAAAAGACACCCCCCCAGCTATTGAAAACTTATCAAAATCTGCCACCAACCTTACCATGACCGAAATCCGACCACATCAAAATGACACTCTACAACTAACGTGTCATTATGTTAACCATGCAAATGACGCGACGATTGACAATGTCACACGAAGAAAACGAGAAATCGTAGTAGTAAACGTTTCGACAAAGAACTCGTTTGAATGCCTGGAAAACACAACTGAAAACGATAGCGAAATAGAGGATAGCGAACAGATGTCTTGCCATCTAAGACGAAGCTGTCCAGACCTAAACAATGTGGTTTTAAGTAACGTAATTGAAGACCTGAAAGAAAAAGTAACCACCCTGGAAGCTTCCCTTGCTTCGGCTGAACTGGAGATAGAGCGGATGCTGTCTGAAAATTATAAGCTAAAGGAAGAGATAATTACATATAAAAAGAAGTCTGAACACCTATCTAAGTTGTGCAAAGATACAACCGCGACCCCTCATAAAAAGAAGAATCGTAACAAGACTATGCAACTACATACACCGAAATCCGATACAACTACACCGTCAAAATCAACATCCACGCTGTCAGTCAGTACCGCAGAGCGCCAGACAAACACTTTCAAACAGTCCGCGCGCGCGCTATCTCAAAAGACCAACACTCGGCAGATTTTATCTACGAAAACTAAGTCCCCCGTAAAAACTGACGTTATAAGAAATAAAATTTGCTTTTTGAGTTCGAGCAAAACAAATGACATGTTATCTGCAATAGAGAGAACCCAACTTGATAAATATGAGTTCTGCCACTATCGATTGCCAAACCGTGGAATCAGA
This sequence comes from Metalampra italica, assembly GCA_949699065.1. Lineage (NCBI taxonomy): Eukaryota > Metazoa > Arthropoda > Insecta > Lepidoptera > Oecophoridae > Metalampra > Metalampra italica. The sequence goes on from OX452985.1 coordinate 9,283,062, forward strand.
CAACTACTAACAGGTTTAGAATCAAAATTAAAAGGTTTTACAACAGACGATTATTGTGTTATACTAATGGGTGAGAAAGACTTTGAAACGACGTCAAACTACTATGAAACTGTGAATTTTATTAGAACAACTCTAATGCCCATTGAACACACAAATGTTATATTTTGCCTTCCCACCTATAGATATGGACAATACATCAATGTGTTCAACAGACGTATCGAATTCTTCAATAGTATATTGTGTGAGGATTTAAAACTCCACAGATACGCCTACATCCTAGAGTCAAACCTAAACTTAAGACACGATGCATCTATGTATAGATACAATGGGACTATTAACAGACATGGCATGTATACGGTGATAAGAGACTTATCGGAAATGATATCAAGCCATGACAGTTCTACACAGGAAATTTTTTTTCGTAACTAATGCTCTCAGTCAGAGTATTAACGTCAATGAGGTGACAGGAAGTAATAAAGAGATTGGAAAATCATCAAAATCATCGCGTGAATTTATTAGACTCTATTATCAGAATACACGCGGCCTTCGGACAAAGGTAGCTACGTTTTACAATAACGTCTCAAATATCAATGCGAACCTGCTGGCTATAACCGAGACAGGTCTGAACGACTCCATACATGATGGAGAGTTGTTTCCGCGGGGCTACAGTGTACTGCGCTGCGACCGCGCCGACGGGCGCAAGCAAGGAGGGGCGCTGCTCGCAGCTGCGCCTTCGCTGAAGATACAGCCAGCCGCAATACCCAATGATCCTAATTTGGATGCCACGATATTTGAACTGGTATGTGCACACGTGTATGTAGGAACTAGGCAATTGTTTACGTGTTGTGTAGTATATATTCCTCCCAGTAGTGGTGACGACCAATATATGTATCTGTTTCATATTTTAGAGCAAATATGTCTTAAATATAAAAATATTTTAGTTGTCGGTGACTTAAATCTATATTCTACTAGTTCTGACATACAGTGCTACTATGAGTATTTATTAACATTTTGTAATTTTTATCAATTGAACAATGTAACAAATTGTAATGATCGTAAATTGGATGTCGTACTGTCTAATTTAAACGGAGCCGAAGTGATAGTATGCGAGCACGATGAATGTTTGGTACCGCCTGATCCACAGCACCCCCCACTGCACGTCTCTCTAAAACGTAGTATAAAGCGCAGCATTAAAACACATCCAACAGTTCCACAAAATAATACTTCAGCACGTAAGTGCCCTCGATGGGACTTTCGTAAATGCGATTTTTCCTCTTTTTATTCGCTTTTGGCAGCCGCGGATTGGAGTGTAGTTTGTGAAGCACAAAACGTTCAAGATGCCGTTGCAAATTTCTATGAATTGTTAAACGAAATTGTGGATAAGTGTACACCTAAACTAAAGCCAAGAACCAAAAACAGCAGATACAACTATCCCGAATGGTACACTAAAGACATCATAGATGACATTAAGGAAAAAGCGAGATGGCACAAATCATATAAAGCGTCCGAGTCTCCCGATGACTACGCTAGGTTTTCATACTATCGTCATGTGGTTAAGGATAAAATAGAGGCCGCCTATGAAAATTACATAAGTCGTATCCAAGTAAAATTTTATCACGATCCTAAATCCTTTTGGGGACATGTTAAAAATAAACGCACGTCACGTAATATGCCATATGTAAAAAAAGACGGGATAATAATTGCAGAAGAAGACTGCGCTAATGCATTTGCGGCCTTCTTTAAATCGGTCTATGACATAGAGCCTCCGATTCTAAACGCGAGGACAGCGGCGTCAGAGGTAGGAGGAGAGTCGTCCAGAGTTCATGTAGAGATGCTTACATTAAATGAGGTGTACAACGTGCTATGTCGTCTGAAGCCAAAGCATTCAGTGGGTCCCGATGGAATTCCGCCATACGTGGCAAAGGACTGTGCATCGGTTTTTGCCGCCCCGCTTTTACATATATTTAACTTATGTCTACGCATGGAAACATACCCTGAATTGTGGAAAGTTACTCGGGTTATACCGATCCCGAAAGGTGGCACCACTGGTACAGAGGTCACAGACCACAGGCCTATTGCTGTCCTATCTACGTTTGCAAAAGTTTTTGAGACCATTATATACTCCCAAATATTTAAGCAAATACAGGGTCGACTCACAAATGCACAACATGGTTTCAGGCCGGGTCGAAATACAGACTCCAACATGTTATGTTTCATGCAGGATGCAACGAAGGCTATGGATGGAAGAATAGGTGGGCAATTGGACGTAGCATACTTTGACTTTAGGAAAGCATTTGACGTTGTTAATAATGATATTTTAATGTTAAAGTTTAGCAAACTAGGATTCACTCCAAAATTGCTGCATTTCTTTGCTAGTTATCTACAAGGCCGCCGACAATACGTAGAATACGCAAACTGTGTTTCAGAACCCTATCTGACACTTTCTGGAGTAAGCCAGGGCAGTAATCTTGGACCACTCGAATTCATGATCATGATTAATGACCTTCCAGAATTAGTCGACAAAGATGTTGGTTGCTTATTATTTGCGGACGACCTAAAGCTCTACTGTGAAATAAATAGCGTGTTAGATTGCGAGCGACTTCAGGTTAATATTGACAGAGTGGTGCAGTGGAGTCGTGCGAACAAGCTGCTTTTTAATGTAGCTAAATGTCAAGTGATGACATATAGTCGTGGGCATAATGTAATTGAACACGAATACAAAATTGAGGAACATAATCTTTTACGGGTAACTACAGTTCGGGATCTTGGTGTTATAATGACCAATGACCTCACATTTAAATGCCATATTATTTCTATATGTAAGAAGGCTTTTAGAAACTTAGGATTTGTTATAAGGCAAACACAGGACTTCTCATGCCCAGCGGCTATGAAAGCCCTATTTAATGCCCTAATTAGAAGTAGATTGGAATGTAGTGCAATTGTGTGGAATCCCCACGAAGCAAAGTACATTAGCATGCTAGAAAAAATCCAGAATAAATTCACTAGATACCTCCACTGGAAGCTGTACAAAGTTTACCCGTTCTACCCGCTGATGTATCCTACGCTCTTCGTCTTGGGTATGGTGGGATATTATAAGTTAGAGGTTAGGAGAAATGTTGCCTTAGCTACGTATGTGTTTAAAGTGTTCCGGGGATTTATATCAAATCCAGAGGTGCTCTCAGCTGTGGGATTAGTGGTCCCAAATCCCAGACTACGCAGGGAACCTCGAAACAAGACGTTCGATATCCCACAGTGCAGAACTAACATACTCTACCACGCTCCGATCACAACTGCATTGCGAACATTAAATGAAGTTGCAAGATCCATCGATTTGTTCCATTGTTCAATTGCGGCATTCAATGAGGCTGCAACACGTCTATTAAGCAAATAAAGTAGGTAGGTAAATATTGTAATAAATATTGTTGACATTGTTTAATTATTGTAAATATATATATTAAATTGGACATGTTTTATGATAAGTAATTTAATTGCATAATGTTGGTAATTTTAGCTATTAGTTTGTAATTTTATTGCTCAATATTTAATGTTTTAATTTAATTTAATTGTAATAATTTGACGTCAACTTTATCGCTTTGGATATATATCTGTAATGATAATGTTTGCAAATAAAAATATACAAAAAAAAAAAAAAAAAAATTCATTCTGCTGGGTCACTAAAGACCGCATATTGAAAATTTACAACGTTCATATACGGCCTTTAGTGTCCCATGTCGGTAAGTCTAATACGGCTCATGAAGGAGCCTTTTTCGCATAACAGCGTAGAAGTCGTCCACCCTGCTCTCTGCGAACATGCCCGACGCGCTACACCGCCACGGCAGGCCCAGCATGCAGCGGAACGCGTTGTTGTACTGCACACGCGGCGCGCTGTACGCACGCTGCGTGTACTTGCTCCACAGCTGGCACGTGTACAGCGCCTGGCAGTACGCTTTGAACAGGGTGATCTTTACTTGGTTCGTACATTGCGAGAAGCGCCGAGCGAGCATATTACTTTTCGCCGCCTGTGCACGACGCTGGCGCTCAAGGTCATCGTCATCTTTTAATGTGTCTGTTATGATATGGCCTAAATACTTAAAGCTAGAAACAACTTTTAGTTGTGAACCACATAAACATATTTCCGGTATAGTTTGCGGTCCTTTGTCGTACTTAAATATCATGACTTCGGTTTTTCTTACATTGTAGGTAAGCTTGTGTTTTTCGGCATATGCTTCACACGTGCTTAATGCCTTGACACTGGGACTCAAGAGGACCATGTCATCTGCGTAACTTAGGTTGTTAATACATTCGTTATTGAGGTGACATCCGACACCTGTCCTGTTGAGTCCCTCTACCAATCCGTTAACATATAGGTTAAACAGAGTAGGCGATGTTAATCCTCCCTGCCTCACTCCACATTTTAAAACATATTCTTTGGACAGAGCATCGCCCCACCTCACAACGTTAGCTTGGCTTCCGTACCAGTAACTCATTAGCCTCGTTATCTCTTGTGGAATGCCTACGTCGTCCATCTTAGACCACAGAATATTATAATCTATGGTATCAAATGCACGACTTAGGTCAAAAAAGCAGGCATACACACTAGTTTTTCTGTTCAGGTAATATTTAACAGGATTTTTAATGCGAATATAGCCGAATCAATGTAAAACTTAAATAAAAATTCACTCAAAATCAGGTTTTATAGAAATTTTGCCTTCGTATCGGAACGTCCCCAAAGCAAATAGAGAAAAAAATAAGTGTTTGAGAAATTTTAAGAAAAAAAGTATTATAGCTTTTTATAAAATATTTTTTACGGTTTAGTTGTAATTTAAATAAAATACAGAGCCGTTGTACCTAGCCTAGTTGGTTGTGCACTCGGCTCATGTTCATGAGGTCGTGGGTTGTGACCTTGACCTTATAATGAGTTTCTTGGAACGTACAATTAATTATAATACAAAAGGCTTTTTGGTGAAGGAAAACATTTGTGAGAAAACCTGTACACTTACGCCAAAGATTGGAAGTCCACCAAAATACGTATTCGGGGCACTGTTGGTGGACAAAGAGCTTAAAAGGTGGCAATAACAACCTTACAATTTTAAGAGTGGGAGAAAAATGTTTGCATTAATTTTATATCCGATTTCGAAACGATCCCTTAGTATCCGCAACTGAAATGTCGGTCGCCTCACTACAACCCTACTTGTATGTGCTTGTTTGAGCTCTAACATCCAGGCAGTTTGGCCTGCAGCCAGATGCTATGATGTTACCTACGTAATCTTTTAATATTTTCCCGTTTTTGTTATTTATATTTTTCGTAACTCAATGTGTACTAACTTTGTAGAAGTTATTCTGTCTAGAAGTCAATCTATAATTTTAAGGGAGTGAATTCAAGAATTGCGAAGCTGAAGTGGCAGTGGGCTGGGCACATCGCTCGTAGAACTGACGGCCGTTGGGGCAGAAAGGTTCTCGAGTGGCGACCACGTATCGGAAGACGCAGTGTAGGCAGGCCTCCCACAAGGTGGACCGACGATCTGGTGAAGGTCGCGGGACCCAGCTGGATGAGGTTAGCGCAGGACCGGTCGTCGTGGAGATCCTTGGGGGAGGCCTTTGTCCAGCAGTGGACGTCTACAGGCTGATATGATGATGATGATGATGATGAATTCCAGAAAATCTACTAGTAAACGAGATTTATTTTTACATTAAAAAATGAGTTGGTGATGTACTACAAAACCAGAAAGCAAACGCTTGTTTTGTTCATCTGTATCATTTTTGTCCCATCATCACATAGTAAAATGACTAGATTGACTTTGATAAGGTTTATACGTAGCTATTGAGATAATTATTATGATAAAACCCCTTTCGAACCCCTTTCGAAACATTCAGTGGTTTTGAAAGAGAATAATAATTTGAAAAACGCCATTAATTTGAAATAACTAGCTGTTTCTTGCGGCTTCGCCCGCGTAGAAAAGATTTTCTTCCAGGAAAACTCTTCCGTAGTGGACGTCAGAGCTATAATATGAGGAATCTTGGTATAAAATTGCAAATTTCATAAGTGGTCCCTACACAATCATGCTGCTTGACATGCATTACGTGCTGTCACTCATGCATGACCGTCTAGTTTTAGTGATTGACGTGCATGACATGCAAACTACGTGCTGGCAGTTGCTTCACTGTACTATGTGATTGATAGCAAGCATTAGGGTCAATCATGCAGCATGATAATTCACGTAAACCTAATGCATGTCATGCCGGATGATCGTTCTTTGATTGTGGTTGTGGTTAGGTTGTGCTTTGATCAGTCAATTTCTTCTTATATTCAATATTGATAGTGATTACTTATTTGAGTATATTTACTCACCTCTTATTGTGATATTAATAATAATAATAAATAATAATGTTTGGACAAATTGACACACGGCTGTTCAGTCCCAACTAAGCCGTGCTTGTAAATAGGTACTCAACAGCTGATAAACATACTTAAATACTTTTAAATAAATACTTTAATACATACAAACTCCCAGAATCCGAAAACCAACAGTTATGCTCATCACACAAATGTTGGTCCCGGGTGGGAATCGAACCCACGACCTTTGGCGCAGTAGGCAGGGTCACTACCACTACGCCAACAGGCCAGCCACATATTCAGGCAATACCACTTGAAATGGTTATATTTCAGGCAAATTTATTCATGAATTTTCTTGGAAATAGTAGGACTTCCTTTGGTGCTATCTTATAAAGCTCTTTAAGTGAAACGCTATACCCGATAAAATAAAAAGAAGGCCTTAGTATTGCGAAGTTCGAAGGAAATTTATTGCTTTGTATTTTTACAAGGCTTCCAGGCGAGTGCAGGTTTCCCTATGTTTTCCAACGACAAACGGAGAATGGAAAATATTTGGAAGGCGCCCCGAAAAACATGTAAAGGAAACACGAGAATAGACAAAACTTTTGCATGTCGGTAAATATGTCACAAGGAGTGTATGGATAAAGATGTGGTTTACATTTCTGTTTTCACTTTATAATAATAACTGGGTCCGCGTTTTACCAGTTGTTTTTGACTTTTATCTTTTTGCTCGGCGTCTAAGGGTCGCAGCGTAATGTTAAATATCCTTTGACTTCAACCTTGCTCAAGAATTGTACTATCAAACGCAAAAAGATTTTTTTCAAATCTGACTAGTAGCTCCATAGAATAGCGCGTTCAAACAAACAAACAAACAAACAAACAAACAAACAAACAAACAAACAAACAAACAAACAAACTTCAGCTTTTGACTAATTTGGTACTAAACAAGGCGTGTGTGATTTTGTCGTAAAAACATTATTAGTAATAATATATTATTAATAAAGATATGTACATAGTACCTACCAGATTGTGTATAAAGCGAAAAAGTCTAGAATATACTTACATTTTACAAGCTTCTGCTTAGTTTGGGACTAAACAGCCGTGTGTTAATTTGTCCAAACATTATTTATTTATTTTATTTGTTCATTTATACATAAGTACATGTGGGCCTAACACGTACCTACGCAGATTGTAACGAATACATTTTACTTTGTAGATTCCCAACATAAAAAGTTTTTATTAAGGGCTAAAGATTTCCGAAACTATTCAAATTTTGCCTTTTTATTACAAAAAGTAGGGAACCCTTAAACTGGCGGTACGCTTCAGGACAAAGTTTTTACGGTAAGAAAATTTTGTGCATGCAATAACCAAAATATACTCCGCTAAAGTTTACGAATAAAATATTTTTTACGGCCGATGCGTACGGTAGTCTACTTCAGTTTGCAGTTTACGAATTATGACTAAGTGTATGCCTAGACTAGTCCGAAAACCCAAAGTCGCTCAACGGGCTATGGCAAGAGCTATGCTCGGAGTTTCTCTGAGAGACAGGATCCGTAACGAGGTGATAAGCCAGAGAACCAAAGCCTTCTAACATAGCTCAAAGGGTTAGCACGTTGAAGTGGCAGTGGGCTGGTCACATCTGCCGGAGAACCGATTACCGCTGGGGTAGACGAGTTCTCGAGTGGAGACCAATAAATATTTTTAATTTATTTGTTTTTTTTTTTCAAAGTGCGGGTTTTACGAACACATACAGAAAGTGACAGTGTTAGTGGGTACATGAGGCGCCGGGGACAACTGGCTAGCTCCTCGAGAGCTGGTTCACTGTGTAGATGGGACCACCCTTTGGGAGGGATTTGACATTAGAATGAACCATATAGGATCCGTACACTTGGATACCTTTCCTCTTTAGTAACATTGTATCAATGTAGGAGCGAGTAAAGGCATATCATCATCATCAGCTTGTACCAGTCCACTGCTGGACATAGGCCTCACCCAAGGCGCGCCACTGAACCCGATCCTCGGTTCTCCGCATCCAGTCACTGCCAGCCGCCTCACGCAGATCATCGCTCCATCTAGCCGAGGAGCGTCCCACACTACGCTTGTCCAGAATTTGACTGCTTACCCTCAGTTTGAGCAGCAAGAGAGCTAGTGAGTATCATTACCGACGATAGGCATTCTATTTGAGTCGATTTTGTGGCCACATGGCAACACAATTTGATTGTTGCAGGAGTTCATTGGCAACAGTGGCCGCTTACCCTCAGGTAGACTCAAAAAATGTCTTAATCAAAGTCTGCAAATTGAAAGGGTAATATTTGAGTTGGAGTCTCATATTGACGAAGGTATTGCTTGTATTCGGAGAGGTCGAAATAAAAGGACTGGTATTTGTATTCGCTGGAAAACAAATCCAAGGAGAATAAATGTGAGCTGGTCAACCGATAAATTGCTCTTAAAAATAGTCTAGAAAAGATACGCATGTATGAGTTTCTGCTTATAGGCTATCAAGCGAAGGAAATAGTGTATCTTCATTTATAATAGTATAGCAGTGTAGCATTCCAATTTAAGGGCAAAGTTATTTTTACTGTATGTAGATACTTAATCTACGAGTAGATTAAGAAATTATCTATACTAAAATATAAGCTCCCTTATAATATTCTAAGATTATTATACATGTCCCTAGCAGATTCTATTATTAGCTACAGTATAAGTAGCTATGGACGCACATATACAGGTTACAGTTAAGTATACTGAAAACAATTGTACCAAACAAAATTAAAACACAATATAAAAATAATGAAGACGGTCTGTTGAAGTACTGTAAAGTTGTGAGTGTGTTCGATAAAGTTAAAATGGCTATTATATGTGAACAACATCATGTTGCACACACATTACAAATAAAACAACGTCCTAGCAACATACGCGACATCGCCTATCTGCCAATGTGTGTACTACCGGGATACAATAATGTATACGGAATGCGTACAAATGAATATATATTACCGGATATCTTAAATAAACTGCCGAAGAGCTTAGTAAATGACATATTGGGGGACAATGCGCGGAAAGCTAAAAGTACTGTGAAAAGGTATTACCTAACGAACATTTAATAATAATAGTAGCGACCAACCATCCTACGGATAAACCCAGTGGTTTAAGTAGGACGGTATGAACAAATTTGATGTAATTTAAATGTATTGGTTATTAATAATAATAAAAATAAAAATAAATTTGTCTAAAACCTACTTCGTTTGGTGCTTACTTTATTTTCAGTGAATTTAATTATAATTCTATTGACTTTAGTAATTAATTAAACTACCTATTGGCTTTTCGGTAAAGGAAAACTACCTTGGGGAGACCTGCATACGCCAAAGATTAGCATTTCTATTCTAAGGCGTATGTGAAGTCCACCAAAATACGGATTGGAGCACCCGTTGGTGGACAGGGTTTAGCGCAACAGATCCCTAGGATCCAAGTGTCGCAAGTTATTCCTGCTATACTGCTTCTATAAATATGGGAAATATGGGACAGCTACAGATAAATATGCGACAGAAAAACAAATTGGACTTATGCAGTTTTTTTTTTCAGGATGTTGTTATTATCAATTTGTTAAACTAGTGAAGTAGTTTCAATTATAGTAAGTATATATTAATTAAAAAGTTTTACAATTTCCTGTATAATTTATGTTTTATGTTTTGTTTTTCTATGGGTTTTTTTTTCATCATCATCATCATATCAGCCTGTAGACGTCCACTGCTGGACAAAGGCCTCCCCCAAGGATCTCCACGACGACCGGTCCTGCGCTAACCTCATCCAGCTGGCTGGTTTTTTTTTACCTGACAATAAATAATTTTATTATTATTATTATAATTTAGGAATAATCAAGTGAAATCACTTATTGTTTTGTTAATGCATTACTTCTAACGAACAAATTTTGAACGATATGAAATCGTTTTCACGATTACCCATCCATGTCCAATGTCCGGCCGGACATTGAATGTAAAACGCAGGTCTTTTGTTACAAGAGGACTTATTCAAAGACATGAAAGTTGTTCGCAAGTTTCGGAGCGAAGTAACTCAAAGGTTAAGAATTTCTAAAGCCCATCTTTAGACCAGTTATGTGGGCGAAGTTGTTTTGAGTTCGCAAAGAACGTGCGAAAATTATAAGGAAAAAATATTCCCAAAATACCAAAAGTAGCTACGTACCCATGGCAAAAAATTAAAGTTAGTTTAAGTTTAATTTAAGTTTATTTTATTTGCAACTGTAATTAAATTATGAGGAAAAAATATTCCCGAAATACCAAAAGTACCTAGGCTAATATTAAACATGGCAAAAAAATTAAAGTTAATTTAATTTAACTTTATTTTATTTGCAACTGTAATTAAATTATGAGGAAAAAATATTCCCAAAATACCAAAAGTACCTAGGCTAATATTAAACATGGCAAAAAAATTAAAGTTAATTTAATTTAACTTTGTTTTATTTGCAACTGTAATTAAATTATGAGGAAAAAATATTCCCGAAATACCAAAAGTACCTAGGCTAATATTAAACATGGCAAAAAAATTAAAGTTAATTTAATTTAACTTTATTTTATTTGCAACTGTAATTAAATTATGAGGAAAAAATATTCCCGAAATACCAAAAGTACCTAGGCTAATATTAAACATGGCAAAAAAATTAAAGTTAATTTAATTTAACTTTATTTTATTTGCAACTGTAATTAAATTATAAGGAAAAAATATTCCCAAAATACCAAAAGTACCTAGGCATGTACTAGGTAACTACATACATGGCAAAAAAATTATAGTTAGTTTAATTTAACTTTATTTTATTTGTAACTGTAATTGATTTCAGAATAAATGTTTTATTATTGGTAGGCTTTGTTTCTGTTTGGGCAATACAATAATAATCTTACTGAAATAATGTTTAGCATCATTTGTGAAGTTGGATGCATGCATATTAATCCTTGTTAATTAACCCACCTCCGGCATAATGCAGTGGATCGTGAAATAATGTTTTCCTAAAAGCAAAACTAATTAGAACAAACACAGATGGATCCAAGCTGTGTGTTGACTGCGTATTTCGCTCAATCTCGCTCTGAATTTGGAGCCGCCTATATCATATTAAAATTATTGTATACTTTCTGCTCGGCTCCTGAGTGTCGAAGCGTGATATTAAATAGCCTACAACCTTCGGGCTATCGACTGCGAGAAGATTTCTTTCAATCCGACTAGTAGTTCCAGAGATTTGCGCGTTCGAACAAAAAACAAACTCTTTATGTTACATACGGAGTATTACGGAGCCCAGCAAAGGTGATTCGAATATCCCCAAAGACCAGATCAACCTCCCATTTCGCTAAATATATGTTTGAGAGACACATTCTGGCGTTTACGGGCCGTGATTATGACGCGAATAAAAAGCTGAAACGATTTTTCTACGGATATTGCTCGGTCGGTAACGTGCATGTGGGAATTGCCGATATTTCATCCGTTATCATCCACTTTTATGAGCTATTTGTATGGAAGGCGGGTATAACAATGATAAATTCCATAACATTGTTTAAAAGGAACTATAAATTACCGATATAATTTTATTTAATCGCTTCTATAAGACACGTCTACGACGCGTCGCGACGCCTTCGCGGTTCGCTACGGAAGCGTAGCTATTATATGGAAATTGGATTCGGTTAGGATCCTTTGACCCACTAAGGGCCTCTTACACCGCTTGCTGATAATGTCCCAGATACCCTATCTGCAGGTTATCTGACAGATAGCCTATTTTTTTGGTTTCACAGGTATCTGATTGCCTATATCTTATAGATTTTATATAGTCTATCACACAGATTTATCTGATAGATTAGTTTATCACTAAGATTACTATCTGTAACAATTCAGGAAGTGGTGAAAGAAGCCCTAAATATTTTAAAAATTTGGATGCTTGTGTGTTTGCATGTTTGTTGCTCAATCAGGCAAAAGGCAAAGGATTTTGAGCAAACTTAGGATATTTTTTAACGCGAACGAAGTCACGAAAGCGTCCACTGGTATTGAAATAATTTAATGTTTTTATCTTATCTTGTTGTCTTCTTTCATTCTTTGTTGCTTAATTTTCATCTTCGCAGCGGTCCGGAAATACTGGCGACACTTCGACGCGTTTGAGAGCCTTTGGGCCAAACCCCGGTCCACCAACGGTACCCCAAATCGTTTTTTGGTGTACGTCACTTACGCGCCACGCCTTAAGTTTTAATCTTTGGCGTAAGCAAGTTTCCTCGCGATGTTTTCCTTCACCGAAAAGCCTGTGGTATTACAATAAACCGTACATAAGTTTCGGAAAATGCATTGGTACGGGTCAAGGTTCGAAACCACCTTTTGACATCATGAATGTACTTATATTTTAAGTCCACTGATCGGCCCTAGACTTGCGGCCTCCTCCGGGGTGGAAAAATTAACTATAAATCCGAGCGTCCAATAGAGCGTCAGTGGTAGGGGATAAGACGCGGCCTATCATATCGAAAGGTCCGGAGTTCGATCCCCAGCTGGGCCATGTATCAAGGGGTTTTTTCTCGAGTACATTTACTGACTGCTCTCAGACGGCGAAGGAAAACATCGTGAGGAAACCTGCATACGCCGAAGAAGAAATTCTTAGGCGCATGTGAAATCCACCAACCCGCACTGGGCTAGCGTGGTGGACTATAACCCGAACGCCCTGGTTAAGAGGGTAGGCCTGAGCCCCAACAGTGGGGACATTAATCGGCTGTTGATGAACTATAAATCCATTATTCTTATGGAAATCCATTTGTATTTGGTATTAAATAGGGAAAACATTGCCGAGAGCGTCAAGACGCTTCACGGATATACAGCTTCTTTATGATTAAAAGTTAAAACGTTGTAAAATAAATTTGACTACGTAAATACTACTTCACGTTTTAATAGCAGATTGTATGAAGTTTACTTCCCTTTTATATACATCGCTTAAATTTAAGATCTCTAATTAAGAGAAAATATCGCCTTTTGAATATAGCTACCTCCATTCTACCTCGTTGAAGATTATAAAGTAAATCTTTAGATAATTTGAGTTTACGAGGTATGCCAGAGAAGGAATAACTCGCCGTAAGAGGGATCTATAATATTGAAATACTTGTGTTTGAATTGAGATGTGCTTGATATATAAATAAAATTCTACTCAATGTGTTCAAATTTCAATTCAATTCAATTCAATACACTTTATTGCTCGTTTAAAAATTACAGACAAAAACAGATACAGTAATGTACATCTAGGCGGTCTTATCGCTAAGAGCGATTTCTTCCAGACAACCTTTGGGTAGAAAATTTATAGCAAATTAGAAGGTAGGTTGTGCAATTATAGGCATATTTAAATATTTAGGCAAATTTCAAATTATTATTTCACTTAATATGTAACTTTACAGGTAAAATCACATCACATCTAGACCGACGGTTATGGATATTTATGAAATTGACGATACTTCCTAAATAAGTAATAAAAAAATATTCGCTCAGTGAATAAGACTTTTGACAATCAAGAAGTTTCAACCTCTTTGGTCGCGCGCGCGCTCCCTGTGGAGATCGCATCTTGTATATTTAGTGTGGGGAACGAAGAAAAATTCGGTGTCAATTTCAGGGGGGGTGCGGACAAAGGAAGCGGATTAGCGGGAGGAGATTGCTAATACAAATTTATATGGAGTTTGAAAATGAGAATGTGTGAGTGAGGGTCCCTTTTGATATATGTACATTTGACACGATTTTGGCACCCCCTAAAATGCTTTTGTTACTCATCCATATGGGAGTGGCTAAATTTTTTGATTCAAGTTGACCATAATCTGTCGGAGAACCGATAACCGCTGGGGTAGACGATTTCTCGAGTGGAGACCACGACTAGGCAAGCGTAGTGTGGGACGCCCCCCGGAGCGACGACCTGCGCAGGGCGGCTGGCAGTGACTGGATGCGGAGAGTCGAAGATCGGACTCAGTGGCGCGCCTTGGGGGAGGCCTATGTCCAGCAGTGTACTAGTGCAGGCTGATGATGATGATGATGATAATTCAAAATTCAAAAATTGAAAAGTATTTTATTGCATGTAAGTACACTGGGTACATTTATACAACGTCAATTTTTTATCTACCACCGCCTCCAAGGTGTTATATAGAGCTGGGAAGAAGAAGCGGCGCAACAAACTTCCGCAACACATCTTTTAAAATCAAGTTTGTCCATAACATTATTTTGTAAAGATTGTGCGAGGCTGAAGTAACATTAACACCAGGCATCTTTGTCATTTAGATAATCGACTGTTTTATAATAAGCTTTCTTACAAAGTTGTTGTTTAATGTGGGTCTTAAATTTTCTGTCATTTTTTCTTCACACATGATGTTTCTTTGTTTAGCTCAAATAGGACAGAGCGCAAGGAGAACAGAGTTCAACACAGCGTCATTGATTTATCTCACGCTGCTGAACTGTATCAAATTTCCCGAGCCCTTCTAACATGGCCTCTGAAATCTGATAACGGTATGTCTTGTACAATTATTGAGTTACGTTGACATCCTGGGGACGAGACCCTAACGTCGTTAAGTGTCGTATGTGAGGAAAGACAGCGATACGGTTAAAAGAACTCGACTCGGAATAGTTTTGTTAGAAGCTCAAATTGGACTCGATGAATTGTATTAACGGAAGTGTACCGGCATCAAATCAACAGTCTATTTAAAATGTCCCACTGTTGGGACACAGAAATACCCTCTCGACGAGGGCGTACGGGCTATAGTCCACCACGCTAGCCCAGTGCGGATTGGTGGACTTCACAAGCGACTTATGAACTTCTTCGGCGTATATATGCAGGTTTTCTCACGACGTTTTCTTACATAGTTTGGGAGCAGTCAGTTAAGTTTCCAGAAAAACCCATTGGTACATGGCACGGCCGGGGATCGAACTCGGACCTCTCGACATGACAGGACTCGTCTTCCACATCACAGCACTGACGCTCTGTTACAAGCATTAGCCAACATTTTGGCCCACAAAGAAAGAAATCTGTCTGGAATCCCTTCAATTCATTTGTTTTCTTACGATTACAGCCTACAGCCACGAAAGGGGACAAAACACATATTAAATATCAGAAATAGGTGCGCGTTGGACAAAATTACTTCCTAAGCTGGGACTTAGATAAGGTAACAGGGGTTTTATCCCCCAAGGGACCTTCGACAGTGTTTTTAGCAAATGTACTTAATAGTTAATAAATGTACCTAACTACTTATTTCATTTTAAGCCGTATGTTGAGCTACTCAACGTAATTCTAAAAGGTTTTCTGTTATTTTAAATAAGTATGTTGGGTTACCCAACCTTTTCCCAAAAGGATTACGTCAATACAGATCATTGTCTGGGAATTTTATCCTTGGTTGCTTGTGCCAAAACGGTAGAATCAATATTATACATGTTTTGTAATAAAGATTACCAATCTATACTCTGTTACGTAATGTTTTTTAAAGTACTGTTATTAATGCCTGCTAGGAAAGTGATTTGTCAAGTGTGAACGCAAAAAATTATAGGCTTTTGTAAAATATTAGCTCTAAAGCTGCCAAAGTGGGGACACTATAAACATTTAATGTACAGTAAGGTTCATATGTGCAGTAGCACGCTAAGAGTCATTTTTCTGTACAACCGGTGCGCACGACAACACAAAAACCAATTAGATATACCTGACCACCCAAGTCAATAGCGTGTTTTAAACCTAATTGTCAGAGCAATAAGTCATCAATTCACCGTAATATCCAGAAATATATTAGTGGATATGTGCGTGTGTGGGTACAGATATATAAGAAAGTCGTAAGTGAAACTGAAAGAAATGAGGAGATCCGCAGGAGAACCAGTCAGCAACATAGCTCAAAGAATTGCGAATCTAAGGTGGCAGTGGGCTGGGCACATCGCTCGTAGAACTGACGGCCGTTGGGGCAGAAAGGTTCTTGAGTGGCGACCGCGTACCGGAAGACGCGGCGTAGGCCTCCCACAAGGTGGACCGACGATCTAGTGAAGGTCGCGAGACCCGGCTGGATGAGGCTAGCGCAGGACCGGTCGTCGTGGAGATCCTTGGGGGAGGCCTTTGTCCAGCAGTCTACAGGCTGACATGATGATGAAGTGAGACTGGTCTCTCAATCTATTGAGTTGCGAAACTGCTACTGCACTTATGAACCTTGACTGTACCAACCTACTATTGTTTGCAGCTTCGAGTCGCAATAAAAATCAAATTACAAATGCACAGTTATTCAAACATTACCTATTCCTGTGGCCTCGATACTGTAGTATTCCCTTCATTTATTGACATATTACCTCTTTAATGTCGACCGCCATTGAAATTGAAATCGTAAATAATAACAAGCGCGTATTCAGGGGAGACTTGAGTACATGCTACCTCCCTACTTTAAAATACACCATAGGTACCCAGAGTAAAGAGTACCCATATGTAAGGTTTCGTTTGATTTCAAAGTATTTTTTATTAAAGGCGTAGCAGAATAACTAGTTTCCAGGCCAGAAAATAAAATAGAGGTATATCAGAAAAAAACAAAAGGAATGGAAGGAACGTAGTTTGGCTTGTCAGAGAGGATGCGGCGACGGGCGCTCGAAGGAAACGGTGCGTGGTTTCGGAAAGGTGATATTTGATTAGAGGGAAGTGATGTAAAGTTAATGATAGAAGTTACTTGGTAAATTGGATAAATTAGTATAATAAATTCTAGATTGATACCGACATATATGATTTATGGAACTTATGTGATTTTATGGAATATAACTGTGAAAGTGTAAATTGAGTTATTTATTTCTACTGGGATTTCCTACAATTCTGTGGTATTCTTATAAGAGCATCAGTGGCGTCTATCATATCGAAAAGTCCGAAGTTCGATCCCCGGGCCATGTACCAATGGTTTTTTCTCGAAACTTAAGCACATTTACTGACTACTCTCAAACGGGGAAGGAAAACATCGTGAGGAATCCTGCATACGCCGAAGAAGAGAGGGTAGGCCTGAGCCCCAGCAGTGGGGACTTGTTAATGGGCTGTTGAATGATTGATTGCTGTTGTATGATGCTGCCCAGCGTCGGCGCCGAACTGTGGTATAAAGTCGCGACACAGAAGAAAGTGATAGAAGGAGAAAAGTTTTAAAGTGCTTTCGAGAAAGAGCCTCTGACGAGTACCGGTGGAGTAATGGATGAGTCAATAAACAAACTCGCTTTCATTAGTCCAGTTAGTCAATCAAATATCAATAACCACACAAATATATCGATGACCACAAGTGAAAATTAAAAATTATGTTTTTATGGAAATACCTAGGTATTTAATTATTGTTTCGTACTTTTTGTCTTACTATTATTGTAAGTTTGATACTTATTACTTACTATCAAATGCTAGTACGCTAATGTTTTATTATCCTTTGACATTTAATTATAAAACTAAAATATTAAATTTAATAAAACTAAATATATTAAAACTAAAATATTTATATTAAAAAACTAAACTTAATCTTTTCTTACTTGTAAGAATAGTATGTTTAAAAAAATAATAATGCTTTGATTTGTTTTTATGATCGTTGATTTGATTTACAGCATAGGTTGACTAGACCCCCTCTAAAAGAAAGTCCTGACTCCGTTCCTGGAAAATAATAACATAAAATGTACAAATCGCAGTCATCGACTCGATACCCCGTCGGCGCGTAATAAATCGGGCGTCGCCTAGAGGGGCCGACCATAAACATCGCCGTTTGAGGTTTATTGACGACGCAGCTGGTTGTACACGTCATAAACCCGCGGTCCCAGTAATGGGCGCCAATCAAATTTAAATTTGACGACCATTGGATATATTAATGTCGTGTTGTAACCCGGTAGGTATTTAATATTGATTTTATTTTATTGTTTTGTACTAAGATTTCCTTTTGCTCCTTCTTCTGAGACCTCTTACAGAGGACTCCTTGAGCCATTGTAACCTAGTTGGATGTGCTCTCGCCTCACTTCCATGAGGTCGTAGGTTCAAACCAATGAGTTTTCGGAACCTAAGTACGGTTTAAACCATCACAGGCTTTTCGGTGAACGAAAACATCGTGAAGAAGCCTGCATACGCCAAAGATAAGATTTTATATTCTAAGGCGTATGTAAGCTTCACCAAAAAACGGATTGGGACACTGTCGGTGGACATGGGTTGGCACAAAATATTCCAAAAGTGTCGCCCTGATGAAGATGCCTCAGTCTTTACAAACAATTGTCATACAAACTTGATTTTAAAAGATTTGTTGCGGAAGTTGCTGCGCTGCTTTTTCTCAGCGCTAACACCTATAAAGCGGTGGTAGATAAAATTTACATGTATAAATGTACCCATTGTGCCTACTATAAAATATTTTGGCTTTGACTTTTCATAGCCTATTGATGTCCACAGCAGGACCTAGACCTTCCCGCGAGGACACTCGGTAGTCTCCTTCCGGCAGCCCCCTTCGCCAGAAGAATAAAGTAGTTTAAATGGAGAACGCGTAAGCCACTATCGTATCTCGTAAAATCCTTCCCCGAATGGGATTACACGTGAGTGCCACTACGATTTCTACACTACAACCCTAATAGCACTGTATTGCTATTCGAATCGCGTGTAAATCGAATCGGATTAGCTAACACAGTACTTAGACTCGGGATAATTAAGTTACGAAGCTTACGGAGCGCACGGAGCAACGGGATACATAGTAAACGTGGGATCAAATGAATGTGCAATTTCAATGGATTTAGTACCTGCTGTGAAAGTATTTACGCCCTTTTTATGATACCTTTTGAGCGCTCGGCTGGTGAGTAGTGTTTTTTATTGCGTAGCAAATTATTTGCGGACGCTACTTTTGCTACGAGTGCTACGTAGTTGTAGAAGTGTACCGGCTGAGGCCATTGAGTGAGACTGTTTTTTTATTATGTTTCAGTGTTGCCAACCTCTTTTGTCTGATTGTGAGTGTAATTTTAAACCCTTTGCCTACTGCACAAATAGCGTTTTTTGTATGGTGGTAAAAAAAACAACAAAAAAACGGTTTGGGGCACCGTTTGGCGGACAGGGATTTGGCACAACAGATCCCATAGGGTCGAAGTGTCGCCAGGTATTCCTGGCCCCCTAAGAAGATGAGATGGTGGTAAATTAAATTCGGTAAATTAAATTGTAGGTCATGTATTTAATATTAAAGTCTTAATTAATTTTATTGTCATTCAAGCGAGCTTGTCAATTTAATGACGTGTTAACTTTTAATGAACCATGGAACTGATTATATTTGGCAGCTTCATACGGAGTGAAATACATTGAGACCAAGAATTTGTAACTGTTTTGTTTCCAAGTTTCAAACTTCTTGTACGATGAGACAAAGAAACTTTGCATTGTAATTGTAATCGTATTTCAAATTTTGTCGTTCTTATTTATTATTTAGATATTTATTACACACACATTGGCAATTTTTTTTGTCAAAACTTAAGTGTAGAGACTGAAAGGTAAAATTCAAATGTCCAATGAACCGGCGACCTGAAAAATATAAATGGTGGAATGAGAGAAGCGATGGACGATGTATTTTCGCATTGGAGAAGTCCGTTGTCCAACAGTGGGCATAGGAAGCCTGATGTTTCTAATATGCGCCGAAAAATTGTAGACCAATTAACAAGAAAAAAAAATGTTTAGGTACTATTTCTAATTAAACTCTGTTTTCTCTATCTTAGTTATATGTATTAATTTCTATCTCATTATGTATAATTAGTTTAAGTAGTGTGTTTCTGTCTCTAATACTCTTCTCTTCTTTCTTTTCCTTTTGTGAATAATTAGTGGAACTTTTGGTCTATTATTTCTTTACTTTAATATTTGTTTGTGACTGTCTGTTTCCAAAGTGCTTTCAAGATTTTTAGAGTCAGTAACGGGGGATAATTGGGGGCGACTGTAACTAATAACACTAACACAAAGAGAAATGAAATCTAGCCTATTATCCTTACAGCTCTCGCAAAAACTAATTGGTGTTACCCGAGATTTTTGATATAGAATAACCTTGTACTTTTTATTAGGAATAGAGAAACGGCCAGCATAGTTGAGCTGGGAAGGACCTCTCCTGTCTACTTATTATTCAAAAGGCACGCTCGCCTCGCTCGGAATTGTCACTTTACTCACGAAAGCCTTAATTTATGTTGGTAGGCATTTTTCCAATATTATTCCAGGGATATTTCTATGATTTATTTCATTCATGAAATATGTAGTGATATTCTTAGACGTGTAATAGAATTACGGACAAATCCTTAATATTTCATCAATCACTTACCATAGTTCCGTTAAAATGAACACAATTTGTTAGGATATATTTCTACAAGTCATTTTTATACCACAGCGCTGAGATGAGATCATGAAAACTTCTGCAACAAATCTTTTAAAACCAAGTTTGTTTAACAAATTGTTTGTACCCATTGTGCGAAGTAACATTTACAAGTCATCTTTGTCATTCAAATAATGGTCTAAAAATTTTTAAGCTTAAAAAAAAAATTTTTAATGTGATGTTTTTTCTTTCATATTCAATAGATATCCTCTGATAATAAGTTAGTTGTAAGTTGTATAATAAGTTAGTTAAAAGTAAACATTGCCCTGTGTACGATTTACTGACTCTAAGACTAAACTTTGGTAGTTAGTAACTATAAGTTTGTTTTTATTTCTTGAATGAATGAATGAAAATATTTATTCGCCTAGATTAGTACTTACAAGATCTTAATTAATATCTTAGTCCTTAAACTCATCTAGTTTGTGTAGGAATATTGTTACAGTCTACCGGGTTAGTACATTTTAGACTTTCGCGCTTTGTATTCTTAATTATATATACGTCGGGCAAGGTAAATAAAACTATTTCGTGTGTAAGACCCGTAAATAATTATATAATTAAGTCTACGGGTTAGTAACAGTTAACTTATATAATTATTCAAAAAATTCATAGGCAAGTTGGTAACATACCTATACCTAATTATTTTTAAATTATTACATTCTTGTATCATATCGGAGCGAGATATTATAGAATGTCATGCTGATCGAATCAGAAATGAGGAGATCCGCAGGAGAAGCGAGGTCACCGACATAGCTCAAAGAATTGCGAAGCTTAAGTTAGAACTGATGGCCGTTGGGGCAGAAAGTTCTCGAGTAGCGACTGCGTACCGGACGACATGGCGTATGCAAGGCAGGTCTCCCAGAAGGTGAACCGACGATCTGGTGAAGGTCGCGGCACCCAGCTGGATGAGGTTATTGTGGGACCTGTCGTCGTGGAGATTTTTATTTTTTATTTCTCATATACAATTATAAGGCATTACAGACAGATCCCTGAGATCCCTGATGGAGGCCTTTGCCCAGCAGTGGACGTATTTCGGATGATTTGATGATGATCACAAGAAAAAAAAGATTAAGTAGACGCGGGTATACACATCAAAGTCCCTATAGTCGTCACATGATATAAAAAGCATATTTAACCTTTTGTACCAACATTAAATTAACAGCTCTTCATGGCAACATATTTTTGATAACACTTAGAACAATTAAAATAGCAACACCAAGTAGACAACAGGTTAAAATATATGCTTTTTGACCGAGCGAGCGAAGCGAGCGAAGCGTCTACGTTTCGAGACTGGCCAAAAATGCTCTTGTCCGTCTGTCTGTCTGTCTGTCTGTCTGTCTGTCTGTCTGTCTGTCTGTAATTCTCTACAGGTCGCATTTTTCAACCGATTTTGACGAAAATTTGGCATATGTATAAATTAATTAAACCTACAAAATGAGTAGAATAAAATTTTGAAAAACATTTTTTTTAGAGTACCTACCATACTCGCAAAGTGGGAGTGAACTTTTTTTTTCTTGTGAATCCCATAGTGTGGGATATCGTTGGATAGGTCTTTCAAAAATATTGCTGGTGTGTGAATACCATTTTTTCGATTTAGGGATCCGTTGGCGAAATATTAAGCTTTAAAGCGGTAATTTTTGTTAGAGTCACGTGTCCCCCCCCCCTGCCAGCTAAACGGTTGCTTCTGGAAATGTGAAAAAATTCATGGCAGTAGCATATATAACGTAGTTACAAGGAAAACTATTACGGCTAAGTAGGTTCTATTAGTTTTTGAGTAATAGTGGATCGACTTAAGAAAGTTGAAAAAATAAATTATGTTCATAGAACTGCATACGTAAAATGGAAAATTATTTTTTTCCGCGTGATATCCATGGTGTGGGGTATCGTTGGATGGGTCTTTCAAAAATATCGCGGGTGTGTGATAAACATTTTTCGATTCAGGGATCCGTTTGTGAAATATTAAGCTATATAAGTGCTAATTTTTGTCACTTTAGTAGGTACTTTTTCTGTTTCCAAAGTTGACTTTTGTTGGTTTCTTTTAGGTTTGGTTTATAAGGGCTGGCGAGGTCTACTGTTCTCACGGAACTACTAGTTATATCATGTGACGACTATTTATGGATACTGACGTCTACTTTAGGTAACAAAAGTATTATTTTAAAAATGTCACACCTTGATTTACTTTTTAGTCGCTCGAGCGCCAAGTAAAAGGTGCCGATAATTAATTTCGTTAAAGGAATTGTTAGATCCGCGGAGGCCGGAGCTACCTGTCGCCAACAAAGACTGAAGGAACAAAGCGAATTTAATACGTTTTACAGTTCATGGTTTCGTAAAGGTGATTTTAACAGTAAATGTACGTTGAGTCATAGAAGAAAGGCGTCGCTGCCTTGTTTAACTGAGGATTTTGTGAGTGTTCAAAATTGATTGTTTCACTGCAACAGTAAAATGAAACAAAATATTTAATTTTCGCTTCTCATGCTAGTAAAGTTCTTGTTTATGCTGGATGTATGCGACATTAAATGAGTTTTTATGTTCTAGTGCCTAAAGTAAAATCTTCGTCTAAGAGTTCTAGCAATATTATACATAAGTTCATGAGTATACATAAGTTTATGTATACTCTAAGTCTAAGACCAAGCAATTAGGCGCAAACAAAAATTGTAAAATATAATTTATTTGCAATATTGCTAGAACTCTTAGACGAAGATTTTACTTTAGGCACTAGAACATAAAAACTCATTTAATGTCATTAAATGTAATTTGCAATATTGCTGTTTAGTTTCCTCGCAATGGAAGTGAAAAGCGGAGTGTATCACTCGCCCATAAAACCCCTCGACTTTTATTTTGAATTTACAAGGTGTACTCAACTGTTTAACTACATTTTTCCTTTTTTTCTCCGTTCTTCCTTTCTTAATCTTTAGAATATTCAATCAATATCATCGGTTATCAAGCATTATCAATGGTAATTTTTTGCATCATGTATACAATATATACACGACGATATATAGATAGACGATTTCTTTGCCATTATAAGAAACAGAATTTTCTCTTTCCGTCAAAGGCTTTGGAAAAGCACAAACGATGTAGTCATTGCTATATGTAGAAATGCAAACAGCACAGACGAAGAATGGTCCAGGAAGCTGTGCAGCGAAAATAAAAAGTAGCTGTTTAATTTTAGTTATTTGTATTTTGTTTTGTTTTGTTTTGTCCCATACAAAGTCTGAGCTGAAATCCCTGAGCCTGAAATAAAGATATTTTATTTTATTTATTTATTTATTTATTAATATTTCTTTGAAGCATTTACCCGCTGACTTTGAAGATAGGTCATTATGAATCATTTACAATAACTTCTTAGTCCAACAATTGTTAATCTAGCACCGGATGCTGTTGTCTGGCCTTAATTTGATAAAAATTAATGATTTAAAAATAAGATTAATCTTTTTTCGTTCTTAGTGACAGGGTAGAATTAGAGACATTCATCATCAGAATCATTAAGCTTATTCAAGTCCACTGTTAGTAACAATCCTCCACACATTTTTTGTCTGTCTGTCTGTTCAGGCATCACGCGAAAACCACTGAACCGATTTTAACGAAACTTTGTATAGAGATTAGTATAGGTCTATCCTTGGCCAACATAGCATTTATTATGTAAAACATCTTGAAAATTGGCCGAGAAATGTCGAACAGCAATAAAAATCTCACATAACATAATTTGTATGAATTTGCAGTTAAAAGTAGACTGGTTACTTCGAAAATTAAATGCTACAGAATGCTTCCAGTTCGAAAAATAGGCCTGGCCCACTATATACCTATAGTGTCTTATTATAAACTAAAACCCTTATAAACTGACTGACATACAGGGTGTAACATAATATCTGTAGTGACCGGTTACAGAGCACTCGGTATCGATAAATTACTTCGTCCGAGCGAACGAAGTCGCGGGCAACAGCTAGTGAATAACATTTTACATTAATCATCAATCAACTGTTCTAGAAACAAAATGTCTGCATTCCGAGAAATGAAATCCCAATATAATATTCAGAATGTTGATTCATTCATTATACCACTATAAGACTTTTACATCAAATTGAATTGCAAGAAATGCAATTGCAATTTGTGATATTGCATTTTCCCCGGAGAGGTTGGGGTACTCTTACCTTGGAAGCAAGAGGGAGGAAACGAAAAATTGCTTTTGCTGGCGCAGGAGATGGTAGACTTTTGTAATGAATTTTTCCAACACTATTCTCGGAGGAATTCCAGATTTCATTACGTGCATGCTTAAAATCGTATCGCAATTTCCGTAGAAGAATGAGTTATCTGTGACAGAATTTATTTTGGATTAACAAATCGTTTTAGCGTACATTTTTTCGTATCGGAATGTCCTAAATGTAGAACATCTCAAGAAATGGCGCAGTCTGATTTTTATTGATTTTTACAACCTTTTTTTATACTTTTATAATAAGCAAGTTATGTGTGTTTGCTATGTAGGTACGTATATTTTTACCTATTTTTGATTGAATTGGATTGCATTTCGTATAACTGTGGGTTTTTGTATAGGTAGCCCGAAATATAATATTTTAATTTAACTTAAAATATGGCATTTTGTAGTGATATCAAAAAAAAATAATGATCTGTGGTGCGGATATTTTCGAAATTCTTAAAATTTACGCCCTTGTACCAAGCACCGTCCTTTATAGCGTTAATTTAAAAACCGCAAGTAAAACCGAAGTGTACAAGCTAGTCTCATTTGTTTTGTGGGCCCCACCGTCCCCATTGGCTTGTGTCAGAAAGGCGACAAACGATATATAATTAATGAATCCAAAACAGTCCACCAACGGAATTCCCATCAAAGCCTTGCTTCCCTATTGAAACACCATTGGGTGACTTGACAGATATTAATTTAAGCATTGACGCGCGAGGGATGTAAAGTATCGTTTAATATTCTTTTACGATGTTTTGTTATCTATACTTATAATAAATCTGTAGAAACCGTGTGTCTGTACTTTGAATAAATTTATAAAAAAATGAGTGTGGACGATAAAAAAAGAGTAACAGAACACAAAAAAGCGTTTTTAAATTTTTTTGTCTTTCTGTCTGTCTGTCTTTCTGTCTTTCTGTCTGTCTGTAATCGCTAATCTCCGAAACTACTGAACTGATTTTCTTGCGGTTTTCACACGTAGATTAAGCACAGCCTGGCGCAACTTATAGGCTTTGTTTCATTGAAATCGGATGACAGCGAAAAAAGTTATCGTCATTTACAGATAAATCATTTAACGTAACAAGACGATGTCATAGACATAGGAGATATCAGTGTTTTTTTTAACTGGGACAGTATAGGCAAGTCCGAAACCATAGGAGATGCAGGGAAAGTGTCTTATGACATAGAAATTTTTTGGTCAAGCGTGTGTTGTCCATAAAAATGAGACAATTTGCACATTTTTTTTTTAATGCCGTTCGACTCAGTTTCATGTAGGGATCACTTCATTATATCGGAAGAAAAAAATCTGAGCAGCAGAAGTTAGTCAAATTCAATAAAATGTTTTCTCATAGAACGCCAGTGAAAAATAATTTTTATTATTTTTAAAAAATGCGTATCGACTTAGTTTCATGTTAGAATCATTTTATTGTATCGGAAGAAAAAAATCCAAGCAGCAGAAGTTAGTCAAATTTAATAAAATGTTTTCTTATAAAACAGACTGTGCAATGTACTTAGGAACTTACTACTTATTCATGCATGCCACCCGAACTCCAGCTGCTCCGATTACTATGTCAAAATTGATATCACGAAAAAATACCTAAAGGTTCCTAAGACAGTTTCCCTGTATCTCCTATGGTTTTGGTTTTGCCCATACTGTATTAATTAAAAAATACACACGTATAATAAAAATTTATATGAGAAGTCTTATGAGCAATAGAAGTGAAAACAACAATTTTTTAAATTTTTATCTGTCTTCACCAAATTGGATACGGTGTTCATAGTTTGTTCCTGAAGGTGAAGGTACTTAGAATGATCCATTTTACCATTGGAAAATTATAACTAGACGATGTATGTCTGTACATAGCAGAGACAGGTACCTACTTCCAAAATCCACGCGGACGAAGTCGCGGGCAACAGCTAGTATAAAATAAATACGAAGATAATGATTGCTTGTAATCACCACTAGGTCACTGCTGATCTGGACTGCATCTAGCAGGAGCATCCCACACTACGCTTGCTCACTCTTACTAATCTCGTCACATCTGTCGATAACCGCTGGTGCCACCTTACGCAAATCGAATGTCCCACCATCAAGCCGGGTTGGGGGGCGTCCCACACTACACCTGTCCAATCATGGTCTTCTCCTGCGGTTATCGGTTCTCCGACAGATGTGACCAGACCGCTTCCCACTAATTACCAACATATTGAGCCGAATATCGAAGACTAACTTTCTACTTATGGTAGACGTTCATATACACGTCAGTGCCCCTAAATTCTATCTAGACTTCACATAAGTTTAGTATTTGAACTACATTTAGAGACCCGATCGGGTCGCTTAACACTCTAAGGGATGTTATATGATATAAAAAGCATAATTAACCTATTGTCGACTTATTTTTATTTATTTATTTATTTAGGAAACCAACAGCTTATAATAATACAGATTTACTTAAAGTATATTAATAAACAAAAGCCAATTATAGGTTTCCCCAATTTAAAAGAACTTATAAATCTTACAAAATAAAAAACAGAGATTTCACATAAAAATTAAAAAATAATAATAATAATAAAATAATAATAAAAAATAATAATAATAAAAAACTTAGTATTGCTATCTTGATCTAAGTACGATATTCTAGAATAGAAATAGAATAGAATCTAAGTAAGATGTTCTAAGTACTAAAACAATATGATGCCATGAAGAGCTGTTGATTTAATGTTGGTACAACAGGTTAAATATGATTTTTAGGATTCCGTACTTCAAAAAAGGAAAAAAAGTAGTATCACTTCGTTGTCCGTCTGTCTGTTCGTCTGTCAAGACCCTTTTTCTCAGGAACGCGTGGAGGCATCCAGTTGAAATTAATATCAAATACTGAGGTCTGCAGTCCCTTAAAGCTGTAAAAAAATCAAACTTCTAAGTCATAAGATTATGGTAGATTTTGCCGCATTTTTTAGTATCTTGGTCAATAAAGTTACTAAAAAATTTGACGAAAAGCAAGGTCTTATAGCACAAGTAAAGGAAAAAATCCTAAAACCGTAAATTTGTAGTTACATCACAAAAAAAACTTTTTTTTCTTGTACCAACAAACTTAACTTTGCGTATGAAATTTTAATAACGAATTTCTAATTATTTCTTTAATTAAGTTTGTGCGGAACCCTCAGGGCGCGAGTCCTACTCGCACTTGTCCGGTTTTTATATCATGTGACGACTATATAGGGACACTGACGAGTGTACCAGCGTCTAGGAGTACCTTAATTCCCAGTGGCATTAGATAGTTAACCTGGACAGGGTTCATTACACTGCATCAACTTTGCCAAACTAATTAGTTTAGCCCGGTCTAAATGTAGATAGACAGGGTGTTAAGAGGAACAATTTCGTTGATATCATTTTAACTTCATCTTTATTCCAAGTATTCTCAATTGAAAGGGCTCTCTACGTTGAAATTTAATTACAGCTAACAATTTTAGGCGCTAAAGGAGAGAATTAACATAATGTAAAGGTTAGGAAGTTCGTGATGAATTACTGACTAGTTGGAGTTGGTAGCTAGAGTACCTGCGGAGGTTCGTCGTTTCGTTACAATAATTTTTAACACCATAATATCCAGGCCTTATTATAAATAGTTCCTTCACAGCCATTACAAATGGCTGCATTAGATTTGTTAATGGCTGAATTAGAAGGACATAGTTTTTTAATGAGTCATTATTATTTAAGATCAACTGTCATGAGTACCTGCGGAGGTTCGTCGTTTCATTACAATAATTTTTAACACCATAATATCCAGGCCTTATTATAAATAGTTCCTTCACAGCCATTGCAAATGGCTGCATTAGATTTGTAAATGGCTGAATTAGAAGGACATGGGTTTTTAATGAGTCATTATTATTTAAGATCAACTGTCATGAGTACCTGCGGAGGTTCGTCGTTTCGTTACAATAATTTTTAACACCATAATATCCAGGCCTTATTATAAGTAGTTCCTTCACAGCCATTGCAAATGGCTGCATTAGATTTGTAAATGGCTGAATTAGAAGGACATGGGTTTTTAATGAGTCATTATTATTTAAGATCAACTGTCATGAGTACCTGCGGAGGTTCGTCGTTTCATTACAATAATTTTTAACACCATAATATCCAGGCCTTATTATAAATAGTTCCTTCACAGCCATTGCAAATGGCTGCATTAGATTTGTAAATGGCTGAATTAGAAGGACATGGGTTTTTAATGAGTCATTATTATTTAAGATCAACTGTCATGAGTACCTGCGGAGGTTCGTCGTTTCGTTACAATAATTTTTAACACCATAATATCCAGGCCTTATTATAAATAGTTCCTTCACAGCCATTACAAATGGCTGCATTAGATTTGTTAATGGCTGAATTAGAAGGACATAGTTTTTTAATGAGTCATTATTATTTAAGATCAACTGTCATGAGTACCTGCGGAGGTTCGTCGTTTCATTACAATAATTTTTAACACCATAATATCCAGGCCTTATTATAAATAGTTCCTTCACAGCCATTGCAAATGGCTGCATTAGATTTGTAAATGGCTGAATTAGAAGGACATGGGTTTTTAATGAGTCATTATTATTTAAGATCAACTGTCATGAGTACCTGCGGAGGTTCGTCGTTTCGTTACAATAATTTTTAACACCATAATATCCAGGCCTTATTATAAGTAGTTCCTTCACAGCCATTGCAAATGGCTGCATTAGATTTGTAAATGGCTGAATTAGAAGGACATGGGTTTTTAATGAGTCATTATTATTTAAGATCAACTGTCATGGAACCTATTCAAACGCAAATAACTCATTATCTTATCCTTAAACATCGTTACGATTGTGCGTATAGGTAATACAATAAATATTTGCTCTAGTACAGTGGACCGCACGTCAGTGGAAACACTTTGACCTTGAGCTGGCCTAGCCTATTAGGGAGTTTCAATACTACGAGAGATGAGTTTATACTGGTTTTGTTTCCGTTGACTTGCGGTCAACCGTACTGGCAATCGACCTTCAAAGTCTTAAAAAGTAACTTGTTTTGAGACATTGTGTTGAAGCAAGATTCTTGGGTTAAGATATATTTTGAAAACGTGAAAAAATAACAGACCCTTTGATTTTTATAGCGGTCCAATTATTATCGTAAAGAAATCAGTCAAATTTATCCATCACGTTGTTTACAATTCATTAATAAGTAAGTACCTACCTAGGTAAGCTCTGACATTGAAATTATGAACCCTACATCTAACCTGCAACCTGATGGAAAATTCAAAATATACATATTGTATAAGTAACTATACTCTTCGCGGTATATCCTTTACGAGGTAAGCAAATAAGAAAACTAATATCGAAGATCCGAAAATAAAGAGACCAGATTTTTCGGAGGGAAGGTAGGAGGTAGGGAGGAGGAACATTTATAAATAGACTTGTGGATTCAGAGAACAAAAGTAGATTATTAGGCAGGTGCCGGATTAGGGAAAGCCCTTTGTAAACTGATTGCGCGAAATAACGAGGTGTTATTTTACTTCTTCTGTGAACCGTGAAGATCGGATTAGGGATTATTGGTTCGAATGTGATGTGATTTGTATTTTGGAACCGGTGTGAGTTGAATATGACTTTCGTCTTGTCTACGTTCATCCTAATATCTACTCGTCTGGGAGAGCAGTTAAGGCTGCCCAGTATTTCCGCGAGATCCTGCAGCGACTCTGCCATCACAACTATGTCGCCTTCAAATCGAAGGTCTGAAAATCCTCGTCCATGTCATTTTAATCGTTTAATCGAACCTGGATCGAACCTGTCTCCTGTCAGGAGCTGGACGATCTTTAATGACATCGTTAAAGTATACATAACTAACTTATATATACTCTAAGGTAGCAGCACTATGCTTCTGGATAATAATAATTTATTACAGAAGTATAACAATAATGTATATATATATGGATATATCGCCAATCTATCGATGCTAATCTGATAAGTAAGTTTGGTATCACATAATAAATGAATAATAAAAACAATTACATATAATACAGATGACTTTAAATAATTTCATGAAGATATTTAGACTATCTAATTTCGTAACCGAGTAAGTTATTCGACGTCTTTCTGGAGCTGAAATGGAACAAATTCAATCAGGGATAAGGAACGATACGATGCAACTGCAAGATATTTGAATTTCAAAGTAGTTTTGGTGTCAAACAGATAGTTTCTAGACACAGAGTGGTTTGATTCGCAAAGCTTGCGTCGGAGTCTGGCCACAGCAGTTCGGTTGCTTTGTACAACCGCTCGCGCAGCTCCGAATTTCGGTGGCATACAGATATTTCTAACCATATTAATTATGTCCCTAACCAAAATACAGAGCCTTTCTTCGTCTCAACAGTTTGGTTGTACAAAGGAACCAAACTATTGAGACTGAAGAAGGCTCAGTGGTACGGTACCGGACAAAACAACCTAACAGACTAAAGAAGGCTCAGTAGTTTGGTACCGAACAAAACAACCTAACAGACTAAAGAAGGCTCAGTAGTTTGGTACCGGACCAAACAACCTAACAGATTAAAGAAGACTCAGTGGTTTGAAACCGGAGAAAACAACCTAACTGACTAAAGAAGATTCAGTGGTTTGGTACCGGACAAAACCACCTAACAGACTAAAGAAGGCTCAGTAGTTCGGTACCGGACAAAACAACCCAACAGACTAAAGAAGGCTCAGTAGTTCGGTACCGGACAAAACAACCTAACAGACTAAAGAAGGCTCAGTAGTTCGGTACCGGACAAAACAACCTAACAGACTAAAGAAGGCTCAGTCGTTCGGTACCAGACAAAACAACCTAACAGACTAAAGAAGGTTCAGTGGTTTGGTACCGGACAAAACCACCTAACAGACTAAAGAAGGCTCAGTAGTTCGGTACCAGACAAAACAACCTAACAGACTAAAGAAGGTTCAGTAGTTCGGTACCGGACAAAACAACCGGACTGCTGAGACTAGAGGTGCCTCGAGACTAAGTACTGCACGTGTAGACCCGGCCTTCTATCGACTACAACAATGAGCACAACCGAACTCACTAAACAATGGCCGATGACATCGCTGAGGTTGAATGTCTACTTGACGCGTGACGTCATGTCATCCTGGTAATCCCGACATCGGATTGATAAGGGTAGGCGTCAGGAAAATAATTCGATGAATAGGGTAACTCAATTTTCCTATAATATACTCCGATCGGCAGTCGAATTGCAGGAGAAATTACGTGAAGGTAGATGGACATTTGTAGAAATTGGGTGACATGTTCCACGTTAGCGTTCATCACCCTCGAGACAGCTTGCATCCTTTTTCTTCAAGAAAAATGATACCCTTTACAGCTTAAATTAAGCCGGATGGGGTAGACTTATTTCACCTGGGATAACATACTTTGTACTTACGAAAAACCTCTACGG
Source organism: Metalampra italica (assembly GCA_949699065.1). Taxonomy (NCBI): domain Eukaryota; kingdom Metazoa; phylum Arthropoda; class Insecta; order Lepidoptera; family Oecophoridae; genus Metalampra; species Metalampra italica. Next base: position 9,315,351 of record OX452985.1, read on the forward strand.
GGATCAAGTCTGTTGTAGCTAATTCGGGGATACTCGCCGAAATTTGTCAAATATGCCGGCCACGCAGATTTTCATACTCGCCGAAATTTGTCGCCGGCCACGCAGATTTTCCATGCATTTTGGGAGGTATTTCGTATACTTCGTTTATCCTTAGATATCCTAAGAAAACAAACGCATTTGCGGCTGAAAGCAAAATAAACAATACATGATATACCCAAATAGACCGCAAAGTTTAAATGGTAATACAAGCTTATATTGCTGCTACAGTACCTTGCTCGCACATGTGGCCGCATTGCAAATAAAGTTTGTTTTCATAAGACAGCTTAAGAATACGGTTTGCATAAGAATACGGAGTGTTTACGGACTTAGAGAAAGAGCAGAGATTTATCAAGTGTTACATGAAAATACAGAATGTAGTAGGTAGGTAACATTACATTTTTAGTGGCATCCCTATAATAATTGGCAAAGTTGTCACAAGTTGTACATTGCCGAAGGTCACAGAAGTTAGAGCAAAGCTTTTGGTTATGTGCCTAATTGGTCCTATCTGATGAAATATTCTGTGTTTGAATAGAATTAGGAACTGTTAATGTTTGATCGCTTTAATCAAATATTAACAGTATTATACGTTTGTATACCTACATGCTCGCGTCGTCGTGTTGGACCAATACTTTTTCTCTGGTTCTCCGTCATCCTCATTCAACAGCTGGGGCTTCCATTCTTTTCCAGGTTGTCAGTCCGTCTGGCAGATAGCGGTCATATGCGGTTTTTACTGTACAACATAACTGACTATAAAATTTCCATTTCTCTTTTTTGGTATAAAAGTAACAAAGAGTGTTAAATTGACAATGGTTGAATTCTTCGCTTCGTAATAACGTTTAAATTCTGACTTCCCCGCTAGTTAGTTGGATTCTTTACTTCTATCAGAATTCTAATTTTGTCCCAAGAAAATCCTTCACGAAATTTCCATAACGCTTCGTGGCTACCCGACCGAAAGCAAAAGGTCGCTAATTGCGCCGTATTTCATCCCCGGCCTGACACTACAATTTTGTAAGGTTAATTAGAAACGACGACCTTTGAGCGCACTAACGTGGAACTTATTCTGTTTGTGAACATAGAACTTCGCGCAACACTGTTGATGGACGAATTAGTCACATCACAGATAATGACTCGTTTGTGTTATGACGGTGCTGCTATGTTGTTATCTATAGTCATCATAAAAAGGTAAAAACTGGTGGATAATTTGCACGCTTAAGTTATATACATAGGTGGACGGATAATTAGAAACAGGACAAGATTTTCATACAATCGAGGTCATTTTAAAGCCATAGGTCTCCGTGAAGGATCGATCGGGGCTTGATCTGATGACGGTTATCGAGAGAGTAGATGGAGGACTTTAAAATCGCTATAGATATCCAACTGATCTGATGAGCCGTTTGGAAGCAGCATCGTCATGATTCCTTAAATTTATGATTTCCATACATTTTGATGCCATTTTGAGGGGTTTTTCTACATGACGATGCTGCTTCCAGACGTCTCATCTCATCAGCTGGACATCTATGGCGATCTAAGGTCCTCCATCTGCTCTCTCGATGGCCGTCATCAGATCATGGCCCAATCAATCCTTCACGGAGAACCATGGCTTCAAAGTGACCTCGATTGTATGAAAATCGTACCCTGTTTCTAATTATCCGTCCACCTTTGTATTTTGCGAAGAACCAAATGTTAGCGGGGTGTAAAATACACCTAATGTCATCTATTGACAAACTTTAAAACTAAGAAACTGGCATGATTAGAACGGCTTAAAATTTTTTAAATAGCATTTAAATAGTATACTTTATAACGCGGATAAAGTCGCGGGGCATCGGCTAGTTATTAATAAGTTTCTTCTACTCTAAGGTTGATGCTTAAGTTTGTATTATAAACGTACAGGCATGTATTGTAAAATATGAATTTAATATGACCACATTCGACCACATTATTATAAACGGTGAACACGCCAGGTCATTCATTTCATAAGTTATACCTAGGTAGTTATAATAATATAATTATAACTATATTATTAGTACGTTTAGTAAACAACAAGCGAGAATACCTGCTATAGTTATTGGTTTTAGTAGCAGTTGGTAAATACGCGTTTGCCGAAGACGCGATTGGTCAATACAACGTATTTGGTCTAAATACTCAGTACCTATGTCCATTCAGAAAACTGTCTTTATATTTTTTTATTTTTCACAAAAAAAGGAATAAAATGAATCAATAAAACTAACTTTTTATTATCAGAAGTGTGCTTTCTTGAGAGAAATTACATTTGGACCAATATTTATTTAAATTATTATTTATATTTACTAAATGCTTAATGATCAATCGCGTATTTTTCAAAATCTCTTTCAATAAGGACCAACACTCTAGGTCGAGTCGAGTTCAGTGGATTACATCGCTGAAGGCGAGGCCTTCCTTCCTAGATACAAGTCCGAGTATTGTTTTTTGTTGTACATAGTGCTTTACACGACTACTGCAAGGATAATACATTTTCAGAGAATGGCTTCGCATTTTTCTTGTTTTACCATAAGATGAAATTATCTAAAAGAAAAGAACCTCATATCGCATCGACTTGAGTCGTCCGGTTACGATTTTACACTGAATTGGACTCTTCGCAGATTTGGCATTGGTTCTCCTGATTTTACCATACAAAAACGATTGCATTAGCAATTTGATAGGTCATTGAGCTATTTTGCATTAGATAAGACAAAAAAACGTCAGCACATTATGTTAATTATAACATTTTAGCTTCAGATTTCGATTAAGTGTAGATACCTTAACATTTCAGGTTTATCTCATGAAAATTACTAGGTATAACATAATGCACGAAGCTAAAAATAAAGCAAGCACTTAGTTAAAAATAAACTTACTTTTTAGTTGTTAGAAGCTGGCAAAGAGCTCTCGAGTGGAGACCACGACGGGCAAGCGAAGTGTGGGACGTCCCCCGGCTAGATGCAGCGACGATCTGGTTCAGTGGCGCGCCTTGTGGGATGCCTATGTCCAGCGTTGGTCTAGTGCTGGCTGATGATGACAATGATGAAAGAATTCTATTCCTTAGCAGTCCGCATTATTAATGATAAAACGAATGCCATAATAAGTAGGTAAGGGCAGTTATCTTATATTTTATGATACCTAACAGCCTTCCCTCACCGTGAAATTTAAATGGATTCCTTCCTTTCATACACATCTCTGAGAGCGGCTGTGCTCTTTCTCATTCATTCATACTTAGTAGGCCGAGGAATTTTCAATTATAATTTTCCATAAAGTACTTTCTGTTAAAAAGCAGTTATATTTGATGTGTGTTTGGTCTATGGAGTGGCCAGTGAGACTTTTTACGTTACAGTTTGGCCTGGGTGTTTTGTTTTCAATAATTTATTTTTCACTTCGCACGCTTGGAATGGTATACTTTCTCATTTAAAATCTGCGAAAAAAATACTTTTTATCCACTAGCGTGAAAAAGGTTTTCAAAATTCTAACCTTTCCTCTATGATTTCAGAACGCACCCGAAATTTTTATTTATTTATTATTTCTCTTCTATTCAATCACCTAGCATTTTCCTCGCTGTAGTGAAATGAAAAATTGTGTGTTTCGCTTGGAAGCAAAGTTATTTTGCGTCTCGTATGATCATGAGATCTTATACTTGGGTAATTGTAAGTTTCTACGTCAAATAAGGTTAAAAATTATAAGACACAAATTGTTAACGACTCTTGTGACTGTAACAAATAATAAAAACAAAAAGTGAAAATAAATGAAGCAAAGCAATATGCAATAATTATTTAGTAGTTACCTAACTCAATATAATTTTTCCATAATAGTACCTAATTGTCATTCTATCATCTGAAGTGAAACGACGCAACTGCATTCTAATTGGTCGTGCCGTTTTGGAGATAAAAGGTAACACACGAACACCTTTTAGTTTAAACGCTCTATTCTAAACGTGTCCGGTCTAAAAAATAGGGGACAATTTAAGTGCCAGAGGTATAAAGATAACTCCGTAACAACTAATAAATAACATAAATAAACAAATAACAACGCAGTTACGACCTAAACTAACATAATCCTGAATCTATGGGTCGTAAACTACTGCAATACACCGGATAAAATATATATTGTAAACCACGAGCGATTCCAACCAACTAGGGACGGACAACCAATAAGCGTCGAAAGATTTTGTGCAATATGTACAATTAAAATTTGGTCATGCAAGTCTTCGATCATAATTCTATAGATGCAATCCATTACAATACAATGTGGATTAAAAATTTAGTAGACTGTACTCGGTACTTACAGCCGCAGCGTTTTACGTGTAATGAACGTCTGTGGTTGCTACTTGTATTCTAGCTTTCAACTAACTTCGAACTTTCTTCGTTTTGTTCATTTAATAACACCGAGTAAAAAGTTTGGAGTCAAAGTTCGGTCTATTGGTAACGTTCTTTTTTCTTTTGAAAGTTTCTCGACAAGCCGTGAGTTTTAAATAGTAGTATGGGTAGTAGTTTGTCTGTATCTGCTAGTTTGCTACCAAATTGTACAGTAGTAATACGGGTATTTATTACGCTACAACTCTAGCTTTTTATTTATGTGAAACGTCTTTTTGTCGTCTATAATTTTGTCAATATTAGCTTTCAGTCTTCTTCATTTTGTTCATATTACCTAGTCGATATGGGGAGCTGCAATTTAAAAAATACATGTTTGGAGTCAAAGTCTCCGGTCTCATTTCCAACATAAAGGAAACCGAATTTACAGATGTTTCACGTACAAAATACGATGAGGCTGCTACTCCATTGTCTTAAAATACGACCGTGATCCAAAGAGTTACGATTTATTTCACATAGCACTTAGACTTTTCTGCTGATAACAAAACAAGGCTTCAAGCGCCATTTTGCCGTGCTCAAAAGCACTGATGCGGTATCTACTTAATATAATTTGGTCGAATCACCCAACCAGATAATTAAAATCGTTTTCAATTCTAGAAAGTTATTTTTGTCCGGTCCTCCGCCTTGTTTAGATAGGATCTGAATAATTCTGACCGTGGACGTAGTTCGGTAATACGCTCCCACCGGCTCACAAATTGCGATATTTTTCCAAAAAAAAGAAATGGACGAAGCGAAATCCGCCCGTCCCAGGGGTTATTATAATTAATGCCATTTTTAACGGAGTTCCCTGTGAAAATGGAAATTTCTCACAGATTGCTACTGTATTTCGGAGGCTGAGGGCGGTAAATTCTCCCAATCGTATTAATCTCCGTGTCGAAAAGGAGTGTTTGATCAGTTTATTATACTGAATTACTTTGTTACGTTTCAGGTCTTCAGATATCAGTTAATCACCAGCTTACTGGGTATCCGTATGAGTCAGGGCGAACTCTGATATCAAAATTATGCACTTTGATTTATTGTAATTTCATTTTGTCAAAAAATGTAGTTAGTTTACAACCCTAGCTCGTGGTCGTTCAGTTCAGAGTTCGAAATTTAAATAAAACGTTTGATTTGGTTAGTCTTACCTCCATGAACTCTTTCGCCTTCGAATACGGTGTCTCTGTACCTATGTTAGTTCCTTTCTACGCATAACGCCAAATACGTAAAACGGCACGTAAAATGCCAAATTGAATTTTAAATTGTCAAAAATTGTGTAGATATAGTTGTACTCGCACTATTAGATGCCAGTTTATACCAGCTACAGCGGTTCCGCCGGTTTTTAGAAAAGTGTTTAGTCACAACTTAACATTATTCATATTATTATAGTCTTTATTTATTTATTTAATTTATTTATTTAACAATTTATTGTACACACAAAACATTAACAAGATACAAAACAAAACAGAAAGAACATGTACAAATGGTGAGGCTTATCTCTTTATGAGATTTCTGCCAGCCTACCAGTGACAGGAAAAATGTGTGTTAGGGCAGACAGTGTGTACTAATATACTAAATAAACTATATTATATCAAAAATATTCATAAAGTATAATACATACAAATATTAATATAAATAATTAATACATATAAATATTATATTAGTCTTTATTCTTGCTTGCGTAAATAAGTGTCGATACGATACGTGTGATGTTACAAAGATGTATTTATAGTCAGCATTTTCACGTTTAGTTTTATATGTAACGTCTTTTTAGGTTATTTGAGTTTCAAGTTAGTTTGTTTATCTGAAAATAAATAATACACCTCCGGTGGCGTCTTTTCATAATATCTTTTCATGTCCCTTGTCGTAACATTCTTGGTAGACTAGCGGCAACTCTTTTTCGTTAATTATCTTGTTCTGCTGACTACAGTACTTTATTACTTGCTACTACACATACCACGCCTTTCTCTTTTCTTTTCAATTCACTGCCGGCCACTTTTCCAGGTTCTATTAGTATTATAACTGGTTCAAATCAATTCAAGCCTGGATAAGGTTAAATAGAATCCAGTAAAGCTTTTCCCCCTAAACCGTGTTACCCCGAAAAACCAGCGCAAAGATATAAATTATAAGCGTCAAAGTCAAAATCTTTTATCCAAGTAAACGTTGCTTTATTAAATCAGGGTGTTTATAGAACGCTTTCCGGGCCGCGTGCTCAGCGTGGACTTTCATAAACACCTTTTATATAACACCTTTTCTTTGTAAATATTTCATTTTTTGCCCGAGCCAACCACTTCAGCCCGCCTCTCTGAGTATAAAAGCTGTGTAATAATAAGAAAGGCCAGTTTACTCACCTATTTCAGATTCATCACGGGTTTCTTTTGAGTATAATAGAACTATTCCGATTTTTATATTAATGCCTACTTACTCGCTTTTCCCGTAGCGTTTATTTATTTGAAGAATTCTCTCTTACAAAATCAGAATCATTATCGGTCCTGGTAACAAATTATGTATTGGTTAGAGTCATTATGCGTATTGTGTCATTATGAGAATTTATTTGTGTTTGAAATGTATATCCTTAAAGCAAACGCACGTCTCATGGAGTGAGTCACGCGAGCCGGAAGAGGGTCATTTCGCGTATTTAATTTTTTTTATATGTGTCGTTATGCGTATTTAACTCATATTGCGTATGTACTTAGAAAAATAAACGTTTGGATTTAATCGGGTAGATTTTCTTGGAATATCATTGTACTCTGACGTATTTTGAATATCTCGGATACTTCGAGAAATAAATTCAGTATTCTGTCAGTCAATCCTTTTTATTACCATTAGGATTCAACAGGTATAACATTGAGTTAGGGAGTTGTTAATAATGAATGATAATGAGTCGCCGAGCGGCTCGGTGACGTCACGACGTGTTAATTAGGCTGTCAAATGTAATAATTAGCTGCAACCCTCGTCACTTTTGGGGTCTTTGAGCCTTCCAGTCACGACCGATTCCGGGTAACGTATACATTTTTTAACTAAAATAATAACAGCCAAGCGTGTATTTTACAGTTTTTCGTGTACCGGGTTCAAGATTAGAGTGGATTTGACGCAAAATAACTCAAACGCAAAAACCCAAAACACTCATATTTTCATTAGTTAAATGCAAGCGAAAATAAATAATTAAAATCTGAATAAAAAATATTAATGATTAAAAAAATGATTTTATTAATATCGGTGTTAAACAACGAAGATTCATGATAATAATTATGCCAATTGTGTGTCTGGCTGTCTGGACTTTTTTTTTTTTTTTTTTTTTTTTCTTTATGAAGGAGTTGAGTCGCATAGCGACTATGCCACTCCGTTAGGTCCACGGTACAAATTTCTCAACTAGCTACCCCTAGTCTGCATCCATCTCCTAACTAAGCTGAACAGGGTACCAGCCTCTGCCGATAATGGAGAGGCTAACACCCCGTTGCAGCTGCCGACCTCGTAGGCGCTTCTGCTGGGTCTGAGTGTCTCGGTCCGCACACACTCCATCAAAACGTGGTAAATATCCTCTACTGCACCACATTCGGTGCAGTTGGGAGAAGGGACTTTTTTCATCAAAAATGCAAACTTGTTTGATGGAATGTGTCCGGAGCGGACTCTCATCGCCGTAACAGTTACCACTCTCGCGATGTTGGCTTCGTCGAACCACGGGTAGTGTGGCGGTTCTGGCTGGATCGTTCGGTACCATATGCCCTTCTCTCTAGAACGTTCGTCGAAGTACTCCTTCCAGAGGTCGTGGCACTGCTCCTTCACTATGCGGGTACAATCGGTATAGAGAGGCCGAACAGTGGTGGGTATACCATCTCCATTAGCTGCTTGTCTAGCCAAGAGATCAACTCTGTCGTTGCCTAAAATGCCTACATGGGATGGTATCCATTGTAGGGTGACACGCTTCGAGGTGGATTCAAGTTGTCGGATGAGGTCTAAGATAGTGTAGGCTGTCGGTATACCTCGAGCGCTCGAGGTGCACCGAGCCAGGTGCTGTAGTGAGCTCTTTGAGTCGGTCAGCACAACAAACCTGTCATGATCAATGGATCTAATAAAAGACAGTGCCTCCATAATAGCAAAGAGCTCAGCACTTGTATGTACTTATGCAGCTGACAGCGGTCCGAATGACAAGGGTAGAATTTTTGAGGCCGTATTTGTCATTCCCATTGTCGAGAGATGTTTTGTCGTCTTAATTATCAACAATTTTAGAGCTGTTTTGCATTGTGGACCGTCATTATGATATGTTACACGTTTAGTACATACTAAATTAGGGTTTTGTTTTTAGTCGTTAATGTTTTGAGGCGTGGAATGGCGTCGCGCCATCCTTAGTCAGCTGCCGTTAATTTTTTAAGGCGTGGAAAGGCGTTATTTATTTTAGTTAACATTTACCGTTATTTTAAGACGTGGAATTACTTTAATTTATTTTATTATTATGTTAATTTATTATTACAAGTGTTTATTTAAATTGGGATCCTGTTTGTTTGTCCGGGAGAATCGATTTCTCAACCCTTCCCGATATCCGATCACGCACTGTCCGATCATCATGAATCCGATCATGTATATTGAATTTTATAGTTTATCTCTATAAAATAAATAATAAAATAAAATAATGAGTAGTAATAAAATAATAATTAGTAGTGTTCCCATCATTCGAGTCTACATTATAGAAAGTAATTAATTTTTGTTGGGAACCCCTACTCGGGTGAAGGCCTCCTGCAGGTTTTGCCACTTTAGCCTGTCTTTCGCCGTCTCAAGCCAGGCAGCGCCGGCCACAGCGCGGATGTCATCCGCTCATCGCTTGAGCGGGCGGCCCGGGCGGCGATAAAAGAAAAAAAAACTTATTAAAAAAATTATTACACTAGCTTTTATTTATAATACAGCATGCCGTTAAGATTTTGTCACTTTGGAACATGTCATTAAAACTTCGAAAAACTTTTAGACTTTCGCGCTTTGTATTCATAATTATATAATTATTTACGGGTCTTACACATGAAATAGTTTTATTTACCTTGCCCGACGTTTCGACCACGTCATTAACGCTGGGACTGACCACTGGATTGAGCTCCACCAACCTAAAATCCTGTCCACCGATCGCCACTACTATCCGCGGATAGTGCGAGAACTTGTGCCGGGACTTTCCAATAATACAAGATCAGCAGAGGGTAGTTTCAGAAACTACTCACAGCGATTAACAATGACAGCTCGCCTCTCCAGTCAGCTCGTGACCACGGCCAGTGTAACCTGTTCGAAACGTCGGGCAAGGTAAATAAAACTATTTCGTGTGTAAGACCCGTAAATAATTATATAATTTCGAAAAACTTATAATTAATACCTATTTGTATGATTGTAGAAAAAAAAGGTACTAGATTCAATTCTTCTCCCACATTTAAATTTAATTTTAGTGTAGTGTGTGGACTTCAGAAATGAACCATAAATGAAATTATACAAAAACTTCGGAAATAGGTACCTACTACATTTTGTCATTTTTAAATTCCTACCTTTGTCCAGCAGTGGACGTCTACAGGCTGATATGAAATACCTACCTACTTCATTCTTCTAAATGATTAAATTTTTATAAAACAGTTAAATTGCGACTGCGCAGATAAAGAATGTCTAACTGACTAGAATGTTGACAGAGATCGTTTTTAGGGCTTTTATCGTTAGATACCCGACTTTTATTTTATTAAAGAGAAAATTGACCAGATGGGCAAACCCTCGAAAGGGGATGAGCACAGGGGACCGAAAAAGAATTACGTACCTTTTATATTATTATTGCACTACCTTCGGACACGACGTTGCCCGCCGAAAATTTTCCGATTACGAGTTTTTATTACCCGTAACAACTTTTCTGTATTACAAATATGTTTACAGACGTTATTCTGTGCTATAATTTCATTTGGGTTTTATTAAAAATTACTTACAGTCTAGTTGTTTGGGCGTTTGCCTCCAAAGCCAGAAGATGTGCGTTCGATTTCAATCATATTGCTATTGAATTAATTATAAACAATACGCAATAATTGCTGAACTAGGCATTTCTTTAGGGAGCTAGGTTATACCAATAGGATGTACTTCTAGCCTAGAAGTTCTAGGTAGCCTGGACCCATATTCAAAATTCAAAAGTATTTTATTGCATGTAAGTACACTGGGTACTTATACAACGTCAATTTTTTATCTACAACCACCTCCAAGGTGTTAGCGCTGGGAAGAAGAAGCGGCGCAACAAACTTCCGCAACACATCTTTTAAAATCAAGTTTGTACATAACATTATTTTGTAAAGATTGTGCGAGGCTGAAGTAACATTAACACCAGGCATCTTTGTCATTTAGATAATCGACTGTCCTATAATAAGCTTTCTTACAAAGTTGTTGTTTAATGTAGGTCTTAAATTTTCTGTCATTCATATTTAAGATTTCTTCTGGTAGTTTGTTGTAGAAGCGTATACATTGCCCCGTGAATGATTTACTGACCTTACTAAGCCTTAACTGTGGTGGTACAAGTTTGTTTTTGTTTCTTGTAACATAATAATTATCTTTAGGGAACTAGGTTGTACCAATAGGATGTTCTTCTAGCCTAGAAGTTCTAGGTAGCCTGGACCCATATAATAATTATTTGTGATGGGGCTCTTTCTAGCTTTGTAGCACTGCGACCATTGCTGATCTATTGTGATCGCCACCTTGGATAATGTTGTTTATTCGAGTGTGGGCGTAAGATATAATAAAGCCAGTACTTAAATACGAGTAAGTACCTACTATAGTATATTCAAATACTCTAGCAGGAAGGCAGACAATGTTACATTTCCGTTTGTTTTAAAATAGCAATAGGAGTCCCTGAAATTCCAGTCTCTAATAGTTGAAAAGGGTCACAGTTGAGCCTTAGGTATCTGTCCCAAAATACCTGACATTCTTGGACACCAAATTTACAAGTGTCCTTACGTAAATACAAACTAAAGTATTGGTTTAAAGATGAGACGAAAAAAAAACTGCTGTAGACTTATTTTAATAAAGCAGTCTGTTAGAAAAGAGGCTGAAGAATTTTGTAATACTTAATTATATAATTATTTACGGGTCTTACACACGATTAAGTTTTATTTACCTTGCCCGACGTTTCGACCAGGTTACACTGGCCGTGGTCACGAGCTGACTACTAACCTGGTCGAAACGTCGGGCAAGGTAAATAAAACTTATTCGTGTGTAAGACCCTTAAATAATTATATAACTATGAATACAAAGCGCGAAAGTCTAAAATGTACTTTTGTAATACTTGTTTGATCAGACAGTAAAAAAGCGTTTGACAATTTTCTGTTTGTCTATCAGTCTGGCAGCTCGTAAACTTCTGCCCTGCTATTCTGTAAGCGTATTTGTGCAACTCGATCCTGAATCCGCAGTGAGATCGGTCTCTAACTCAATGATTCACAGTTCAATACTCATTTTACTTTGCAAGTGAAGTGTTTATTGTGTAGCTTGTATTTGTTTACACAATGCGACATCAAGGTCTTTCATGATCGGATGCGAAGTGAAATAAGTGACATGCGATGTGATGGTCGAGTTTTAATTCGTACTTTACAGAATCACACAGCTGATCGATAGTTGCTTTTAAAGTCAAATTATATTAATTAGTAAGTCAGAAAAAATACAACACATGAAACATGTAATACTTATTTAAATTGAATTATTATTTAGTATAATATACCGCGAGGCATTAAATTACAGCTAAACATTAAATTTAATTGACGGAATCCTAACAATGTGTAACATCGAAAGTACCTTAAGTTTTACCAACTTTTTATAAAAAGTTATTTTATTTCCAAACGTTATGTCGACAAAGGTCGTTTAGTATCCCATCGAATGCGTCACTTGACAACACTATATTTCATTTCATTCACATAAAGGTAAGCAAAGTTGTCTAACAGAACGCAGTGGGACCTGAGTGGAAAGTTAAAGTAAATCAACTTGAGTACTACATTTTCCTCCAATACACTTTAGATCTAAAGTGGGTAGTTGCAGAAGAATCCACTACTCGCGCCATTGAATTTGGTCACCTTGTGACCACAAATACATTGTTAAGTGTCGAAACATCGAAAACCTCAAAAATTCAAATCATCAGGTACTTTCTTTAAATAAGTACTCCACACAGCACAGTAACTAACTTAAAGACACAGTAACTAACTTAAACACACAGTAACTAACTAAAAACACACAGTGATTAACTTAAACACACAGTAACTAACTTTGTTTTCTAGGTCCATGACTAAAAGTTACTATATGGAAGCTAGTGCCTGAGACTAGGCTACTTAAAAAAGCCTGTAAGGTTGGACTATATCTGTCAGCACGGAATCGCACTTTTTCCGTCAGTGCTGCGGCGTGTTATAGCACGCTAAGTAATCGCTTTTGCGTCATTTACTGCCTAGATATTTTGAATAGTTACACCGCCATTTGTACTAACACTAGTCTTAACTATTAGAGTACCTACGCCATGTTTTTAGGGTCGAAAGTAATCTAAAAGTTCGCCGTTTATCCTGTAGCATAAAAGCCGGTAAAACCGGTAGGTATGAGGATCGCGAGCAGTCGGCAGTACTTACACTGCCTATTTATTTGTCTCCTTGTACTTTTGTCATCATCATCATTAGCCTATTAACTTGTCCCCACTGCTGGGGCTCAGGCCTACCCTCTCAACGAGGGCGTTCGGGCTATAGCCCACCACGCTAGCCCGGTGCGGGTTGGTGGACTTCACATGCGCCTAAGAATTTCTTCTTCGGCGTATGCAGGTTTCCTCACGATGTTTTCCTTCACCGTTTGAGAGCAGTCAGCAAATGTACTTAAGTTTCGAGAAAAAACCCATTGGTACATGGCCCAGCTGGGGATCCAACTCCGGACCTTTCGATATGATAGGCCGCGTCTTGTCCCCTACGCCACTGACGCTCTCATTATTATTATTATATTCAAATCCTAAGGCGACGAAATTTCATGGCATAAATATGCATATATAAAAAACTAATTCTAGTTTTCTAATTTAGAAAAGTTCGTCTTCGGCGTTTAGTAAAATGTACTTAAATTTCGAGAAAATACCCAAAAGTACTTTTGTACCGACTGCAATAATTATGTGTGTTTGTGAGTTCTTGTTGCTTCTATTTTAAATCGATACGTTTGAAATGTACACCATGACAATGATATCCAAGTTAACCTTGCCCTAAATCTTTATGTAGCCTTTTCAACCATTCGATTGTAAAAGAATCACGATAAATGCTTTAAACGGTTCGTTCCGAGAGGATGAGCGGGTTGATTGCGCAGCGGACTCTGAATGCTCCGCTGGCTTCGCTAGCTCCGTCTTCCTGAACCTTCCTCCAGTGAGCTTTGTTGAAATAATTTTGGATTTAAAAAGATTTTTCTATCTTTTACTGGCGTTACGTCGTTGGAATCTGATAGTGGAATTTTTCGATTCGATTACGCTTTCTATGACGTTTCCGATTCTCGTCAGTGGGAGAATATCTGCATTAAAATTTTAAAGAGAATTGTTTCATTATTTCTTTAGTTTGTTATCTCCATCTCAACGAATGTTTATGGCTTTTGTTAAGTTTTCCCCTTTTCACGTAGACTATACATACTTTTCCTTACAACGAAGTGTTTTAATCGTTCATCAGCAGTGCGTCGAGAGGCAGGCTATCAAATCTGCGACAGTACCTACGTTAGTCGACGTTGATCTTTGCATTATAATAAATGCATGTACGTTCGTTGGCTAGCTCGGCAGGCATTTACATGGCAGTAGACCAGATGGCGAAATGTGAAAAAAAAACTGCAGTTATTTCAAGGACATTCCACGCTTTGAAACCCCTCCTCTCGACGTATTGCCGCCAAACTCATTAAATAAAAGTTGTTAGCACATCGGGTAGAATCTATAGCTAAAAATAATAATAATTTTATTAAAAATGGTCCCGCATCTACAAGCCAGTGACGAGATGAACAAAGAAATAGACTGACGTTTAAATAAAATTTTCCACGGCAGTTCCTAAAACGGAGCACTTCACAAAAGGGAACCGCTAAAGCGTTAATTACACAAATTTAAATAAATAAGCAATAAGGAGAGGTGTTTTTATAGGGCAGCCCTGCGACGTCAAGAGTACCGAAGGGCTCGGAGTAAGCACTCTCTAAAAATTTTGAATTTGTAGGCAGGAACGAAATCACTCTTTTACTCGTTGGACTCTTTCGAAGCGATCAACCGTCAGAATCTACCGGTTTGTTAGCGGTTGGTCAACTACCTATTACAACTGTCAATATTACTACTACTTATAAAATGAGATTGTTTTCTCATTGTTAGTTTCCCATCTTATGCTCCAAAACCAATGATTGAATTTGAATGGGGTTGTCATTATTGGATAGCTTTATTAGCCCAACTTTCCCTCCTCGATCAACCATCAGAATCTACCGGTTTGTTAGCGGCTTTAGTCAACTACCTATTACAACTGTCAATATTACTACTACTTATAAAATGAGATTGTTTTCCCATTGTTATAATCTTATCCTCCAAAACCAATGATTGAATTCGAATGGGGTTGTCATTATTGGATAGCTTTATTAGCCCAACTTTCCCTCCTCGATCAACCATCAGAATCTACCGGTTTGTTAGCGGCTTTAGTCAACTACCTATTACAACTGTCAATATTACTACTACTTATAAAATGAGATTGTTTTCCCATTGTTATAATCTTATCCTCCAAAACCAATGATTGAATTCGAATGGAGTTGTCATTATTGGATAGCTTTATTAGCCCAACTTTCCCTCCTCGATCAACCATCAGAATCTATCGGTTTGTTAGTGGTTTTAGTCAACTACCTATTACAACTGTCAATATTACTACTACTTATAAAATGAGACTGTTTTCTCATTGTTATATTCTTATCCTCCAAAACCAATGATTGAATTCGAATGGAGGTTGTCATTATTGGATAGCTATATTAGCCCAACTTTCCTTCCTCGATCAACCGTCAGAATCTACCGGTTTGTTAGCGGTTGGTCAACTACTTAATACAACTGTCAATATTACTGCTACTTATAAAATGAGATTGTTTTCCCATTGTTTTAATCTTCTCCTTCAAAACCACTGATTGAATTCGAATGGGATTGTCATTATTGGATAGCTTTATTCTTTGGCAAGCTTAAAGCTTGTACGAGAAATTATTCAACACAAGCGAAGTCGCGGGCAACAGCCAGTTTATAATGCTAACAATGTTTAACTTTTTTATGCATTACTTAACTCTGAAGTTAACGATAATTGTAACAAAGTAGACGTTTTCTTTACAATTTCACAAATAAAATGGTCGCTTCTTATAAGTACGAGAGAATTTACGACCGAGGCCATTAATTTATTGCTTTAACAAATGAATTGAATGCAAAGAAAATTCCCCTGTTTATTCAATTTACGAAGAAAAATGTAAAGCTAATGCAGAAGGGGTTTGTGACAGACAGATTGTGAAATGAAAAAGGTTTTTTGTAATATTGCCCTATTTCTCCAAACATTAAGCCTGAAGGTTTATCTTCAAGCTTTGAGAAGGAAATATAATCACGCGTCCAGTAGTTAATAATAATAATGTTTGGACAAATTTACACACGGCTGTTTAGTCCCAAACTAAGCCGAAGCTTGTAATGGGTACTCAACAATACATACAAACAAATAATAAATACATACAAACACCCAGAATCCGAAAACCAACAGATATGCTCAGCTCACAAATGTTGGTCCTGGGTAGGAATCGAATCCACTACCTCTGGCAAATGGAAGTGACCAACTGCGCCAACAGATAAGTCCGTTATAAGTTTAGAAAGTCAGTTAAATTGAGTGAAGAATGCACCATGGTTCACTAGGACAGACGAAGTTCATCAATATCTGAATGTCCCCATTGTAAAGGAGGAAATAAATATCATGACCAAAGCCTATAAAAATAGGATAAGTAACCACCGAAATAGACTGGCATCATCTCTGATCGAACCTCTCCAAATAAAGCGTCTGAAGCGGTCCCACACTTGGGATAACGCAGTCATTTCATGAAGGCACCCAACAATGGGAGGGCATGCCTACCACGCCACTATCAGACAAATAAAATAACTGCCTATGGTCTGATGACAGATCGCAAGTTGGCAGAATGTCATAAGAAAAAAAAATTGAGTGAAGAGCACTCGAGTCCCGCGGCGAGGTTGGGTGGAGAGAATGATGAAACTGAGCGAAACGATAGAGGTGTGACAGGATCGCGACCTCGCGACACTTGGCTTATGTGAGCACGACTCTTGCACCCTCGATAAGAATTTTAAAAGTTACAAGCGCACAAGGTATTCCATCCGTTTCCTCTGAGAGACAATGGCTTGTATAGTCTTTGAATTGCTGTTCGCATTCCAACAAACAAAGCAATAGGCCTAAGTGCGCTCATAGTATGGGACACGTATCTTCGCTTAGGACGTTGAGAGCTTAGGTAAATGGCCCGAAGCAGAGGCTAAGACGTACCCTCACCGAGTGGAGTACTCAGTATGTATAATGTTGAAAGTTAAGAAGATTCAATAACCCTAATACCCTGATGAGGATATGCAAGTCCAAAGCAGCTTAGAAATTATCAATTAATTATTAGTTTGTGGCGAATCGTGATACGCCTGTACACCCTCTTTTTGATCAATCTTTTCTTTAACACTGGCATTTGAACATATTATTTGAAATTCAATACTCTGGCTTCAAGTTTATTTCAATACAAACGTACCATTCCTATTCGGGTGACAGGGCTAAAAGTTGCTGAACTATTTGGTTGTCTTGGTATAGACTAGTTTGTATGTTGCATATTATCCTACTAAAACCCAGATCATCATCAACATCATCTACAGCCTATTAACATGCCCTACCCTCTCAACGAGGGCGTTCGGGCTATTATATAGTCCACCACGCTAGCCCAGTGCGGGTTGGTGGACTTCACATGCACCTAAGAATTTATTCTTCGGCGTATGCAGGTTTCCTCCCGATGTTTTCCTTCACCGTTTGAGAGCAGTCAGTAAATGTACTTAGGTTCGAGAAAAAACCCATTGGTACATGTCCCGGCCGGGGATCGGACTCCGGACCTTTCGATATGATAGGCTGCGTCTTATCCCTGACGCCACTGACACTCCCATCATCAGCACTGTTTTATTGTGGCCCTGTTCATCACCATCAACAGCCTGTTAATGTCCCCACTGCTGGGGCTCAGGCCTACCCTCTTAACGAGGGCGTTCGGGCTATAGTCCACCACGCTAGCCCAATGCGGGTTGGTGGACTTCACATGCGCCTAATAATTTCTTCTTTGGCGTATGCAGGTTTCCTCACGATGTTTTCCTTCACCGTTTGAGAGCAGTCAGTAAATGTACTTGAGTTTCGAGAAAAAACCCATTGGTACATGGCCCAGCTGGGGATCAAACTCCGGACCTTTCGATATGATAGGCTGCGTCTTATCCCCGACGCCACTGACGCTCCCATCATCAGCACTGTTTTATTGTGGCCCTGTTCATCATCATCAACAGCCTGTTAATGTCCCCACTGCTGGGGCTCAGGCCTACCCTCTTAACGAGGGCCTTTTGGGCTATAGTCCACCACGCTAGCCCAATGCGGGTTGGTGGACTTCACATGCGCCTAAGAATTTCTTCTTTGGCGTATGCAGGTTTCCTCACGATGTTTTCCTTCACCGTTTGAGAGCAGTCAGTAAATGTACTTGAGTTTCGAGAAAAAACCCATTGGTACATGGCCCAGCTGGGGATCAAACTCCGGACCTTTCGATATGATAGGCTGCGTCTTATCCCCGACGTCACTGACGCTCCCATCATCAGCACTGTTTTATTGTGGCCCTGTTCATCATCATCAACAGCCTGTTAATGTCCCCACTGCTGGGGCTCAGGCCTACCCTCTTAACGAGGGCGTTCGGGCTATAGTCCACCACGCTAGCCCAATGCGGGTTGGTGGACTTCACATGCGCCTAAGAATTTCTTCTTTGGCGTATGCAGGTTTCCTCACGATGTTTTCCTTCACCGCTTGAGAGCAGTCAGTAAATGTACTTGAGTTTCGAGAAAAAACCCATTGGTACATGGCCCAGCTGGGGATCAAACTCCGGACCTTTCGATATGATAGGCTGCGTCTTATCCCCGACGCCACTGACACTCCCATCATCAGCACTGTTTTATTGTGGCCCTGTTCATCATCATCAACAGCCTGTTAATGTCCCCACTGCTGGGGCTCAGGCCTACCCTCTTAACGAGGGCGTTCGGGCTATAGTCCACCACGCTAGCCCAATGCGGGTTGGTGGACTTCACATGCGCCTAAGAATTTCTTCTTCGGCGTATGCAGGTTTCCTCACGATGTTTTCCTTCACCGTTTGAGAGCAGTCAGTAAATGTACTTGAGTTTCGAGAAAAAACCCATTGGTACATGGCCCAGCTGGGGATCGAACTCCGGACCTTTCGATATGATAGGCCGCGTCTTATCCCCTACGCCACTGACGCTCTCACGCCACTGACGTTCATCATCAGCACTGTTTTATTGTCGTCTTTCTCTCTCTCCTCTGGAGCCAAGCCTTACATCAGGCTATACCAGACCAGTGTCTGGGTGCTGCTGAATCCGACCTTCTCCAGTCGTCTAACGCAGGTCGTCGCTCCATCGAGCCGGAGGCGTCCCACGCATTTAACTCGTTCGTTCCATTTCAACATAAATCAACTCCGAACCACTTTCAGCAAATTATTCCTTAATAAAGAACATGAAGAAAATATACGCCAATTAGCATTTCAAATTGGCGTGACAATCACGAAGGTCATAAAATATTACAAAAGAATACGAGATACCCATTTAGGTCGTCGGGACCCAAATTTAAACTTTATGGTTACATTGGCTAAGGATTAGCGGTTTAAGTGAACTTGACAAGATCGTATCGCTTATTTAGACAATGTTGTGTGTCGAAAATGCAATGACAAAAGAAACCAAAGGAGATGCCCTAATTTCCATAATCAACATAATACATACATATTTTATTTTGTTGAGCGTGCCGATTCGCCATATTATGTTTGATGCTGTTTACAGTGAAATTTATTTATTTATTTTATTTTAAATGGAAAGGCAGCTAAAGCTGATGCTTCCATATCAGCAGTCGACTTGCTTTCATAATTTGTATTAATTTATTGCGTCTTATTAGATTTGAGAAAGTTGTCTAGTCTGTTCTTGAACATGTTTACAGAAGTGGCAGATACAACAGTTTCTGGCAGATTATTCCATTTAATACAGGTGTTTTCGTGTAGTTTAGTGGGATTCGTGAGATTTACTGGACTTTAATTGCGATATGGACCAATAAGAAACATGTCAAAGTGTTCAATAATAAAAAATTGTAGTGCCAGGCCAATTGTCCGCCATTTTATGATTTCCAAACGGAAAAGTATACACGCTTTTTTTGTACATATTTGTCCTGGCCTCCTTCCGCAGTAAGGAGTTTCTTTTGTCATTGTAATTTAGTCGTATAATACCAAAGGCAGCAATCTCACTTTAAATGACAGTGGAACTTCAACTTCCTGATTTTTAAAAATATTTTTGGAAACAGGACAGATTGCTGCCTTTGATATTATGTATGTATCGCATGATACGCGAACGAATGAAGAGGCAAGCAATAAAGAGGGTAATGACGAGCTATCTCGCCTCGCGCCTCGCCTCGACTTGTCTCGCTCCTCGCCTCAACTCGCGCATTGTCTCGCTCTGAACCACCTGTTGGTATACAGATTCTGATCCCTGACCTCCTGCATTCTTTGGAATGCTAGAAGGTTCTTTAAATATTATATGATCCTGATCAAAGTTAGAAATCGTAACAAATAAATGTAAATGTATCTAATGACGCTCGCTTTGACAGACTGTGACAGACGGACTGGACACTTATATGGGTATCTTGTTGGATTCAGGTACCCTAAAATGGAGTTTACTCTTGATTATCTTTGGCGTTTTATAGCGGTCCCTACACGATAATGCAGCATGACATGCGTTACGTGCTGTCACTCATGCATGACCGTTTAATGGCGCGAATTACATGCAAACTACGTGCTGGCCGTTGATTGACAATCGCGCGTACTCTTCATTGTACTAAGTGATTGATATCAAGCATGAGGGTCCATCATGCAGCATGATAATTCACGTAAACGTAACGCATGTCATGCCGCATGATCGTCTAAGGACCGCTGGTCGTTCGTCCGCTAACCGCTGTCGCGTATGACAGCTACCTTATCGTAATTAAGGGTCTAATTGACTTACCGTCGTCTCTTTGGCACTCAGCTCCAGTCCTAGCAACCACAGGATTCGCTGCAGCATCCTAAAAGCTTGTATGAATGGATATTTAAGAATATATAATTATTAGAACATTTGACTTTATTGTAGGTATTTAAAAGCTTATTATTCAAATGCTTGGTCACAGTATTTCACAGACAGTAAAATTATAAATGTACTTTGTTATTTTTACAGTAGGTAATATTTAAACGCTATTCTGAAAAACTAAAAACTATAAATAGGTACGATTTATGATTATTAAGTACTTATTTAGAATTTTACAACAGTAAAACAATTACTTACTCTGTGACTAAAATTAGTTTTGGAATAACCCTAGCCACAGAGTAAGTAATAGTCTCCCTAGCTGCTAAAATTACATCCCTCAGGCTCTCGTCTGTCTCTAAAACCCAAAATCGCCGAGCGCAATTTTCCAGGTTTCAGTATGACGCCTTTGTATGGGAGTGATGTTTCTGTAAGATTTCTGTAGAACATATCCTGTGCAATACTTCTTCTCATTGGATTGACCTGCGACCTTAGATTTTTTATTAAATGTGACGTTTCCTCCGGAACCGACGACCTATGGAAGGTTGCCGGAAGCGGCTAGGTGCGGCTAAAACGCGTTCTTTGGGGAAGGCCTATGTCCAGCAGTGGACGTTAAAAGGCTCAGTTCGTTGGGGAAGGCCTATGTCCAGCAGTGGACGTTAAAAGGCTGAAATAATGATGAATGATGTATTCGTATTTATTATAAATTTTTCATGTGGCGGCGTTCGTTGGGGAAGGCCTATGTCCAGCAGTGGACGTTAAAAGGCTGAAATGATGATGAATGATGTTAATAATAATAATTTATTTATTGCGTCATGTGGAACATAATCTTATAACAAAATTTGTAACAGACACATGAACCCTGTTAATTTAATACAGTTTCTGAATTACATAAAATTTTTGAAATTAATAATTACAATGTCAAGATATGTTAGTTAGAATATCAAGGTCAATTTTAGTAAAGGTTAGTAACAATAATTAAAATATGACTAATTTAGGATTCGTCAGAATGATTGATAAACTCCTGCAGCGTACGGTCGACCGCACATCAGTGGTAACAAAACCAGTATAAACTGGTCTCGCGTAGTATTGAAACTCCCTAATAGGCTAGGCCAGCTCAAGGTCAAAGTGTATCCACTGATGTGCGGTAGACTGTACAAAAACAACTTTCCAACAGAATTCGTATTTATTATCAGTTTTTTGTGGTATCATTGTCCAGTTTTAACGGTCAAAACAGCAAAGTTTAAAAAGTTATCAATTTTCATCAATTAATACACGACAAAGCTGAAAAACCCTTTTAACTGAATTACCTACCCATGGAAAGCACTCACCGAGGAAATAATAAATGGTAGCTGTAGAAACAAACCAGCAGATGCAACAGGTGGCAGACGAATTCAAATTTATATTTCTCTCCGAAATGGTAGCAGTATTACCGAGCACGGAAGGTAAACAATTTTTAGACGAGTTGTTCTATATCGGCATGACACCGGTCTTCGGATTCTCTCAGCAGTTCGGAGGGATTAGTTAGAAATATTTATTATTTATATATTATTATTAAATTAAGATTAAGTGTGAAACGTAAACAAACCAAAATAACCTAAAACTATTCACTAAAAACTATTCACAAAATTTTTATTTTTTTTTAAATTCAAATGATGAAGCTTTAATAATACATAATTAGATAATATAAAAACAACAAAAATTTAAAAATAAAATAAAAATAATAAAATAAAATAAATAAAAACCCACTACAAATAAAAAATGACTTCCAGGGCGCCACATCGAGGCAGGATTCCCATGATGCTGGCAGCATTTCCCCTTTGAATAGCGAGGCTAATTCTCTGGGCGAAAAAAGTTCTCTGGCAGTTCGGTTGTACGGTCGACCGCATGTCAGTGGAAACAAATCCAGTATAAACTGGTCCCTCATAGTATTGAAACTCCCTAATAGGCTAGGCCAGTTCAAGGTCAAAGTGTTACCACTGACATGCGGTCGACTGTACAAAGGAACCGAACTAAGTGGGTACTGAGAGAGAAATATTCTTGAAAAGAAAAAAAATTATGTCCAAATGTTGTAATTTCAAAATTTTTCTTTTGTTGTTCTTCTATTTAATTCATATTGTAACTGGCTAGACTATATCTGTACATTTAAGAAAAAATATACAGGAGGTATTGATAAGAGCAAAAAGTACCAAAACTATAATTTTAGATTTTTGCCTGTCTGTCTGTCCGTCCGTCTGTTTGTCTGTCTGTCTGACTATCTATCTGTCTGTATGTTGGTTCCGGCATCACTCAAAAACTACTGCAGCCAATCGGATGCGTTTTTCACAGAGGTGTTCCTGAAGGTCTAACTCAAAATCTGATGTTTGTATTTTCTCATAGGAAAATTATAAGTAGACGAAGTTACTACGAGCGTCAGTGGCGTCGGGGATAAGACGCAACCTATCATATCGAAAGGTCCGAAGTTGGATCCCCGTCTGGGCCATGTACCAATGCGTTTTTCTCGAAACTTAAGTATATTTACTGACTGCTCTCAAACGGTGAAGGTGAACGGTGAAGCTTAATTTTACAACATGAAGAAGTGTTACTGTGCAACGTCAAAAGCGACTCCATTCAGTGGAGCCACCGAGTGACACATTATAGTAAGTAGGTTGACGTTTAGCTCCGGGTAATTATGTCATATTATCCTGACATGTCATACATTGTCCTTGACCTAGTAAAATGACAGGTTTTTGAGTGACCGATGGGCTTTTTGTCGAAACTTAACTACATTAAATTTTTTAACTAATTGTTGTCAATACTGTATTAATGTACCAACGGGTTTTTCTCGAAACTGAAGTACATTTACTTCTCTCTCAAACGGTGAAGGAAAACATCGTGAGGAAACCTGCATACGCCGAAGAAGAAATTCTAAGGCGCATGTAAAATCCACGAACCCGCACTGGGCTAGCGTGGTGGACTATAGCCCGAACGCCCTCGTTGAGAGGGTAGGCCTGAGCCGCAGCAGCGGGGACAATAATAGGCTGTTGATGAAGTTACTTCGTTCAAAATCCACGCGTACGAAGTCGCGGGCAACAGCTAGTATTCAAATAAGAATGACATTTCCGAGCAATGTCTTGAAAAGAATACAAGATGACAACTAGCAGCAAACCAGGCGACAGCAACAGGTGGCAAAATACGAAATTCAAGCATTTCATTGCTAGAAAATTCAAATTTATATTTCTCTCCGAAATTGGAGCAGGAAATACATTTCCGTTTCGAGTACTTGCCACAAGGACTCACCGTTTTCTATAAAAAGTGTTTTTTCTGTGACCGTCCCGTTTTTGTAGTGATAAGGGTCTTTCACGGGCAAAATAGCTTCTACAGCAAACTTTATACCAGAGGATATCTTGAATATCAAATTAAAGAAAAAAAAAAACATACTTGTACTACCCATCACAGTTAAGACTTAGTGAGATCAGTAACTCGTTCTCAGTTCAATGTAGGTAGCTATATACGCTGGGTTATGATCATTTCGTCTGGAAAAACGCAAAATGCCTAAATTGTAGAATGCCTAA
Organism: Metalampra italica; assembly: GCA_949699065.1. Lineage (NCBI taxonomy): Eukaryota > Metazoa > Arthropoda > Insecta > Lepidoptera > Oecophoridae > Metalampra > Metalampra italica. The sequence goes on from OX452985.1 coordinate 9,339,644, forward strand.
GTATAAATAAGCCTAAAACTCAAATTGCCTAAGTCGTAAAACGTTTGAAAAGCAATTTGTTAATTATGTAAAATTAATGATCGCAGAACATAACAGACATAAAATAAATACATAAATTGGTCATGATCAGGAGTTTTTTTAGTAGAAAATTTATATATTATGGCATCCTTATGTACTAATATTTCTAACATACATGTATTTTGTTACAGGTAAGTGTTAAGAATTTATGTCGCGATGAAATATAGGTAAGTTTGGTTAGCGATTGTACGGTCGACCGCACGTTAGTGCATCCTGTGGTTAGGGTAGGAAACCAATCCAATATAAACCTGGTCTCTCATAGTATTGAACCTCCCTAATAGACTAGGCCAGCTCCACGATGGTGTATCCACTGACTTGAGGTCGACTTACAGCCGACCAGTCCAATGCAGCATTTCTTAGATAATGTAATGTTTTATTTTATTTAAGACGAAAAGTAGTGTTATGTTTATGGATGGAGTCAGACAATAAAGTACACGGCTTTTCATTTGCTAGGTGAACGCACACCTATTCTCGCCGCAGTCGCCGCACGCGCCGCAGTCGCCGCAGCCATCGCCTTCACCGCATTTTTCAAATTAGGCCTAATAGAGCAAATTGCCGTGGATTCTGAATTTGATGCCGTAGGCCGTAGATTTCTCTTGATTTTAGCCATAGCAATGACAAAACTGAAACGTCTCCCGCATCGAACGCATCGTGCGGCGACTGCGGTGCCTGCGGCGCGTCTAGGTGCGAGAGGGTAGTCTGTTTTGTGTAAGGAGTACTGCGGTGCGTGCGGGTCGCGAAGGAGTGTGCGAGGCTTCATACAGAATTTAGTATAAAGAATTCAAATGCGGCGACTGCGGTGCCTGCGGCGGCGCGTCCACGTGTGCGTTCACTTAATCCAACACTGTGCTATAATACTTATGACTACATACCTATGAGGTGACATGCGGGCAGTTTACTCTTGCCCAAAGGGTTGCACTCAGAAATCGACTAATTATTTTAAGCCTCTAAATTGATAGAATTTACGTTTGCAGACCAAAGTGACGGGAGTGACTTCTGGGTCACTAAATATTCTCCTTACCTACATCATAATTGTAAGGTTTTTAAATTACCCTATACAATTTACCTTTGTGTTACAGAAGTGGTCTATATCCATTCATGATTGGTAATAATAGTTGGAATGGAACTATAAGTCTGGCTCAAATTATAGTGAAATGAAAGCCGTAAAATTATTTTAAAAATCACATTACGTTAACAATCTCCAGTTAACAATACATTCTTTTCTGTGTTCTTTTGCCAAGGTTGGAACTATAAGTCTGGTTTAAATTAGCCTGTTGTTAAGCCGTAAAATTCTTTAAAAATATGCACAAATACAAATACCGTAGATAGAACAAAATGCCAGTTAAATAAAAGCGTGTAACGACTCTACCAGATCGTTCCAAAATGTCCTTTGTTAAATCTTCATTAAACCTACTATCAGTTTAATGCGAACGTGAACTGCAGTGTGGATCACCAAAAGCACTAGTTGTGCTTTCGTGGAGGCCGTGCTGCGGTTTTATTGAAAATCGCCGACTTTCTATGTCGTGCCCTGTTTTTGTGGAGGCCGTGCTGTAACCGCCGGTTTTTAAATAAAAACAAACAAAATATGACTTAGCTTTATGGTCTATGACTTTTGCCTGTCCATCATTGGACGAATTCAACAAAAAAAGTATATAGAACAAAATGAGGGTGGAGTTAAGTAAATATCAGCGCGAGTAGTATCACGAGTGTAGGTATGCGAGAATAGAAATTGTTATTCTCGTGTTTGAAGTGTATTTCCGATTTGAGATATCAATTTCAGCTGCTTAGAAAAACGTTTCGTCCCATCGGATAATAGAAGTGTGTGTTTGACAGAGAAATGTGAGGAAAAAACAAAAATGAAATGTCCAGCTGAGGTGAGTAACAGTTTCTAGGTTGTTTTCCTCATTGCAGATATATTATGAATCACAGAGTCATATGTACTTAGAGTACTTACTTATAACGGGTGGGACAAAAGTAATGACACTATAGAAATTACTGATGTTTTTTTTAATGACATCTAATTTCATTCTGATATTGAAAATTGTGTAGTAAACAAATGTCAAATTCACTAAAAATTAACATGGACCGTTTTAGTCCCCAAGAACTGCGCGCGACACTATGGACTTAGTGAGGTACGCTTTTCCAGGCCGTGTTATCTCTCGTTTTGGCGATTTGCCTTGGCCTGCAAGATCGCCCGAGCTCATCTGTCCAGACTTCTTCCTTTGGGGTTATTTGAAATCTCTGGTGTAAGTGAACAAGCCACAGGCTCTCGCAGCCCTAAAAGATAACATTCATCAAGAAATAAGGAACATATCGCAGGAAGTGTTAAGTAAGTTATGTAAAATGTCGTAAATGGGCTCAAATGTGCATCAACTCTGGAGATCAACAATTAAGAGATATCATATTGTTGACTGGCCTGTTGGCGTAGTGGTAGTAACCCTGCCTGCGCTAATGGTCGTGGGTTCGATTCCCACCCGGGACCAACATTTGTGTGATGAGCATAACTGTTGGTTTTCGGATTCTGGGTGTTTGTTGTATTTAAGTATTTATTTAGAAGTATTTAAGTATGTTTATCAGTTATCGAGTACCCATTTACAAGCTTCGGCTTAGTTGGGACTAAACAGCCGTGTGTTAATTTGTCCAAAACATTATTATTATTCATCATCATCAACAGCCTATTAATGTCCCCACTGCTGGGGCTCAGGCCTACCCTCTTAACGAGGGCGTTCGGGCTACAGTCCACCACGCTAGCCCAGTGCGGGTTGGTGGACTTCACATGCGCCTAAGAATTTCTTCTTCGGCGTATGCAGGTTTCCTCACGATGTTTTCCTTCACCGTTTGAGAGCAGTCAGTAAATGTACTTAAGTTTCGAGAAAAAACCCATTGGTACATGGCCCAGCTGGGGATCGAACTCCGGACCTTTCGATATGATAGGCCGCGTCTTATCCCCTACGCCACTGACGCTCTCATTATTATTATTATTATATTCAAATCCTAAGGCGACGAAATTTCATGGCATAAATATGCATATATAAAAAACTAATTCTAGTTTTCTAATTTAGAAAAGAAGTTAATATAGATGAACCAAATAGTGTCTTTACTTTTGCCCCACCCTGTACATAAATATCTAGCTTATGACATAAGCTAGAGTATACATTGTATACTCTAAGCATATGAACGATTACTTTGGTGGGTCTGGCGATGTGACCAAGGGAAAACACCCCACAGTCGAAAAGTACCCATAATGCAACACGTCAAGGTCAATTTTAGATTGTACTGCACTTATATTTAACTCAGTTGCACAGTAATATTGGGTAAATAATCAATTAATATTATCATATCAGCCTGTAGACGTCCACTGCTGGACATAGGCCTTCCCCAATGACCACCACCACACCCGGTACTTCGTTCTCCGCATCCAGCCGCTTCCGGCCACCTTCTTTAGGTTGCCGGTCCACCGGCAGGGGGGCGTCCCACGCTGCGCTTACCAATCCGCGGTCTCCTCTCGTCTGTCCCAACGGCCGTCGGTCCTGCGACAGAGTAATCTGCCCACTGCCACTTTAGCTTGCTAATCCTTTCGCCTGATAATCATCGGTTTTGACGCTGATCTGTAGGTGATCGATGTTTGAATACTTAACTTGGGAATTAAATATACCTACGGATCCAATATGAAAGAATTTAGTGTGTAACATAAATTATCTATGTAAAAATGACAATAATTCCAATGGTATAAAAATCGTAGTAGGTACTATCAACAAACTTCCCGCCTTACCAGTTTTAAATTTTTGTTGGTTGCATGTGGCGATAGTAGCTAAGCCTTTTTCGCTCGCTATTCTATTGTTCAGTGAGGCATTAAATACATAATAGTGAGGACAATGGCCTGAGCAGGTCGCTCAGCGCTTAGCAGCCTTACGCAATAATAAACCTTAAAGTGGTAAGGCGCGAAGTTTGTCCATGGTACGGTCGACCGCACGTCAGTGGGAACTAAACCAGTATAAACTGGTATCTCGTAGTATTGAAACTCCCTAATAGGCTAGGCCAGCTCAAGGTCAAAGTGTTTCCACTGACTTGCGGTCGACTGTACAATGTACACTTTCATGAAAGAAAATAAAACTGATTTTCTACTACTCATTGACAATCTTTGGATTTTAAGAAACTGTAACTGAAACAGGCTGCAATTTTTAGAAACTGTAACTGAATCACGGAATAGGAATCTCATTCCTCACATAGCCAACTACCTCCGGCGATCCTGACCACAGAGCCGTCGACGTCTGTGGTTGTCCATACGTTCCAATGTCCACTGCGTGGCAAAATAAGATGCAAAGCTTTTCGTTACGCAACTAGCAGATGTTGGTTTAATGTTAGGTACAGTTGATGAATGAAGTGGGTCAGAAAAAAAGGATTTTAAGATGACGAACCATTTGATACCGCGGTAGTCCATTCACTGACTGGATTAGTCTTGAATCAAAAAATTTAGCCACCCCCTTAGGGATCAGTAATAAAAGCATTCTATGGGTGTCAAATGTATCAAAAAATTGTGACTCACTTACACATTCTCATTTTCAAACTCCATATAAATTTGTATTAGCAACCTCCTCCCGCTACTCCGTTTACTTTGTCCGCGCCCCCTCTGTAAGTGGCACTATTGGTTCCCTTACTAAATATGCATGACGCAGTCTCCATAGGGGAGCGCGCGCACCACTTTATTTAAGAGATTTAAACCTTCTTGGGATTAGTGATAATTATTTAGAAGCATGGCCCTGTGTTTGTTGCTGTTTCTTCCCCTCGGCTATACGGGTGGAAAATATAGGTACTTATACATATTAGGCACATTTCTTCTCAATAGTCAGATTTTAAATCAGAGGCCGTGGCTCTGCCAATATGACGCATGTGAAAGATAAGTAGTTTTAGACAGAATTGACGTCAAAAAGAGAATATTCCCTTCCGACGCCACAAAAGGCTATAATAAAGACCTTGTCAGATCAAGCAATTTAGATCTAAAATGCATACATCCCATGTCTTACAACCAAGCATACACCTACATACGGACGCGATTGCTTTTTTTGTACAGTCGACCGCACGTCAGTGGAAACACTTTGACCTTGAGCTGGCCTAGCCTATTAGGGAGTTTCAATACTATGAGAGACCAGTTTCTACTGGGTTTGTTTCCACTGACGTGCAATGACGAGCTATGCTCGGAGTTTCCCTGCGAGATCGAATCAGAAATGAGGAGATCCGCAGGAGAACCAAGGTCACCGACATAGCTCAAAGAATTGCGAATCTGAAGTGGCAGTGGGCTGGGCATATCGCTCGTAGAACTGACGGCCGTTGGGGCAGAAAGGTTCTCGAGTGGCGACCACGTATCGGAAGACGCAGCGTAGGCCTCCCACAAGGTGGACCGACGATCTGGTGAAGGTCGCGGGACCCGGCGGGATGAGGTTAGCGCAGGACCGGTCGTCGTGACCCTTGGGGGAGGCCTTTGTCCAGCAGTGGACGTCTACAGGCTGATATGATGACGTGCGGTCGACTTGTATAACTGTGAACTTATTTTATTTTCCTATGGCAGTGCTCGGCCGCCATTGTACCGCCAAATACACTTACCGCGGCTTTGAACGTAACGTGGTTGACCACCGAACACGTTTTCGCTTTTTGCTAAGTCTATCCCACGCGCCGAACGTCATAAAACCATGTTAGCCATGGAACTAGAACATGCAGGCACTATTGGAGACATTATAGAAATTTTCATATTTTCGACCGATTTCAAACAGGAGGAGGTTCCTAATTCGACTGTTTTTTTGTGTGTATGTTACGCGATATTTTCTGGATGTAAAAATTTTTCAATTTTGGGTGGAAAATTAATCGTCAGTGTAGAAAAATCATAATTATTTTACAAAGCCGGTTTTATTTTTAGTTAAAACTAGCTGTTGCCCGCGACTTCGTCCGCGTGGATTTTGGAAGTAGGTACCTATCTCTGCTATGTACAGACATACATCGTCTAGTTATAATTTTCCAATGGTAAAATGGATCATTCTAAGTACCTTCACCATAATTTAAGGTATACCATACCTTCAGGAACAAACTATGAACATCGTATCCAATTTGGTGAAGACAGATAAAAATTTTAAAAATTGTTGTTTTCACTTCTATTGCTCATAAGACTTCTCATATCAATTTTTATTATACGTGTGTATTTTTTAACTAATACAGTATGGGCAAAACCAAAACCATAGGAGATACAGGGAAACTGTCTTAGGAACCTTTAGGTATTTTTTCGTGATAACAATTTTGACATAGTAATCGGAGCAGCTGGAGTTCGTGTGGCATGCATGAATAAGTAGTAAGTTCCTAAGTACATTGCACAGTTTGTTTTATAAGAAAACATTTTATTAAATTTGACTAACTTCTGCTGCTTGGATTTTTTTCTTCCGATACAATAAAATGATTCTAACATGAAACTAAGTCGATAGGCATTTTTTAAAAATAATAAAAATTATTTTTCACTGGCGTTCTATGAGAAAACATTTTATTGAATTTGACTAACTTCTGCTGCTCAGATTTTTTTCTTCCGATATAATGAAGTGATCCCTACATGAAACTGAGTCGAACCGCATTAAAAAAAAATATGTGCAAATTGTCTCATTTTTATGGACAACACACGCTTGACCAAAAAATTTCTATGTCATAAGACACTTTCCCTGCATCTCCTATGGTTTCGGACTTGCCTATACTGTCCCAGTTAATTGACAGACATCGCCTTGTTACGTTAAATGATTTATCTGTAAATGACGATAACTTTTTTCGCTGTCATCCGATTTCAATGAAACAAAGCCTATAAGTTGCGCCAGGCTGTGCTTAATCTACCTGTGAAAACCGCAAGAAAATCCGTTCAGTAGTTTCGGAGATTAGCGATTACAGACAGACAGAAAGACAGAAAGACAGAAAGACAGACAGACAGAAAGACAGAAAGACAGAAAGACAAAAAAATTTAAAAACGCTTTTTTGTGTTCTGTTACTCTTTTTTTATCGTCCACACTCATTTTTTTATAAATTTATTCAAAGTACAGACACACGGTTTCTACAGATTTATTATAAGTATAGATTAGGTTTGTACGGAGCCCTCAGGGTGCGAGTCCTACTCGTACTTTCCGGTTATGTTTTTGTAAAAATTTTGATTATTCGTATCATTTCTCTGGCATTTTGCTTTAAACTATTGTTCCAAATTATAGTTTAATCTAGCTATTGTAAATACAGACAGACGGATGGACTAAAAAGCTGTGACAATTTGTTGCACACAGGAGGCTATGTAAATATAAATTCAAATCTTTGCAGTCTCGTATGCAGTTTCCTCGCGATGTTTCCCATCAAGAAAAGGTACTCAAGTTCCGAAAACGTCATTGTATAACGGGTGTGATTAGCGCCGTACAAGACTCGTTGGTTGTGCACTCGCCTCACGTTCATGAGGTCGTGGGTTCGATCCTGGCCCGTACCAATAAGTTTTTCGAAAACTTAAGTACGGTTTATTATAACGCCACAGGTTTTTCGGTGAAGGAAACATCTTGAGGAAACCTGCATACGCCAAATACTGGTATTTACTATTCAAAGGCGTATGTAAAGTCCACCAAAAAAACAGATTGGGGCACTGTTTGGCGGACAGGGTTTTGGCACAACAGATCCCATAGGGTCGAACCGTCGCCAGGTATTCCTGGCCCCCTAAGAATATAAGATAAGATCACACCCATCTTGGGTGTAAATTTAAGGCCTCATGAACGTGAGCTGAGTGAACTAGGCTACCGCGGCTCTTATTGCGTCCTCTAACCTCTGTTTCTTTCCTCTACGCCGTTCACACGAAGGTGTTTCACTTCCGGGGGCCATGTTGCACATATTTTATTCAACGTCTGATTTCCTTATGATTTAGGCACAGGCGTGACGTGATAAATAAATTCCCGGTGACGGGGGTCGTGGATTCAAATTCAGCCCGCTCAATCAGAAAGGTTTGGCAATGCGCGTGGGAGGTTTAAATTCGGTACTCGTTGGGAATAAACAAGAACCATTCCCACTATACCATAGTTATTTATGTATTCTGTGATTTTTCTTGTTTAAGCTATAATTATTTCGAGAGTGGTCCCATTTCAATTTTAAAAATATATTTAACTTCTAAGCACTTTCACATCCACAAAGACACACACACACCCATACATACATACTTACTTAAACATACATACATACACTTAACTATGGGAAGCGAATGTTTACTTACGAGGGAGCACAACTTTATAATAACTTACCCTCATCTTTAAAAAAAGATGCAAACACGTTCAATGTACATATTTAAACATAGCTCAGCATATCTTCTATACTTATAATAAAGCAGTAGAAATCATGTGTTTGTACTTTGAATAAATTTATAAAAAAATGAGTGTAGGCGATAAAAAAGAGAAACAGAACACAAAAAAACATTTTTAATTTTTTTTGTCTTTACTTCTCTAAAATCCACGCGGACTAAGTCGCGGGCAACAGCTAGTACTAAATAAATACCAAAGTGAACATGATGTTGTTGAGAGGCAGTTTATCCCCTAGTTTATTTATTTATTGTTAAAGTAAATATTGTTCGAGTGATTTTGTACGATGCGAAAGAATACTAAAAATACTAAATTATTACCTATTGTCTTCTTCTCATGTAAGTGACGTTTGTCTTTTATGAGAATAACGTATCTATAACCTTATACATATACAATTACATACATAAATACATCCTATCCTACTAATATTATAAAGGCGAAATTTGTAAGGATGTGAGGATGTTTGGTTGAATGTTATGAGGATGTTTGTTACTCTTTTACGCAAAAGCTACCGAACAGATTTTGATGAAACTTGGTACAGTGATAGCTTATATCCTGGAACAACTTATAGGCTACTTTTTAACGCGGACAAAGTCGCGGAGCGTCCGCTAATACCCCCTAAGTAACAAAACGCCTACATTGGGCGCTGTTTCACAATGTACACGGTAAAAACTTTTCAAAGCGTAAAAAAGCTAGTTCATACATAAATACATACATACGTACGTTGTTGTTTACAGCTTATTTGACCACTTTCTCCAACAACAATGGATAAACAAAACAAACCAATCGGACAGGCTTCGCAGTTCGCACCCAATCAAATTATCGGCGGATTTAGTCCACTGAGTGGTAAACCAATTAGGCCGTTCATCTGGATACCAAATAGGTCAACATGTCGACATCGTTTAGCTACAAATCCACCTTGGGAAGCATCAATTTATTACCATGCAATTTATTTAATTACTTATTATACCAATCAACTTATTACCATGTTTCAGCAAATAAATAAATTCATTCATTCATTCAATCAATCAATCGATCAATCATTCATTCACAATCATTCATTCATTCATTCATTCAATTAGTAATGCGTCAATTATATTAGGTCGAAATTCCTTCACTAGTCCACTGCTGCACGTAGGCCTGACCAAACGATCGAGGTGATCCGCTAGCCAAACCCTTCGGTACTTTACGACCGTGAAGTACTAGTCGGTGGTAGACGAGTTCTCAAGTGGAGACCACGGCTGGACAAGCGTAGTGTGGGACGCCCCCCGGCTAGATGGAGCGACGATCTGCGTGAGGCGGCTGGCAGTGACTGGATGCGGAGAACCGAAGATCGGGTTCAGTGACGCGCTTTAGGCCTGGCGCAAACTGGTTTCCTGATCAGGACTTCCGGATTCGGAAACCGGAACTCATACATGTTATTTTTTCCATTCGGAAAATATACGAACGTGTGCATCAGGAAACCTGATCAGGAAACCGCACGTTTGCGCGAGGCCTTAGCGAAGGGCTATGTCGTGCAAAATTCCTTACATTGTATTTTAATGTGCACTTATTGCCCTATTGGCTTGGGCACTTGCCTCTTAATCGTGGTTTCGATTTCCACAGCGGGCAGTTATATGATACTCATTGTCTAATATTATAGACCGGAGCACACCGGAAGCGTGCGCGTTCATATGGGCATTCCAGCCCCGTGTGAATCTGTATGGGAGACTTCACACCGGTGATTCGTACCCAGCGCCTGGCAACACTGAGCTGGAAAGCGCACGCATCCGGTGTACTACGGCCTTATCCTACTGTTTTAGGTTCGTTGCATTGTTTGCCATCTGATATTCTGCTGCGATAAATGTCGTTGGAGACACGAAAAAACAGCCCATGGTCTTCTTTTTGACTGTCCTATCTGCAGAGGCAACAGATTCCTCTGCCGGCCTGAGGAGTTGAACGAACACTTCATACGCCATCTGTCAGAAGAACATATGCCTTTACAGTGTCGAAAGTGCAACAAAACATTCAACACCATGGAAGATCTGGCTGACTTAGACAAATGTGTGAGTATATCAGAGCTCATCGATGCAGAAACAGAAGTTAATACAGGTCAGGTGAAGGAAGTTGATGAAAGATTTAACTCCATCTTCGAGAAAGTTGAAAACATGGAGGATGACAATTTAGAAGCAATAATATCCGTTAATAAATCCAATAGAACTGCTGTAGTAACTCCTGTAGTAAGAAGGAAATATTTAGTTGATTATGAGTTCAGTGAAAATGAGGAAGATAGTCCAAAACCCGAGGCTATGAAAACTCCTCATGCAAAATTGGTTCCAAAAACGCCTAAGTCTAAAAAGCAACGGGTCGCTACTCCGCATGTCAAGAAACTGCTGTCCATGATGAGGCAGAAAGCTTTTGAGGAATTTGAGGAGACAGTTGAAGAAAGTAATGTGGAAATATTAAAAACAACTCCATCTAGAAACGAAAGTGAAGAAGGTGAGTCTTAGATCTTTATTTTATTCTTGATAGTCAATGTATAATACAAACTAACTTAGTTTAATGTTGTAATAGGAAAGGATCTTCAAGCCATAACATGCCTAGGTAGGTATTGCCTATGAGATCTATAGTTGGTGGGTCTTTAAAGGGACACGTACGTCACTTTATTGTCAACTTTATTATTTTTTTGATACGAGTGATTTTTCAAAAACCAAAAACTGACAGCCACACATAATGGAGTTTTTAGACTTTTGACAGCAACGCGTGATTGGATAACTGTCAGAATACTTGTAAATGTTATAATTTTGATCAAAAGAGCAAAAAGTACATCAACGGGCATGTTTCATGTATATTTTTGTTTTAAACTTTTTTTTAGGCTTTTCTTACAAACATTTTCCTTTCACTTTTAATCTAACTCTTCAAAGGATGAACAAAGTTTGTTTCCAAAATACAAACAGATTACAACTTTATTACACTGAAATCTGCTATCAAATTTAATTTAATCTTCAACGGTAATCTAAAATTTTAATGTATACTACTACTATACACCTGTGACTATACTATACCTACATAATCGGTTTGTAGACAGCGATATAGGATATTACAAAATATCTGTAGTAATCTACAGAATGTTCATTAACGAAACAATTTGCATTGCTTTTGTATTTCACAAAATATTTTTTGACATCCATACAAATTGCTAGCGTCGTCAGTGGCGTCGGGGCTAAGACGCAGCCTATAATATCGAAAGGTCCGAAGTTCGATCCCCGGCTGGGCCATGTACCAATGGGTTTTTCTCGAAACTTAAGTACATTTGCTGACTGCTCTCGAACGGTGAAGGAAAACATCGTGAGGAAACCTGCATACGCCGAAGAAGAAATTCTTAGGCGCATGTGAAGTCCACCAACCCGCACTGGGCTAGCACCCTCGTTGAGAGGGTAGGCCTGAGCCCTAGCAGTGGGGACATGTTATTAGGCTGTTGATTTGATTTGATACAAATTAAAATTATCACTTTGAGAAAAGCAGGGCACTTAACCACCCTAATATTGTGATCTTTTGTAGCTCCAGGCGAACGAGTGGAGATTACTACCCCTACTTCCCACATACCGCACATAGCCAAGCTCTCTCAGGCAGTCACTACAAGCACACCCACACAGCCTGCCAATGCGGAGTGGTCTCTATTCCCAGGGGCAGGTTCTGATTCGCCGCTATCTGAGATTGAGAATGCTGAAAGTCCTGCACACAGCATTGCAAATGAGGTATGTAAATATTCTGGTATTTGTTACCAATTGTACACAATAACTACAGTCTTAGTAGCCCAGAGTAACCGAGTTAATAATCGTATATTTTTTCAAAATACATACTTTACATTCAAACATATATAAAACATCCTTGGTTACAAATTTTCGCGTTGTATTATTAGTAGGGTATCATAAGTATTTTGAAAAATATACGATTATTAATTCAGTAACTCTGGGCTATAATAAGACTAGCCGTTGTATTATTACTCTTTCACGCAAAAACCACCGTGCAGATTTTGATTAAATTTTACAGTACTCACTTAATAAGTAATAGTACAACAGGAGTTAGACTCTGGGAGCGTAGCGAGCGGGAACGTAACGAGCTTTTTCCGTGTTCTATGACTAGACTAGTATTAGTAGTTAATAGTAGACTACTGTAAAATCTGATTGAAAAAAAAAAAAAATCTAATCTATAGATTATTATACATCAGAATAACACATAGGGACCTCGATGATACCTCGGGTAAAGCTATTCCCGCGGGAAAGTCTTTTCTACGCGCGCGAAGCCGCGGGAAACGGCTAGTTTATCATAAATCTGATTTAACGAGAACGATTTCGCGAGTCGCATTGCTAAAACGTAACCTCAAGCTTTTAGGTTGGAGTTTTCGGATGCATAATGTCCTCAAGTATTGCCTCTACCCGCGATTTCCGCCAGGTTCCGATCCGATGTCGGCCACCGTTTTGACCCCAACCCTCCATATCCTCGCTTCATGAATAATATCCGGCATAACCCTGGTTCATTTATTTAAAAAAACATGGCACTGCTAGCTTTTAGTCCCGCTGTCATATGAGTTTCCATTAGGAATCCTATATTTTGTCGAGATAAAATATGGTAGATGTGAAATGTAAATTATTCATCTTTTTCAACTGCGTCAACTAGAATGTCGAATGCTCGATGTATTTGACTCGATACTGAATTTTCTCGAAGCTACCTACGTTGAACCTCCTCTCGTATTACCTCAAAGTTCAAAACCTCGATCTCGACATGTGACTTTATAGTACACCTATCTGTTTATTTAATTTAAACTACATATACATGTTTGTGCTTACAGTATCGAATTGGACACGTCTGTAATGACACTCTAATTGTTTTCGTAAATAAATAAAAATAAATAAAATAATTTAATTAGTTTTTTAATTTAAAAAGGAATATTTTCATTTTCAGCCATCTAAATCGGAATCTGAGATTGCACCTCCAAGGCTTAGGAGTATAATAGTGACAGAAAGTCGCCTTCGCCTCGGCAGCCAAGATAGCGCAGAGAAGCAAGTCACATTCCAGGACTCGGAGCACACCGAACCGTCATCTGTAAAGATTAAAAAAGTCAAGTTTGCTGAGGATACTGTTTTTGAACCGGAGTCGAAAGTAAAAAGAGGTATTCAATTTTATCTATGGCTTGTTCAACTTTATCACGAAAATCCACTATTCATCATCATCATCATATCAGCCTGTAGACGTCCACTGCTGACAAAGGCCTCCCCCAGGGATCTCCACGACGACCGGTCCTGCGCCTACCTAATCCAGCCAGGTCCCGCGACCTTCACCAGATCGTCGGTTCTACTGCGGATCTCCTCACCCATAACTGTGCATAAATTAAATTAAGTTTCAGAATTTCTAAATTAAATGTAAAACAACCGGAATATCTTGTTTTCAGTGTACCGCAAACCAAAGCGAATGCTGACTCCCGGTCCTCAAAAACCAAGGTATTACTGCAACCCACGCTTCCAGGCGCTCATTAACCGCTTTGAAAACCAAGGATCAGAATCCAGGACGATGGCCAGGACTCCAATTAACGCCAACTGGGAGAAACAGACGGAAATAACCCCGACTATCGGTGAAGCCTCCAACATAGCAGCTAGGGCAATAAACTTCAAAGAAGACAGCCCTGTAGTAGAAGCAAACTACTCTAAAGAATCAAATGAATTATTCAGGACCTGCGTCGAGTCACCAGTCAGCAGCAGCGTCAACAATGCAATAACCGCCTTAACTGCAAACATTGCTGGCTCGCTTCAACACTGCCTTACCACAGCATTAAAAACTACGGAAGAGGAAACTGAGATACAGTTCAAATTTGTTATAACTAAGAAAAAAGTAAGCGTTAATCGTATGGTTGAAGATGGGGATGGTGGAGAAGAGAGACCGAGTGAGGTATACAGAAGTTTGGAAAATCACAAAGAAAATATTTGGTCGAGTGTTGTTAAGGCAGTTAAGACTGCGCTTTGGGGTGAAGAGAACACTGATTTAGGTATGTATATTTTATGTACACATTCTCTTTATTCCCATGCCTTATCATTTTCAAGAGTTTAAGCTTCTTGATTGTTTGTTGAGTCTCAAACGTGATGCCGACTATAATATGGCGTCGAAGTGCTTAAATAACTATTATTATTATTACCATTTATTGCCATAAATTGCATGTACATTAAGTTACTAAATTAAACAATATTTTGTGACCAATTGCAAATTTTACCCACAGGGGTGTAGCAATCACATACAAACATGCAACACTAACATACAATTACCCACTAAATATCGAAATACACCAAAGAATTATTTTAATGTCATCAGCAACTTACTATAAAACAACTTATCACAAAAATGACATTTTCTTATTCTAACCTAATCATTCCAAGAATTCATTTATGTTATATGGGCACTTTTTGATCAGATATACTTTTAATTGTTTTAAAAATTTTTCGTCAGTCAAAGATTTCATGTCCGTTGGTAATTTATTATACACTCTAATTGCATTATAAGTCGCAGTCCTCTGGTACATACGACGCAGTCCTGTGATTCGGTACCTTCAGTCCCCTCTCGTAGAGCATGTTCAGCCGAGTGCTATAAGAGCCGGTCTGTAGGATGTAATCTGAAATTAAATCCAATATAATATTCCCGTTCCCATACAGTCATTTAATTCTATTCCGAAAATTGTAAGTAGTTTGAATTTGTATTAAGAGAAAATGGAGATACGAATCGAAAATTCACCAAGCCTCCTTTTATAGACTTGTTAAGTTTATGTATCATAGTTACTGGATACGTCTAAGTCAAGCAAGACACACTATGTCACAGAGGTTTATCGGTTCGCCCTAAAGCTATTTCCGATCTGTTTTAGTAATATCTCCCGTGTTGGCATTGGGAAATTGGTTCTGCATGTCAAAGACCGGGAAGGAATAATCTAGCGTGGAAATAATAGACATTTTTGCACAGGTGATCTCTTAATATAGTGTTTAGTCGTTTACCTATATTGATTGTTTGTTGAGAAAACCTCTCTTTGAATTACTGAGTGATTTTATTTAACTGGGATCGGAGTCGTCAACACACGGGGTGCCTAAGATGAAATTCAAAGATATTGACTGGTTATTGATATTGTAAAACATCAGATAAAATTGTATTTTATTTTATTATTTTATTATTTTTCCTTTTCTAAAAATATATGAATTTGTATTGTATTGGAGTCGTCAATACACAGGCTGCCTAAGATGAAATTCAAAGATATTGACTGGTTATTGATATTGTAAAACATCAGATAAAATTGTATTTTATTATTTATTTATTTTATTATTTTTCCTTTTCTAAAAATACATGAATTTGTATTGTATTTGTATTTTTAAAAGTGGTCAATTCATAAAATGACCATGAAAGTATAAAAAGAATACATATTTTAGAATCCATTGTTAAAGCCATAGTATAATAATTCTTAAGATATTTATTAGGTTTTTTACGAAATTCATTCAAATTAAATACAATTACCTAGTTGCTAAAGTCTTTTACATAAAATTCAGGAATTCAGTAATTTATTCCATCCTTGTAAGAACTGAAATAACTACTTTCTTATTTCTTTTTAATTGTACAATTGTCAATTTGCGTCCAATTTGACCGCTTCAGACTTTGGAAATGGTGATTAGCCCTTTGAATGTATATTTGGAAGTCGTTGGAGCCTTATCAAAAATCCTACCAATATTATAAAGGCGAAAGTTTGTAAGGATGTTTGCGAGGATGTTTGTTACTCTTTCACGCTGTAACGGCTGAACGGATTTTGATGAAACTTGGTACAAGTGATAGCTTATAATTATCCTGGAGTAATATATAGGCTACTTTTTAATGGGGTAACTTTTCCCGCGGGAAAAAACTTATTCCACGCGGGCAACGACTAGTATGACAATAAATGTTAAAATTATGGTTTGATATATTTTGCGTTTAGTTCACTCGACTCGTTGGCATTTGCAATTTGATTGTATCCACTTATGCAATACCTAATGGGCTCCTTAAACGATCATGCGGCATGACATGCATTACGTGCTGTCACTCATGCATCGTCTAGTTGTAGTGATTGACGTGCATGACATGCAAACTACGTGCTGGCCGTTGCTTCACTGTAATGATTGATAGCAAGATGGTCCATCATGCAGCATGATAATTCACGTAAACGTTGCAAGTCATGCAAGCATGATCGTTTAGGGACCACTTATCAGTCAAGATACGTTTTATATCCATAGAAGTACAGTCAAGCTCAAGTCATGCTATACACTTTTGTGGCAATGTCATCTCCATTTTGATCGCGCTAGGGACACCACTGTAGCTTGACGAGTTCTTGACTGTACGTGCCAGCTATATTCGCCTGGCCAGAGACCCTGGTGCGACATCTCCCATACAGTTTCATACATTACAACAGAGCTGTCACGTGACGCGGCACTTCACGCATGCACGTATTTCCGACCTTAATGCTCACATAATAAGTTATATTTTCCAGCTACACCGTCGTGCAGATCGTACGACTCCAACGACGCTACATCCTCGTCAGCTTCGAAACGCAAGTGCGACGAGATGTCGGACTGCGAGCTGAGTCCGGTGAACCACAAGCGGTACAGGTACGACGGTCGGATCCGGGGGCGTCCCCCGCTCCGGCGCTCCAAGACCTGGGTGTCCAGTTTGAGAAGCACTAACTCCGATCAGTCGCTGATGAAGGCCTCGCTGTGCCAGGGAGACGACGGCTTGAATCAGAGTTTTTAATCTGACGACTATTGACTAGTGATCAGTCAATCTGATGACTGATTAGTCAAGAAAGGGCGGATTTGCGGTGTCAGGAAAAAACAGTAATGAGTGAAATGCAGATTAAATGTACCGTAACGGAATTGAAATTGTAACGAAACTGAATCAGCTTTTTTTTTATTGCTACGGGGGCAACAAGCAGGCGGGCCTCCTGATGTTAAGAGGTCACCGCCGCCCATAGACACCTGCAACACCCGGGGGTGCTGGTGCGTTGCCGGCCTTGGTTGGAGGGCTTCGTAACAAAACCTAACGAAACTATAAGCAGTTTCGTTACAATTTCAGTTTCGTTACGGTACATCTATTCTACATAACACCTTAATGCAATAGTGGGAGGACAATCTTATTTATCTATTTTTTAAATGTATCGATATTTACGCTAGATCCGAATTAAAAAAAAATATGAACAAAAAAAACTGATTATACTTAGACTTTAATTAAAACACATTTATTACTTTCAAAGTCACCAATTGATGTCGTCTTTAAATCAAGACTGTTTTAGAATTAGCAACTATGAACCTCGCAATGTGACATGTATAATTTCCCGTATTCCTCTTAAAGCCACCCACACACTGGAGCGATGGCGGTAGCGGTAGTGGTCAGTTGATTGTACGGAAGCACTTATTTTCCACGCTGACCGGTGTATCGCCTCTTCCGCTGCCATCGCTACAATGTGGGGGTAGCCGGTAGCTTGAATTAGAAGATATATAACTTATAATTATATAATTATAATATTTATATTTATTATTTATTAATATTATAATACAGATAGAAATTGATACATTCAAAGCAACTCCATACCTACTGTATCTGCCATTGCATTAGTTATCTGTATATTTAATTATTGTGCATCAAACTCACTTTTTCATGTCATTAAAATTATGAAATAAAAAATAGGAAATAAATTAGAATGGGTAATAGAAAATCTAAATTATAAAAATAGGAAATTTATATTATAAAAATTAGACATAACAACCAAAAATAGGTATATAATTAAGCTTACTGTTAGTGATGTAAGAGCTAAACTTTTAAATTGATGATAATGTTACTGGTAATTAATAAAATAATTAGGAAATTACACTAGCCTATTATTTTTTATTTATAAAGATTATTGGGATTTTACAGCACTAAAATTATCTTCATCCCTTTCGTCATAGTACTATATGACAGTGATAGAAACATTTCAGTGCTATTAAGCTTTTTCTTTGTGCCTTCAGAATGGGATTAGTGCGAGACAGTTGAGCGAAGTACCGTTCGTACGAAATAAAATTAGGCGATGTACGATTGTGCGCTGCAATTAATGACACATCACATCACATCAATAGCCTATTAATCTCCCCACTGCTGGGGCTCAGGCCTACCCTCTCAACGAGGGCGTTCGGGTTATAGTCCACCACGCTAGCCCAATGCGGGTTGGTGGACTTCACATGCGCCTAAGAATTTCTTCTTCGGGGTATGCAGGTTTCCTCACGATGTTTTCCTTCACCGTTTGAGAGCAGTCAGTAAATGTACTTAAGTTTCGAGAAAAACCCATTGGTACATGGCCCAGCTGGGGATCGAACTTCGGACCTTCCGATACGATAGGCCGCGTCTTATCCCCGACGCCACTGATGCTCTCAATTAATGACAATTTAAATTTCAAATAAACGATTCTTGAATGTTCTTAAGGTTCTAACCTTATACGGTCTACACGATCATGCGGCATGACATGCGTTACTCATACGTGACCGTTTAATTGTACTGATTGACGCAAATGACATGCAAACTACGCGCTGGCCGTTGATTGACAATCGCGCGTACTCTTCACTGTACTAAGTGATTGATAGCAAGCATGAGGGTCCATCATGCAGCATGATAATTCACGTAAACGTAACGCATGTCATGCCGCATGATCGTCTAGGGACGGAAGGGAGTAACTTCCTACCACAAGGTCTGTATCGGACTTTATACGAGTATTACCTAACAACCCGATTTCAGCAACCATTTCGAATTGAGCCAAGTCAGACAGATGCGTTGGACAGCGACACGGCTTTCGCGAGTTTCGACAAATTGTCGAGCGATGTCACGCGAGATGTATGGCCGGCGTGACGGGAACAAATGACGCGGGATCCGGTCAACATCTTCATAACTGACGTGCGATTTGAATATAACATTCATTTAGGGCTAGATTTGACTTCAGCGTTGTGGTCCAGTTCTACATTGTCCAGGTTCTAATATTCTCCACATTATTATTCTTCAAAATTCACCGCTGGTGTCTCTACAACCTGGAGGATAATAACCTACCCCAAACAGAATAAGGATCACTAGATCGTTTATAATGTACAATTCTAGAAAATGACAAGTTCTGTTGTCGGTTCACCTAGCGGGGGGCGTCCCACGCTGCGCGTACTGGAGCCTTATTTTTGAATCGCTCTCCTCGCTTCGAGCGGTCGATTCTACTGATTTTTGTAACGGATGTCGAAGGAGAATCAGTAGAATCTACCGCTCGAAGAGAGGCGAGCGATTCAAAAATAGAGCTCCTGGTCCGCAGTCTCCACTCGAGAACTCGTCTGCCTCAACGGCCGCAGCTTCTGCGACAGATATGACATGCCCACTGCCAGTTCAACTTGCTAATCCTATCATCTACTGACGGTGATCTTAGTTCTCCGTCGGATTTCCTCATTACGGATCATATCCTTCACAGAAACTCCGAGCATAGCCCTCTCCATAGCTCGCTGAGCGACCTCAAACTTATGGATTAGGCCCGCCGTCAGTGTCCACGTTTTTGCGCCGTGAGTCATGAGTCATGCATGACTGACAGGACGCACTGGCTGAAGACTTACAGTTTTATTTACGAAACTTGTGACTACGACGTAGTCAGAAATACATTTGATAATAAAATCTTTCAATCATAAAGATGAAGTGCGATTTAAACGTGAGACGTAACCAAATACAGTCAATACGGGCGATTTCCATTTCCCCTATCTTGTTGAGTGTAAGCCGATATTATTGCGAATAACTGCCCTTTATGCCGAAAACGTGAGCGGAATACATTTTTCGGTTTGCTGAGTTTATTCGAAGTTTCGGTTCGTAGACTCACTATTAAGAGGAATAACATAGGAGACTTTCGTATAGCTTTCTGCTTTTGTACTTTAGGAAAGTTCAGCGGTCACCCATTATGGGAGAAACGCCAAAACTTATACCTACCGTAACGGCCAGCCGATGTCCTGAAGTGAAAGTTTATTTATTTAAGTTTTAGTGCTTGTTTATCTTGAAAATACGTTTTGAATATTTTCCTAGACGAATTTTGTCTTACGATTAAATATACTTAGAATACGTGTAAAATTCAAATATTTTACAAAAATCTGATTATATAATTCTGTAATTTTTCTGAACTATTGAGCTTTTTTTGGTCTCAGCACAGCAGTTCGACAAAACAAGACTTTTCAGTTCGGTACCGGAAAGGGCCAAAGACAAAAAAATGTAGCCAAAAGTGAGTCATTGTCAGGTATCCTAAAGGCCAATGACAAAAAAAATGTAGCCAAAAGTGAGTCATTGTCAGGTATCTTGTAAGCCAATGACAAAAAAAGTAGTCAAAAGTGAGTCATTGTCAGGTATCTTGTAGGCCAATGACAAAAAAAAATGTAGCCAAAAGTGAGTCATTGTCAGGTATCTTGTAAGCCAATGACAAAAAAATGTAGTCAAAAGTGAGTCATTGTCAGGTATCTTGTAGGCCAATGACAAAAAAAAATGTAGCCAAAAGTGAGTCATTGTCAGTTAACTAAAAGGCAAATGACAAAAAAAAGTAGCCAAAAGTGAGTCATTGTCAAGTATCTTATAGGTCAATGACAAAAAAAATGTAGCCAAAAGTGAGTCATTGTCAGTTAACTAAAAGGCAAATGACAAAAAAAAGTAGCCAAAAGTGAGTCATTGTCAAGTATCTTATAGGTCAATGACAAAAAAAATGTAGCCAAAAGTAACTCGGTGGAAGAAATCGAGCCTATTCGAGCTTGCATTTAAGTTGTCGTAGATCAAAATTTATCAGTATAGGCTTCTATTAATGATTCTTCTAGACCGTCCCGA
This sequence comes from Metalampra italica, assembly GCA_949699065.1. Lineage (NCBI taxonomy): Eukaryota > Metazoa > Arthropoda > Insecta > Lepidoptera > Oecophoridae > Metalampra > Metalampra italica. The sequence continues at coordinate 9,360,943 of OX452985.1, forward strand.
GTAGGTACCTACTCCTGAGGGATATCCAGTCCTCCTCAAATTTTCAAAGAAAATCCTATCACCATTTATAACAAGCCTTCGTTTACACTTCATGTTGTTGGAGTTATGCTATTTGTATATTTATCACAATGGTGGCCATCAGGGAGTTGAAAGAAATTGCGCAGAAGAGCGCCAAATTCTTACAAACTCATAACTTCTACTATTGGCTTCCACATGGGGGAGTATTCTGAGCACGCTCGAAACGCGCGTGACAGTATTATTTCAAACTCAAAGGACGAAAACCAGTGGCTGTATTAAAAAGAATGACTGTCTGCAATTGGGGTTACCACACGACTGGGCATTGGCCGGAATTTAAAAAAAAATTAATTTAGTGTGAGACTTATTACAAGCTAATATAAATAATATAATATACATTTTCTTACATTGCAGGTGTCGCCCATAATATATAAAACATACATTACTTATTTGCATTAAAAAAAAATAAGTTTTTTTTAAGGATTAAATTAAATTCGACCGTCAACGACATAATAAATTGAATAAATCTGTTCAGAAAAAGAAACTAAGCATTATTATTTTATTCTAACAGATTCTTCAGCAAGTTATGTAAAATGAAGTTACATTTCCACTTGTGTTACATACGTCATCCAAATTTTTTTAAATTACAAAACGCGACATTCTGGCCTATTCCATCTATCCCCAACGCGTTACCATAATTATGATAAATCGAATTTTTTCCCTAAACTAAGCATCTTCTGCATAAAAAAATTATGTTCTTAAAATTGTCGATATTGTATTTCCTACTTATGGTCACCAATGAGTACCTATAGGTTCTTCAGATAATAAGTAAATATAGAAGTTTTAAACAACTTGAATTCTTTTAAGTTATTTTATTTATTATAGTCTTTATTATTTTATTAAGTTTTTTTATTATACGGAACTTTCTTTATTAATATAACAGTTTTACTGTTATATTAATAAAAAAAGTTCCGTTTATCAGAATTGATTGGGCTACCCACTTGTGATAGTTGGAACAGACAGACTATCTAATCGCAACTGTAAATAAATTAATTAACTTTACCAACCCTATGCAAATACAAACAAAATTTAAGTGTAAGCATCTTCCGATTTTATAAACAACAGTCTTCGAAAAAGAGGTACCGTTTACATTTTCCCGGAATTTTATTCATTTCAATATGGTTACCCTTCAGTAATAGAAGCATTGCACGGAGCACGCGTACATTGCGATCGGTGGTCGAGACGAGAATAACCCGGGCCTTTTTTCAGGATTCACGTTTTTTCTTCAGAAGAAATACAGGCTATTTTTGCTTGTAAGGGAGATATAAAGTTGTAGAACAAATACGCTTTGGACCTAACAGATGTTGAATACAAAAACACTTAAGTGATATAATGCTGCAATTGGGGTTGGGTTGTGTTTTTTTTGTCTATGGAGAAGGAATTTTATTTAAAATTATATGACTGTGCTCAAGAGAGCGAAAAAAGAGTTTCTGCCGTTCAATGAATTTCTTAAGTTAATGCTGTATCTGAATACGAAACAGGTTGTGATATGAATTTCAGGAGACAATAAAATAATGTCCATATTATTATGTACAGGGCGGGAGAATTAAAATATTAATAAATGGTGTGCATTTGACAAGTTTTCAATAGACCAATAATTTTCAATATTGGCAACATTCATCAACAGCCTATTAATGTCCCCACTGCTGGGGTTCAGGCCTACCCTCTCAACGGAGGTGTTCGGGCTGTAGTCCACCACGCTAGCCCAGTGCGGGTTGGTGGACTTCACATGCGCCTAAGAATTTCTTCTTCGACGTATGCAGGTTTCCTCACGATGTTTTCCTTCACCGTTTAAGAGCAGTCAGTAAATGTACTTAAGTTTCGAGAAAAACCCATTGGTACATGGCCCAGCCGGGGATCGAACTCCGGACCTTTCGATATGATAGGCCGCGTCTTATCCCCTACGCCACTGACGCTCTACTTGGCAACATTAGTATTATTATAACAGTGAAAATGTACCTTATTGTATTACACTACAAACACAAACATACAAACTAAAATTTACAATAAATGCTAATTGCTAGTATAGTTGATAAAATCTTGAATAATAATTAATAAGATATCAATCAAATCTTACGTAACCTCTGTTCGGCTCTCTAATTTTCGACGTGTCACCCTAATAAAACCCCCTAACATCAAATTGGGGTCTAATCGAATACGTGTCAAGAATAATGTCAATAATTTATAGAAAGGCTAAAGCTTTGGTTGTTATCATAATAATCTATCTTCTATACTAATAATAAAGAGGTAAAAAACAGGTGGATAACTTGCACGCCAATCTTATATATATCTTGTGAAGAACCAAACGATAGCGGGGTGTAAAATACACCCAGCGCCATCTATTGACAAAATTTTAAAACTAAGAAACTGGATTAGAACGGGTTAAAAAATTTTGAATAACATTTATATACCTAGTATACTTTGTAACGCGGATGAAGTCGCGGGGCATCGGCTAGTATAATTATTTAAAGCAAGACATCATAGGTCCTGAATCGATGCAAGAATATTTAAGTAACTCAAAGCTGAAAAAAAAAGTATAAAAATACTCTGCACACTTGCCTCTCGACTGTGCGATTGAAATGAATAATATTTTAACAACTTTTTGACACGAGTGGTAAGAGAAAAAAAACGGCATTAGATATTTTATATTAAAATTTGCATATTTTAACGACTTTAATGCCTCGCGAGATGTTTCTAAATATGAAGTACCTAAAGAACCCACCTAGAGTCTTTAAGACTGTTCCTACACAAAACACGAACACAGAAATAAAAAAGAATCACTAGCTGTTTTTTTTCTTTTTTCGGGAAACAGACAGTCACAAACTAATTTGGAAACTAAACTATGGCACTAATAGACCTACAGTTCCACTAATTAAAATCAAGAAGAGAAGAGCATCAGAGACAGAAAAACTGTTCTTCAAGGTCAAGTTCAAACAAAGCGTATTTGAAAACCGCCATGCAGCTTACGACATTTTACTTCTGTATACGTGGCTGAGTGGCTGAGCATTAAAAGAGAGTATTTCAATCTAAGTCTAGGTATTATTTTGTATCGATGCATGCATATGTGAGCGTGTGTATTGTGATGCAGATTTTTTTTTGGGAACTTACAGTCTAACGAAGAAAATACTATAATTATGATGATAAATAATAGATCATAGAGACGGTTTCCACAGATGACAATAATAGTATATTTGAGGTAATTAATTCCTTCGTTTCATTATAAATTTGTTGCCGCGTAGTAATATCACCTTTAGGTTTTTTTTAATAGAGCGTCTAGACACCGGACATAAGCACTCACTTATCTAAGTAAATCCCACTTTTACTACACGGAGGATTCGCAGAATCACTTTTCTGGCGTTTTTTCGCGGAATATAGCCAGTTTTACGACTTTGCCGCCGGCTATCAACAAATTAGATCTCACTTGTCGGACCCGCATCTGGAATAAAATGGAGTGTCGGCATAACAAGCAGGATGCTGGAACCGTACACATTGTAGGTTTATTTTTGTGTAATTTATAGCTGTCACCCGCTTTGCCAGAGAGGAATACATTTTTACTACCTTTCCCGCCTTTCAGCGGCTTAGGACCACAATTAGAAATGACCACTTCTTGAAATTACCATACTTACCTACATTATTATTTAAACCTACTAATGTTTGAAATCATTTCGATTACTGTATTCTAGTTAACTTTCATTTATATACGAATACAAAGCTGGATTAAACAAAAGAAAAAAAAATGTTACAAAGTCCAAAACCAACACTGCAAGAAAAAATAATTATAAATTACAAATTGAAAAAAAAACAACAATAAAAATTATCTGACTACTATATAAATATACTACAAAATTGAAAGTAAAATATGTAGGTACCTACATTAAATTAGATTACAATAAAATATACAGGTAGGTACTAGGTACCATTACATAGGTAATTATAATTTAACAATTAAAACGAAATACAAAATCTTGCTAAATGAAAACAGAAACAGATCATTTTGTAATAATATGTAGTCCCAAAGGTGTTTATTGAACTGAAATGAAGCATTCCCTACTATTTAAACAGTGCTCCCAACATCCGAACGCAAAGTTTTTCGATCACCGATGTACACCTATGTAGGGTAGCCGTTAATCCGGCGTTACCCGGACTTGTCCTAATTTTACAAACTAACCAGAGCGGTAGTATCCCGATGGGCGGTTAAAAGCTTTTAAAGTGTTCCGAACCGAAGTTATTAATTATTTATATGCTGTACAAACTCAAACTCAAAAATCTTCATTCAAAGTAGAATACAAAGTAGGGTACTAAACTAGTAACTAACAAGCCAGCTACTAATTCTGTCTACGATGAATTATATTAAAGCTAGTAATCTGATGATAGCAATCAAATTAAATTGTAATTTAAAGTACCCTAAATATCAAACAACAAATCTTACTGAAAATAAAAATTTTCTTTGCTGGAACTTGACTTGACTTGACACGCTGCTGCGCGTCTAGATTCCTTTATTTTCCAAATTAAGCAGAACAACATTCACAGATTTGGTAAAATCATCTGTCTGACTCAAAACCGATAATCGAACTGTAACCGTTAACCGAAAACCGCCTGTATTTTTATCATACAAATTAAAAGGGTCATCCTTAAGAACCAATTCCTTCCATCTAAGTAACTTAATTAGCACATTAAATTGAAGAAAGACTATAACGCATAACATAAAATTTGCTCAGACAAAATAGGTGACTGCACGGAAAAAGTGGGTGACTGTATGATTATTGATGACTTAAAACTTGACATTTTAGGAAGACCTAATCCTTTTGTTATTAAAATGGTTTTCATGGTCTTCCTATAATTTAAGAGATACTATGTTTACAGTTTTATTAAGTACCATGTTTTTTTTGTAAATCTTTGAAAGCCGGTTTGTTCTTTCTATGCATTCTCAAGTGACACCTTTTTTTTATTATTAAATAACGTTTTTAGGTACTGACTGGTGGTAACTATCTCATTTGTGGATTCTAATTTGCGAATATTATGAAATCCGATTTTTAAAATTCTTTAGGTGGTACAAAAACAATTGTCCGGAAATCCGGTTGTACAGATGGTAACCCCGGATTTCAGGTGGAAATGTCCCGGAACACGTTACATGTGACGTCATCCGGCACCGGACAACTTTGGACATCCGTTTTGCGCGTCCATTGTTCGGCTATGTATTGTGCATTTCGCGTGATTCATGAGTTTTCATTGATTTTTGCGCAGATTATGAAAGCAAACATTAATCCTTGCATATTTTAAGGTTCAAAAGAAAAAAAGGAACCTTTAATGTGATCATTTTGTCCAGACCCTTTTTCTCAGGAATGCGTGGAGGGTATCAGGTTGAAATTACAAAGTCTGCAATCCCTTGGAGCTGTGAAAAACTTCTTTAAGTCAAAAGATACGACCGTTTAAAAAATGCAGTATATTTTGACACTCGCAAGGCATCAAAACATAGGGTACTTACCGTTGACATAGATTAATAATCGACGTAGAATCATGATTTTATTGTGATTATTAACTTTTAGTGCTCTTTCTTGGTGCTCTTTTTCACTTTAGTGCGCTAATTATGATCTGGGCAAGCGAGCTAACTTGATTGCTAATAGAGACATGTTGTTTGTCCACAGGTGAACGGCTCGTGGGGCCTGCCGGCGTTCATGTGCGACATTTACATCGCGATGGACGTCACCTCGTCCACTTCCAGCATATTCAACTTGGTCGCCATCTCCGTTGATAGGTATACCTTCATTATCACAATTTTACAAACTTCTATTCAACTTGGGGTCAAATCTTGAAATCTTGAACCACTTCTCGGCGTCCGAATGATCTGAAATTTGGTACACCTACTGAATTTCGATGACAATGCAATAATATGGTAGGGATGAAGCTACGCTGATAGGAACTCCGCAAATAAACAAGATAGCCCCGCCGTGCTTGGACTCGTTAGATTGGTCTCAATGAGTAATTTGCTGCAGATGGTGATCAAGGTCTGATGGTGAAGCCAGTTTGTAGAACCAGTGAGTAGAACTACCCAAGAACTTAACGTAAAATATTCGAACGTCCACTACTGGAAATAGGCCTTCCCCAATGAATACCACCACAACCGGTTCTCCGCCCTCCGCGTCGCTTCCGTCCGCAGGTCCGGCAACCTTCTTTAAGTCTCATTGAGCTCCATGAGACTCCCGCTTTCGTCGAGTCAGTGCAGGGACTGCCACCCGCGTCTAAAAGTACGTAATAATAAATAGTTCTCATTGATACGGGTAATAATAGTTCTCATAGGTTCGAGCTCACGAGCTAGGGCTGCCATTGTTTTATTTATTTATTTGTAAAAAATTGTTCTCTCAACAGATACATAGCAGTAACACAACCAATAAAATACGCCAAGCACAAGAACAACCGGCGCGTGTGGTTCACCATAGTCCTCGTGTGGCTGATATCGGCCGCCATCGGCGCCCCCATAGTGTTGGGGCTGAACGACACGCCAGACCGAAATTTCGACGAATGCCTCTTCAATAGCCAGAACTACGTCATCTACTCATCTTTGGGGTCGTTTTACATCCCCTGTATAATGATGATGTTTCTCTACTATAATATTTTTAAGGTAAGTCGATATTTTAGACTCGTGCTTGGTGGCATCAAATCAAATCGTCAATTAATATGTCCCCACTGTTGGAACTCAGGCCTACCATCTCAACGAGGTACGGGATGTAGTCCACCACGCTAGCCTAGTGCGAGTAGGTGGAATACACATGCGCCTGAGAAGCCTCTTCTTCGGCGTATGCAGGTTTCCTTACGATGTTTCCTTCACCGTTTGACAGCAGTCAGTAAATGTAATTAAGTTTCGTTACCACCGCACGAACTGTGATCGAAATCCGACCTGTCGGCATGACAGGCTGCGTCTTCCCCTCTATGCCTTGAAAACTTACTTAAATGAAATTTTAAAAAATGTATAGTGTAGTTTTTTTTATTTTATAAGCAAAATGAAAAAAAAATTTACATCACAATAAATGTAGAAATTGCACCGGATTTTTAAAAACATTATCGACCGATAGGGTTCTTGTATTTCGGAACAAGAATAAGAATACGACCAGTGATATTTATCGCTTTCGGTTGTTTAATTTGCAATAGAACGGTGTTTATGTGTTCAAACAACATAAACTATTTGCCAATAGTTGGTCAATGAAATTCTTTCAAAATTATTGCTTTTAACGCAGGCGTTAAGAAAAAGAGCGAAAAAACAGCGAGCAGCGAAGAAACCGCCGATATGTGGGGATCAAACCACGGGTGTGACCACAGCCGTGGTCATAGAAAATATTACGCAATCGCGGCAGCAGACGGAAACCGTACTACATGACGACAGGCCCACTAACACTGGTTCTGGAAGCAACGAAGACGATCACGAAGACAGGTACGAAAATGACCTTAAACTTAGAGCTGTAGCAGTCAAAACGCAACTGCACGCCTGGGTCGAGTCAGATGCTCTACGGTTAGCAGTAGATTCTTTAAATAATGGTATCTGGTATTATTATTTACTTCATCTGAATAAAGGGAGTAGTTGCTCGATTGGATGTATCGTTTACGCATCAGTGGGCTACACTTGAACAGAGGTGCAATGATGCTTCCTCTGTATCTTGGTATATTGTAAATATCTTGTAGTAACTTTCAAATACACGTAGGTATAAACGCAATTAAACACGCACAGTTGTGGATCTCAAAATCTGTACGAGTTTGAATTTATAAGTCAGTCAGATTCTTGTATAATTAAGGCAAACTGCAAACTTTTGACCTTTTGGCCTTTGTCCAGCAGTGGACGTCTACAGGCTGATATGATGATGATGCAAACTTTTGCAATATTATCAATTTAACATACAAAATAACGAAAATGTCGACAATTTGTTGAAATATCTCAAATTCCAAAGCTGAACTAATTATTGTGAGCGCTATTTAAATGTAAATGATTGACATAGCAAATTCCATTATTATTATGATTAATGTATGGAGTATTCTGAAGCTAAAATTAGGACATTGTGAAAAGCGAGAGAAGTAGAAGTCGCTTTGAAACGGATTTAAACAAGGCAATAATGGGAAAAGAGTGGCGTAATTTTAACTTGCAGGAAACTAGAGTAGCTGGGTACGTGTTTGCTTTAATAATTATGTGCAAACCTACTGAGCGAGATCTAATGGAAACCAAACTACGTGACTATCTATTCCACTGTTCATGCTTTTCTTGGTCGTAAAGTGCACTTCATTGTAATTACATTCCCTGGGGAGTTAAAGAGTTGGTATTTGTAATGACCAATTTAATTGGTTATTGAACTAGTCTTTTCAGTCACATATGCTAATTGTATCATTATGTTTTCATTATTTCTGCACTAAATAGAAATTTTGCTTGTCAAATCCGATTATATAGGAATACGAATAATTCTAAGAAGTCTAGTTTATTGAAAAATGCTAAGGAGTTTTAATTTATTTGCTCAGTTACGACAAGTCAGCGAATTTGGACGCAGACGCAGACGACTGTCATGTCATGCTCAATGACAAGTCCGCTGAGTTCATGCTAGCCACAGTTACGGAAGAAACAGACAGGTATTTTTTAATAATAAGATGAAAAGTCTGTTCCGTAAACATTTTTGTTGAATGTCCCTTGAATCACAAAACTACTAGTGCAACAAACACCTTCCTAAAATACTCTTCTGAATTCAGTACGTTTAATTTCTTGTTTTGTCCATTTCAATTGTCCTTCTATTTTTTTTGCTTCATTGTCACCGTTGTCGTCTTTGTTTTTTTTTGTCGTCATCTTATTTTTCTTGTGATTCCATTTCCACCCTAGTTATACGTTGTGTTTTTTACGACGGGGGCGCGCGCGTCGTCTCCACAAGGCTCTGGCAGAATTACCAGCGTTGCAGCCCCAAGCCGGCTGCAGCATATGCTGAGTCAGAGCCTTTCCACTGACACAACACACCGGCACACGCACGCGGGCTCCCAATGACGTCAGGACCACAGTCGGTAGTCCTATGTTGTCTCGTTGGGGGCCCGCGAAGCGTTCAGTTACTTTATAGTTAGTTTTAAGTTACCTGTTATAATTGTTTGTGAATATGTGTCATGTTAGTGAATAAACGTCTATCTATCTATCTTTTGTCTGTGCCTTGTGCTAATAATTTGTTTTATTATCCTCTATCCGGAAATAGTCGTCTTTGAGGGTATTAACAACAAAATGTACAGTTTACCTTGTTGAAGGACTATCCTGTATACCTGCCAGATACCATTTAGTGCTTGACCTATATTTCCCAACTCGTGCTAATATATCGTCACAGATACATTATTTATATTTCGTGTAAATGCGACAGTGTGGATATAGTAGACGAAAATTTTCCATCTACTGTGGTGTGGATGTGTATTTGTTCGTTTGTTCAGGCATTTTCCTTGATAATCACGCCATAAAACTTAACAGATTTTAATTGAACTAGGTGAAGCTTATTTCTTAATGCCTTTTCATTGTAGAATATCACACAGGTCAGTTTTAACCCGAAAATGATTCCTGATATTATAGTGAACGAAAAGGAATGGAGCTTTATAAAAAATTAAGTTATTTAGTAGTGATTTCATGTTACGTGCCAGTGCCACTTTCCATCTAATAAAAGTATTAGGGCTTTTCTATTTCCATGTGGACGAACTCGCGCATAGAAGCAAGTTTACCATAAATTAATAATTCTGTCTACAGCGCACCGAAACAGAAAATGAAACCCACATCCGTCCCAGATCCAAACGGGAATAATGATTCAGGGTACGCGCCGTCCAACCTCGAGGATACCGTAAGGGAGCACGTATCTCCGCCAGGGTCACCAGGGATGAAGGACATCACTCTTCAGAAGAACAATATGGCGTGTGATGGGACCAAGTGGAAAAAGAATGGGAAGGATGTCAGGTACTAAGAAACAAAAATCATCGCTTAGTATTATAGTAAATTTATGTAACTAGTGAAATCTTAGCTTACGATTATAATTTTTAGATTTACATCGTTTTCGACGAAAATTATAAGCTGAATAAATTCTAAGGCTTAAATTAAGTTAGGGGTTCTATCTATCTATTAAATAATTGAATGATATAACTCGGCGGATTGCATTGCAATGTTTCTATTTGTTTTGTACGTAGTATCCGGCTGATTAGCACAACATCCGTTAGGTTGAAAACAAAAAAAAGAAAAATCAATAATATAAGCACAAATATATAAAAAATATGAAGATAATAATTAACATTAAAGATGACTAATTTGGTAACTTTAAATATAGATATTAAAAACAATAATTTTACCTGACAGAAACGTCTCCTTGGCTCTTCATGCAGACGAAGAACATAAAACCAGCACATACGACCTTCGGGACGGTTCCACCACCAAGAAGGAGAGGAAGGCCAGCACTGCGACTGCTCGGTTCACAATCTACAAAGCAAATAAAGCAAGTAAGAAGAAAAGAGAAAAATCTTCAGCGAAAAAGGAGAGAAAAGCAACCAAGACTTTGGCTATAGTTTTAGGTAAGTAAGATGTCTAAATATCTATACATATAATAAAATCGTAAAGGCCAAAAAGTCTGTACATTGAATATATTCGGAAAAAAACCAACCAGGGCGACTTAAAATGAGCAACTGAACATGTTAGAACAGTTTTTAAAATTATTGTCTGTCTGTTTGTTTGTTTGAACGCGCATCACGCCTAAACCACTGAACGGATTTTGACGAAACTTTGTATAGTGACAGTGTATGTACCGGAATAACATCAAATAAAACAAAAATCTCAAAAAGTGACATGGAAAGATCAACCAGCAATAAAAATCTCTCATTTCCTAACATTTGTATGAACTTATAGGTCAGGGTAGCCTGGTTAACTTTGAAAATGTTTTGTTTTCTTCAGTAGACTGGCTGTTGGCTTAGTTAGTGGTGAGTGGTGACCCTGCCTACTGAGCTAAAGGTCGTGGGTTCGATTCCCACCCGGGGCCAACATTTTGTGTGATGAGCATATCTGTTGGTTTTCGGATTCTGGGTGTTTGTATGTATTTGAGTATTTATTTATAAGTATTATACAGGGTGGAAATTATGGACCGTAGTTGGAGGGAAAGTATTCTAAATACTGAAGATAGCACATTTTACTCAAAGGATTCCTTTATTTTCAAAATTAAATACTTAAAACTGCATTTAAAGATTTTTGAAACGTCACTTGCCTCAGCCGGGAATCGAACCGGACAAAATTTTTAAAAAAGCGTATTTATAAGACACCAATCGAAAGGGTCAATCATCAGAATCAATTCCTTCTAAGTAACATAGTATCTTATATTAAAAGAAGACCACGAAATTTTACATTTATATAAATAAAAACTATTAGGTCTTCCTTAAAAGTTTATGTAAAAATAATAATAAATTTCCATGAACAATTTTTTAGCGCAAATAGCAATTTTAAAGCAGTAGAAAACTGTGTTTCTGTACATTGAATAAATTTATCAAAAAATGAGTATGGGCCACGGAATAAGGTGTGGGCGATATAAAAAAGTAACAGAACACAAAAATGCATTTTTAAATTTTTTTTGTCTATCTGTCTGTATGTAATCACTAATCTCCGAAACCACTGAACGGATTTTCTTACGGTTTTCACAGGTAGATTAATTTGTTTCATTGAAATCGGATGACAGCGAAAAAAGTTATCGTCATTTACAGATAAATCATTTAACGTAACTAAAACAGGAGATATGTAAGAAAAAAATATATGGGATTTTTTATTATGAGCAATAGAAGCCAAAACAATAATTTTTAGAGTTTCTGTCCGTCTGTCTGTCTATATTATGTTTATTCCGGCATCACGCAAATCCGGCATCAGGTAACTACTTCACCAAATTGGATACGGTTTTCACAGTTGTGTTCCTGACGGTTTAACTTAAAATCTGGTGATTTTACCATAGGAAAGATAGGATAGCAGAGATAGGTACCTACTTCCAAAATCCACGCTGACGAAGTTGCGGGCAACAGCTAGTACATAATAACTGTGTAAATTATATAAAAATAATAAAAAGGTAAGAATAAAGACGGATTACTCTGTATACTTCAACGTGTAGTCATGAAATTGCAATCGCTTGTGGAATGAACTCCCGGAAGACATCAGGAAAGCTCCCAACAGGCTCTGCTTCAAAAAATTGGTACGCGAGCACTACTTGGGTCGCCATGAGTGAGACATGAATCATAGTCATCGTCTATATATCACGGCTTTATCTTTATAAATATAATATTATATGTATTTATGTATGTAGATATATATATATATATTTATATTTATATATGTATAGTATGTATATTTTAACTTGTTTAGTATATTTAATAATTGTTTTAAATTTTTAAACGTGTATTTCGCGCCTACCACGCATTATCTGTATGGCCCGAAGGTCAACTGGTAGAGAATGCCATACTGGCATTATGTTCGCCTTTTGTACAATTATAGGCAATAAAGTTTTTAAATAAATAAATAAATTCCTATTTTAATAGTCGAATAAGTAAGTAGGAAGGAAGAGCATAGCTGTAATTTTAGTTTTATATCACAATTTTGGGAAAGTCAAGAAAATATACGTCATTATACGTTATCATACACGTCAAAATGGTTTATGAAGTCCTAATTATTCCAAGGACCTAAGTAAACAAAATGTTGCATTTCTCAAAACAGGTCGGACCCGTTTCTAATTTAATCTGTACACATTCGCTTTTCTGTAAATATTCACACTGTCCCTACGTAAAGTTTTAACAAATTCATGCGAAGAAATTATTCACTTTTCAATTACCCTGAATAGGTACCATTTATTTGAGTTTAAATGGACCGGTGAAATTCCGGGGCAAAACTGGCCATGAGTATGAATAAATTATGTTAAACCCACAACTTTCTGGAATCCGAAGAAATATTTCATCTCACCGTCAAACTTTTTCTAATTACTTACAAAATGTTGTAGAGCAATGGCTGTTGATTATTCATAGCTACTTTTACCTTATTTGATTGGTTGTTGATTATAAAAAATAAGGAATAGCCAGAGTCAAAATATCTATATTTTCCCGTTTCATCGTTTTTACTGTTTAAATGTCAGTTGTTTTATTGCATGTAAGTACACTGGGTACATTTTATACAACGTCAATTTTATATCTACCACCGCCTTGTATTAAGTTACCTAGTATGTCATGCATAATATAATAATAACAGACAATATGTTAATATAAAAACAACTAAAATTTAAAAATAAAATAAAAATGATAAGTAAACTTAGACTACCAGGCCTCCGCTTGTCGCACCTGGCACAAAGGAGCCCATCACACATATGGCGTTGCCGCGCTGAATGGCGATGGACAGCCTCTGTGCCAGGTACGACCCGGCGCGGGCGTCGTGCCCCCTCTCACGAAGTCGGCGGCCAATCTCTTTTATGAAGGCTGACGCCTCTGGCCCCCAGCAGCCCATAGTCTCGCACGCAAAGGGCAGGAACCAGTAGTTCGTCTCCAGGGCTGCGTATTTCGTGCGCTTCGCGGCTGCGGCAGCTTCGGCTGCGGCCCCGGCCGACCGTGTTTAAATTACGTATGTCCTTTTCTAATTTAGTAGTGTTACAACTATAGCAGTGTGTAAGTTAGGTAGTTATTCTACATAACATTTATCAATACAGCAATTATTTATTTTGTTTCAGCTTCAATACGTTATAATCCTACTATCCTACTATCCTTCCTACTAATATTATAAAGGCGAAAGTTTGTAAGGATGTTTGGATGTGAGGATGTTTGTTACTCTTTCACGCAAAAACTACCGAACAGATTTCTATAAAACTTGGTACAGTGATAGCTTATATCCTGGAATAACTTATAGGCTACTTTTTAACGCGGACAAAGTCGCAGGGCGTCCGCTAATACCCCCTAAGTAACAAAACTCCTACATAGAGGGCGCTGTTTCACAATGTACACGGGAAAAACTTTTATACGCGGGCGAAGCCGCGTGAAAAAGCTAGTTTCTTATAATTATTGTATTGTTTCAGGCGTCTTTCTGTTCTGCTGGACACCCTTCTTCACCTGTAATGTAATGGACGCGATCTGCGGCAAATTCGGTCTTCCCTTCTCCCCCGGGGTGACGGTCTTCATCCTCACCACGTGGCTGGGCTACATCAACTCCTTCCTCAACCCCGTCATCTACACCATCTTCAACCCGGAGTTCAGGAAAGCGTTCCGGAAAATACTCAAGTGTGGTACCTAGCCTTTGGACTATTTGGTCGTCTTCACACAATAGATCTCATCTTACTCAGTTATTATCATGTTTATACGAAAATTTTATTATTATTTATATTATGTTTTAAAATCAATAGCATTGTGTTCGACTACAATACCACATTCTTTAGAATAGCTGAGTTTAAAACAAGTTCAGCTACTGTAGAGTTAGTGTTGATTTTATTAAAATGTACTTATTGAAAATTATTTATTTACATTCCAATTTCTATGAGATCTATGGTTCGACGACCAAATATAAAATAGGACTTATATTATAAAAGAAAGAAAATAAAGAATTTATATATATTGTTTTTGATGTGATATCTCAATAATATAAAAATAAGTTGTCATGTTGTAGATGTAGAATAATAGCATATCAAAAATATTGTATCAAGAATATATAATTACATTATCGTAAGCCATGTAAATAGATGCGTACTTATGGATAGCAAATAGTTTTGTCTATAGCCTAAAACATAATAAACAAGTAAATATTATATAAGAACTAGGTAATGAAATTATAAATAAATACACTAGCATTTATTGAATATCTTTAATATGCAGTAGGGCCCGGAAAATTGTCGCAATTTTTAAAATCGCAAATTAAATTTGCTGATTTTTTTCATTGATAGAGCAGTGGAACCAGTTGCTCAAGTATCTTTCGATGTTTTGGTTGTCGGTAATTCAGGCAATACTTCAGCTGACTATATATTTTAGTTAAAGTACGATGCTGTCTTCGATCTCTGGTCTGTCTCCTGATCAACGCCAAAAAAATTGCAACTATATTTCCGGGCATTTATAACCAATTCTATGCTCATGTTAAAACGCCAGTGCTAATCAGTAGTTGACATTCAATGTAAGTACAAGTAGCAATCAATTTGCCAAATGTAGAAAATGAATAGATTTTTGTTCTGGTTGTGATTAAGTATGGATTTTTGTGTATTATTATAATAAACAAAAAGTAAATCAATAATTATTATTTCAGTGTAACTGAACGATAAGGGGTTAACATTAATATTATTATAAAAACTGTGTGGCTAGTCAAAAGATACAAATATTACTTTAAAACAATCTTAGTTTGCAATTAGGCTCGATTCTGTAGGCACAAAGTTAAAACTTGACAGCACTAAAATACTGTTTATATCCCTGTCCTACAATAATATGAAGATAAGGACTCAAACTTTAGTCCTGTCAAATTATAAATGTATGTCTTCAGAATCTGGCCTATATGTAATTGAATACGTACCTACCTATTTTGTTATAAGATAATTTATGTTGTTCTGTTTATTTAATCTGTCCCATGAAGCTCTGTATTAGCTTCATGATCTGTCCTTATTTTGACATCAGTGTCTTCTTCTTAGATCCAACCGTAGCCTAACTTCATTTAGGCATGTATTTCATTAGGAATCCTGTTTCCGGCAGATTTTCATTTCTAATGTCCAAGTGTACAATTTCCATTAAAATCCAGAAGTACCTAGCTGTTACTAATTTCTTCCTTTCTCAATTGTTTAACACTTTGTCAGATAAAATAATGTGTATGATATGATAAAAAATGTGAATGATTTGCAAGATGTATTAAATGGTGTAGTAATTTGTAAATATTGTTTCTCAAAGAAGAAATGCACTGCGAGATTTGATAAGGTAGCAAGTAATTATATTATTATTCAATAACATAATCATGGCATATATTATCTGAAAATACATCAAAGTATTTATAAACGTGTTTAAATTTCAGACAAGAACAGGTCAAAGTTTTCGATTCAGATAATACTGTGCCTCTAGTTTCAATTCACTATGCAGGAACAAAATTTATACACATAAATGTACCCAGTGTACCTACCTACTCATATGCAATACAATATTTTGACATTTAATAGTGTAAAAATATTGTATGGTAATTTTATTCCACGCCTTGATCAGCCCGCAATCATCCAACCGTTTTTATTTCAATTTTAAACCATAAGCTAGCACTGTATTGAGTTGTATCATAATTCGTTCAGCCGTTTTCCAAACTTTCGCTTAAGTAGTTGTATTTTTATTGATTGGTTAAGTCTCTTGACTCTCTCTTATATAAATCGCTCCTTATAAATGTTTTATTTTATTACCTAATGGTTATGAATTATATTTCATTAAGTTATATGGTTACACCTAGTTGTACTTAAGAAGTTTTGTCCTATGACTGCTCATTTCTATATAGGTAGTATATAAAAATAATATCTAAATCGGGCTTAATAGCAATTTTAGTAAATGCAGGTAGAAATAAATAGTAGTTACTTTAATAAATTATTTATTAAAATTTAGTTTTAACAATGTTCAAATTTGTCTCAATAATACATGTAAGTATAGATCATTATACCTAATACATAAATATATATAATAGTAAGAATATATTAGAGATTTGAACCAAAATAATAAACATGTTATTTACTTTAAAATTGTAAATATAGCTACTTAAATTTATAATTTATTTATTTAAAATAATTTTTTGTATTATAAATTATAAAAACTTTGCATTTATGTATTTTCGTTAATTTAATTGATTAAAAATACTACAGTGTGGACACAACTTATTTTAAAAAATACAAATTAAAATTTAAAAGGGTTACTCCGGTTAGTTACACTATATGACAGAATGGACATAAAATGTCCAGGTAGTAAACTGCTCTAGTTATCGTCAAAGTAGTCACTAATTATTATACGGATAGAACAGAATAGTTTCGCATTGTTCTCTTGTTCTAGCGGGGGTTCCCCTCAGCTCACTTTAAATGAAATTACTGTTACCCCTAGATATACACCATTCTGTTGATATCAATACTGGTCGATAACTATTCATATTTTACGTTTCCAATATGTCATACCGAGCAGTTAACTGCCTGGACATTTTATGTCCATACCACAGACCCGAATGAGGTCTTTACTGACATACAGTATAACTAGTAGTACGACTATTAGACAAAAAGGAATATATAATGAATAATTTATTTGTAGAATAATTCTATGAACGCATTGTAACGGCATGTATAATGTAATGAGTACTGAATTGAATAATTAGATTACCTATCTACTCTTTTTTTATGTATTCTATGGTCATTTTCGATTTGTATAATTTTGATGTTTTTGCGGAATTATAATTTTTAATTTTTTGTCTTGATACTAATTGTTTCATTTATAACCCCTTTCAATTAAATACTCGGCAAAATTCAGAAGTCGTGGGTTCGATTCCCAAGAACCTAAACAAATTCATATTTACCACAAACTTTTGGATGGTAAGAAACATCGTACTGAGCCAGTAAGGTGTTAAATATAACAGTTAATAATAATTAGAGGGATCTCTAATCGTGACTATCTAAAATTATTCCATTTGCCAATAGGTGCGTCCAGACCGGCTGAGCCGCCGCGGCCTCGGCCCGCCTCATGAGGCAGCGCGGTCGGTGTGGACGTGACAGGCGCATGCCGCGGCCGAGCATGCGGGCGAGGCATGCGCCTATCACTTCCAAACCGACCGCGCGGCCTCGCGAGACGTGCCGCGGCCGCGGCGGCTCAGCCGGTCTGGACCGCCTAATTATTGGTCCTTCATGGCCTCTAATCCCAGTTGTCCAAGTCCTAAATTTAAGATAAGACTCGCATACACCAATATCATCATAACTATGCGAGTGTCGCGGGGTAGTCGTCGTATATACCACCGCCATGACGCACCGGTGGGTCCACGAGCAAGCTGCAAATGACTTGTGGTACCACCGCTTCTCTTGACGAATCTGTATGAAACAATATTAGTACTATGGGGTCAGCTTCGAGATTGATTAAAGAAAACAAGACACTTTGATAAAAAATCGTAAATTCAAATCATTGATTCGCGTGAATGATCGGAGTATGTGTCCACTAAGGGTAGCAGCTCCGTGGGGAGGGTCAAAGGGGTCGGCGCTTCCGTTTGGGGCGCTGTACGTCTTCTGGGGCTACAGTGGCCGCGGCGTCTTCTTGAGCCACTACGGCGTCTTCCAGAGCAACTGCTGCGGCGGCGGCGACCGACGGCATCGGCCGGACGCTTTCGGGCGATGGTCGCTATATAAAGATCGCCGTGCTTGTTCAGATATCCCATCGCCGCGCTCTGCTTCAAAACGTTCTCGGCCCTTTCCGTCAAAGCGGCAGTATTCCAGACGTCACCGAACTTCTCCTGTAGGAAGCTGGCGATCTGCTTCGCTGACGTGCCCTCCTCAGGCGCCATTCGGAAAAATGTCTTCATCACCAATTTTGCGGTGTTGAAATCTTGTTTTTTCTCTCCTAAACAGTAGCGCGACATGGCGCTTGATTTTAATTTCACAATAATTTAGTTAAATACGGCGGCGAAATGCCAATAATTTTGTATAAAAAATGCAAAACTGTCAGCTTACGCAACAAATGAAAGTTTTTATTTAATCCATTTTCTAGTTTTCAAAATTGCACGTATATTTTAGCAAATAGATTTGTTTACTGCAAGACAACTCCTTAGAGGCGTACGTAGCCTAGTTGATAATGCCTTGCCACCCGGCATTTTACCAACATTCATAAATAACTAGCTGTTTCCTGCGGCTTCGCCCGCGTGGAACAAATTTTTCCCACGGGAACCGTTTACCCCGGTAAAAATGTTACTCCAGGGTATAAGCTATCCCTGTACCAAGTTTCATCAAAAACCGTTCAGCCGTTCTTCAGTTATAAGTGGTGTAACTAACACGACTTTGTTTTATATATGTATTCAGAGCTATTTTTAAAGAGCTATTACAACATTCAAATACTCAGATTTTAACATGCAAAATGGCATAAGATAAACCGCAAAATAAACACATTTTACACAAACCCTAAGGGCTTCTTTCACCAATTCCTGATATTGTTACAGATAGTAATCTTAGTGATAAACTAATCTATCAGATAAATCTGTGTGATAGACTATATAAAATATATAAGATATAGGCAATCAGATACCTGTGAAACCAAAAAAACAGGCTATCTGTCAGATAACCTGCAGATAGGGTATCTGGGACTTTATCAGCAAGCGGTGTAAGAGGCCCTAAAACTTCTATTCAAAACGTTTAAATAATAGCCCACCGAGCTTATTTATTTTTGAACAGTAAACATGAGCTGGAGTAAGCCTTTTGTGAACAAGTGTACTATACCTGGAGAGCTTCTAAAGGCTTTTGTTCGCGACAGTAAATATTTTATTTAGTACCTATGCTATTGTTGCTCGATGCACGAAATAGAGCTCTGCATTTAAAATATGCTGCTCAAAACCAAATTAAGCGGCCTTTTTCATACACACGAGGTCACTTTGAGCCCTTGGATCTCCGTCAGGGAACGGTTTGCATGAGATCTGATGGTGGCCGTCCGGAGTACAGATAGAGGAGGTCCAGAGAGCCATACACACCTACCATCAGGCAAGTCGTTTTCAGCATAGTTATAGGCTGGTATAAAGCACCCAGAATAGGGGAGAGGTGAAAGAATAAAGATTTAAAAATTTCATTGGAGTGCATCTAGACAGAGAAACCACTTCATCAACAGCCTATTAGTCTCCCCACTGCTGGGGCTCTGGCCTACCCTCTCAACGAGGGCGTGCGGGCTATAGTCCACCACGCTAGCCCAATGCGGGTTGGTGGACTTCACATGCGCCTAAGAAGTTCTTCTTCGGCGTATGCAGGTTTCCTCACGATGTTTTCCTTCACCGTTTGAGAGCAGTCAGTACTTACATGTACTTAAGTTTCGAGAAAAAACCCATTGGTACATGGCCCAACCGGGGATCGAACCTCGGACCTTTCGATATGATAGGTCGCGTCATATCCCCGAGGCCACTGACGCTCTCTAAGCTGACGCTCGCTGAGAAACCAGTTGAATACTTTTTATTTTATTAGGAAAACCTACGGTTACAAAATACAACTTATAAAACTTAAATTAAAAACAGACAACCAATTAAAGGTTTCCACTTTTCTGTATTTTGTACTGTTTATGTTGCATTGTCAGTTTTTATGTTTTATGTCATGTATCAGAGCGTCAGGGCGTCGGGGATAAGACGCGGCCTATCATATCGCAAGGTCCAGAGTTCAATCCTCAGCTGGGCCATGTACCAATGGGTTTTTTCTCGAAACTTAAGTACATTTACTGACTGCTCTCAAACGGTGAAGGAAAACATCGTGAGGAAACCTGCATACGACGAAGAAGATATTCTTAGGCGCATGTGAAGTCCACCAACCCGCACTGGGCTAGCGTGGTGGACTATAGCCCGAACATCCACGTTGAGAGGGTGGGCCTGAGCCCCAGCAGTGGGGACATGTTAAAAATAATGTTGATGATGATGTTTTTATGTATATTATGACAGTAAATAAATAAGGAGCCTCGTGCGATTTGATTCTTATTACAGTAAGGCCGGAGAGGAGAGAATATGCCACCTTACCACCTTTCGTCCTACACCTTACACGGGGATCGTGTAAGAAGTACTTTTTCCGTGTAAACAAATATAATAAATCTTGCGCACAGTGTCTTGAGGCTTAATCAATCTACCGACAAGATTGATCGACTAATTTCCCAACTAGATTGATTTTATATCTAGATTAATGTTGCAGCTAACTCATTAGTTGTTATAGATTTATGAGATGAAAGAGGTTTTTCCACTTTCCTTAAAGTCAGTGGCGTCTCGTCGGGGATAAGACGCGGTCTATCATATCCAAAGGTCCCAAGTTCGATCTCCGGCTGGGCCATGTACCTATGTGTATTTTCTCGAAACTTAAGTACGACTGACTGCTCTCAAACGGTGAAGGAAAACATCGTGAGGAAACCTGCATACGACGAAAAAGTAATTCTTAGGCGCATGTGAAGTCCACCGACCCGCACTGGGCTAGCGTGGTGGACTATAGCCCGAACGCTCGTTAAGAGGGTAGGCCTGAGCCCCAGCAGTGGGGACATGTTAATAGGCTGTTGATTTTGAAAGTAACAAAAAATATTCCATTATTCTCACACCTGCTTTAGCCTGCTATAGTCTACCACGACGCTAGCCAAGTACGGATCGGTGGACTTCACATGCGCCTAAGAATTTCTTTAATAGCGTATGCACGTTTCCTCACGGTGTTTCCCTTCACCGTTGGAGAGCAGTCAGTAATGTACTTTTTCGAGTTAAACCCATTAGTACATGGCACAGCCGGGGAACGAACACAGGAATACAGGCTTCTCGACAAACAAGAAAGGCCGCGTTTTCCGCACTACGACGCCACCAATACTCTGGCGGGATAAGTAAAAGAAAATTACGTAATAATTTTAAATTTAATTATAATTTATTGATTATTTTATTTTCGTATTCCATGGTAGCTAGTTTATCCCTAATTTAGGTATATCATTTATTTATATTTTTTTTTATTTAACAATTTATTGTACACACAAAACATTAACAAGATACAAAACAAAACAGAAAGAACATGTATAAATGGTGAGGCTTATCTCTTTATGAGATTTCTGCCAGCCTACCAGTGACAGGAAAAATGTGTGTTAGGGCAGACAGTGTGTACTAATATACTAAATAAACTATATTATATCAAAAATATTCATAAAGTATAATACATACAAATATTATCGTACATACATAATGGATACATAAATATATACACACATATGTATAATATATATATATGCTTATGGATCAAGAGAGAGGTAATGCTCCTTCACTCGCTTTCTAAAGATTGCGACAGACTGGCTGTCGCGTATGTCAGAAGGAAGTGAGTTCCACAGCCTGACCGCATGTACCGAAATGGAATAGGAATAAAAGTCGGTAGAGTGGGAGGGAATATTAAGGAGGGAACCAATGTGGGATCTGCTGAGTTTATCAACAGGGCGCATAAAGGAGAAACGTTCAGATAAATAGTTAGGGATGGACGGGTTTTTGAGGATGTTGTAAAGGAAACAAAGGATGTGAGTATTCCTGCGGTAGCGGATTGGGAGCCACTTGAGCTGGGCCCTGAATTGGGAGACATGGTCATATTTACGCAATCCGAAGATGAATCGAATGCAAAGATTTTGCAGGCGCTCAAGTTTATTAAGTAGCTCCTCTGTGGCGTCCAAATAGCAGACATCAGCGTAGTCGATGATAGGAAGAAGTAGTGCTTGCGCTAATGTGATTTTAGTTTTCAAGGGCAAGAAGTTTTGGAGGCGTTTGAGAGAATGAAAGGAGAAGTGGACTTTCTTGCTGACCGCATTAACTTGGGATGTCCACGACAAGTGACGGTCAAAGACAATTTCTAAATTCCTCGCAGTTTCAGTGAAAGGTATAGATACGCCGTTGTAAAGTACTGGAGGAATAAAGGAATCGTCGAGGATATTAGTATAATACCTGCTACCGACTATCATTGCTTGCGACTTGCTAGGATTGACCAACAAACCATAACGTTTAGCCCATGTGGCGATGCACTTAAGGTCGTTGTTCACGGCATCAACTGCGTCGGATATGTCAGAGACTTTGAAGTGACGATAGAGCTGTACATCATCAGCGTAAAGATGGAAATTAGACGATATAACCTTGGTAATAGTGTTGATGAAAATAGAGAAGAGAAGAGGAGAAAGAACGCCACCCTGTGGAACGCCCGCAGTGAGGTCGCACCAGTCCGTCAATTTTTTTTTTTTTAATTTTTTTATATAGGATGTAGGTAATGTAACGAAATGTTATTTTTGCTGTGGATGGACTAAAAAAACATTTTGTGCTTGGATATGCCTGGTGACTAGGGACTAAAATCAGTGCCTGGGGACTAAAATCAATTTTTCAATAATAATATAGAAGAATTGCATGGCCGACATAATGTTATTTGTCTTTTCATTCAAGTCGCAAGTCGTAATTATTTAAGTAAGTTTATTTTTAAGTTAGTGTAGCATATTTAATAATTATGTATTGTAGTTATAAATTTTCGCTTTGAACATTGTACTTTTCAAATCTAAAAGTTTGTAATATTACTAAATTAAATCAAAAGTCGCACCTGTGTACAAAAAATTCTTGGACGCTTTTCCTTCGCAAGTTAGCGGAATTCTTCACCTTTACCAGGCCATACAAATTGCTACTTTGACCCTAAATGTAGCTTTTTGCGAAACCTGACCTGTTAAACATGTTGTATAGAGAGCGGGTTCTCCCCTTTCAAGCCTAACCGCTAATATCTCATACCGGGGACAATATTAAATAATTTAGGTCAAGGAAAGGTTGCCCCTATTTTAGGAAAAGGCGGCCGACATTCCTGCTTTGTATTATACCTACACGATGGACCAAAACCACACCTCTACGTTCCTGACAAGTTCATTTACCAATGTGGAAAATTCAAATGCCATTGCCATAAAAAATTAATCCTTTCCTCATCAACAGCCTACCAACATGTCCCCACTGCTGGGGCTCAGGCCTACCTTCTCAACGAGGGCGTTCGGGCTATCGTCCACCACGCTAGCCCAGTGCGGGTTGGCGGACTTCACATGCGTATAAGATTTTCTTCTTTGGCGTATGCAGGTTTCCCCACGATGTTTTCCGATCCTTTCGCCGTTTGAGAGCAGTCAGTAAATGTACATATGTTTCGAGAAAAACCCATTGGTACATACATGGCCCAGCCGGGGGTTGAACTTCGGACCTTTCGATATGATAGTTCGCGTCTTATCCCCGAAGTTTCCCAAAAGACGTTCAGCGTTGCGACCATGCCACTGTAAATTTGAAGCGAGTAGAAGCAATAATACAACGGATACCTCTACGCGGACGGTGCCGCGGGTAACACCTAGTATTTATAACTTGAAGTCCGCTAATACCCCCATTGTCAGTGTCAATCTAGTCTACTATGACCTAGAGTTCAATTGAACTGTGGTTCAAGTGATAACTTTGAAACGTTCTTAACAGTTGATAGCAGAACAGGTAAAAATCTGTATACATTAATACTCCCGATTCGATAAGTCAATCAGCATAAGCAGCTAGGGACTTATCAATAGACGCTCAAACCATTGGGGTGTAGAGACTTAAAATTGATACAGAAGTTCTTTAAAACAACTCTTAAAAAGATCTACAAGTATACTGACAGAAGTCCATTCATAAAACATGACGAAAGTTAAGAAAATCATAGAAACTACTGTAATATATTAGGTATTATGGATCTACGACGTGTGATCCGATTTTGATGATTTTCTTTATTTTTTATGGTTTATCGTCAACAGCCTATTAATGTCCCCACTGCTGGGGCTCAGGCCTACCCTCTCAACGAGGGCGTGCGGGCTATAGTCCACCACGCTAGCCCAGTGCGGGTTCGTGGACTTCACATGTGCCTAAGAATTTTTCTTCAGCGTATGCAGGTTTCCTCACGA
Source organism: Metalampra italica (assembly GCA_949699065.1). Lineage (NCBI taxonomy): Eukaryota > Metazoa > Arthropoda > Insecta > Lepidoptera > Oecophoridae > Metalampra > Metalampra italica. Next base: position 9,385,624 of record OX452985.1, read on the forward strand.
TGTTTTCCTTCACCGTTTGAGAGCAGTCAGTAAATGTACTTAAGTTTCGAGAAAAAACCCATTGGTACATGGCCCAGCTGGGGATCGAACTCCGGACCTTTCGATATGATAGGCCGCGTCTTATCCCCTACGCCACTGACGCTCTTATGGTTTATAATACTCCGGAAAGGTCATCGGTAAGTACAGTAGCTTTTAGACTCTTCTTAACTATCGCGTCAAAGTGAATTTCAGTCACGGTTCTTGTCTTGAAGTTTAGAAAATTTAATTAGTTAGTATACCTACACAAATACAATAAGCATCAAACTTACACCGCTTTTTTCAGGTTTTTTTTTTTTTAATTTTTTCTACCATTCAAGTCAAATCAAACATAAATTTTATGCTCAATTTGTTCAGTAGTTTTAAACTACTCGACAGCGGACAGACAAATAAACAAAGAGCTACCTTAAATGATTCGAACATCCCAAGATTGCCTTCACTATGGTCGCTTAAAACTTTATCCCACACAAAATCCTAGACAATGGGCAAGTTGTCGCGAATCCCGGAGCCAATTCCGGGCATATTGTCCCGGAAGAAAGGCCGCTACGGGGTCCCGTTGACTCGGAATGGAGGTTTACGAGGATTTTATTTGAAATGTCGTCTCATTAAATGTCGGATAGGTCCACTCTTACTATAGAATAGGGTTCGACGATCAATCAGTACTCTCCTAAGGATCGAAGCGTGGTAAAATTATGCTATCAAATGCAAAATTAATTTTTCAAATCCGACTGGTAGTTCCAGAGAATCATCATCATGAACAGCCTATTAACATGTCCCCACTGCTGGGGCTCAGGCCTACCCTCTTTACGAGGGCGTTCGGGCTCTAGTCCACCACGCTAGCCCAGTGCGGGTTGGTGGACTTCACATGCGCCTAAGAATGTCTTCTTCGGCGTATGCAGGTTTCCTCACGATGTTTTCCTTCACCGTTAGAGAAAAGTCAGTAAATATACTTAAGTTTCGAGAAAAAACCCATTGGCACATGGCCCGGCCGGAGATCGAACTTCGGACCTATCGATATGATAGGGCGTGTCTTATCCCCGAGGCCACTGACGCTCTTATGGTTTATAATACTCCGGAAAGGTCATCGGTAAGTACAGTAGCTTTTAGACTCTTCTTAACTATCGCGTCAAAGTGAATTTCAGTCACGGTTCTTGTCTTGAAGTTTAGAAAATTTAATTAGTTAGTATACCTACACAAATACAATAAGCATCAAACTTACACCGCTTTTTTCAGGTTTTTTTTTTTTTTAATTTTTTCTACCATTCAAGTCAAATCAAACATAAATTTTATGCTCAATTTGTTCAGTAGTTTTAAACTACTCGACAGCGGACAGACAAATAAACAAAGAGCTACCTTAAATGATTCGAACATCCCAAGATTGCCTTCACTATGGTCGCTTAAAACTTTATCCCACACAAAATCCTAGACAATGGGCAAGTTGTCGCGAATCCCGGAGCCAATTCCGGGCATATTGTCCCGGAAGAAAGGCCGCTACGGGGTCCCGTTGACTCGGAATGGAGGTTTACGAGGATTTTATTTGAAATGTCGTCTCATTAAATGTCGGATAGGTCCACTCTTACTATAGAATAGGGTTCGACGATCAATCAGTACTCTCCTAAGGATCGAAGCGTGGTAAAATTATGCTATCAAATGCAAAATTAATTTTTCAAATCCGACTGGTAGTTCCAGAGAATCATCATCATGAACAGCCTATTAACATGTCCCCACTGCTGGGGCTCAGGCCTACCCTCTTTACGAGGGCGTTCGGGCTCTAGTCCACCACGCTAGCCCAGTGCGGGTTGGTGGACTTCACATGCGCCTAAGAATGTCTTCTTCGGCGTATGCAGGTTTCCTCACGATGTTTTCCTTCACCGTTAGAGAAAAGTCAGTAAATATACTTAAGTTTCGAGAAAAAACCCATTGGCACATGGCCCGGCCGGAGATCGAACTTCGGACCTATCGATATGATAGGGCGTGTCTTATCCCCGAGGCCACTGACGCTCGTTCCAAAGAAAAGAGCGTATAAACAAAAACAAAAAAAAATAAACTCTTCAGAGATAAAAAGGTATCAATTAACAATATTGTGGATATTAAATTGCTTTATTTTTTTATTCAATTTTATATATATATATAATTTTTTTTTATTCGCGGGAAAAGCATATTAATAAGCACAATATTGTTATATAATGGATTTCCGCAAAGTAACGCCTGATACAATTAAATAAAGGTGTCAATTGTTAGCTCTTAACAAAGTCATTAAAAGTTTCACGTTTCAAAAAGCACAACCAAAAAATCCACTTCCCATGCGCTTAAAACGTTCAAAAGCATTCGAAATATAAACTCAATTGAAAGAAGAGCTGCAATTCAAGCAATGCACAATGCGATCTGAACTGAGTGACTCTATTCACACCTTCACTGCGAGAACTGTCGACAAAATCCTCATTTCACTCATCCATTGCTGTATTTCCAGGCCTGAGGAACATTTCTCGCCTTTTCCAACAAGAGTTGGATTGAAAATATCGATTTTAAAGCGCATTATTAAGTGCAAAGGAAGATTCAGGCCGAGTTCGCGCTCAAGAAAGCGGTTCCGCAAAATAAACTTCAAGTTAAATTGCCTCTAGGAAACTGCCAAAGATCAAAGATTTATGAAACAATTGTTATTATGCCTACATGCATCGTCGTCGTTGTGGTTTTGACGACAGAGTTAGGGTAGGTGCTGCACTTACTGATGGTCGCGGTGAAATTTTGTAAATAAGTCGATGGTATAGTCAATATAGGGTGGTTGCCTAAAACCACGCTAGCGAAGGGCCAGACAATGGCAGATATTATCGAATCTTACCACAACCCAGCTAATTAACAGGTGAGCGACTAGCACCTGAACAATAGCGGTATAACCATTTTAATAGATTTTAATAAATATATGTTTTTTAAATGTCGCAGGCCTATCTACCTGCCATGAGTTGACAACGTCAATACTCGCTAGCGACTACGTAAAAACTATTATCTATATCTCTCTGTCTTTCGTAATTAGTCGAAAAGAGATAGCACTATTAAGTATTTACGTAGTCGCTAGCGAGTATCGACGTTGTCAATTCTTGGAAGGTCCGCTGTGATGAGCAACCCATTGTCATCCATACAAGATGGCATGGAAAAGCTTATGCCTGGCGACTCGCTCTGAATAATGCGCTATTATACTTGATATACAAATAATATTATTATGATATTCGCACGGAAGGATAAGTGCGGTAGGCAGAAACTCAGACGACAAAAGTTGCAATTTTCATTTTACTCCGTAAGATTCGACAATGCGCTTTTCTTTCCAACAAAGGAACCCCGAGAGAGGGTATTGTCTGCAGAAAATGGTTCATTTGAACTCATTCAAGGGTCTGGAAGGTATTCCAAGTCAAGATAGTTAAAAGTGAGATACGTACCCGATTCACTTTTGGTATATCTAAAATTTTCTTTTTTATTTTTAAAACCTACCGGACGTAGCTATTCGTACATTTTCCTTACTCGTCAACTACCTTATTCGTCCACTTTCCTAACACGTCAACTTCCTAATTCGTCCACTCAACTTCCTAATTCGTCCACTTTTCTAACTCGTCAACTTCCTAATTCGTCCACTTTCCTAACTCGGCACTTCCTAATTTGTATACTTTCCTAACACGTCAACTTCCTAATTCGTCCACTTTCCTAACACGTCAACTTCCTAATTCGTCCACTCAACTTCCTAATTCGTCCACTTTCCTAACTCGTCAACTTCCTAATTCGTCCACTTTCCTAACTCGGCACTTCCTAATTCGTATACTTTCCTAACTCGTCAACTTCCTAATTCGTCCACTTTCCTAACACGTCAACTTCCTAATTCGTCCACTCAACTTCCTAATTCGTCCACTTTCCTAACTCGTCAACTTCCTAATTCGTCCACTTTCCTAACACGTCAACTTCCTAATTCGTCCACTCAACTTCCTAATTCGTCCACTTTCCTAACTCGTCAACTTCCTAATTCGTCCACTTTCCTAACTCGGCACTTCCTAATTCGTATACTTTCCTAACTCGTCAACTTCCTAATTCGTCCACTCAACTTCCTAATTCGTTTACTTTCCTAACTCGTCAACTTCCTAATTCGTCCACTTTCCTAACTCGGCACTTCCTAATTCGTCCACTTTCCTAACACGTCAACTTCCTAATTCGTCCACTCAACTTCCTAATTCGTCCACTTTCCTAACTCGTCAACTTCCTAATTCGTCCACTTTCCTAACTCGGCACTTCCTAATTCGTATACTTTCCTAACTCGTCAACTTCCTAATTCGTCCACTCAACTTCCTAATTCGTTTACTTTCCTAACTCGTCAACTTCCTAATTCGTCCACTTTCCTAACTCGGCACTTCCTAATTCGTCCACTTTCCTAACACGTCAACTTCCTAATTCGTCCACTCAACTTCCTAATTCGTCCACTTTCCTAACTCGTCAACTTCCTAATTCGTCCACTTTCCTAACTCGTCCCCTTCCTAATTCGTCCCCTTTTTTCGCATTTATTAAATTAAGTAAGATGATATTATAATTTAGTAGGATGATACTTGAAATAGAACCTTACCTGTGTATTTCTACATTCTATTTTCAGACAGCTTATTATATTTTTATCTTTATTAACTCCGTATTTTTTTCCACCGTTCTTAATTAGCTCGTTAGCTTAGTTTTTTCTTGTTTACGCTTTAAACTAAGTTATTTTGCTTAATAAACTTCTTGCACTTAAAAGATTATTATTATGTTTAGCACTTCGAATACGATGGTTGAATTAAAATGTGAATTGAAAATGATTTCCTCTTAATTAATTGGTAATAGAACCTGCTTAAGAGTAAAATGGAAGGTTTAAATTTTAACTAATTTGTATTCATCCTACTAATATTATAAAGGCGAAAGTTTGTAAGGATGTGAGGATGGATGTGAGGATGTTTGTTACTCTTTCACGCAAAAACTACCGAACAGATTTTGATGAAACTTGGTACAGTGATAGCTTATATCCTAGAATAACATATAGGCTACTTTTTAATGCGGCCAAAGCCGCGGGGCGTCCGCTAATACCCCCTAAGCAATAAAACACCTACATAGAGGGCGCTGTTTCACAATGTACACGGGAAAAACTTATTTACGCGGGCGAAGCCGCGGGAAAAAGCTAGTCATTAATAAATTAACTATTTCGCTAGAGATAGCGTCGCATTCTATCTATAATAACTTTTTTATTAAGCAATGTACTTAATGTGACTTAACTATAAAGACACGATCTTTCGTTATATTTAAACTATACTTGTACCTATGAATTAAACTTGTTATCGGTATAGCTTAAGAGTAACACACTTTTAAGTGAGATAGTATTTCAAATCAACAGACTCTGTTAGAGGCTTTACTAAAGTGCATTTTACTGTAGAACTAAGCAGTGGGACAGCCCCGCTATTCTGTAAGCGTATTTGTGCAACTCGATCCTGAATCCGCAGTGAGATCGGTCTCTAACTCAATGATTTACAGTTCAATACTCACTTTACTTCGCAAGTGAAGTGTTTATTAAGTAGCTTGTATTTGTTTACACAATGCGACATCAAGGTCTTTCATGATCGGATGCGGAGTGAAGTAAGTGACTTGCGATGTGATGGTCGAGTTTTAATTCATACTTTACAGAATCACACAGCTGATCTTTCGTCAGATAATCAGAAAAATATGAATTTATTTGAAAACGACTAAATTAGCATTATATTAACCATTGAGATGAATATTCAGAGACGAGGGACCAGAGTTGTGAAAGGCTGAGTTATACATCTGAATAGAGGACACCAACTGATCCCCAAATTTCCCCAAGCAGTTAAATAACTAGAAGTAAGAAAGAAGTTGGTATAAAAATAAATTGGTTAGATTGTTTATGGGTTCTAGAGAGAAAAATGGAAAGGAGTATGCAGAAATGAGGAATACAAAGAGCGGTGTCAGACATTAATTTAAATAAATAAATTTTTATTTATTTATTTAGACTTAAAAAAAAACTTATAAAAGCGGATTACTAATAATTATTTTTATACTATTAATAATTAAACTAATGATACAATACCTATAAGTACTTTATAAAATGTTAAAAAAACAGTTATGTTCCTTTTTGAGATTTCTTCCAGACAATCTTTGAGTGGAAGATATCATAAAAAGGTAATTAGGTTGTGCAGTGCTGTTTTAGTAATTGTATCTAGTAATGCATATTAACTTGTAAAATTATACATATTTATCTAATAGAGAATTGCTAAGTATATACTATATACTATATAGTAGTATATACTATAAGTATGTAATATACCCTTGCATCTCCTTCTTAATTCATTTATTAATAACTATTGGCCTTGATAGATTCTTTATAAAAAAAACGGACAAGTGCGAGTGGGATTGACTCGCGCCCTGAGGGTTCCGTACAAACTTAATTAAAGAAATAATTCGAAAATCGTTATTAAAAGAACAATTGACGAGAGAATTTTTGTCATTGTACAAATTTTTAAGGGTGGCTTGCTCATACGCAAAGTCAAGTTTGTTGGTACTTTTGTACAAATTAATTTTTGGGATGTAAATACAAATTTACGGTTTTCGGATTTTTTCCTTTACTTGTGCTATAATACCTTGCTTCTTGCCAAATTTCAAGATTCTAGGTGAACGGGAAGTACCCAAGTTACCAAGATACTCAAAAATGCGGCGAAATCAGCAATATCTTTTAACTGCGATGACTTAGAAGTCTGATTTTTTCACGACACCAAGGGACTGCAGACCTGAGTATTTGATATAATTTCAACTTGATACCTCCACGCGTTCCTGAGAAAAATGGTCTTGACAGACGGACAGACGGACAACCGAGTGATCCTATAAGGGTTCCTTTTTTCCTCTTTTGAGGTTCGGAACCCTAAAAATGAGTTGAGAATTTAATTTGCTAATAGGTAGCTTCCTTGTACATGTGATTCGAAGTGACCATTCTAAATAATATAATCTCTCTGTGCCTTCTATATTATTTAATGCTAATATTTGTAAGTACATTTTAAAATCTATGCAAAACAAGCACTTTAGAGCTGTATTACTCCGTTTCGCTTCATAGCCCAAAGCGAAATGAACTGAGCTTCCGGTAATAATTATTATACCACGTTGAAATTGAAGAGACGAATTTGAAATTTAAAACTATTTATTTCATTAAATGACTATAAAGGACTAAAAATAACTTATTATAAAACTAAAACTAAAATACAAATGAATTATAAAAAGAGCGTCAGTGGCCTCGGGGAAGAGCGTCAGTGGCCTCGGGGAAGAGCGTCAGTGGCCTCGGGGATAAGACGCGACCTATCATATCGAAAGGTCCGAGGTTCGATCCCTGGTTGGGCCATGTACCAATGGGTTTTTTCTCGAAACTTAAGTACATGTACTGACTGCTCTCAAACGGTGAAGGAAAACATCGTGAGGAAACCTGCATACGCCGAAGAAGAAATTCTTAGGCGCATGTGAAGTCCACCAACCCGCACTGGGCTAGCGTGGTGGCGGCACGCCTTGTTGAGAGGGTAGGCCTGAGCCCCAGCAGTGGGGAGATTAATAGTCTGTTGATGATTAAAAACAGAAAACCCCCTCGAGGCTCCCCACCGCTGGGAGCGTGCCCAGAAGGCTGGCGGCATTACCCCGCTGGATTGTGAGGCTGATCCTCGGAGCGAGGTTGAAATTGAAATGAAAAAAAATACAAGTCCAATATTTAGAATACAATGATTGCGGAAAGTGTATTGTACCTAAATGATACCTTATTGAACCGACTTCAAAAAAATATCGGACAAGTGCGAGTAGGGCTCGCGCCCTGAGGGTTCCGTACAAACTTATTTAAAGAAATAATTAGATAATCGTTAATAATTATTTATTTTCCACCATAACAGGAACTACCATAGAAATGGGAATCACTATTGCGGTATATAAGATAGCTATCGTGGTTTGACTGGCCTGTTGGCGTAGTGGTAGTGACCCCGCCCACTGCGCCAAAGGTCGTGGGTTCGATTCCCACCCGGGACAAACATTTGTGTGATGAGCATAACTGTTGGTTTTCGGATTCTGAGTGTTTATATTATGTATTTAAGTATTTATTTAAAAGTATTTAAGTATGTTTATAAGTTGTTGAATACCAATTTACAAGCTTCGGCTTAGTTTGGGACTAAAAAGCCGTGTGTAAATTTGTCCAAACATTAATATTTCTTATTTATTTATTATTCTCAAAATATTCCAAAATGTTAAAAGTCACTTATTAATAAAGCGTATCCCAGACACACGCGGCCTGCGGTGGCGGCCTACCGCAGGCTGCAGTTTCAATATGCAAACGCAGGCCGCGCGTATCTGAAATCTCACATACATTGCATAATACCTTCCAACGCATAGTACCACAAACGCAAATTACCTTATACGCGGTTGACCAGATGTGCATTTCGCAAATTACCAGATACGCATTATGACCAGATTTTGTTTCACAAATTACCAGATACGCATTATGACCAGATTTTGTTTCACAAATTACCAGATACGCATATGACCAGATTTTGTTTCACAAATTACCAGATACGCATATGACCAGATTTTGTTTCGCAAATTACCAGATACGCATATGACCAGATTTTGTTTCACAAATTACCAGATACGCATATGACCAGATTTTGTTTCACAAATTACCAGATACGCATATGACCAGATTTTGTTTCACAAATTACCAGATACGCATATGACCAGATTTTGTTTCACAAATTACCAGATACGCATATGACCAGATTTTGTTTCACAAATTACCAGATACGCATATGACCAGATTTTGTTTCGCAAATTACCAGATACGCATATAGCCAGATTTTGTTTCGTAAATTACCAGATACCTACTACGTAGGTAGGGCAGGGGTGACACTTCGGAAAACTAAAACTAATGATGTTTTAAACTAAGAAAATGCTATCCGTACCAAAATCACTTTGGCGTCGAGGTGAAACCTCTCAATAGATTAATTATTATCATGGTGTAGTGGAATAACTGGAATAACCTTGAGTGGGGAGAGCCGACCCTCACCGCAGGCCATTAAGGAATTTAGTTGCGGTCTGGAAACGGTTTAACACTGAAGTGAAGGAGATTATTCCGGAAAACCCCCATGGAACGTCCCTATTGATGAGGATTTCATTCTTAAAAAAACTTCCCCATTTCTCAATACCAACTAGCCCAAGTCAAATTAAATCAAAAATTCGCTTATTCAGAATTGGAATACAATGTTGTTCTGACATTATGCTAATCTGACATTATGCTAATCTGGCATTTTGCTAATCTGACATACTGCAAATCTGATATTCCGCTAATCTGACATTGTGCTTTTCTGGTATAAAGCGTACAAACCGTCTTTTCAACCGACGAAAAACAAAAGAGAAGGAGGTTCTCAAGTCGACCCGTATATTATGTGTGTTTGGCGCCGCCGACTCAAAATTAATAATTAGTGCAGGAGCTTAGTTAGACGAGAAAGGTTTGTTTTATTATTTTCCCTTTTCAGCACCTTTTTGACGTAAATTTTGTCTTAAACTATGTATGTTTCCACCTCTATAGCCGAGGGGAAGAAACAGCAACAAACACATCCGCACAGGACCCTGCCTTTGTTTTTAATAATAATATATTGGTCATTACAATCCTACTAATTAAAAAAACGAAACCTTGTAAGGATGTTTGTTACGCTTTCACGCTGTAACGTCTGAACGGATTTTGATGAAACTTGGTACAGTGATAGCTTATGTCCTGGAATAATATAGGCTACTTAATCAAAATGAAAGTATGTAAATAATATGGTGTTTCAGGTACCTACCAGTACCTACCTACCTATCTGTCAAAATGAACACCTACACATGTCCCTAATACTGTTCGAAATATAACTAAGTAATTCTTTTAGTTGCTCTAAGGTCGACTGGAAGTGATCCCTAAGTGAGACTTAACCCGGACTTATCCGCCTTTCTATATAGTTTTCCTGTTTGTGTTTCCTTACATACATAGGTACATAGACTTATCTGTGTTATGACAACAATGTCCATCAAAATTGTTCCCAATGACCTCTTAAAGGTTTAACTAATCGACCTACCTTAATCAAAGTCGTTATGCAATCAGAGAGGTAAATAAATTATTCCGACCTCACTCAAGGAATCTATTAACCCATATTAGGAAATCATGTTTTCAAGGGTAAAGGGCACTAAATTACTACAGTTATAACACTATATATCTTCAGATAGTCAACAAACTTATGAAATAAATCAAGGTATTGAAAGTGATGGAACGTTAAAATTCCGCCGATATTTAATTGCCTAAATAGAGAAGTAAATTTGTTAATTTTATTAACAATATTATAATAATTGGTATTACCTATACTTTAGACTTAGAATTATTGTTCTTTATTCGTGCTACAATAGTACATTGTTACCCCAGGGGTGAAAGTAACTTATTTAAGTCCGGAGACGGGGTTTGGCGCCCGACGCGTAGCGAGGGCGCCAATAGTTCGAGAGATCTCTAAATAAGTCTTGAACCCGAGGGAAACACTGTGCTTTTCATTAAGAATACATTGAAAGTAAAAACAAAAACATAAAATGAGTGTTAATACAAATCTCTGCTATACGGAAGTATAACAAAACTCTACAACTCGAAAAAACAAAAGAAGATCGGATTGCCGCTATCCCGTCTATTTTGTTTTTTTTCTGTGGCTGGCCAGCTATTCTGCCATTATTTTTCACTTCCATCATTGAAAAAATGATAAATATTTTGCCCAAAACTATGTTATTTTAAAGAAATAGTTGACAGTAATAATTATAATAAAGTCATTTAAAAAAATATATTCTTTAATTAGGTATTACATAACTTCATAATATTTCAATTTTACATCGCGCTGTAATTGAGTGGCTGTATAGACAGTTGGAACATGGTCCAATAGAAATGTCAAAATAGTACTAGTTTTTTTTATTATAATTTGACAGCTGTCAGTTGAAAGCGATTCTCCCTAGGGCTGAGATGTATTACTTTCAACCCGCTACTCAGGCAACTTCAGACCTTCTTTCAGAGTATGAGTAATGAAAAACTATAATAAAAATACAATTTTGGTTTCATCTTCCTAAGCATCTATTATTCCCTTATCAAGCTACGTTAATGCACCTCCACCCTTATTAAAGCTATCATACGGCAGTGGAAACCCATATATTAGCAAATCATGCGTCCCCGACGCGCTGTCGGCGAGTTATTATCAGGAAACGTCTCTATTTTACGACGGTAGGGCCTGCCTTCATAAAACACTTACGGACTGTATCTACGGTTGGGGAAAACTCGAACAACGCCCGTGCTAATAGATTTAAATTGGGCTCATTTCGTCTCCATCTGGGTAAAACCGTACCAACCCCTGTAGAAAATCTTGCGTATGTACGTTTTAGTATGCCTTTTGACGTGAATTCGATGAACGTCTTCATCTTCGTCCCGCGGGTATTCCGGAAAAAAATATGGAACGAAAAACGTGTAGGTAGGTACCTAGTTTTGAAAGCTTCATAATGCACCAGAGCGCGAATAAAAAGTAGCTTAGTTAGTGACATATTGAAATTGTTTTTGTTAATTTTAATTTTAATAATAATATAATAATGTTAGGACAAATTTACACACTTCTGTTTAGTCCCAAACTAAGCCGAAGCTTGTAAATGGGTACTCGACAACTGATAAACATACATAAATATTTTTAAATAAATACTTAAATACATAAACACCCAGAGTCCGAAAATTTTACAATCTTAATCTCAATTTTAATAATTTATAGCTATTGCATCATTATTATTTGTACATATTTACTTTTATTTTATTTGTACAGTTTGTATGTGTGTATTTATCATAATATGGGATTGTAAATTGTCTTGAAATAAAGATTTTATTATTATTATAATTATAAAGTTTATCAGTTACATAAAACACAGATAAATCGTTGTAAAGACCCATCTGACGCTAACAGAAAAATATACGCGATGACGTCTAAAACAGCCTTTTCATTTTGTTACCTTCAAATTAAATTAAATTTTTGATTCCGGAAAATTAAATTTTGTCGCAAATAACGTTGATTTTAGTACGTATGCCGTTTCAGTTGGAATGGAATACATTTGCCAATATTTGCGACTCCGCTCTTAAGTTCAAAGGCAAGTTTTACATATTTGTGTAGTAAGAGATCCCTTTCGAGGATACAGCGGAATTTGCAATATTTTAGTGAAATATTCCCATATATATAGGTTTTAGTTTTGTATTAATTGTTCAGTTATGTCGCAGAGACTAATATTATAATGATACGTGATGGCGACAGAATAAACTGTAGAACTGTTAAGTTGGTACATCGAGTGTTATCTTTTATTATGCTTTTCACAGAATTTACAAATAACACCTATAAGGCTTATCAAATCTATAGTAGTCAGAGAATAGGTCTATGCTCTCCATAAAGAAATACGACTGCATAGAATAAATTTTTTAATTTCAAATAATATTTTCAAATGGCTAAATTCGCATATTGAAATATCTCACCTTTTTAATTTCAGCGTTGAAATAAAGGGTACCATCCATACAAAAAACGATTGTGAAACCACCAAAACCATGATTGAAAAACTGTGCATACACATTCATGCATAAATTGTAGACGAGAGAATCCCCTACACTCAAGTTTCATTATCAATTATGGGCCCAGTAGAGAGGCCATTAGGGCCCTCTCTGGGGACCAGTAAACAAGTCGGACCGGTCAGCGTGCCCAACGAAATTACTGTAAAGTGAACCTTCGTAGATGTTCTCTAGTAAATGACACTCGTCTAATTTTATTAAGGACTAGCTTATGCCCCGCGACTTCGTTCGCATTACAACGTATACTATTATGTTACTAGCTTGCTCGCGGCAAGTAAATTTAATTTGTAAATTTTTGTTCCCATACATACCATAATATCGATTTTCACACCTTTAGGGTTAGAATTTTAAAAATCCAAGTACCCCAGTTTTTAAGTCAGACCACCTGCTTTCGAAAAAAAAACTCGGTTCAAAACGGACCAGTAGTTTCAGTGTGATGCGGGGACAAACAGACAAGAAATTTTTTGAAAAGTGTTTTAGGGTCAGATAAGCCTAAATAACGTATTCCAAATGTTTTTTTTAAATCCCTTCAATGTACAGATTTACTCCCGTTACGATTTTATAAGTAGTATAGACTGGCTTTTGCCCGGGACTTCGTCCACGTGAATGTCTTTATGTAGAATCAATCACGCTAAATTGTTTGCAACAGATCAATATAGGATCTTGGGTTTGCGCAGGTAGGTGGGGCGGGAACCTAATTTTCGGTTGGAAGAGGCCTATGTCCAGCAGTGGACGTGTAAGTGCTGAGTCTAGTATCAATCTAGGATAATATGTTGACCTGTAATTTTTTTCCCTACCTATATAAATTTATATGCCTATTCACCCCCTTGGGAATTTAAATAAGGTTTTAAGTCTGCCTCAAAATCCCGTTCAAATCGGACCATTAGTTTTTGTGCGTTCAAAGGTTCAATAAAACAGACAAGAATTTTTTTGAAAATTATATTGGGCTCAGATAAGCATAAGTAATGTATTCCAGTTGTCTTTTAAGTCTGATGTGAATATCTGTTGACATCATTGTCAATTCCGACGAGCCTCCGAGCCTGTGGAGCCTCGAGGGTTTTTTTTATTTATAATTTATTAGTAAGTTTAGTTTTATAATAAGTTTTTTTATTGTTATTCTTCTTATTAAAAAAAACCGACGAATTTCATGTTTGAATTTCATATTTGAGAGATCCAAGGGCACCAGATTATCTCGAATGTATGAAAAAGGAGCCCTGACCTGTTATTTTTCGTCGTGAGTGTATAGTTGAAATCTCTAACGCAAGACGAATGAACCCTGAGAAATGCAGACGGATATTCAAAGTTGCATCGGTCGGATATTGAATGTTCAGCTTTGCATACCTATTACAACCTAGGAGAGCGCCTCTGGCGTAGTGGGGAAGACGCGGGCTGTCACATCAAGAGGTCAGATTTCGAACCCCGGCAGTGCCATGTACCAACATGAGTATTTCTCGAAACTTTGGTACATTTACTGACTGCTCTCAAACGGTGAAGGAAAACATCGTGAGGAAACCTATGCCGAAAATGGAATCCTTAGGGTTATGTCCACCAATACGCACTGGGCTAGCGTGGTGTGGTGGACTATGATGAAAATTTTTCGATTTTGTAAATAAAAAAAATAAAAAAGTTTTTGATAGAAATCAATTGTTTATTTAATTTTTACGTCAATAGAAGTCGGTACAAAAGAATGTGTATGTGTGTGTGTCTGTGTTAGCTCAATTAGCGAGACTGACAAAGTTGTGCGGTGTGACCGTACCTTTTATTTTATTTGTATAGTTGTATTGTTTACATTCTACTCTTGTATTTAAATCTGCTTTCTCTAAGTTTTTAATTTATATTATTATTGATTCGTGGAACTCCAGGTGTTTTAGTTAAACACATTGTTTTTATTTGTGTGTGTGATTGTTTGTTTCCCGAATTAAACAAATAATAATATCAAGATTCAAGTTAGTTACACCTTTTTGTGCAAACGTTAAGTATTTATCCTGTAACATAACATGTTACAAAGTGGTTAACTTCGGCTCTGTTAATATCTACCATTTCGGCGTATGTCGACTTAACCCCCCAAGTTAAATATCTACCTAGAACCATAAGTCATATGAAGATTGCAGTAATACCGAAGCCTTCTAATATGCAGGTCGGAACAGTGTTGCCAGCTGTCTTTCAGAATTTCTCTGTTATACCACGTTCTTCTAATAAGATATTTTCTAAACAGTTTAGTTGTTTACTAGCACTCTTCACATTTATACACACCACACACTCATACACACACACAATCTATCTATTAATTTAGATATTAGAACTGTGTTTTTATACCTGCCCTTTTCGTACAAATCAAATTAGTCTATTGATAAGAATCATTTAAAAACTTATCAAATTAACATTTTAACTAAATTTAGTAATAAGGAAGAGAAAGACAGGAGTCGTGTTTATTTAATTTAATTTTTAATCTAATTTATTCAGGGATAACAGCATAAATTACAAAAATTTGTAAAAAACAAGGATACAAAATTAACGGTCAATTATAGCTATCCACTTATGTCTAAAAACTAAACTCAATACATTTAAGTCTTACAAAATAAATTTAATATTTATTTTAACCTTAGAAAAAAAACGTTTGCTCCCATTTATAGTAGACAATATAAACTAGACCAACCCGATGTTGGCTATGGTCTCTTAATACCACTACCAAATCCAATCCAATAGACGTCGACAATTCGCAATTTGTCCAGTTCGCAGCTCATCTGGCGGACAAATCCAATTTTATTTTCTCAAATTATGACTTACTAGCCTTTTCTCGCGGCTTCGCCCGCGTAGAAAATTTTTGGCCGTGTACATTGTGTAACAGCGCCCTCTATGTAGGCGTTTTGTTACTTAGGGGGTATTAGCGGACGCCCCGCGACTTTGTCAGCGTTAAAAAGTAGCGTTATTCCAGGATATAAGCTAGCTATCACTGGACCAAGTTTTATCAAAATCTGTTCGGTAGTTTTTGCGTGAAGAGTAACAAATATCCTCACATCCTACTATTACAATCTTACAAACTGTCGCCTTTATAATATTAGTAGGATACAAGGCCTGGCAACACCAAGGCGGTGGAATAGTGTGATGTCTTAGGAATGCACCGCCTCGGCGCGGGAGCCGAGACCGCCGAGCCGAGCTTAGACGGGCTTTGCCTCTAAGCATCTAACGCTTATCGAACTGGGAATTACTCACAGAGGTACAGTCAGAGGTGAAAACAGGTTACCGAAAACTTGAAAATTAAAATTACAACATTGCCTGCTTTTGGAAATAGGATGGTTCTGCCTGAAAATTTGTGCCGCAGACTACTCTGTGGCAAAAAGCTAAGGTCAGTAAATCGTTCACGGGGCAATGTATGCGCTTCTACAACAAAATACCAGAAGAAATCTTAAATATGAATGACAGAAAATTTAAGACCCACATTAAACAACAACTTTGTAAGAAAGCTTATTATAAAACAGTCGATTATTTAAATGACAAAGATGCCTGGTGTTAATGTTACTTCAGCCTCGCACAACCTTTACAAAAATAATGTTATGTATAAACTCCATTTTAAAAGATTTGTTGCGGAAGTTTGTTGCGCCGCTTCTTCTTCCCAGCGCTATATAACACCTTGGAAGCGGTGGTAGATAAAAAATTGACGTTATATAAATGTACCCAGTGTACTCACATGCAATAAAATAGTTTTGACTTTGATGAGGCTGCGTCCTGTTGCTCACTCCGTATAAACAATAGTTGTATGAGTTAATGTTTAAGATGACGCAATGGTGTCAATAAAGTGTACTCTTTCTTTCTTTCTTTCAAATACCCTGGTCCTACCTATGCCAAAATACCCTGTGATCTGTGGATAAAGAATACAAATTTTTGTTAATCCTAGCTTTATCCCTAGCACAGAATGCGCAAGCGCAGGCATCACGACCAGGGTATTTTAAAAAGCAGGCAATGTTGTAATTTTAATTTTCAAGTTTTAGGTATAAACCATGAATTTAAAAAAAAAAGCTACTCCCATATGGATGAGTAACAAAATCATTTTAGGGGGTGCCAAAATCGTGCCAAATGTATATCGAAATTGATACTCACTCACACATTCTCATTTTCAAACTCCATATAAATTTGTATGAGCAACTTCCTTTGTCCTGCTTGCTGTTGCTTCATTTGTCCGCACCCCCCCTGATTTTGACACAGAATTTTTCATCGTTTCCCATACTAAATTTGCAAGATGCGATCTCCACAGGGAGCGCGCGCGCGACAAAAGAGGTTTGAATCTCCTTGGTATAAACCCACAATCAGGATCACCGACTACTACGTCAACAAAGTGCTAAGTGTCGATTAACTAATGATCCACTGCGCCTAAACTAACAAAGTAGCCATCATATCTTATGGGATTGATGTTTGAATTCTGAACGATTATCCCAAATCAATTGGTAGAGTGCTTGCATTCTTTTTGAACCTCCGGGTTTGAAACTCGACCCTATTATGATGGTTTAGTATTTAATTTGTTCCTTATCATCATACATGTTTGTTTCCTGATGAGTGGGCTGAATTCGCACGTTAGCACACAGGAGCGAAGTGTGGAAGAAAAGGTCGAGAATACTCGTAACTTTTTATTAGGCAGATCACAAGTTAGTTAGTGTGCATTTGAGAATGGAATGTGAAGCTAATTTTAAAATATGACAGATGTTTGACAGTGACATTTACTGACATTTGATACTTTAGTGTTGCCTGCAACAATACATACAATGCTTATATAGGTACAGTCGACCGCGTCAGTGGAAACGCTTTGACCTTGAGCTAGTCTAGGTTATTATGGAGTTTTAATACTATGACAGACCAGTTTATACTGGTTTTGTTTCCACTGACCTGCGGTCGACCGTGCCTACTTACATAATTTTTACAATCATCAAAATAAATGTATTTATTTGACAATTATTAAAAATATTAAAAAACAAGGGTTGTGAGTGTGAAGTGATCATCAATGTGATTGAATATGTGTGTCTGAGTGTATCTGGTTGTGGGAGTGTGTGTGTGTCATAATTGCATGAAGCAATCCTGTACTAGTCTTGATTCGAAATTGGAACCACAAATTGCATACCTACTAGATACTTCAACAAACTTGCATATTTTGTTGTCGAATCAACAGGCGAGAAACTAATTTTACGTACAAATGGCAGAATTTGTGTTAACGCCAGAGAGTACCTTTTGATTTCCCAAAAGACGTTCAGCGTTGCGACCATGCCACTGTCAATTTGAAGCGTGTAGAGGCAATAATATAATTATATGAACTAAAATAGAACTAGAGGGTTAACTAGGTTACCTGACATAACAACTACCCTAAAATAACAACTTCTTCACTTATTGTATGGCTTTCGACGGTTTAGGAACACAATTAAAAATGACCACTTCTTGAAATTACCACTAACATAAGATTATTCTTCAAACCGACCGAACCGCGTGTGTCTGGGATACGCTTAACCTCATCATCATCATTACAGCCTTCAAGCGTCCACTGCTGGCCTTCCCCAAAGAACGCTACCACATCCGGTCTTCGGCTCTTCGCATCCAGCCGCTTCCAGACACCTATCAGCTCAACCCTTGAAAAGTCACGGGCGATAAGCTTGTTGAAAACAAAAGCGAAACTTGAACAAGCGTCAAACCTGCATTCAACCGCTTAGGGAATGAATCTAAAAGTCTAATAAAATGAGCAAGCTGTTATTTGACTTGCAGTTCAAATACAGACACTTTGAAATAAAAGTCCCCTACCACGAGTACGTGCGAGACAAAATTGCTGAATGTTGTGCTAAATTGGAAGAAAGAAACTGTGCGTCCGGAAATGCAAACATTGCGTTATATTTTTTGCAAATATTTCCGAGATATTGAAAAATAATATGATTTTTTACCAAAAATAAAGCCTTGTAGAAAAATACGATTTACCCTTTTTTTTAATATCCACCCTTTAGGATAACATATTGTTTTCAAATTGAAATGGGACCACCCTCGAACGAAACCTAACCTAAATCAAAAAAATCTTTTTTTAGCTAAGACTACGAACAAAATTACTGTACTCATTCGTCACTCTCACAGATTAAAATATTCGCTTCGAAACCCAACAGGTGTTCCCCCACACAGTACGTACAGCCGATCCAAGTATTAAGTTGCTGTTTGAGTTAAATCACCTGATGTAAATAGACTTGGGGTTGTGACACGAAAAACCTTTTCCAATTTTAAATCAAAGATCAGTACTTTCGGAATTCATCACGAGTTTTATTCTGAAAATTCAACTCTTTTCTCCTCACTTATAAAGGCCGGGTTTGCGGTGGCGGGAACATTTGACTTCTAAATAGTGCGGCCTAGGAAAACTTTATTATTATCTATCTAGATAATAAAAACACAAAAAAATTCGATAATATAGGTAGGTAGTCAAACAGTAGCAATTTCGTATTCATGCTACCGCAAATCTGGTCTTTAATCGTAATACCTATAGGGAACAAAATCATACAACTAAATAACATAAAGTTAGGCGTAAAAAGAGAGTACTACGTGGTGGTACTACGTGGCACACATCAAATCGGGAAACCCAAATAAATATAGTTGTTTTATACCGCAGGCGTTTTTCGCGTACAGTGGGACAAAAAGTTGGTTTACCACACTAAGGTTAAATATCGTTTGCAAGTTATAGCATACAAAAACTAGTTTAGCTTGTAAAACCGACCTAACAATTACATAATATTGCTGTGTTTATCACCTTGTAATAACGTCAATTTTTTAACGTTTATTTGACTTAGTCATTTATCTTATAATTTATTTATGACGCGATGATTATGATAATACGTAAAAATTATACTTTTGGTAGTTGAAATGAATTTTAAATATTGTATTTAATTATTATGATTATTGTTGGAGTATTACTGTAATTAAATTTGTTTCCATTTTTTTCTTCTTTTTTTATTGACTATCGAAATTGTCTATCATTTCACATTGTTAATATTTTGATTAGGTACTTACTTCTTTATTTAATATTTGACATAATAAAATGATAGATGAATCTCTTTCAATGATTCGAAGTATAAACCTTACTGTGTTTTTTTAACGAGAAGACAAAATGAAAAAAAAATGGTACAGCACTTTCTTGACCTACTGTATTACAACGTGAACCAGTAATAAAAATAGTCACGATTTAGGAGGTGGCAATCCTTCAGGGATTGGAAACGTTTTATGTTACCCTTCTCAGAGCTATAATCTGTGTCTACTGCTTGGTTGAACTTTGCTTAAATTTAGTGCACTTCCGACTTTATTTGAAGAAAGATTTACGGCTGATTCGCAATCCCCCTAATGTTGTAACAGAACATAGAAAGGTCACATGTAAAAATAGAGGTAGACAAGTTCCTTAATGGCTTAAAAACAAAATCTACAGCTTTATTATAGACTTACCAAGTTATCTGTGGCTCTGCCATCGTTCCATGCCCGTCTTCTATTTGCATGGTTCATCATCATCAACAGCCTATTAATGTCCCCACTGCTGGGGCTCAGGCCTACCCTCTCAACGAGGGCGTGCGGGCTATAGTCCACCACGCTAGCCCAGTGCGGGTTGGTGGACTCCACATGCGCCTCAGAATTTCTTCTTCGGCGTATACAGGTTTCCTCACGATGTTTTCCTTCACCGTTTGAGAGCAGTCAGTACATGTACTTAAGTTTCGAGAAAAAACCCATTGGTACATGGCCCAGCCGAGGATCGAACCTCGGACCTTTCGATATTATAGGTCGCGTCTTATCCCCGAGGCCACTGACGCTCTGCCCGAGGCCACTGACGATCTCCCGAGGCCACTGACGCTCCAAATTATAGCGGGGTGTAAAATACACCTAGCGCCATCTATTGATAACAGCGAATTTTATTAAGTATAGAAATACTACTAAGCCTTAAAAATGGTGACACCAAAAGACATGCATGAGTGACAGCACGCAATGCATGTCATGCAGCATGATCGTGTAGGGACCACTCAAGAACAAGTTTACTTCCACTGCGGGGTCAGGCCTCTCCCAAGGTAATTGAAGGGTATGCCCTAATCATCATGCGAGGAATTGGTGAACGCAGTAAAGTTCAATAGACAGTTACGATACAGCAGTTTGTGTAGGAGCCAGGAAGGTTCGAATCTCTTTGGTGGCGCGCGCGCTCCCTATGGAGACTGCATCTTGCATATTTAGTATGGGAACCAATGCCACTTACAGGGGGGTGCGGACAAAGGAAGCGGAGTAGCGGGAGGAGGTTGCAAATACAAATTTAGTTGGAAAATGAGAATTGTGTATGAGTCACGGTATTGTCATACATTTGACACGATTTTGACACACATAGAATGCTTATTTTACGCCTCTTCAAGGGGCCGCGAGCACGCACCAAAGAGATCTTAACTCTATGGTAGGAGTATTATGTTGAAGAATCAATTACGTAAAGGAAGTGGGGGGGGGGGGGTAGAACAACGTCCAATAATAAGATCTTCGAGTAAATGCGGCGTACGAACATACCGAATGTTAATATCGCTTGCAGTCTTACTCTGCGCTCACGACACGATCACGACTCAAAGTATATTTAAATTTTGAGTCGTCGTCGTGTCGTTTAAATTGTGTACCATATCTTGGTGGAGCGTGATCCGAGTTTACAATTCATTAGATTTAGGTAAATGCAATAGTATCTTGGCCTCGCCGGAAATTGTAATCTTAGCCATAAAACAGGAATTAAAAGTTATGCATGTAACAATGAGGGTGGCATGTTCTAAAAACAACTTGAAACCCTACATAAAAATAAGAAAAAAAAAGAATATTTAAATTAAATTTGTAATTAATTTTAAGATTTTTAACTCTACCATGATCAGTCGGTGGAACACATCATCCAGTGCACAGAATACGGTAAAGGCTCGCTTGGCTTAAAAATAAAATTATAAAATAAAATAAATAAAAATAAAATATTTATGTGCTGTCACTGCGTGCGTACAGTGACGCACACAACCAGTGTACTCTGAACTGCAAGTTCGTACAAATGTTAGGAAATTAGAGATTTTTATGGTCGCTATTTCTCGGCAAATTCGAGATGTTCTGTTGGCCAGGGATATACACTATCACTATACAAAGTTTCATCAAAATCCGTTCAGTGGTTTTTGCGTGATGCTTGAACAAACAAATAAACAAACAAGCAAAAAATTTTTAAAACAGCTGTTTTGGGGTCTGTAATATAATAAGTATAATAGTACATAGCACTAACTTTTTTAAAAAAATATTTAATGTACAGACTTGGCTTCCTTACGATTTTATTATATGTATGTACCTATTAGATTATTATATGTATAGAAGACTAACTGCTGCTTGGCATTGCCCGCGTTGAATTAGTTTTTCCCGAAGGAATAATTTACCGCGGTAAAAATTTGCCTCTATGTTATTCCAGGATATTATTATCAAAATCCGTTCAGCCGCTGTGAAAGAGTAACAAACAACAAAAGTCACAAACAACCTTACAAACTTTCGTATCAGTAGGATTAGGCAATAGGAAGTGCGATGCGGGGTATTTGAATGGAGCAAACAAGCAAAGTCGCGTGCAAGAACTAGTCTAAATAAATATGAAAATAAAAAAGTCGCCAAGTGTAAATACCCGTCTGGTTATTAAGTTAGAGCGGACCAATTAGAGACGACAACTGCTGGAAATAAGCTCTTACATACTGTTGCTGTATGTATATTTTAGCATCATACTGTATATTGTATGGGAGGTTTGCGTTCAGGTAGGTACATACAATTATATTTTAGAAAGTACCCCTTTTTGTTGATTGAAATTAGTCCAGCCCTGCTATTCTGTAAGCGTATTTGTGCAACTCGATCCTGAATCGGCAGTGAGATCGGTCTCTAACTCAATGATTCACAGTTCAATAATCACTTTACTTCGCAAGTGAAGTGTTTATTGTGTAGCTTGTATTTGTTTACACAATGCAACATCAAGGTCTTTCATGATCGGATGCGGAGTGAAGTAAGTGACTTGCGATGTGATGGTCGAGTTTTAATTCATACTTTACAGAATCACACAGCAGTTTTGATAGAATTATGTTGTGGGTTTTAGGAATTGGATTTACCTACTTAAATCCTACTGTTATTATAAAGGCGAAAGGATGTTTGGATGTTTGTTACTCTTTCACGCAAAAACTGCGGAACAGATTTTGATGAAACTTTACAGATTAATTAATATAATATAAGTTAGGATAATATAAATATAAGTCATTTCTCGGGAAAACTTGTTCCCGTGGGAAAAACTTTTATACGCGGGAGAAGCGCGGGTGACAGCTAGTTAATAATAATAATCTCAATAATCAAACATGTATAATGTTCGTATGTACATTTTAAAGTTAACAATCAATTTAAGGAAAATTGATTGTTAGAGTTATAATAATGTATCCTGCTGCTAGCCAATAACCTGGAACACAACTTAGAGCTTAGAGTACAGACACAGGTGTGCTCGCACCGTAGCTAAGAATACGCTGATGATGCGTCAATTAGAGCCCGCGTCAAAATAAACTTAGCAGGGATTCGAACCTGCACCAGTCCACTGGCTGGACATTGACCAAGGCGCGCCACTGAATCCGATCTTCGGTTCTCCGCATCCAGTCACTGAAAGCTGCATTACGCAGATCGTCGCTCCATCTAGCCAAATTTCCCAGCAGTGGTCTCCACTCGGGAACTCGTCCACCCCAGCGGTTATCGGTTCTCCGACAGATGTGACCAGCAGAACCCTGCCATTCGCATTTTTCCCGAATGTTTTTTTTGTTCTTTGTTCTGCCCAAAATGATTTTTTGTATACTTTCTTAGTATTCTACATTAAATATTTTATTAGTTTGCGTTTGAATAAATCCACTAAAATTTCCTAGTTTCTTAATCGCATAACCCTTAAACCTTCGCGCGACAGGATTATACAATAAATATCACAGTTTTATGCTGTCAATAACTCTGGCTTTCTGTGAAAGGGATTTTGGTCCCTTTTCTCCCCTTTTGCATAAAATAACGTTATTTTACATAGAGTTACGTTATGGAAGTTTATTGGTTAAGATGGAGCCGGAGTATATAAAAGTTTGAGGCAATAACATATTAAGTTATTGCCTTAAACTTAATAAGTTAAAATCATTTAAATAAGAAATACCTCAAGAAAATAAAAGAAGGCTCAAGGTCACCCAGAGGGCAATGGAGAGAGCTATGCTCGGAGTTTCCCTGCGAGATCGAATCAGAAATGAGGAGATCCGCAGGAGAACCAAGGTCACCGCTGAAGTGGCAGTGGGCTGGGCACATCGCTCGTAGAACTGACGGCCGTTGGGGCAGAAAGGTTCTCGAGTGGCGACCACGTATCGGAAGACGCAGCGTAGGCAGGCCTCCCACAAGGTGGACCGACGATCTGGTGAAGGTCGCGGGACCCGGCTGGATGAGATTAGCGCAGGACCGGTCATCGTGGAGATACTTGGGGTAGGCCTTTGTCCAGCAGTGGACGTCTACAGGCTGATATGATGATGATGATGAAGAAATAAATATTTTAAAAAATCTTTGGAACAAAAGCACGATGGAACTACTGAGAATGATCCTCTATTATTATACTTCGCGTATTATACAAAGCGTATTGTGGGACGCCCCCCGGCTAGATGGAGCGACGATCTGCGTGAGACGGCTGGCATCGGTGACTGGATGTGGAGAACCGAAGATCGCGCCTAGCAGTGAACTTAGTGCAGGCTGATGATAATGATGATAATTATTTTTGAGCAATTAGATTATAATATATAAATGATTAGCAAGCGGAAGTGGCAGTGATCAGGTCACATCTGCCTACGGCCCTTTCAGGAGCCAACGGAACCCTCATTTTGTCACTTCGTTGTCCGTCTGTCTGTCCGTCCGTCTGTCAACACCATTTTTCTCAGGAACGCGTGAAGGGGTATCAAGTTGAAATTAATACCGAATACTCAGGTCTGCAGTCCCTTACAGCTGTGGAAAAATCAAACTTCTAAGTCAACGCAGTCAGAAGATACGGCCGATTTAGCCGCATTTTTTAGTATCTTGTTCATCAAAACCTACGGGGTACTTCCGATTGACCTAGAATTTTGAAATTTGGCAATAAGCAAAGTACAAGAAAAAATCCGAAAACCGTAAATTTGTAGTTACATCACAAAAAAAAATTATTTTCTTGTACCAACAAACTTAATTTTGCGTATGAAATTTTATTAACGAATTTCTATTATTTCTTTAAATTATGATTGTGCGGAACCCTCAGGGCGCGAGTCCTACTCGCACTTGTCTGGTTTTTTTAGTTACATAAATAATAATAACACAGCGCATGGAGAACTCCCAAATTCTATTTTTGCATACCTACAACACTCTTCGTGTTACCTCCCAAATATTCAGTGTACCTTACACTCTCGTTCAATTGTAAAACGGTCGTACAATCCCCGTCGGGATGAACCCTTTCCTCTGATCTGCGGGATGACATCTGGGGCTTGGCGACGACAAACGACAGACATAAATTAGGGAGCCTTACACACGGGACCGAACGAGGCCCCATTTATAATCTATCACACAGGTACAGCCAAGGTACAACATGAATAGCATAGAGATAAAGTAAGCCAACCTTTGCCTGCGGTCAAATAAATGGAAGTAGCTCTGCGACCCGATAGAAGACGGTCAGAGTTCCCCGGTCAGTCAGCTCTATTAGTTTGGCGGGTTTTGTAAATACGAGTATATCATCAGGGTATCAGTAAAAAAAACGGATCCCCCAGAGGGAAACGTGGAAACAACTGAAGACTACTATATTAAGTAGCGGATTCGGCCCGTTTAACCGCGAGGTTGGAAGGACCAAAGAAGTTGCTACAAAGTAGCTCTGCGACCTGGTAGAAGATGGTCCGAGTTCCCTAGTCAGTCAGCTCTATTAGTTTTGGTGGGTCTTGTACGAGTATACAAAGTTGCTCAACGGGCTATGGAAAGAGCTATGCTCGGAGTTTCTCTGAGAGATAGGATCAGAAATGAGGTAATCCGCTAGAGAACCAAAACCTTTGACATAGCTCAAAGGGTTAGCACGTTGAAGTGGCAGTAGGCTGGTCACATCTGTCGGAGAACCGATAACCGCTGGGGTAGACGAGTTCACGAGTGAAGACCACGACTAGGCAAACGTAGTGTGGGACGCCCCCGGGCTAGATGGAGCGACGACCTGCGTAGGGCGGCTGGCAGTGACTGGATGCGGAGAACCGAAGATCGGACTCGGACTCGGATCAGACAGCAGTGGACTAGTGTAGGCTAATGATGATGATGATGTATGAGTATTTAACAGGGTTTCAGTAAAAATTCAAGTTAATTCATTCCCTAGAATATTTCTGTGGTGTTCGGCAAAAATCT
The DNA here is from genome assembly GCA_949699065.1 of Metalampra italica. Classification (NCBI taxonomy): domain Eukaryota; kingdom Metazoa; phylum Arthropoda; class Insecta; order Lepidoptera; family Oecophoridae; genus Metalampra; species Metalampra italica. The sequence continues at coordinate 9,411,746 of OX452985.1, forward strand.
AACAGCACTAATTACACCACACATCTTGGGCGTACGCCCCCGCTCAAGGTCATGTTAGAGGGTCATGCAAAACTGTCGTGAAAAGGTTTGCTATACAGCAATAATTATTATTATTTGCTGGCATGACGTGCAGGATGTGTGCTGGACCTAGCAAGGCACAGACAAGCTCTAACGTTTTTAAAAAGTAGGCTTTGGCTTGGTTGGACTAGACTTTTAAGCCATATCTCAATTAAAATATCAAGTAATATGGCTTAAAAGTCTTGTAACCAAGCCAAAACCTACTTTTTAAAGCTTGTCTATGCCTTGCTGGATGCCTTGCAAGGTGCCGCGCTAGATGGTGTAAATGCTACGTCTAACATGACCTTCACCGGGCGTACGCCCAAGATGTGTGGTGAAAATGGCGCAAAGTGTATGAAATAGAAAAAGGAGAGCAAAACTCTGGGAAAGCAAAGGACGAAATAAAAAAATATCGAGAACACACCATTGTTACCTACTAAAAAGATTTTAATCTTATTTGCTGATATGACCGAATGAAGAAACAAAAAAAACATGCAAGAAGCCTGACTATGTCGTGACTTGCTGTCATGTCACACCACAATGCTACGATATTTTTATTTAGTATGTTTGTTAATTTGTATCAAACGTTCGTTTTGCTATGATTATATTTCTGAGCAGGACAGTTATAGACCTGGTAGAAAATTGAGGAAGGACACAAAGCTCAGGCACAGAATTGAGGATAGACACCTTGAAAATCATGAGTATGAAGACAGCGATCCTGTTGCTCAGATTGACGTCGCCAGTTTCATTCAGAAGCCTGATTACGATGCGTCAATTGAAGAAAACTACTCTTATCAGAATCGCCATACAAATGGGTATGTAATACAAACATTATCAGCTGTATACTGTGGGTATTGTCCTTTTCAAGTTGTCTTATAGTTTCTTCCCACGTGCTGCATGTGCGAGTGAAATTCACTAGCTACAAGGCGAATGAGAGTCCCATAGGTACAGCCTATCTTGAACCCGAAGACTAACAGACTCCTACCCCTTAGCCGCATAATAGCTTTTGAGAAGAGATCACATGGAAAGGAGAGCAACAGGTCTGGTAAACACAGGGCTCACAATATATCCCATAGGGTCGCAATGACGCCGGGTGAACCTATAAGACTGCAGTTTTTCGGCTCCAGTTGAACCTTTGTCTCATTGCATGCATTTAAAAGGCGAATGAAGCGGTATTTTCTTGTGGAGTTGAGATCATCATCATCATCAGCCCTTCAAGGTCCACTGCTGGACATATACCTTCCCCAATCAACGCCATCATACCCGGTTCTAACTTCCTATAATCTAATGATTTCAGAAGAGATGTGTCGAAAGATTATGGTGACTACCGACCTGTCCCACAGCGTGGCATAGAGTATGCCGTCCATGACAAAGGCAAAGATCATCCAAATTTGAATGCTGGCAGTTCTGTAAATTATAACATCAGACCTGATTTGGAAAATCCTAACGCAAAGAGCAGTTACAACGAAAATTACTCCTCCGATGGAAATGATGTCCACAAGCACCAAAAGAAAAGGTGAGACTTACTCAAAATTACTTACACAAATTATATTATTGCATGAACTATTACACTTCATATTCATAGCCTTAAATAATTTATTTTCAATCATCTTGATGTAAGTCGTCCAAGCTAGACAATTTCTGATATTAAGCAAAGTTCAACATTTTGTATCGTCAATAATTGGTACATTAATTAAATAAATTATTATTATAATTATAAATTAAATACTTAGTAAGGTAAAAATGTTACTTTCCATAAATAGAAACACATGTTAAAAATAATTACTTGTGTACCCCTTAGATATTTGTGACAAGTGATTTATTTTGTTAAATTAAGGCCAATATTCCTTTTTTCAGTACCATAAAGCAAATGAATTTCCCGTTTTTTTCCCATAAGAAGACTGTTACACGAAAACCGAAGAAAAATAAAAAGAGAAAACTCTTTTGTCTCAGCAAAAATTGCAGTAATAAAGTGCCTAAACCGAGTGAGTCCAAAGTGAATAGTGACATTAAAAGTCCATATTATGATTTATATAGAATCAAGAAGAGGGCTTACGAGGAACGCGTGTGTCCACTGTGTAACAGTAAGTTTATCATAAACTCAAACAACGGGTTACCTTTAGACAGTAAAATCGATTCTAGCAAATTGATACATAATAGTAGGCAATTTTATCAAGATGTAAGTAATATACCTAAAGACAAGGGCAAAGAAGATATGTCACACGTTAATAATGACGCTATGGATAGCGACTCTTTTGAAGAGAGGAATAAAGAAGAAAATAGCGTAGATATTGACTATAGGGAAAATCGTAGGAGAAAACGAGACGAAGAGAAAGAGAGGCAGATGAAGGAACTCGAGGAAGTGCAGAAAAAGATAGACGCCGTGGAAGTTCAATCGTTAAGCACCCCAGAAGGTCAATATCACGTGACAAGTGCGTATTATTTCGTAACTTAATTTATTTTAGAATAAAGCTGTTTACATTGAGCTAATGAAAATTGATTTCTATCTTAAAATTGAATACGCCTTACTTACATACTCCTATAGACTCCATTATAGACGAAGACGGTGGTTCTTGCGTCTTCTCTACAAACATAAGGTTTTTTGCATTACCTACCGGCAAGACAACAGCAAAATATGTAACTTAAAGGGAAAAGGGTTTTTGGAGAATTGTTTTTTCGAATGCTTAGACTAAAAAACGCAGTATAGTAAACAAAGATATTGTCCTTTAGTTGTATGCAAAACTGCAGGTAAAATAATCTTCGCGTAACCTACTACAAGTCGTCATCATTAGTCAGCTATAGGTACTTATGACGATCATCAATCTCATGGTATTCTCCTATACGGGAAATTTAAATGCTTAGAGCTTTGGATCGGTTTCGTCCATTCGTTGCCCATCATTCTTATCTCTAGCGTCAGTGACAAGTGGCCCTAGCGATCTCTGGTAAAACAAAATAAAATCTAAGGTTCTGCCTGAAAATCAGTGCCGCAGACTACTCTGCGGCAAAAAGCTGAGGCAGCGTCCTTTTGACACTGTTGCTCCATTATTTATGTAATAGTTGTAAGTATATAATATTAGTTTTGCAGTGGTGTCGTTATAGAGTACCCTTTCTTTCTTTCTTTCTTTATCTTCGTTCTTGACCTTTATGAAAAAATCTGATCACTATGTTTAATGCAAATTATGATATTGAAGAGAGAGAGAGGATTGCAAGTTCCAGCACTAATATTTTAAAAATGTTTAGATCCGGATACACATTGAAGCAGAAGCTTCGAATTTTACAGACGTGTCACAGCCTCAACCAATAACGAATTAACTAATTAGTACAAAATAATTATTTATGTCATATAATAATTTATTACAATAAAAAATCAAAAACTAAGAAAAGCGGATAATGAATTCTCAAAAGTACTTAAAATCTTCAGTTTTTGTTGCAGTAGCTATACAAATGCTTTCTGATGTGTATGGTCCATCTGAAAGAATAATAAAGTTCAGATTAAAGGCTGACTATGAATTGAATGTAACAAATAAATTGTTACGTTTTGTAAACTCAATTGATTACCAATTTGGAACCAATTAGTTGTAGGAATACCGCTGTCAAGTCTGGCTGAAGCTATGGCTTCCCGTATAGCGAAAGGTACGACAACTTTCATACAAATAGGAGGTTCACCGACCACTTGGCTCGACTGTCGGACCACGTTGTCGAACCACGTGGACGCACCGTGAAAAACGTACAGATTATGATGCCATGGTCAAGATCTTCAATAAGTTTGATACCATAGAAATATAGCGGGCGCATTTTCCGTGTTCTGTGTTTGATACGGACTTGTAATTTTACATTAAGAATTGTAATTAAGAAATACATTAAAATATTGGAGAATTACTCGGGATTTCTTTAGGATATGATCCGCAAAGAGGAGATCGAAATAACCGAAATGATGAAATAGACGAAAAGATTAGCTATCTAAAATGGCAGTGGGCAGGTCACATCTGTTGCAGAACTGATGACCGTTGAGGAAGGTGAGTTGTGGCATGAAGCCCGCGTGAGTGTAGACGCAGCGTGAGACGCCCCGCCCGACAGATGTACAAATGGATTTGTCTTAAAACAGGGTAGCTGGAAGTGGGTTCTATTCGACTCTAATCCACTGATTAACTGGATGCGGATGGTAGAGGACCGGGTGTGGTGGCGTTCATTGGGGAAGGTCTATGTCTAGACGTCTAAGGGCTGATAATGAAGATAAGAAAAAACATTGGAGAGGAAATTATAAATGTGATAAATGCAGTGTGATTTTATGCAGTTTTATGGACCAGTTTCAGTTTCTGTAAGCATTTTCAGCAATAATTTATGAATTAAGACTGAGAACGGGATACTACCTACTGCACCTACCACTTCTAAACGCTAGCCGCCCTTCGCGGTGTTACTCCTCTCTTCCAAAAGCACTGAGAAGATTTGAATGTGACTAAGTTTTAAGCTGTGCAGCTGCAGGAATGTTATTCAACGCGGGCGAAACCGCAGGCAACAGCTGGGTGTAAAAAAAATAAGTTTTTACCTTTAGCTCCGAATGAAGCGTCGTTGCTGTAGGATTTCTTCCTGAGGTACACTCTGAAGTCTTGCGGTATATCCCTGGCCTGTGGCATGTGGTACGTCCATGTCCGGTCAGTGAGCACTTCGCCAGTATCCTTCTCGTACACCAGATTTTCACAAGTCCAGTATCCTACTCCCATAATGAACGCACCTCCCACCTTTCGTACATAATTTTTTAATAAAAGCAGAAATTAAAATTTATAGGTGTGATGATTGTATGTTGGACATATTAGTTTGTTTGATAACATAATATGGTTCGCCACAGGTACCAGAATAAATAATCGAAGGTGTAAATATTGCATTGGATATCAAACCAGCAATGGAAATCAAAGGGCTGGTATGATATTTAATATTGCTGCATTACTCACTTGACTGATATCTTCTATTTCAGGGCTCACACTCCGACCTACATCCTACAATAAATCAACTCGTAACCGATGACCTATAGAATGTGGCCGAAAGAGGCTGTATGCGAGAGACGAAGTACCGGGTGTGGTGCAGTTCATTGGGGAAGGCCTCCAGTAATGGACATCAAAGGGCTGATATTATGTTAATGAATATTGCTGCAATACTCACTTGGCCGATATCTATTTCAGGGCTAACACTCCGACCTACATCCTGCAATAAATCAACTCGTAACATTTCAAATTCTCCTGTCAAAATATCAACTTCAACTTCAGCCAACGTGACACCAAAAAAATATCGTATGCCTTATAATCGAATACATTTATGAAACCGTGAGTTTGTAAGTCGACATCCATTTTAAATGCTGTCTGAACTAGTTCTTCCCAGGTTGGATCCGTCAATTGTCTTCAGATGGGTTCTAATCTTCGCAGGAGTTCTTCGCAGCATCTTTGAACCCCTACACCAACATTTTGAGACGTAACACTTCCTCCGGATATGAACCCATTTGGATTGATCGTGGTGTTATTCCCTTTGATTTGAATTTTTTCTAGAGGTATCTTCAGTAAGCGCAGATTTGAGCTGCTTTTGTATTGAGTCCTTGACCCATTTCAATGCCACTATGAGCTATGGCTACAGTTCCATCTCCGTGATAGACTGACATGTTGACGTCGAAATATTGAACATTAACAGGTGTCCATCGTAGCAATGCGAACCTCAAACCACGTTTCTTCCATCTATTTTCATTATTAAATTTGTCCACAGCAGCTCTCCTTTCTGTATATTGTGAACTAAGTTTTACCGTCTCAGTCATATCTCTGATATCCTTGTACTTCACATCGTTCAAATTCGCTAGACGAACTTCGAGTGGGTCTAAGGACAATTCGTAAGAAATTCGTTCCATTATCCATTCTACCATCGAAATATTTTCTAATGTGCCTGTTAAAAATGAGTTATCATTATACTAAAACTTGACTAAACAAATATTTTCAAATTATTTCCTAGTTTCATGACTTACCTGGAGCTCTCATGAACGTGTTACTGGCAGTGTCTGTGACAGTGTTAAAACATTTATAATTCCATCTTGAGCTATCATAGCAGTTAGAGTATACACCGATACCTAAATCTGCCATCATTTCATTAACCTTGTAACCATTATCTTCGTATATATTGTAGTTCAGGTACTGTATTACTCCGGAACTATTCACTGCTACCTGTAAATTAATGCGCAGATTAGTAATGCAAAGTGAAATTTTTGAAGCTTATCAGGAGGGAGAGTACTCTAAATACTGAAGATAGCAAAATTAACTGAAAGGAAACATTCCTTTATTTCAAAAATAAGTAGAACTGCATTCAAGGATTTTTAAGAAATCACCTGTCTGAGTCGGGAATCAAACCGGACAAATGAGACACCTACTGTATTTTTATGATACCGATCAAAAGGTTAATCATCGGAATAAATTCCTTCTAAGTAACATACTTAGTTTAGTAGGAAAACTATAAAATTTAACATTTAATCATTAAATAAGAAAATATGACGATGAGACCAATAGACAAATAATCGTATATTAATGTATCTTACCTCAAAATCAGTGGAGCAAGGTAATCTCTTTCCAACAGCTCGCATGGTCGCCGACAAGGATTGTATGAACCTGCAGGGTCTGTTTAGTTTCTTTGCAACTAGATTACATGCTACAGCCACTTGTGATACGCGTGATATTTTGATGCCATATGCGCCGCCAAGCCGACGAACATATACATCAATCCTAAAAACATTAAATAAACATCTGCACTCAGTCTGTACTGCAAATTTATCATGAACTTAAACATCTGCATAATAATGCCATCTTTACGTCAAAGTTCAAAAGAGTCATAAATGTTAGAATAAAAGTAAAAGAAAGAAAAAAAAATAATTATTTGCAGGAAATTTCCCTATTAAATACTAGACGTTTTTAAGAATAATCCTCGGTTGTTCAGCCAATATTAATCAAATGATGGCAAGCGTATGTATGTACCTACCTATTTTGATCAATATTCAAAGCACGAGAAGTCATAAGCTGCACACCATCCATATGTTGTGTTGCAGCATACACTTCCATTCCCTCCTCGATTGGCTTGGTTACGCAAACTAAGTTTTCCATTGTAAAATGATACTGTGCATAAATAGTATTGCTTCCCATTATCACTTTAAATACATCTTCACCCTTAGCTGTAGCATCGTTTAACATCAACAATGTATTTCTAGCGGTGTCTTTTTTAGCTTTCTTCACGTCAATGACTGGTTTTCTAATTCTTCTATAAGTTACTTTGACCAATTTGACAGCTCTTTGAGCTACAGACCGTGTTTCAGCCACAAGTATGCCTACAGGTTGATTGAAATATTTTACTTCACCGTCACATAAAAGTTCTTCGTTCGCGGAAAAAGCTATATTGTCTGCAGGAGTAAACGAATTAAGTCCAGGTATGTCCTTTGCTGAGTAAAACTGTATGACGCCAGGTTGTTTCTAGAAATATAAATGCTTAAAACGTAAGTACATAGCTTAAAACCTATTTTTCTTGTCATCAAAACTCCTACTTGAGTGTAGATTGAGATGGACCAGTCTCCGCCTAAAGCCGGTCTATATACCTGATGGTATTATAAATGAATGTATAGGATTGTGATCTGTCTAGTGGATTTTCTATTTTTCCAGTTTAGTCTCCAGTATGATAAGTCAAGCCTCAAGATTAATGTAAAAATTGATAAAGAAGGCTGCTGCCTAGTTAGGTTTTACTTTCTGATATCAGTTCTGAGAATTTAAGCTCGTCGTTGAAATGTGAACCGAAAGCGTTTATGAAAATCCTTTAGGCACTCAGTGGTTATGGCTAATTAACCGTAGGAATCCTCCAAAGCCTACTCCATAAACCTTCCTACCAGGTTTCGAGCTAAAAGTGTATAGGTATTTAGCTTTTTTGGGATCTATACAGTTAGCACCCAAGCTAAAATTGTATATTTGGCCTCTCGGGATCTATACAGTGAGCACCCGAATTATGTGTATATTTGGGCAACCCGTCTTGGACGGAACTTACCCTATAATGGAAAGCTTTCCGGTTTTCCTAAATTCAATTCCTAGCTCTCTACATTGAAAGTCTGAGATCCGCTTTAGGGCCCATGGCTAAAAGTTCCCACCACGTGTGCATTTATAAAAATCTATGTCTGAAGACTCGATTTCATGAACTCTTTTCAAACGACTCGACCATCATTCCCCGACTCTGATATCAACTCAATTTTATGTCAAATAATACTCACTTAAGTGGTCAATGTCCCACATATGTAAATAATGCAAAATCTAGAGGCTTTCCTGGTTCGTTAAGAGAGCCGTACACATTAAATGGTCATAAATAGAGTAAAACCCAAAGTAATAAACTCCCATCGAAGGGGTTTTGATCAATTATAGAGTCAGATTCAGTTAGGCTTGGAATTATAGCTGAAATAAAATATTATAAGTAATCAGGCTGGTCGACACGTTTATAGATACATTCTCATCGAAGAGAATATCAGCCAAAATGGATATCTGCCCAAGAACTCTATTTGCAGACTCTCAGGGTAAAGTTGTCAGGTTGGCTGGTTTCAAACCTTTGATATTTTCATTTCCATCGAAGGAAATGTCAGCCAATTTAGTTAAATAATCACATTAGGAGAGTAAGAAAAGAAATTGCAAATAAAATTTAAAAGACTATTTATTTAATTGAAAGTGATTGATTTTAATCGAAACTTTTGATTATTTAAGCTAATGGAATCCTAGAACGAATTCCCTTAACTCCTCCGCTCTTCCTAGGCTCAATATAGTTTAGGGTGAGAAAAGAAGCGGAAGCGAGAAAAACTCACCCTGCCATAACTTAGATCTAGAAACACCTTAATATAATATAATACGATAAGATAGGATAGCGTAATTTTATTAACTGTGGATTTAATATAAGCTCGAATGAGCTGGACTCCTCGAGTGTGAATTTAAATCTATGTAAACAAATATGGTGAAATCGTTGAATCAAATTATTACGCTATCCTCACTCAACACAGTTAGGAATTAGTACTTAACTGAATACTAATCGCTGTCTCCTCAATTCACTGACTTTAAACCCAAATAACTTTACTCATATTTATCATGTATTTCCTCTAATCACAACTCTGAAATTACGATCGTAATTACAACTTCTATAATACTTTAAATTTATCACCCAATCTTAAACTTTCGTAAACCTTGAGCTCAGAACAATATCAATAATTATCACGTGTGCACACGGTTAACGTTAGAAATTCAATGCCCCGATGTCTCTCTCTCTCCCATAAGCTTCTTACATAATTTCTTTTAAAACTAAGTTTTAATGTAACTTATTCTAGACTATGTCTAAACGATACATAAATACGGCACAATATCCCGTACACCCTCTTTCTTCAGACTCCCGGCCTTTTCGCGGGAATCTCGTTTATTGGCCATAGAAATTTTAGTTTCCAACGCTGCCGCTTTGGCGCCTTGGCGCTGGTGTCTTGGTCCTTTGCCTTGATTTGTATTTGACGGCCAATAAGGTTCAAAATACTGGATCTCTCTACCATCTCCTTTAGACTGAATGTCCCTGAAAACAATACAAACAGATGCGCGCAATTTGTGTTGTAGGAAGTCATCGTGTGACTGTATCATGTCTCTTGTTAGGCGGAATTGAAAGTTCAATTTTGCTTATCATCCTGTGTTTGCGGTTATTACGTTTTATGAAATTACTAAATGCGAAGCGCGCGTTTTTTCTCTTACTTAGCGTGGCGTGGTTAGTTTCTGGGAATTTTAGAAAGTTCGTATCCCGCTGCTTTAAGTTTTTAAGCAATATCTAAATGAGTCGCCAAGTGCCCAGTCGTCTTTGTTTTCGAAAAGGCCTGTCATTTAAAAGTGTTATTTATGCAGCAAAATTTTGTAAAGGATCGTATTTCTGAATTTAAGTGTTCAATTCTAAGCGTGATATATGCGAACCGTATGCGCCAAGTATTTCTCGTAACTTAAAAATACAAATTTAAAGATTTTTCCTAGGTAGGGTTTTTAATGGACCTCTGTTCCATTACAAGATCCAGTTAAGTGTTCAATTAGTAATTGTTAAAATTATAATAAAATATGTAGCAAATATGAAGTTAAATTCAATAATAAACAATGAACAAAAGAAAACAATGACAAAGAAATTATTAATCTAGAAAATAATGATCGAGGCTGGCCTCATCAACTGCTTGTAGTAGCCACGATAAAGGTCACAACTCAGCAACAGATCACATTGATTTGTCATAGCACAAAATTATAAAATATTTGTTTTGAAGCATGAAAATAACTTACTAAAGCCTCAAGAGAATCTATGGAGACAATGGTCCCAGTACCCTCGGTGCTTAGCACGAACGCAGCGAACACTTCTCGCGGTATTGATGGATGATCTTCGGTGTAAGGAGCTTCACCTCAACATTGAATCTACGAATATGCATTATATTATTAAAATATTAGTTGTTGATCGAATTAAATACAAGAAAAGAACATAGGTACGCATATAGAAATCCACAATTATATTTATAATACAAAAAGGATATTATGTAAATAAGAGTAAAAAGAGAGAGAGATAATAGCAAAGGCGACTGTAAAATGTGACTGTGTTTGTACCCCATCCCTTAACTTAGGTAAATAAAGATACAATGTGACATAAATGAAGGATATAATTATTAATAAGAACTAAGTCAGAACTAAACTTTATTTTCTATCAAATATTAGAAATTGGTGAGAATGTTAAAAAAAACGGGAGACAAAGTGAGATCTGCAAAAACCGTGCTTCATTTTGTTCAAGGAATTTACCAATGCTTCCAGTTTCTGTATGGGTTGATTGAGAGGCCAAAGTGTGGGATTCGTATCGAATATCTGTCGAGCGTCCGAGACTGGCCGAGATTCGTGAAGTCTCGTCACTCCCGAACTATATCGTGAGCCGAGTTTACTTGAAGGACATAATGACAGTAGACCCTGCAAATGAACTCATTATGTACATTATAATAATAGAGGTCACAATGAATGGGTTAGGTGTGCTATGTGAAATATAAAATGTAAACACAATGTTAATTGTTATATGACTAAATAAACACGAATAAAAATATATCTCACCTTGTAAAATAAATTTAAAGCCAGCTGTTTTCTATATGCCGCTGATGGTTCGGGAGGATTCTCCGTGACTACCAACTCATTTTTCAAACTTTCAATAGCCGATTGCAATGTTTCGTTTGTAAATAGATCCTTTCCATGCAATTACATTTCCGTTGTCGTTGCTCGAACAAATGACGATGAGAGACCACCGAAGACTATTCTAGTTTCGGTAACCGTTTTAGTTGTTCGATTCAATTTGTATAAAAACCCAGCGTAGACGATGGCGTGGGCGTTCTGTGATCGTGGCATTATCTGAAATAGTGCATTTGTTACTGTCGAAATCCTTAGCAATTAAACTGCCAATCCTATGATAATATAGAAAAAGGAACATCTTAGGTGCCCCGATGTAGATTCTGAAGCATTTAATTTTACATACCGACTTTTAAAAAATTGAATTAGTACACTTCGTATAATTCGGAGTCAATTCAATTCAATAGGGTAAGATAAACTATATTATTTACTCAGATATTTTTATTATATATTAGAATGCGGGTCTTACACCCGAATATTTTTATTTATTTTTCCGACGTTTTGACCAGCTCACATCACAGGTTAAAATTATTATCTTTATAAAAATGTATACAGGGCTCGAAAGCCTTAAATCAAAAATCTATATATTACCTTATATGTCACAATGTTATACTCTGAATTCAGTGGTGGCAGTAGTACATTCAAAATTACCTTTTCCTTGATATTTGTTTTTAACAACTGCTCCAGAGTCAGAGTTTCTCTGTTACCAGAGACATTTACTGAAACAGACAACACACTTAGTTTTTCTTTGACCATAGTATTTACTGTTGCAAATGCAATATGTTTGTAAGTTAAGGTATTTATAAATTATAGCAATATGACTAAGAAATCAAATTTTAATCTACAGTATCCTCAAATGGAATCTATACATATAATAAAATCGTAAAGGCCAAAAAGTCTGTACATTGAATATATTCGAAAAAAAACCAACCAGGGCGACTTAAAATGAGTAACTGAACATGTTAGAACAGTTTTTAAAATTTTTGTCTGTCTGTCTGTTTGTTTGAACGCGCATCACGCCTAAACCGCTGAACGGATTTTGACGAAACTTTGTATAGTGACAGTGTATATCCCGGAATAACATAATAAACCACAAAAATCTCGAAAATTTGCCGAGGAATAACAACTAGCAATAAAAAACTCTCATTTGCTAAAATTTGTATGAACTTACAGGTCAGAGTAGCCTGGTTATTATAGAAAGTGTTACAAGTGAGCCCAGTTCAAAGGATAGGGCTACTCTGCAAACTACCATAGGTTTTTCATTATAAACCCTGACTGACTGACATACAGGATGTAATAAAATCCCTATATTGACCGGTTACAGGGGCTCTCGGTATCGAATACCTACTAATTTGTTTTCTACAGTGACTGGCCGTTGGCTTAGTTGATGGTGAGTGGTAGCCACGGGTGGTGACCCTGCCTACTGAGCTAAAGGTTTTGGGTTCATTCCCACCCGGGGCCAACATTTGTGTTCGCGCGTTTGTTCGTGCGTTTGTACGCGCGTTTGGTTGGTTGGTTCGCGCGTTTGTTCGTGCGTTTGTACGCGCGTTTGGTTGGTTGGTTCGCGCGTTTGTTCGCGCGTTTTGCGCGTTTGTTGGTTGCGGGTTGTTTGCGCGTTTGGTTGGTTGGTTATTTGGTTGGTTTGTTCGCGCGTTTCGCGCGTTTGTTCGCGCATTTGTTTGCGCGTTTGGTTGGTTTTGGTTATTTGGTTGGTTTGTTCGCGGGTTTCGCGTTTGTTCGCGCGTTTCGCGCGTTTGTTCGCGCGTTTTGTTGGTTGGTTGGTTATTTGGTTGGTTCGCGCGTTTGTTCGCGCGTTTCGTGCGTTTATTGGTTGCGGGTTTGTTTGCGTGTTTGGTTGGTTATTTGGTTGCTTTGTTCGCGCGTTTCGCGCGTTTGTACGCGAGTTTCGCGCGAATGTTCGCGCGTTTGTGTGCGCCTTTGGTTTGTTGGTTGGTTATTTGGTTGGTTTGTTCGCGCGTTTCGCGTTTGTTCGCGCGTTTCGCGCGTTTGTTCGCGCTTTTCGCGCGTTTGTTCGCGCGTTTCGCGCGTTTGATCGCTTGGTAGGTTAGTTGATTTGTTCACGCGTATCGCGCGTTTGTTCGCGCGTTTGTGTGCGCCTTTGGTTTGTTGGTTGGTTATTTGGTTGGTTTGTTTGCGCGGATCGCGTTTGTTCGCGCGTTTGTTCGCGCGTTTCGCGCGTTTGTTGGTTGCGGGTTGTTCGCGCGTTTGGTTGGTTGGTTATTTGGTTGGTTTGTTCGCGCGTGTCGCGCGTTTGTTCGTGCATTTGTTTGCGCGTTTGGTTGGTTTTGGTTATTTGGTTGGTTTGTTCGCGGGTTTCGCGTTTGTTCGCGCGTTTCGCGCGTTTGTTCGCGCGTTTTGTTGGTTGGTTGGTTATTTGGTTGGTTCGCGCGTTTGTTCGCGCGTTTCTTGCGTTTATTGGTTGCGGGTTTGTTTGCGTGTTTGGTTGGTTATTTGGTTGCTTTGTTCGCGCGTTTCGCGCGTTTGTACGCGAGTTTCGCGCGAATGTTCGCGCGTTTGTGTGCGCCTTTGGTTTGTTGGTTGGTTATTTGGTTGGTTTGTTCGCGCGTTTCGCGTTTGTTCGCGCGTTTCGCGCGTTTGTTCGCGCTTTTCGCGCGTTTGTTCGCGCGTTTCGCGCATTTGTTCGCGCGTTTCGCGCGTTTGTTCGCGCTTTTTGCGCGTTTGATCGCTTGGTAGGTTAGTTGATTTGTTCACGCGTATCGCGCGTTTGTTCGCGCGTTTGTGTGCGCCTTTGGTTTGTTGGTTGGTTATTTGGTTGGTTTGTTCGAGCGGATCGCGTTTGTTCGCGCGTTTCGCGCGTTTGTTCGCGCTTTTTGCGCGTTAGTTAGGTTAGTTGGTTTGTTCGCGCGTTTCGCGCGTTTGTTTGCGCCTTTGGTTTGTTGGTTGGTTATTTTGTTGGTTTGTCGCGCGTTTCGCGTTTGTTCGCGCGTTTCACGCGTTTGTTCGCGCGTTTCGCGCGTTTGTTTACGCGTTTCGCGCGTTTGATCGCTTGGTAGGTTAGTTGGTTTGTTCGCGCGTTTCGCGCGTTTGTTCGGGTTTGTTGGTTGCGGGTTTGTTCGCGCGTTTGTTCGCATAATTTTATTGTAACTAGACGCTGTCTGAGTATAGGAGAGATAGCTATACCTACTTCCAAAATCCACGCATACGAAGTTGCGGGCAACAGCTAGTCATTAATATAGGTACATAGATGTGAGAATCGCAAAACAATACATACAAATTGTCAATGAAGCACCGACAGTCTCAAGAAGGAGAAAAATATCTGATGGAAACTCATTATACTGGTGCTTAATCATCAAGTTACCAGTGATTGATCCCAACTGGAAATTACCAAAAAAAAGTATTCGAGGAAAAAATATATGAAAAAAATGTAGTAGGGCGTAATATTATACATACAGATAGGGTGGAAAAACGAATGCTACCTACCTAGAAGGAATGTAGCTTAAAATATTAAAGATTTTATTCAAAGGAGACTACTTTATTTTCTAAAAATAAGAAAAACTTCATTCATACATTTAAAAAAAAAGGTTTAATTTTGTTATAAAATATACAGATTTACAATACCTATAAAGTATATTTGAGTTTTAATAACTTCAAAATTTGCTCATATTATTATACCGTCCATTCATTTAGCGTTTGTTTTTCTAATCTGTATTATGACATCTACATTTACAAAAGAGAAATGATACACATAAATATTGCAGTTTATAAAAGTAGACTGATTATAATGGCTGATTCAGGTTCACTTACATTTCTTACAGGAATATGGGCGACTAATCTGAGATGATCGTAAAACTTCTGCAAGTATATAAAATATTCTTCCTTTGACATTTGTTGAAAAATATCCAACAGTTGAGATAGAGATGTATTTGCACCAATCACAAAATTTTGGTCTATTTGATAACCTTTCAGTTCAGTGACCTCACTAATGTCTATTAAGATTTGAGGATAATCGTCAATTGGGTATGCTCCTGTAAAAAGAGATAAAATTACTAATCATTATAAACATGTTTATACTGTATGTTCTCTAATTTGCTAGTAACATTTGTTACCTTTTGCTGTATTTCCACAGACCAACATATAAGAGTCAGCAGACTCTTTGTTAAGAATAGTAAATATATCTGCAATGCTATTTGCTCTAAACCATTTCTTGGAAAGAAATCTTTCAGTTGAATTTCAATGAAGTTCAATAGTTTTAAGTTATTATTCGACAGAACACACCAGTCGTCAGTTTCACACTCATTATTTTTTTTACAACGCTTTCCAGTCTTCTTGCATATTGTCAGATCTTCTATGTCTGTTATTTTGCTTGACGCAGGGGCATCTTTGGCGAATTTTTTGAACGCCTCCAAAATTGGTCTGTAACCAGTACATCTGCAGATGTTGCTGCCGAATGATTGTTCTATTTCAAGCATTGTAAGGTCTTTTTTACTGTGCAGGAGACTGAAATAAAAAGTCACGAGTAATCTATTTAAATACTAAAAGTTTCTTGCCTTTATTAACATGTTTTTTCTGGTGATAAGTTTGATTGCTTTTATTATGACTCATGAGGTAAATTATTGAGCGTATGTGTGAAAAATTGATCGCATATTTTCCAGTGCCCTCATTTAAAATTATGACCCAGACACAGTGAACACAGTTTTTGTCCTCTAACAAAAATGTCCGATATCTCCTCACCTATACATGGCCCATGACCCAGCCAGGAGTGCAGTATCCGCATTGAGTGCCGTTGTGCTCGGCGAGAGTTTTTTGCAACACGCTGTAACCGTCCAACTTGTTGCCAACCTTCTCTATCGTGGTGACCTCCCAGTCCTGGCATGACGTCACCGATACCAGACACTGAGGAAATTATGAACTCAAATCATAAATAAGTACTACAAATAAATAGATATGACAATACGTTTTTAGACGTTTTATTTTTTATTTTATAGCGTTGGTATATTTTCATAATAGTCTATAGTGGCAAACGGAGGATGGCAGCCCATAAACCATTTCAGCATTCGGTGAACAGTCCAAAGACCACAAACATATTATTGCGTTTGCGAATGAGAGGACTATGTTAGAGACGCTTCTTTTTTCTGTTCTGCTTCTACTTCTTCTTCTTCGACTACTTCTTTATCTTCTTCTTTTTCTTCACAGTAAACAGACCGAAGACCGCAAGCACGTCGTTTTGCCATTCGGAGGACTACGTTACTAGTAGTAGGTAGTTTTTATTTTCCTTTTTTCAACTTTATCAGTTTTCATTTTCAACTGTTGTACATAAGTCAAATTTGTATTTTTATCCATTGGTTCGGTCCTATGCCAGTTGGGCCCGAGTTGCGCCTACCGCTGGCGCAGCCCGGGCCTTTTGATGTTGTCCGTTCATCAGGCCATCTGCCCACGCACAATCGTCCTAGTCAGAGTCTCTAAAACAAGACCTTTGCTCCTGTCAGCTAAGAGTACATTGTACACAATCTGTGGATTCCGACTATGTTTTTTGGAATAACCGAAAACTTCCAGAATTTTTCATATTTTCGAGTCGGGGAGACAACCAGACAGACAGGTGGACAAAAAATCGGGTAGGCTGTAAAGTCTAAAACGCTCTAGCCAAAGTTACCGACTCTTTACTTCAAAAACGTCGCTATCAGGGTAATGGATTTTAAAAAAAAGACTACCTACTGATTTTTTATCGTTATTCTCTAAAACGAATTAATTGAGCGAAACTTTTTAGGTATTTAATCGAATATGATTTTTATAGCGTCTTACTTAATGTACTGACAAAAGTGTAAAGACAAGTTAAACCAAGTCAAGTTCTGTACCCAATTAATTTTGAAAGCTCCTGAAGGTATATAATTATATCATGACATTTTCTTTATTCGAATCAACTGATAAGTTTTTAAATCTACCTGAGTGATCGATGCCGTTAATTTTGAAATGTATCCGGTCGTACGCCATGACTGCTTGGTTCCGTTGTAAAATACTCAATGACGTTATCTTATATCAAGCTTATGTGTATAGCCATTTAAAACTTATTTCTTGTCGTGAAAAAGAAACGTGATTTGTGTCTATTAAGTGTTTATTGCCGGTAAAAGTGCAATAAATCTGTTATCTTTATTTTCTATACTTAATAGGACATTTAAACTTTTATCCGTCAAAACCGGCAAACTGTACCACAACCTAATGGTAACCAGCCGCTGTAGCACAGAGGAATTAATAGGCTGTAGATCATAGATAACTGATACTTTTGAATTTCTGCCTTAAACAGTCTCAAGGCGACTTATGACATGTTGCGTGCAACAGTCTCAAACTTTCTTCATGAAAGATTTCCTGCCCACTATTTGACCATCATTAGATGAGTGACAGTGGACAGGTCACTTCTGTTGCAGAATCGACGGCTGTTTGGGCCGACGAGTTCTGGGGTGGAGCTCGGTGGAGTTCTGGTGGGCTGGGGCTCGGTAGCAAGTGGGCTCCTCAAACAAAAAACTAGTTAAATAGCAAATTGTAATAAGTAAATTATTACATTCAAATAGTACAGATAAAAATACGGATTAAATTCTTAAAAATATTTAAAATCTTCAGTTTTCGTTGCAGTAGCCATGTAAATGCTTTCTATTGTATATGGTCCATCTGAAAATATAAGAATGTTCAGGTTAAAAGCTGACTATTTATGAGTTGAATGTAATAACTAAATTGTTACGTTTTGTAAACCTCATTAATTTAACATACCAATTTGGAACCAGTTAGTTTTAGGAATACCGCTGTCAAGTCTCGCTGAAGCTATGGCTTCCCGTATGGCGAAAGGTATGACAACTGTCATACAAATTGGAGGTTCACCGACCGCTGTGAAAAAAATAGAAGGCATTAAAGATCTTCAATATGTTTGATATGGACTTATAATTTTATACATTACAAAAATACTGAAGAGGTCTGTGCTCGGAGTTTCTTTGAGGGATACGATCCGCAATGAGGAAATCATCAGAGGCGTAAGATCATCGACATAGCAAAAAGAATCAGCATGCTGTAATGGCAGTAAGCAGGTCAATGTTTTAGAGTAGAATAATACATAGTAACAACTGTAATAGATATAGGAGAGCGGAGCCTCCCCACACAAGCAATGATTTGCTCAAAGGAAGGTTCCAGAACCTGTTAAATTTTAAAAACTAAATTACTAAAATAAATAAATTTTCATTTTTTCATTTTCAATGTGACACAGAACTGACGACCGTTGGGGCATTTCGTGCTTTTATTTCGACCGTTGCTTTTCGTTGCTTACTCCTTTGCTCCAAAATCACTGAGAAGATTAGATTGGGGCTACGTTTTAGGTTCGGCGGGAAACCGCAGGCAACAGCTAGTGGTAAACAAATAAAAAATGTATACCTTTAGCTCCGAATATAGCGTCGTTGTTGTAGGATTTCTTCCTGAGGTACACTCTGAAGTCTTGCGGTATATCCCTGGCCTGTGGCACGTGGTACGTCCATGTCCGGTCAGTGAGCACTTCGCCAGTATCCTTCTTGTACACCAGATTTTCACAAGTCCAGTATCCTACTCCCATAATGAACGCACCTTCCACCTTTCGTACATAAAATTTAGACTTTTTTTAATACAGAAATTAAATTAATATATATTTTAAATAGGTATGTATAGTGGTTATTGTGTGTTTATAATATGACAATATTAATGACCAGAGACCTGCGAAGGTGGCCGGAAGCGGCTGAGGACCAGGTGTGGTGGTACTGTAATTAGGGAAGGCCGATAGTCCATCAAATGGACATCTAATGGCTGATAATGAATATTTTATTGCATTACTCACTTGGCCGATATCTATTTTAGGGCTCACACTCCGACCTACATCCTGCAATAAATCAACTCGTAATATTTCAAATTCTCCTGTCAAAATATCGACTTCAACTTCAGCCAATGTGACACCGTAGATATCATATGCCTTAGAATCGGATGCTTTGGTGAAACCGTGAGTTTGTAAGTCGACATCCATTTTAAATGCTTTCTGAATGAGCTCTTCCCAGGTTGGATTCGTCAATTGCCTTCTGATGGGCTCTAATCTTCGCAGAAGTTCTTCGCAGCATCTTTGAACCCCTACACCAATATTTTGGGATGTAAGACTTCCACCGGATAAGAACCCGTTTGGATTGATCATTGTGTTATTCCCTTTGATTTGAATTTTTTCCAGAGGTATCTTCAGTAAGTACGCGCAGATTTGAGCTGCTTTTGTATTGACTCCTTGACCCATTTCAATACCACTATGGGCTATGGCTACAGTTCCATCACCATGATAGACTGACATGTTCATGTCTAAATATTGAATAATATCAGGTGTCCATCGTAGCAATGCGAACCTCAAACCACGTTTTTTCCATCTGTTTTCATTATTAAATTTGTCCACAGCAGCTCTCCTTTCTGTGTATTCCGAACTAAGTTTTACCGTCTCAGTCATATCTCTGATATCCTTGTACTTCACATCGTTCAAATTCGCTAGACGAACTTCGAGTGGGTCTAAAGATAATTCGTAAGAAATTCGTTCCATTATCCATTCTACCATCGAAATATTTTCTAATGTACCTGATAAAAATGTGTGATCTTTATACTAAAACTTGACGAAATAAATATTTTCAAATTATTTCGTAGTTTCATGACTTACCTGGAGCTCTCATGAATGTATTACTGGCAGTGTCTGTGACAGTGTTGAAACATTTATAATTCCATCTTGAGCTGTCGTAGCAGTTAAAGTATGCTACGGTACCTAAAGCTGCCAACATTTCATTTACCTCGTAACCATTATCTTCGTATATAGTGTAGTTCAAGTACTGTATTACTCCAGAACTATTTACCGCTACCTGTAAGTTAATGCACAGTTATGTAATAATTATGTTGTCTACGACAATTATTATTGTGTCTCTTTAACTAAATGGTACGGCGACGCTCACTAAACTTTCTCGCCATTTCTTTTTATTTTATTTTTTTTATAGAAAGAAAAGTAAACTCTTCGTCATTTTCCTAACAATACTTATATGTAATTTTTTTCATAAACTGATGAATTCATGTTGTATGACCTACTTATTCGTAATACAACATGACAATTGAAAATTCAATAGCTCCAACCATTTTGCATGTAAGCAAATCACAAATTTTAATTTTATTTATAAATCTAGTTTGTATGGGTATACAAACTAGATTTGAAACACTTCACTCCCGTTAGGCATAATTATATAGTTAAAAATAAAAAATGTGATGAGACAAATCAATAAAAAAACAAGTAATAATTTTGTTATACAGCTGTGATTGGTGCCTTAAATGAGTTTTGTATAATAATGACCACCAGACCCTGTTGTAGATTGAGTTTTAATACCTATATTAATGTCTCATACCTCAAAATCAGTTGAACAAGGGAATCTCTTTCCAACAGCTCGCATAGTAGCTGTCAACGACTGTATGAATCTGCAGGGTCTGTTTAGTTTCTTTGTTACTAGATTACATGCTACAGCCACTTGTAAAGCTCGTGATACTTTGATGCCATAAGCGCCGCCCAGCCGACGAACATACACATCAATCCTAAAAAACATAAAATAAACTTCTGCGTATTAATTTATACATTATCATCTATTAGAATGTATATGCCCGGACCGCACAGAAGAGGAGGTACATAATTATGTGTACGTAAAATTCTAAAAATGCATTTTAAAGGTAGGTAAATAACAGTGTAAGAAAGATAATTTAACTTTTTGTAGCAGATTTCTACAATAAATACTAAAAGTGTTTAGGAAGGATCATCTCTCAATGCTTCAACCAAAATGACATATGGTTGACATACATAAAATTCATAACTATTGAGTATTAGTGTGTGTAGGTACCTGTTTTGATCAATATTTAAAGCACGAGACGTCATAACCTGCACAGCATCCATAAATTGTGTTGCAGCATGCACTTCCAATCCCTCCTCGATTGGCTTGGTTACACAAACTAAGTTTTCCATTGTAAAATGATACTGTGCATAAATAGTATTGCTTCCCTTTATCACTTTAAGTACATCATCACCCCTGGCCTTAGCATCGGTTGCCATCACCAACGTATTTCTTGCGGTGTCTTTTTTTGCGTCCTTGATGTCAATAACTGGTTTTCTGATTTTGCTGTAAGTTACTTTGACCAATTTGACAGCTCTTTGAGCTAGGGACCGCGTTTCAGCCACAAGTATGCCTACAGGCTGATTGAAATATTTTACCTCACCGTCACATAAAAGTTCTTCATTCGCGGAATATGCTATACTGTCTGCAGGAGTAAATGAATTAAGTCCAGGTATGTCCTTTGCTGAGTAAAACTGTATTACACCAGGTTGTTCCTAGAAATATAAAGAGGTAGGTAAGGTAGCTTAAACCCATTTTTCTTGATATCGAAACTCCTACTTCATTGTAATTAAATAACCAGTTACGTATAAATTAGTAATTGTTAAAATTATAATATAAATAATTATGTAGCAAATATGGAGTCATTTTCAATGGCAATAATGAACAAAAGAAAATAATGACAAATAAATTAATCTAGCAAATAATGATTGAGGCTGGCCTCATCAACTACTTGTAGTTGACGCGATAAAGGTCACAACTCAACAAAAGAACTGTCGCAGCCTGGGTTGATTTATCATAGCACAAAGTTATAAAATATTTGTTTTAAAACGTAAAAATAACTTACTAAAGCCTCAAGAGGATCTATGGAGACAATGGTCCCAGTAGCCTCGGTGCTTAGCACGAACGCAGCGAACACTTCTCGCGGTATTGATGGATGATCTTCGGTGTAAGGAGCTTCGCCTGAACATTGAATCTACGAATATGCATTATATTTTTAAAATATTAGTTGTTGATCGAATTAAATACAAGAAAAGAACATACGCATATACAAATCAACAATTATATTTATAATACGAATTTAAAAAGGTAATAAGCAATTGAGAGTAAAAAGAGAGAGAGAGAGAGATATAATAGCAAAGGCGACTGTAAAATGTGTCTGTGTTTGTACCCCATCCCATACCTTAGGTAAATAAAGATATAATGCGACATAAATGAAGGATATATTAATAAGAACTAAGTCAGAACTAAACTTTCTTTTCTATCAAACATTAGAAATTGGTGAGAAAGTTGTTAGAAAACGGGAGACAAAGTGAGATCTGCAAAAACCGTGCTTCATTTCATTCTTCATTCATTCTTCAAGGAATTTACCAATGCTTCCAGTTTCTGTATGGGTTGATTGAGAGGCCAAAGTGTGGGATTCGTATCGAATATCTGTCGAGCGTCCGAGACTGGCCGAGATTCGTGAAGTCTCGTCACTCCCGAACTATATCGTGAGCCGAGTTTACTTGAAGGACATAATGACAGTAGACCCTGCAAATGAACTCATTATGTACATTATAATAATAGAGGTCACAATAAAAGGGTTAGGTGTGCTATGTGAAACATAAAATGTAAACACAATGTTCATTGTTATATGACTAAATAAACACGAATAAAAATATATCTCACCTTGTAAAATAAATTTAAAGCCAGCTGTTTTCTATATGCCGCTGATGGTTCGGGAGGATTCTCCGTGACTACCAATTCATTTTTCAAACTTTCAATAGCCGATTGCAAAGTTTCGTTTGTAAATAGATCCTTTCCATGCAACCGCGTTTCCGTTGTCATTGCTCGAACGAATGATGGTGAGAGACCACCGAAGACTATTCTAGTTTCAATAACTCTTTTAGTTGTTCGATTCAATTTGTATAAAAACCCAGCGTTGACGATAGCGTGGGCATTCTGTGACCGCGGCATTATCTGAAAAGGTAGGTAAGGTATTTGTTACTTACCTACTGCATGTAAAAGTCCATCAGCAGAAATCCAATCTCATGATACAATATAAGAGAAGGTGAATCGATTTATAAAGATTTTCCCCTTTGCCGAAAACCTTTTTTAAACTTAGTTGATCGCAAATTATCCTTTATGGCAACTAATATAATGTATAATGTACCTTATATGTCACAATGTTATATTCTGAATTCAGTGGCGGCAGTAGTACGTTCAAAATTATCTTTCCATTCATATTTGTTTTTAAAAACTGCTGTAGAGTAAGAGTTTCTCTGTTACCAGAGACACTTACTGAAACAGACAAAACACTCAGTTTTTCTTGGATCGTAGTATTTATTGTTGGAACTGCAACCTTCTTGTACATACATACGTTAGACTTTAATAAAATATAGCAATACTAACTGGGACCCCAGCCCCTCCAGGGCCAACTTCAGCTGCGGATTACCGCAGCAAAAGTCTGGATGGGTAACAAATCAAAACTCCTCGATCCTTAAATGAAATTATTGTTATGTACATAGTTAAAAGAATAACAATAGCAAAACAATACATACAAATTGTCAGTGAAGCACCAACAGTTTCAAGAAGGAGAAAAATATCTGATGGAAACTCATTATGCTGGTGCTTAATCATCAAGTTACCAGCGATTGATCCCAACTGGAAATTACCAAAAAACATTATCCCAAAATAAGTTAATTGAAAGAAATAGGTATTACAAAGAGTAACATACAGTATAGAAAAACGAATGCTTCCTACCTAAACGGAAAGTAGCTTAAAATATTGAAGATGGCAAAATTTACTACTTTATGTTTTTAAATAAGAAAAACTGCATTCATATATTTTAAAAAAGAATTTGAATTTTGTTGTAAAATATTTAGGTATTTTTTTATCCTTAAATACAGTGTTCCTTTTTTTACAATAAAGTATTATTTGAGTTTTGCTTACTTCAATATTTGTTCATAATATGGTATTATACTATTGGTATTATATTATAGGCAACTACATTTACAAAAGAGAAATGAAAACATAAATAAATATAAACATAAATATTGCAGTTCATAAAAGTAGACCTATTATTGACTGATTCAGGTTCACTTACATTTCTTACAGGAATATGGGCGACTAATCTGAGATGATCGTAAAACTTCTGCAAGTATATAAAATATTCTTCCTTTGACATTTGTTGAAAAATATCCAACAGTTGAGATAGAGATGTATTTGCACCAATCACTAAATTTTGGTCTATTTGATAACCTTTCAGTTCAGTGACCTCACTAATGTCTATTAAGATTTGAGGATATTCGTCAATTGGGTAAGCTCCTGTAAAAAGAGATAAAAAACTTATAATCAATATGAATTTTATTTAATGTAAAAACATTTTTGTACTAAAAGTATGTTTACTAAATTGCTAGTAGATAAGTAACTTTTATTACCTTTTGCTGTATTTCCACAAACCAACATATAAGAGTCAGCAGACTCTTTGTTAAGAATAGTAAATATATCTACAATGGTATTTGCTCTAAACCATTTTTTTCCGTCTTTCAGCTGAATTTTAATATAGTTGAACAGTTTTAAGTCATCCTTCGACACAATACACCAATCGCCAGTTTCACATTCATTATTTTTCTCGCAATGCTTTCCAGTCTTTTTGCATATTGCCAGATCTTCTATGTCTGTTATTTTGCTTGACACAGGGGCATCTTTGGCGAATTTTTTGAACGCCTCCAAAATTGGTCTGTAACCAGTACATCTGCAGATGTTGCTGCCGAATGATTGTTCTATTTCAAGCATTGTAAGGTCTTTTTTACTGTGCAGGAGACTGTGACACAAAAAGTTACGTAGTTAATTAGTAATCTATTTTAATTAATTAAAAGTATCTTGCCACTATTATGACTGATATGAGTTTTTGTAGATAAGATAATTTGCGTTTCTGGTACTATGCGTCGGAAGGAGCGTAATGAACGTATGTCTGTAATTTTATAGTGTATTTTCTGGTGGCTTCATTTAACGACGCAAACCAGCAATTGGGAGCTACACACAGTAAAAAGACAGAAAATCCTTTATCAAAAATTTCCGATATCCCCTCACCTATACATGGCCATGATCCAACCAGGAGTGCAGTATCCGCATTGAGTGCCGTTGTGCTCGGCGAGGGTTTTCTGCAACACGCTGTAGCCTTCCAACTTGTTGCCAACCTTCTCTATTGTGGTGACCTCCCAGTCTTGGCATGACGTCACCGACACCAGACACTAATGGAAAATAAGAATTCAAATGGAAAGACAAAACATTTTTTGGCCGATTTTATGTATAGTGTTTGGTATATTTCGTTTACTGTAGACCACAGCGGCAAAAGGACAGATAGACCGTCTGATGGTCGCCTATATACCTACAACGTTTGGTAAACTGTCCAAAGATCACAAACTCATTGCATATGCCACCCGAACGACTACCGACACCCGACACCAGAACACATCGATACGAAAATTCGTATTCTGCTTCTTCGTCTTCTTCGCAGTAAACAGTCCAAAGAGCTACAAATAAATAGGTATCGCCAGTGGCTACAAGGGTACTAGTATTTTCAGATCCCTTAAACCACTGCCAGACATACCGAGTTGACAGCCATGGGGGCGACGCCGGGTCGTCTGACAGTGCTGACGATGCAGGCCCCGCAGCCCCCCTCGCGACACATGTACTTGGTTCCTCGCAGCTCCGCTGTGTCACGCAGGTAGTCCAGGAGCGTCACGCCTGAACTCACTTCGCAACCAACTGAAATACAGTTTGCTGTTATACAGGTGTACATTTATTTGTCACCTGCCTTAATCATTTAAAATCACATAGGATTTTTAATTAGACTCGTTTTTAATCGTTGTTTAATTATACGAAACTCATTATTTAATCAAATATCATTTTTATCGTAAAAATGATGTTGATGTACTTACAAAACTGTAGAAGCCAAGTCAAGTTTTGTACCTAGTTAATTTTGAAAAATATCCTGAGGATATAATAATCACGTCATTTCTTCATTCGAATTAAGTTGAAATTTTAACAAAATACCTGAGTGATCGACGCCATTAATTTTGAAATGTATCCGGTCCATCGCAAACTTAATTGCATCGTGCGCCATGACTGCTTGGTTTGGTTGTAAACGATTCACTCGTAGGTTCAGTGTATCTACACGTACTCTTTGGAGAAAGTCTGTGGTGTGAATGTAAAGATGTGAGCGATTACTGGATTGAGCTCCATCAACCAAAAATCCTTAAAGTTCGGATAGAGCGGAAAGCTATTAAAATCAAAAAATAAAAGAAATTCAATATGGAAGATGGTTTTAATTTGTTTTCGGCGTGGAATCATATACATATAGCCTAAAATCTTGTTATTTGTCGTCGAACACAGCTGCGGATGTCTGAAATTTCTAATTTCCAATTGTGACATTGACATGACATTTATTTCTTATTTTATTATTTTATTTTAATGATCGTACACAACTTGTGTAAAATTGACATTCTGTTTATATTTTGTTTAATTGACGATCACATTAACTTTGACCTTTTATGAAGTTAAACTATGTTCTAGTATTTGTAATGTGTGATAAATAAATCTAATCTAATCTATACAACACAAGAGCAACAGTTGGTAGTTGTAGAAACTACTTGCAACGCTCAACACTGACAGCTCGCCTCTCCAGTCACGTGACCACGGCCAGTGGAACCTGCTCGAAACATTGGGCAAGTTACTTTATAAAATAACACCAGGGGA
Source organism: Metalampra italica (assembly GCA_949699065.1). Classification (NCBI taxonomy): domain Eukaryota; kingdom Metazoa; phylum Arthropoda; class Insecta; order Lepidoptera; family Oecophoridae; genus Metalampra; species Metalampra italica. The sequence goes on from OX452985.1 coordinate 9,438,621, forward strand.
CGCCCAGCAACTTTGCACACGTTGAAAGTATATCCTATATATGCTAATCCAGGATTTAAGCTGTACCAGTTTCAACAAAATTCGTTTAGCAGAGCGTGATTGCGAAACAAACAAACATCCACATAATTATGGTGGGATATAATTATAGTGGAATTGGAGTAAGTGTAATGCGAAACGCGATATTATCGACGGTTTATGAATTTTCCTCGCTTTAATCCTAGGGAAGCATCAAAATTCTATTTTAAAATAATAATAAAAAACATCATTATAGGCCACCGCTTTAGACTCATGGTTGACCTCACTCAACTTATCAAGCTAAACTCAACTTAGCGTAGGAACTATTATCTAATCTGTGACTTAGCTATTAGAATAAAATTTCTTGTCGTGAAAAAAAAAACGTGGATTGTGTCTATTAAGTGTTTATTGCCGGCAGATATTTTTTATGGATAATTATAATTTATGAATATTATCTATGTTTTCTACATTATTTGATGTAAATTTTTTTACAGTCTGAATCGGTAAACTGTACCACCACCTGATAGTACCCGATCCTGAAACCATTGAACTGTTGCTTAAAATAAGGTGATGCACCAGAAACATACCATTCGACATAACTCGGAGAATTACTACCTTGAAGTGTCAGTGCGATAGGCTCTATCGAAGAACGGAAAATAATAAGAACATTTGCTATTGGCACCAATATAGGCGTTTTAAAAAAGAGGGGGATGTCAAGAGCGCCGAAGTATAATACCTATATAGGATGCATGAATACCTAAGTTAGTATTATAGACGCGAAAGTTTGCAAGGATTTTTGGATGTACTTAATGTTTGGATGTTTGTTACACTTTCGCGCAAAAACTACGGAACAGATTCCGAAGAAACTTTACAGTAATATAGAGTATACATCAGACACATAGGTAAGCGATTTTAGATACCTTGGGTAAAGCTGTTCCCGCATTAAAACCTTATTCACGCGAGCGAAGCCGCGGGAACCAGCTAGTAAACAATAATACCTTAAGTTAATCACCATTTGCAACTGCAAAGTCGCAGATAAAATAGACGGACTACGCTTTTTTTAAACATTTTTTGCTTTAAATCTCGATTGACTTAGTTAAAAGTGTCTCGGTCATCGTCCGGTCCCTTTCACTCCCGTGCCACTTACTATTTTTGTCTCACACAGTACATTGCGGTTGCAGCGCCACAAATCGCAAAAACGCCTGTGCTGGTGTTCCAATATTGGAACGCTGGCATTCGAATGGAAATAAAAGAAATGACGTGATTCAATAATAATAATAATAAATAATATTAACTAAATAAATTTCTTTATTAGGGCAAAAATAGGCCCATACAAAATAAAATACACAACACCATAAAAATTATTACGTACCTTCTTACATTTTAAGTGTAAAATTTTAAAAAACGTTTATAATATAATTCTTTAAAAATATTTAAATTCTTCAGTTTTCGTTGCAGTAGACATGCAAATGCTTTCTAATGTATATGGCCCATCTGAAAATATGAGAATATTAAGGTTAAAAGCTGGCTATGAATTGAATGTAATAACTAAATTGTTACGTTTTGTAAACCCCATTAATTTAACATACCAATTTGGAACCAGTTAGTTTTAGGAATACCGCTGTCAAGTCTCGCTGAAGCTATGGCTTCCCGTATGGCGAAAGGTATGACAACTGTCATACAAATTGGAGGTTCACCGACCGCTGTGAAAAAAGATGGCATTGTAAGATCTTCAATGTTTGTTAATCTGACTTGTAATTTAAAACATAAAAAATATGGGAGAAGGCTGTGGTCGTGATTTCTTTGAAGGGTATTGTCCGCAATGAGGAGATTATCAGAGGCGTAAGATCATCGACATAGCGAAAAGAATTAGCAAGCTGAAATGACAGTGAGCAGGTTACATTCCGTTGCAGAAACGACGACCGTTGTGGCATTTCGTGCTTTTATTTTGACCGTTGCTTTTCGTTGCTTACTCTTTTCCTTAAAAACCACGAAGAAAATTAGAATAAGGCTAGGTTTTAGGCTGCAGCGAGAAAAAACAGCTAGTAGTGAATAAATAATAATTTTCTACCTTTAGCTCCGAACATAGCGTCGTTGCTGTAGGATTTCTTTCTGAGGTACACTCTGAAGTCTTGCGGTATATCCCTGGCCTGTGGCACGTGGTACGTCCATGTCCGGTCAGTGAGCACTTCGCCAGTATCCTTCTCGTACACCAGATTTTCACAAGTCCAGTATCCTACTCCCATAATGAACGCACCTTCCACCTTTAAAAATTTTAAAGTACTCTACATTAGCCGGAAAATAAGTAATTTATATATATGTAATGTTCATAATGTAATGACTTTGTTAGCCAACAACTCGTTTGCAATTATTCCAAGCCGGTATCAGAAATAATTGACTATGTAAAAGTTGTGTTTCTGTGGCGAAGTGAACTATTCCACAGAGATTTACGCCCTGCCAGTCAAGACTTCCGGTGCCGAAACATGGACACTAACAACCTGATCCACAAAAATTTTCCTCAGTGAGCTATGCGGAGGACTACGGTTCCTTTGAAGGATATGATCTGCAATAAGCCAAAAAGATCACCGAAGGCTGATGCCGAAAGGATTAACAAGCTCTTAAGCTTGTTAATCCTTAATGCCACTTCTAGCAGGAGGCATGACACATCTGTCGCAGTACTGACCGTCATAAGGGAGGAGAGTTCTGGAGTGGAGACCGCGGATCGGTACGCGCAGGGTGATTCACCCGCCCCATCAGTTGGACCGACGACCTAAGGAGGCCGACAGCGGATAGATGCAAAAGACGGAGGACCCGGTGTGGTGGCTGAAGTTCATTGTGGAAGGCCTATGTCCAGAATTTACATCAAATGGCTGATATTATTGTAATGAATCTTACTGCAATACTCACTTGGCCGATATCTATTTCAGGGCTCACACTCCGACCTACATCCTGCAATAAATCAACTCGTAACATTTCAAATTCTCCTGTCAAAATATCAACTTCAACTTCAGCCAACGTGACACCGAAGATATCATATTCCTGAACATCGGTTGAATTGGTGAAACCGTGAGTTTGTAAGTCGACATCCATTTTAAATGCTGTTTGAATGAGTTCTTCCCATGTTGGATTAGTCAATTGACTTCTAATGGGCTCTAACCTTCTCAAGAGTTCTTCGCAGCATCTTTGAACCCCTACACCAATATTTTGAGATGTAAGACTTCCACCGGATATGAACCCGTTTGGATTGATCGTTGTGTTATTGCCTTTAATTTGAATTTTTTCCAGAGGTATCTTCAGTAAGTACGCGCATATTTGAGCTGCTTTTGTATTTACTCCTTGCCCCATTTCAATACCACTATGGGCTATGGCTACAGTTCCATCTCCGTGATAGACTGACATATTGATGTCAAAATATTGAGTACCCGCAGGTGTCCATCGTAGCAATGCGAACCTCAAACCACGTTTCTTCCATCTGTTTTCATTATTAAATTTGTCCACAGCAGCTCTCCTTTCTGTATATTGCGAACTAAGTTTTACCGTCTCAGTCATATCTCTGATATCCTTGTACTTCACATCGTTCAAATTCGCTAGACGAACTTCGAGTGGGTCTAAGGATAATTCGTAAGAAATTCGTTCCATTATCCATTCTACGATCGAAATATTTTCTAATGTACCTGTTAAAAATTAGTTGTCATTATACTAAAACTTGACCAAACAAATAATTTCAAATTATTTCGTAGTTTCATTACTTACCTGGAGCTCTCATGAACGTGTTACTGGCAGTGTCTGTGACAGTGTTAAAACATTTATAGTTCCATCTTGAGCTATCATAGCAGTTAGAGTATACACCGATACCTAAAACTGCCATCATTTCATTGACCTTGTAACCATTATCTTCGTATATATTGTAGTTCATATATTGGATTACTCCTGCACTATTCACCGCTACCTGTAAATTAAAAATTCAATTCTGATTGAATACTCACCATTATATCAAACAGCTATTATAACTTATAAAAAGCGGGTGAAACCGCAAGAAAGAGCTAAGTGTACTTAATAAAATACGTCTTGAGTCTTTTTAAAACTAGAGTTATCAGTCAATTGAATATATTTCAAATGCTGCTTCATTAAATTTTACCATTCCATCTTTGACATTCCGGGAAATGTATCTTACCTCAAAATCAGTTGAACAAGGGAATCTCTTTCCAACAGATCGCATGGTCGCTGTCAAAGACTGTATGAACCTGCAGGGTCTGTTTAGTTTCTTTGCAACTAGATTACATGCTACAGCCACTTGTGATACGCGTGATATTTTGATGCCATATGCGCCGCCAAGCCGACGAACATATACATCAATCCTAAAAACATTACATAATTATTGCATATCTTGCCACCTATTACATACCTAGATTCAAGACATCCATAAATAAGTTATGACATATAATTTTGGACTATGAAAAATAGCTTTATACGAGTATGATAACAAAACAAGGCAAACTGCGTCAAATCACTGGATGATTGCGTGAAATAAAAGAATTTCATACTAATTAAAAAGCGGTCAAAGCCTCAATAATTGAAATAATATTACAAAGAAAAAGGAAAATTTATGCTAGAGTGCAATAAATAGTATTAAATATACCCTTCTTAATAATGCCAAAATGACATGGCATAATTTTAAGGCTGGCACTAGGTTTTGTGACAAATACACCATTTGTGTTACTGTTGGATATAATTTGTTTAATATATAGGTACCTGTTTTGATCAATTTTTAAAGCACGAGAAGTCATAACCTGCACAGCATCCATACATTGAGTTGCAGCATGCACTTCCAATCCCTCCTCGATTGGCTTGGTTACGCAAACTAAATTTTCCATTGCAAAATGATACTGTGTATGAAAAGTATTACTTCCCTTTATCACTTTAAATACATCTCCGCCCCTGGCCGTAGCATCGATTGACATCACCAATGTATTTCTAGCGGTGTCTCTTTTTGCTTCCTTGATGTCAATAACTGGTTTTCTAATTCTCCTGTATGTTACTTTGACCAATTTGACAGCTCTTTCAGCGATAGACCTTGTTTCAGCCACAAGTATACCAACAGGCTGATTGAAATATTTTAATTCACCGTCACATAAAAGTTCCTCATTCGCGGAAAATAACAAACTGTCTGCAGGAGTAAATGAATTAAGTCCAGTAATGTCCTTTGCTGAGTAAAACTGTATTACACCAGGTTGTTTCTAGAAATATAAAAAAGTATTAAATAAGTAGCATAAAATAAAATCATCTTGATATCAAATTTCCTACGTGATAATTAGTTACTGTACAATATCAATTGTTAAAATTTTAATACGTAACGCAAAAAACTATTCATTTTAAAGCGCAAAAATAACTTACTAACGCCTCAAGAGGATCTATGGAGACAATGGTCCCAGTAGCCTCGGTGCTTAGCACGAACGCAGCGAACACTTCTCGCGGTATTGATGGATGATCTTCGGTGTAAGGAGCTTCGCCTGAACATTGAATCTAGGAATATGGTGTAGGTAGGTACATTTATTTTTTCTAATACAAAGTTGCAAATACTGCTTCGAGTCTAATTAAGAAATTACCAATGCTTCCAGTTTCGGTATAGGTTGATTGAGAGGCCAAAGTGCGGGATTCGTATCGAATATCTGTCGAGCGTCTGAGACTGGTCGGGATTCGTGAAGTCTCGTCACTCCCGAATTATATCGTGAGCCAAGTTTGCTTGAAGGACATAATGACAGCAGACCCTGCAAATTATATCGTTTTGTATATTATAATAATACTTTTAAGTTACAGGTGTGGGTTACAATAAGATGTAAAATGTCTCTCACCTTGTAAAATAAGTTTATAGCCAGCTGTTTTCTGTATGCAGCTGATGGTTCGGGAGGATTCTCCGTGACTACCAACTCACTCTTCAAATTTTCAATAGCCGATTGCAACGTTTCATTTGTAAATAGATCCTTTCCAAGCAAACGGGTTTCCGTTGTCGTTGCTCGAACGAATGTCGGTGAGAGACCACCGAAGACTATTCTGCTTTCTGTAACCCTTTTAGTGGTTCGATTCAATTTGTATAAAAACCCAGCGTTGACAATCGCGTGAGCGTTCTGTGACCGTGGCATTATCTGAAATCGTTTATTTGTTACAGTTAAAATCCATTAGCAAACAACCAATCTAATGGGAACCACATGTAAGGGAAAAGAACCTGGGATTCATCAACAGTTGTTGCAATAATATTACTGTATGTATTTACATCCCAATTATTAGACTTAGAACTAGTAGGTAGCTAGCTAGTTCTCAGGTGATCGCAAATTAATCCTCTATGGCAAGTAAATCTGTACTGTACCTTGTATGTCACAATGTTATACTCTGAGTTCAGTGGCGGCAGTAGCACATTCAATATGATCTTCCCTTTCATATCTGTTTTTAAAAACTGCTGCAGAGTCATAGTCTGTCTGATACCATAGTAACTTACTGAAACAGAATTATTATTCTTCGTCCACAGAATGTTTTGGTTGAATCCCAACTCGCTCGCTTCCCACCTCGGCCCCATGAGTACGAAAAAGTCTCAACTCACTCACCCTACCTTAAATCACTCAAAAAATTTACGTTTCTATTTTTGCATAAAACTGCAATCTAGCTTTACTAACCGCGACCCCGGCTCCGCCAGTATTTTTATAAGTACCTATAAATCGAATCTACTAGATGTATGAATAGTAGACCAATACATACAAATTGTCACTGAAGCGCCAACAGTCTCGAGGAGGAGGAAAATATCTGATGGAAACTCATTATGCTGATGCTTAATCATCAAATTACCAGCCATTGACCCCAACTGCAAATAACCAAAAATATTAACAAGGAATTTTTCAATTCACTGATACAAGTTATAGGTGTTATACAATTACAGGATGGAAGAATGATGTAGATAAAAGTACAGTGTGGCGACAAAGAAAAAAAAATACTCGTAGCAACACCAGTGTGACAGGTTGGTGTGACGACGAATCCGCTCTCAAACGAATACCTGAAGGGAAAGTACTAGGTACTAGGAAGTAAAATATTAAAGAATTTATTGAAAAGAAGACTTCACATTTAAAGTTAAACAATAAATCATTCAAAAATTAAAAAAATTGAAATCGTTTGTTATTTTATGTAGTTAATTAAATTATATGAAAAATCGAAGAAAGCTGTGTTTAATTTTTTCTAGTTAATATAGTGTTATTTGAGGAAAATTTTTTATATTCAAAATTTAAGGTACCTAACAATAATATTATGCCACTTTCTTTCCCTTGGTGTGGCGTTCGTTTTTCCATCCCTAATAGATTTTGACTGATTCAGGTTAACTTACATTTCTAACTGGAATATGGGCGACTAATCTGAGATGATCGTAAAACTTCTGCAAGTACGTAAAATATTCGTGCTTTGACATTTGTTGAAAAATATCCAACAGTTCAGAGAGAGATGCATTTGCACCAATCACTAGATTTTGGTCTATTAGATAACCCTTCAGTTCAATGACCTCACTAATGTCTATTAAGATTGGAGGATATTCGTTTATTGGATAAGCTCCTGTAAAAAAATATGAAAACAATAATAATTGAATTTAATTTGGGTATCGCAAAAAATTTTGTATTAGTATGTTCACTAAATTGTTAGCAATTTTGCTACCTTTTGCTGTATTTCCACAGACCAACATATAAGAGTCAGGATGCTCTTTGTAAAGAATAGTAAATATATCTACAATGCTATTTACTCTGAACCATTTCTTTCCATCTTTTAGTTGAATTTCAATAAAGTTGAACAGTTTTAAGTCATCCTTCGACACAACACACCAATCGCCAGTTTCGCATTTATTATTTTTCTCGCAATGCTTCCCAGTCTTCTTGCATATTGCCAGATCTTCTATATCTGTTATCTTGCTTGACGCAGGGGCATCTTTGGCGAATTTTTTGAACGCCTCCAAAATTGGTCTGTAACCAGTACATCTGCAGATGTTGCTCCCGAATGATTGTTCTATTTCAAGCATTGTAAGGTCTTTTTTACTGTGCAGGAGACTGTGAAACAAAAAGTTACGTCGTTGATTATAATATACTTGAATTAATTAAAAGTTTCTTGCCTTTAAAACATGTTTTTATGGTAAGTCAAAAGTTTGGTCGCTTTTATTATAACAGATATGAGTTTTTATAGATAAATTAATGCACGTATCTATGTCTGTGAATTGATCGTGTATTTTCTAGTGGCCTCATTTATCGATGCAAACCAGTTTGACCCAGACACAGTAAACAGACAATATCAGACAGAGCAATCGGAAGTTACGGTTGTTAATTCCAGTACCTATCTATAGTTCCGTTCAAAAATTTAATATCAATCCATTCTCTTATAAGAACATAGTCATCATCATTAGCCTGCACTACTCCACTGCTGGACATAGGCATAGAACATAGTCATTGACCTACTATTTCAACTAGATATCAAATTCCAGACAGTTTCTTGAAATCTCCGAAATTGCGCCGGTGTACATATTAAAGTACCTAATCGTATTCGCTCACACTTATAACTTTGTTTGTTTGTTTCTTTAATTTGTATTTCTGAAGTAATTATTGGTATTTTGGACCTCTAGTATTGCGAGCTCATTTAGTTGCAGTTTTTTCACTTTAGATTATGAATTAAGCTCTAAAATAGCATCATTGAACATAGCCCATTAATTATTGAACCACTATAATAATAATAAGCCTTTATTACTGTTTAAATGTTTACAATAATAGATATATGTATTTATAATTGTTTTTACCGACTGTGTTTATATTGATACACATATTTCATTTCTATATTATATAGACGATCGGTTTCTGTCAACAGTTTGTCCTTCGACAAAGGCCTCCTCTAAAGACTTCCATTTCTCTCTGTCCCTTGCTGTTCTCATCCACTCTGGACCAGCCACTTTTTTAAGGTCATCCTCCCAACGTTTCGTTTGTCTCCCTTTGCTTCTTTTCCCATTCCTGGGATACCACTCCGTTATTATTTTTGTCCATTTCTCTTTCGTCTCTCTCAGCATATGTCCTGTCCATCTCCATTTTAAAGTCTTACATACCTTTTTTACATCTTTAAATTTAGTTGTGTTCTTTATTTCTGCTAATCTTATTTTATCTTTTCTCTTGAAAAGAAAAGATTGAACCACTACTGAATAGCAAATAGCATACTGAATTTGACTAGATAGTGAAATTCAGTATGCTATTTCTACAATAGTCAATGTAGGCACAACAAAAAGTCTTCCGACAAAGATCTCCGATATCTCCTCACCTATACATGGCCATGATCCAACCAGGAGTGCAGTATCCGCATTGAGTGCCGTTATAGTCGGCGAGGGTTTTCTGCAACACGCTGTAGCCTTCCAACTTGTTGCCAACCTTCTCTATTGTGGTGACCTCCCAGTCCTGGCATGACGTCACCGATACCAGACACTGTTGGGAAACAAGACGTTAAATCTATTAGTAACCTAAATAGAAATACAATACAAAAAAAAAACGGACAAGTGCGAGTGGAACTCGCGCCCAGAGGATGACTTTCGGTTTGTACCAAGTTCAAGGGTCCTTAATCACCGCCAGTCTTACCGAGTTGACAGCCATGGGGGCGAAGCCGGGTCGTTTGACAGTGCTGACGATGCAGGCTCCGCAGCCCCCCTCTCGGCACATGTACTTGGTTCCTCGCAGCTCCGCTGTGTCACGCAAGTAGTCCAGAAGCGTCATGTCCGAACTTACTTCGCAACCAACTGAAACGCGTGTGTGATACGTTATAAGTATGAACACATCAGTTAAGTAACTTTTTCTCGCTGCCTGATCATTGCACTTCACTCTTTCGAACCTTTTTTTAACCTTTGTTGTCATCAATAATGTATAGGTATGTATTTATTATTATAACATAGTGTATGGAGTTTTTAAAATATTTTCATTTAACTGCACAACCTGCCTTTCTCTGGTATTCATTGTATCGGTTGTACCTTCTAAATCAACTTTTATTCAATGTTTTATTTTTTGTGCATAGAGTATTAAATTGAGTATTGAATTGAAATTGAATCACATGAGAACACACAAAAAAACGGAAACAACAACTACAATTTAGTAGTACCTGTTGTTTTTTGAAACGTAACAGAATACACGTAAACGGCTACCGGTAAAAGGAGACATTATACAGTTTATTTCGATGTAGGTAGTATACCCGCATCAACACCATCATATCAGCCTTTCGAGGTCTGTTGCTGGACATAGGCCTTCCTCAATGAACGCCGCCACACCCGGTCCTCCGTCCAGCCGCTCCCAGGAACCTTCTTCAGGGCGTCGGTCCACCCGGTGGAGGGATGTCCCACGCTGCGCGCACCGGACCGTGATCTCCACTCTCGAACTTGTCTGCCCCAACGGCCGTCGGTTCTGCGACGGATGTGAATATAAACACGGTTGCAATGAATTCGAGTCAAAGGATCTTTTTTCTACAAACCAGGTCACTTTCAGCCATTAGAATCTCCGTCTGGGTACGATTTGCTTCAGATCAGAATGGGGGCTGTCCGAAATACGGATGGAGGAGGTCCAGAGAGCCTAACTGATCAAGCAACCCGTTTTCACTGTCACGACACGACATTTCTTGAGTCGAACCAAACTAGAAATTTTTTAAATCTACCTGAGTGATCGACGCCGTTAATTTTGAAATATATCCGGTCCATGGCAGACTTTAATGCATCTTGCGCCATGACTGCTTGGTTTGGTTGTAAAATACTCACTGACTCGGACTCAATGACGTATAAGTCCAGTGTACCCCGCTCTTTGGAGAAAGGCTGCGGTCAATTGTAAAGAAGTGAGCGATTTAGTATCTAAACAACTTAATAGCCTATAACGACAAATTTGTAAGAATGTATGACTTATAAAACTCATACGGCAGAATTTTAAGTATTGTTTTACTTTTGTTTAGCAAGTAATAAGTAATCCCAATTTGATTACAAGAACCTGTATATTGTAACTCTTGGATAAATAAATAACGTAATATTGTAAACGATTATAAAGACTATGTATTAAGATTCTGGATAAATAAATAACGTAGTATTGTAAACGATTATAAAGACTATGTATTAAGATTCTGGATAAATAAATAACTTAATATTGTAAACGATTATAAAGACTATGTATTAAGATACTTTTATGCCAATGTATGTCAAAATTACACTGCTAAATAGTCTGAGCAAAACCTCTGATCCATGATAGCATTTCACAAGGGTATTTGAATTGCCATTACTTATTTATGCTATTAATAAGATTAGAAGATTATAGTGTTATAAAACCATAGTCCTAGAACATTATAAAACCGCAGTATGTGTAGTCGCAGTGAGTATACAGTAATATAAATGAAATTTATTTTAAAGTGTCTAGAACAATGTTTCTTTAAATATAAGATCATTTCAGACATTTTCCGTTTTTTGTAAGACTTATATAAGACTTATTATACTTACAAAATGAGTATCTAGAGCATTATCAGTTTTCTTTCACATTGGATGATTACATAACGTGATAATAATATTATACAATAAAAGTTTAAGAGATGATAGCGATATGGTTGTAGACAAAATAAATATCCCTAGCTATGTACAAAATGCTAGTTCGTAACAGCATAGTATCGACGCAGCATAACAATACCGGCCGGCCAATCACAGCGTAGTGCGCGCTTGTGCAGGTAACTTCAGTCCGTCCTGTGTAGCTACAAAAATATTAAAAAATATTTTGACATTCCATCGTTCTAGCCTTGTACCTCATCGATTCATATTCAATTTCAAAAAACATTAATAACCAGTCTCTACGTATAATTACAACCAAGCATCCTTTTAAGATACTTGAATCGAATTAGTGTCTAGTCTAATAATAAATAATCGGCTGAGCGCCGATTAGCCGACTAGTTCAGTAATAAAAAAGAAGCAAATAATTGTTAGCATCGTCCTTAATCTGTTACCGAGCGGCAGAAATACTTAATTATTTAAGTGAAATCTTGTTGGCGTCAGAATCATTAGTTTGTTTTGTCTGGCGAATTTAGTGCTTGCCTGTTAGCATCAAAAAAGGCCATAATAGTTCGCTTTGTGATACCAGCACCAAATTTTAATATGTTGTTATAGAATAGAATAGATTTATTTAGCACTCACAAGGCAACACCCATGGAGGACAACCCATGGTGACCCACCCACCGGTTGACTGCGCGCCTCGGTGTAGCAATGTGGCGCCAAAGGGATTTCAGCTCAGCAGCAGCAGGGTCTGCAGCGCTGGTTTTCAGTGGAGCCCCCGTGACGTACGTTGTTCTTTTTGTTCTACCAAACCGTCAGCCCTGAGAAGTGCCTGGATCCGGAGATTATGATGTCATCAAAATGGAGACCGCCGTATTTTGAAAATTGCGAACAATTCTGATTCTATGTCTATTACTTCCTCTGTGCCGTTGTGTGGGGCGTCAAATGTAAGGGAATGAAGGGTTCTTGCAAATACACAACATCAGCTGAGTAGTACAGTTACGAAAATATTTAAAATTATATAGAAATCATCTTCAATTTATTAATAAGCCAAAGTCCTGACATTATCGCCTGGCCAAAACCCTTGGACCTAGAAAGCTGAAATTTTCCACAGAGTTTCCTTTTATGGTGTACACAAGGAATAAGGAAGGATATTTTGAAATGCTTGAGGGTTCAAAGCTTGTATGGAAATATCATAATAAAATTATTAAATAGACATTTCGAATTGAAATTTAGTAGGAGTATTCCTAAAAGCAAATAAGTTACCTATTTCATGATTTTCTGGAAACCAACCCCTTAGAGGGTGAAATGGGGTAAATTTTAAATGCAAAGATTTCGATTTTACAAGATAGGAGGGAGGGGTAAGGGAAGTAGGGCAGGGAGGGGAAATAAGGCGGCAAAGAGGGTGGAGCGCAAGAAACTATTAAGTTTTGTAATTTATTTGTCGGATTATTGACAGAAAGGACGGAGACGAGGACGGGACGGGAATGGAAAGGAAAGGGATGGCGGGGGGGAGGCGCGGAGGGGGGGGGGCAGGATAGGAGGGAGGGTTGAGGGAAGTAGGTGACAGTGACTTTGTACGATTTGCACAATTCGGCCCAGGCCTACACTTTGACTACTTATTTGTGATGTATGAGCAGGGGGGTCATGACCCCTACCACGATGAGGTACCACACGCAGAGGGTGGCCGACCTGCCTGGAAGACCTGCTCGACGATCTGCGAGGCCACGAAGAGGTACACCACCGACGCTCCGAACAGTGTCATTGATGACTACCATGGATACCATTAAGTCCTTGGCATATTCCCATCTTATTCTTCTGGTTTCCCTCAGCCATAACACAGGACTCTCATTAAGGATTTCCATTAAGGTCTTGGACAGTGGTGTGTATGAGTTGCCTGCTGATTCAGGGTCCCACGAGCTCTACGTGCACGTAATCCGACGGGTGACCTACCTATTTCAATCACTTTCAGTCTATATCACATAGTACAGGGGAGTCTACGCCTGAAATTAGACAATACCAGTGTTAGAATAGAATAGAATTTATTTGACGTACACACTGACAACAAAATATAAACAAACAACAATTGCATATATAAATAAAACATAACAACAAGAAACATTTAGAATCATACTAGATGAGGTCGCCAAGTGAAGTGATGCAGGACGAGCCCCCACATAGGGTGAGACTGGCGGCGGCACCAGGATCCTCGCCTCGTGTTGCAGTATCAAGTCAAAATGGTCCCCAGCTCAGCTTTAGGTTGCAGCAAGAGCTGCAGCGCTGATTTTCAGTTAGGCCACGAAATAACGTAGGTACGGTGTTGTTGAGGCGTTATACTTGGTCTGTATTTATGCTTTCCTTTACACTCGGATGTTATTTCTTTTACTTACAGCGTAAAAAATAATATCATCGTTTTTATATACATTGGAAGTCGTCTAGACTTTTGTGTTTCTAATAAAGGTTTAAGTACAATAATCGTATTTGTTCAGGTACAGTTGCGCAAATGTTCTGTCTGATGCGATTACGACAATTGTACCGTCTTTGTCAAAGTAAATATATTGGACGAAGGTTATATCTCATATATACATAAGTGGACGGATAATTAGAAACAGGGCAAGATTTTCATACAATCGAGGTCACTTTGAAGCCAAGGGTCTCCAAGGATGGCATGATCTGATGACGGTCATCGAGAGAGGTAGATGAAGGACTTTTAGGTCGCTATAGACATCCAACTGATCAGATGAGCCGTCTGGAAGCAGCATCGTCATGATTCCTTAACTTTTAGATTTTCATACATTTTGATGACATTTTGCGGGTTTTTTTCTTCATCACGATGCTGCTTCCAAACAGCTTACCTGATCGGTTGGATATCTATAGCGATCTAAAAGTCCTTCATCTACTCTCTCGATGATCTTCATCAGATCATGTCCCGATCAATCTTTCATGGAGACCCATGGCTTCAAAGTGACCTCTATTGTATGAAAATCGTGCCATGTATCTAATTATCCGTCCACCTATGTATATACGTATAAAACTCGGGCGAGGCCGCGGGATAAAGATATCTACTTGGTAATACATTTTGAACATTGATACCTACTCCGTCTGCGCGGCAGCAATGCTCCATTAAATTTTGGAGGTCAATGTACAGCAAGATTCACGAGTGAACCAGTTTTGAAAAAAAAACATGACTCCAAAAACTAACTGCGGAGAATTCATTAAGATAAGAATAAGTAGATAGGTATATTGTTTAAGTAGGTAGGTATGTGAAACCTGTTTCTTGTCGTGAAAAAACTGTGTGTCTAGGAAGTTCGACACCGGCTGAGTGACATTAGTGCATACCTAATACCGTAGCTGGTTAAATCAGCCAGTAGATTGGACGGCTAGCCTGTTCAATAAATGCCGGCATAGCCCTTTGATGGCGGCAGACCTAAGCAGGCATGTGTTAGAGGGAGAAAGGGAGGTGGGGGGTGGTGGAGGCGGCAGATTTTTTGGTCCATCCATGCCAACCTGAACCAATACTATTATATATTCTGTGCCTGAACTAAACTAAGCACACATCTTATTTTCTTTTAGTTAAATGCGAACGTTGCATATAACGATATGGCTAGCCATTCATTCTATTGAATACCGGCATTCAATATACGGGCTAGGCGTTCATGTCACATTGCGTGCAGCAGCCATAAGGCTGTCACCCTGAAAATAAAGTTTTGTCCGATTGCCCGGTATAGACAAAATAATCACGTTTAACTAAACGAACCTATCTTATAACATTCGCAATGAAAACAATGAGTGCATTTGCTATGGCCACCATTTTAGGCGTTTTAAAAAGACAACATTAGTGAAACATTAGAATGGTGTCTCTATGTTTTGATCATTAGGCGTACGACATTAATATTGTATTGTTATTACATCATGTAAATTATTGCTAATTATAAATTATTTGTAGGTTACAAAATTACACACAAGATCATGCACATTAATATTAATTTCATTACAGTTAAGTTAATCCAAATTCTTAAAAGTTGTCAAGAATATTTATTAACAAATATAAAATTACACAAGGAACTTGATTAAAGTAGAACATAAAGATTTTTAAAAACTTAGTAGGTAGGTCATTAGGTAACAGGCACAAAGACGGTACCCTGTGCTGTTGGGTTGGTTGCTGTTTTTTCCCTAGGCTATACAGATTTGGAGACAGTGTCGTTTTCGAAAGAATTGACGTCAAAAAGAGAAAATTGTATTCCAACTTTGAATAAACGAATTTTGATTTTAATTACGGAAACCAGACGAAGTCACAGTTTACAATATCATGTTATAGGCTTATGATACTTACATTATTCTGTCAAGGTAAGTCGCTTGATGAAAGGTCGAAAGCTCTAGGGAGATAAAGGAAATAAAGAGGTAGGCAGGCATCCTGCAAAATTGGATTGGGCTGAATTACATTAGCTTCGGCCAGATCTTGCTTCGATCCCATTCCAAGATAGGATTGATTGATTGATGACTCCTGGACCTAGTAACTGTATACCTATGTGGGACATATTATTGCGACTTGCAATGAAAAGTGTCTGGATCGGGATTATTACAGAAGTGCGACCACGAGTGTGCGATGTACGATAGTGCGAGATGTCGTTTGTGCGAAGTATCGTTAGTGCGAAATACGAATGTGCGATGTACAATAGTGCGACATGTCATTTGTGCGA
Organism: Metalampra italica; assembly: GCA_949699065.1. NCBI lineage: Eukaryota > Metazoa > Arthropoda > Insecta > Lepidoptera > Oecophoridae > Metalampra > Metalampra italica. The sequence goes on from OX452985.1 coordinate 9,454,887, forward strand.
CGTATCGTTAGTGCGAAATACGAGTGTGCGATGTACGATAGTGCGACGTGTCCGATTTGTTTCATTCAAAACATGAATTTAATAAAAAGCTACAAGTGGTTTGAAACTTCTTCAAAATGTATGTTGTGTAGTAGGTACGAAAAAATAAAAAGGAATCGACCTTCAAAGTCTAGGTTTGAAGTTTTTTGCTACTGACAACATTTGGATCTTAGTATAGTAATCTCAATAAATGAAATTTTAAAAAGAGACTAAAAAGTGACTAAACCCTCCAACTTGTTTTTAATAGATTTGTTGAAGCAAGATGCAAGCCATTTCTTGCCTTTAAAATATGTTTGAAAACATGAGATAATAAATAACTGTATATACCTACGCCTACCATGAGTTGACCACGTCAATAAGATTCTGGCCTCTAACGTCCAGTTCCCACAACGTCCAATCCGCAAAGGTCCAAATCCCCTAACGTCCAATTCCCCAAACGTCCATTTTCGCTTTTCTTGCGAGTACGTAAAAAACTATCTATATCTCTCTGTCTTTCGTAATTAGTCGAAACGCGATAGCACTAAAATTATTTATCGTTTAAAATCTAATTCTAATCATTTAAAAAAAGTTAGTCTAGTAATCAATTTTTTACTAGATTGAATTAAATTTAGGTCTCCTTACAATGCTATAAAAAATATGTCAACTGACCGCCAACGCCCCAGCGTGTAGATGGCTTTATTCGTTTCAGGGGTATGAAGCTTGCTCCTTAATTGCATTTTGAAAATAGACAATATTATTGATTTTAGTCTACAATTCATGACGTGTATTTTCCGTAACTGACACCCTCATTCCACTTGCATTTATCGCGCAGTCGGCACTTTTACAAAAATAATTATTTTCGTTCCTTATAATGTTAATAGATAATCAAATTTCTAATCAAATTTTGGGTGGTGTCAAACCAATCCTCATCACAAGTTTGATACTCGGTGTCCACTACGATCTTGACATATCGAGTCGAATTACATGGATCACCAAATGTTACTGTGTGCTGGTCGCTGGTACAATTTCCTATTGGTTCTCAGCGTACTTGAGTGTGCCTATAATTATGAAATTATTTACAGTGTTAGGGTATTTATTTTATGTAATCGGTTCACTTTTCTTTAATGACAAACATTTATTGAATTACTTTCGTCTAGCATTACTCCCCGAAGGAGCACCTTGTATAAATTTAAAATTTGCTAGATTCTTCAAATTGTACGCAATATTTCTAATGTTTAGTACTACAATGTTCCGGTGTGTTGCAGTCAGTTTATTATGCTATGGAATAGAAATTCACTGTTTATCGATTGACTTTTTTTACTCAATAGTTAGTACTGGTGTAATCTATACGGCAATTGAAATGGGACATATTATGACCAATTTAACTTTTACTATATTGCATTTTCGTTTCAAAATTTTTACAATTACTATGAAAAGGATTGGCTTTAGACATAATCCACGAAATGGTCTTATTCGAAATAATTATGTGTTTATTTATAAACATATTCTCGAGAGTATGCATAATATTGAGCATGTATTTAAAGCTATGGTAAGTTTTTTTTTTTCATTTTCTTAATAGGTATTAATTTAAATTCTGATCCATAATTATTGTGACACAAGTAGAATCGAACCTCTTTTGTCGCGCGCGCGCTCCCTTTGGAGATCGCATCTTGCAAATTTAGTATGGGAAACGATGAAAAATTCTGTGTCAAAATCAGGGGGGGTGCGGACAAATGAAGCGGATTAGCGGGAGGAAGTTGCTCATACAAATTTATATGGAGTTTGAAAATGAGAATGTGTGAGTGAGTATCAATTTCGATATACATTTGGCACGATTTTGGCACCCCCTAAAATGATTTTGTTACTCCTCCATATGGGAGTAGCTTTTTATTAAATTCATGGTCTTACATAACCATAAAGTCAGTAAATAAAACAAAAGAAACTTAAGTACTTGTTGCTATGACAAGATGGACATTGCAATGCACCTTAACAAGCGGTACGTTCAGGAGGCTATTTAGGGCTGTCAGAAACCTGACGCACCAGGGAACCGATTTTTATTAACGCGATCGAACATCCCTGATGCACTGCAGTATCATGCAGGACTCGCTCACTGTATGTCGCCATATTATTGACAGGTCGCATTTTTCAACCGATTTTGACAAAAATTTGGCATAGGTATAAATTAATTAAGCCGACAAAATGAGCAGAATAAAATTTTGAAAAACATTTTTTTTAGAGTACCTACCACACTCGCAAAGTGGGAGTGAACTTTTTTTTCCTTGTGAATCCCATAGTGTGGGATATCGTTGGATAGGTCTTTCAAAAATATTGCTGGTGTGTGAAAACCATTTTTTCGATTTAGGGATCCGTTGGCGAAATATTAAGCTTTAAAGCGGTAATTTTTGTTAGAGTCACGTGTCCCCCCCCCTGCCAGCTAAACGGTTGCTTCTGGAAATGTGAAAAAATTCACGGCAGTAGCATATATAACATAGTTAAAAGGAAAATTATGACGGCTAAGTAGGTTCTATTAGTTTTTGAGTGACTTAAGAAAGTCGAAAATTTTAATTATGTTCATAAAACTGCATACGAAAAATGGGAAATAATTTTTTTTCGCGTGAATTCCATGGTGTGGGGTATCGTTGGATAGGTCTTTCAAAAATACTGCGGGTGTGTAAAAAACATTTTTCGATTCAGGGATCCGTTTGCGAAATATTAAGCTTTAAAAGCGTGCTAATTTTTGTCACATTAGTACTTAATCTGTCTCCAACTGCAAAATTGACTTCTGTTCGTTTCTTTTAGGTTTGGTTTATATGGGCTGGCGAGGTCTACTGTTCTCACGGAACTACTAGTACAAGAGTATTTCCGATAGATTCATATTCATAACATTCAGAAAAAAATACCCTGCCCTGTAACCTATTTTGGAAAGTTTCGTTAACGTTATTTAAGGTATTTTTTAAAATGAACTTTTTTAATTTCAGATGTGCGAACAATTTCTAAGCTGTATAATAAAAATTTTGTATTACCTCTACAATTCAATATATGCGTTGCTAAAAAAGGTAGGTAAGCCATGAGGTTCGCCATGCTACCTACCCACACGTCAACCGCCTATCCATCTTCAGCTCGAGGAGGGCGGCAGCAAGGGGAGGTGCTGCTGCAGCACCGCTAGGCTACTGGGGGGAGCAACTTCCAATAGCTTCCTCCGAGACAGGCCTCTGAAGAGCGACGCTCTGGAAGAAAGTCAAGACTCCTTGGAGTCATTCCATTATGCGCCTGGCATGGCCATCATGGGGTTTTATTGGGTGCGAGGCCTTCTCCCCCAGAAGGTGGGATATAAGACATTTCCCCACGTAAAAAAGGGGTTGGTAGTATGACAAATACAATTAAGACGCATAAATGGACCCGTTCTCAAAAGTCCCATTACTATTACACTACGGGCACTGTACTTGAACATTTTTGGATTATTTCCTGTAAATAACTTGTAACAATAATATGTTTTTTTTTCAGAATCCTTCAATGGGGTTCAATGTACTTGGACTGATACCGCTAGCAATCAACTTCATTTTCGCCGTATTACCTGTGGCGATGCTAGAACTTATCATAGGAGATATGGAAGAAGCGAAAATATATATCGCCAATCAACTCATTTTCACTACAGGTGCAATTTATTACTTTTCCACTCAGTTGATATACTTTCTATTTGTAAAGAAAGAACCTAACCAAATTAGGCTATACTAAAATTATCAGCGTCATTTATCAGTCTACGTCTCGCCCAATTCGCATCAAATTAAAATGTATACCTAATTTTCCACACAGCACATTACTAATCTTGTTATCACCGACGGCGAGCACGGGCTTTCTTTATCACATGCCTGATGATTTCGTTCTATCATCAATCTCTAAGTCTTGACTCTCCATCTAAGGTACCATCCCAGAATTAGTTGACGAACCGATGCATGCGTTCTTTTGCATTCATCTAACTTTAAACAATCAATCTTGTATTTCTTGTCTCTGTACCTAACAGCTGCGGATCCAGTATCTGTCAGTCATGACTGTTGACTGTATAATATACTTAGGAAATTAAATCATCAATATTGAGACCTTCCTGGTAGGAGAGAAACGTTATTTAAAGCTTAGTTGAGCTTTGTATATAAAATCACCATATGAATATTAACGAGAGGAGACGTTGTGTTCTTAACCTCCAAGCACCGATAGATACCATCTCATTATTACCTCCACGCAACGGCCAATACTTACACACGATGTGGATGTTACCTCCGCGCACTCTCCGATACTCACTCACGATGTTGATGTTACCTCCGCGCACCCGCCGATACTCACTCACGATGTTGATGTTACCTCCGCGCACCCGCCGATACTCACTAACGATGTTGATGTTACCTCGGGGCACCGATCGACATTCACTCACGATGTTGATGTGGCTTACAGATGAAAAGGAGCATGCCTATATACGGCAGCTGTTCAATTACATGCAGGGCAGACCACTACAGTACACGCTGTTTCGAGCCGCGCCGATGGATATGAGACTTGTGCTGGGCCTCGCGTCGTTCAAAATCTCGAACCTCATCGCCATGCTGCAGATTGGACATGCGCTTTAAAAAGTCAATACACGGAACTCTCAATAAATAGTCACTAGAAATTGTATTGACCTGAATCGCGGTGACCTTGTCGCCGCACAGGTGACGTAATGTAAAGCCACAAGTTAGTAATTAAAACAGCTTATGAGAAACAATGCAAAAAAAATTGTGTTTTGCAGCATATCTAATTGTAAAAGCTCTTAGACAAGCTGTAATTATAACAATAAGTGATATTATTATTATATTATATACATATTATTATTATATACATATTATTACATATATATTATATTATATATATATTATATACATTTCACAGGGCAGATATTAAGCAAATATTCTGTCCTAGTATACTATTATGTGAGTCGAGAAGATAAGCTAGAACTATGTGTGTAGATTGAGTCTCATTATTCCATAAATAACTTAAGGACAACAATTTCTAGTCTACTGTTTTTGGTAATTGCCCCATGATATTATAAAAAAATTATAATTGTAATAAATAAATCGAAATTAGCAAACTTGATTTAATAATGTAGAATTTTACCTTTCTAAACAAATAATACCAAATATCAGAGTTAATAAGTACTGACGTCTGTGTGCTGAACGCCTGTAGACTTCCTTGCATGAACTTTATTTACCTATATCACAATTGCCTTTGCGGTTAAAAGACTTCACGAAACACTGTTTTTTTACATAAATTGTCAAAGCTGTTTACTGTTACGGAGATGAAAGGCGTGTGAAACGCGGAAATTCAATAAATGTTTCAAAAAATTGATATTCATTCAATATGGTTCCAATTCCCACTTTTCCGGCCACTTTGTCGGCGGGTTCTAAACTAAGCTGCGAAAGGATAGACAGACAGACGGACAAACATGGCGAAAATATAAGGGTTCCTTGTTTTAAATTACTGCGGAACCCTAAAAACTAGATTACTATCTAAAATACCTCGCGGTGGCGGTGGCAGGGTGGCATCAGTATGTATGTATTTTTACTCTCCGCCATCCGGCCTTGCAATTCCATATATATTTAAGTTCCAACTGACCGCCATCGCTACCGCCAGCGTCAGCGCCATCAGTGTGTGCAGGACTTTATTAGTTTCAGGGGTATGAAGCTTGCTTCTTAATTGCATTTTTAAAGTAAACAACATTATTGATTCTATTCTACAATGACGTGTATTTTTTGTAACTATCACCATCATTCCATATTGCATTTATCGCGCAGTCGGTCGGTATTTTTATCAATAAATTATCCAATTGGTTCTCCAAAATGTTAATAGATAATCAAATTTCTAATCAAATTCTGGGTGGTGTCAAGCCAATCCTCATTACGAGTTTGATACATGGTGTCCACTATGATCTTGACATATCGAGTCGAATTACATGGATTACCAAATGTTACTGCGTGCTGGTCGCGGCTACAATTACCTATTTGTTTTCAGTTTATATTATGCATGTTCCTGTATTTATGAAAGTATTTACAGTGTTAGTTTATTTGTTTCATGTCACTGGTTCACTTTTCTTTAATGACAAACATTTATTGGATTACTTTCGACTATCATTACTCCCCGAAGGAGCACCTTGTATAAATTTAAAATTTGCGAGATTCTTTAAATTGTACGCAATGTTTCTACTGTTTAGTACTACAATGTTCCGAAGTCTTTTAGTTGGTTTATTTTGCTATGCTATAGAAAATCACTGTTATTCGATTGACGTTTTTTGCTCAATAATTAGTACTAGTGTAATCTATACGGCAATTGAAATGGGACATATTATGACCAATTTAACTTTTACTATATTGCATTTACGTTTCAAAATGTTTGCAATGACTATGAAAAGGATTGGCTTTAGACATGGTCCACGAAATGGTGTTATTCGAAATAATTATGTGTTTATATATAAACATGTTCTCGAGAGTATGACTAATATTGAGCATGTATTTAAAGCTGTGGTAAGATTTTTAATTTTATTTATTTATTTATAATTAAATAAAATAAAGTCATGTTAGTTACACCATTTTAACACCATATTAACTCAAGGACGGCCGAACGGAAGAGGGCAACTTTTTACCACGGTAAACTGTTCCCGCGGGAATAACTCATCGCACGCTGGCGAAGCGACCCCGGATACCCGTTTGATTCTGAATAAGGTTAGGCTTCTATCGAACAACGAACTCTCTACGTCCATTTGAATATTCAATTCTTCAGTTACCCAAGTACTTGTAGTGAGTCACTCTGACTAGAGCGACACCCACCACTAAGTGTAACCGGGGGACAAAAGATGGACAGATGACGTTCATGTGATCTCTCACAAATCCATAACAATTCTGCCAAAACAAAGGCCGAGGGGCTCAGCAACACCATATCATCAGCATTCAGGATAGGTGATATATTTTTTAATTGTTTTGTCATCTATTATTTTATTTCAGCATCTGACTTTAATTATACAGCAATAAGTTATTTCATTTCATTTCCATTCATTTATTTATTCGTTACAACAATAGTTGTGTAGAATTATTGTATAAGTACAACCTTGCATGTATAAACATATATACATATTGGTATAATATTAAGACAATATTATTAGGTATAGTTAGGTAGAGCTCGTTCAGAGTCTGTCGTCATAAATAACCTATTACGAGTATTTCCGTTATAGTCATTTTGATAGCATTCAGAAAATGATACCTGAATTTTTCTGGAAGTTTCTTCACCTTTATTTAATGACTTAAATTTTAATTTCAGATGTGCGAACAATTATTAAGCTGTGTGATAAAAACTTTATATCAGCTTTACAATTCAATACATGACTTGCTAAGAAAGGTAGGTAAACAGTGAGTTTGGCCAAAGCTAACCCTACCCACATCTCAACCGCCAAGGTATCCATTTTTATGCGACCCCGTGGAGACCGGCAGCAAGGGGTGGCTTCGTGCTGCTGCAGCACCGACAGGGTAGAAACCTGCAACAGCTCCCTCCGTGGCGGGCTTCTGAAAAGCGATGCTCTGGGGGCAAGTCAAGACTCATTGGGGTAACTTCATTAATGCGCCTGGCATGGCCACCATGGGATTTTATTGGGTGCGAGGCCTTCTTCCCCAGAAGGTCGGAAGGTCCCCACTTAAAAAAGGGGTAGGTATTACAAATACAATTAAGACGCATAAATGGTCCCCTTCTCGATAAGCCCCATTACTATTACACTACGGTCACTGTACGTAAACATTTTTGGGTTATTTCCTGTAAATAACTTGTAACAATATAATGTTTATTTTCAGAAAACTTCAATGGGGTTCAATATACTTGGACTGATACCGCTAGCAATTAATTTCATTTTCACCGTATTACCTGTGGCGATGCTAGAACTTATCATAGGAGATATGGAAGAAGCGAAAATATATATCGCCAATCAACTCATTTTCACTACAGGTACTTAGTAGACGAACCGATGCATATGTTCTTTTGCATTCATCTAACTTTAATCAATCCATCGCGAATCTTTCATGTCTCTGTACCTTACAGCTGCTGCGGATCGATGTTCCAAGTTCATGCCTGTTGACTGTATAATATATTTGAAAATTGAGATAAGATAATATTTATTGTATTAATTGTGGTTTACATAATTGTAGGTCTTACAGAATTATTAATGTCCTTACAATCTAACCTTTTGGGCATACAATAGATAAAGTACATTAGGTATACAATTTATTCAATGCCAATAATATTCAATATTTAAAATTAAGTACATTATGAATAGTTGGGTGTTTAAGTTTTATTAATATGTCAATTTTCGAAAGTAAATGTCAAATAATTTTATAACTTTATATTATTATCATCAATATTGAGACCTTCCTAGTAGGAAATAAATCTTATTTAAAGCTTAGTTGAACTTTGTACATAAAATCGCCATATAAATACACTACGATAAAATCGCCATATGAATACACAACGACGTTCTGTTACTTACCGACGATATGTTACCTCCGCGCACCGGCCATATTCACTCACGATGTTGATGTTACCTACGCGCACTCGCCGATACTCACTCACGACGTTGATGTTACCTCCGCGCACCCGCCGATACTCACTCACGATGTTGATGTTACCTCCGCGCGCCCGCCGATACTCACTCACGATGTTGATGTTACCTCCGCGCACCCGCCGATACTCACTCACGATGTTGATGTTACCTCCGCGCGTCCGCCGATACTCACTCACGATGTTGATCTTACCTCCGTGCGCCCGCCGATACTCACACACGATGTTGATGTTACCTCCGCGCACCAACCGATACTCACTCACGATGTTGATGTTACCCCAGCGCACCCGCCGATACTCACTCACGACGTTGATGTGGCTTACAGATGAAAAGGAGCATGCCTATATACGGCAGCTGTTGCATTACATGCAGGGCAGACCACTACAGTACACGCTGTTCCGTGCCGCGCCGATGGATCTGAGACTAGTGCTTGGCCTCGCGTCGTTTATAGTCTCGAACCTCATCGCCATGCTGCAGATTGGACATGCGTTTTAAAAAGTCAATACCTTGTCGCCGCACAGGTGACGTAATGTAAAGCCACAAATTAGTAATTAAAACAGCTTATGAGAAACAATGCAAAAAAATTGTGTGTTTGCAGCATATCTAATTGCAAAAACTCTTAGACAAGCTGTAACAGGGCAGATATTAAACAAAAATTCTGTTCTGCTACCCTAAAGTGAGTCGAGAAGATAAGCTAGATCTATGTGTGTAGATCGAGTCTCATTATTCCTTAAATAACTTAAGGACAACAATTTCTAGTCTACTGTTTTTGGTAATTGTTCCATAATATTATAAAGAAATTATAATTGTAATAAAAAAATCGAAAATGTATAACCAATTTTAATTAGCAAACTTGATTAATAATATAGAATTTTGAGATGTTTGCACGTGTACAAATATGTACCTTTCTAAACAAATAATAAGTACCAAATATCAGTTAGTAAGAACTGACTACTGAGTGCTGAACGCTTGTAGGCTTGCTTGCTTTTTATTTTTACTTTAATTATCTATAGGGATTGCTGTAAAGTCTGTAGACTCACAAACTGATACATTTGTTAATTATCTTTAAAGCCTTTGCTTTTATAAAACTTCACGAAACACTGTTTTTTTTGTTAAAAAATTGTCAAAGCTGTTTACTGTTCAACGGAGATGATTTAAATAAATGTGTGTGAAACGTGGAGATTCAATAAATGTTTTAAAATAATAAAAAAATTGGTATTCATTCAATATCGTTCCGATTCTAAATTAAAGTAAAGACAATTATGGTAAAGCACGCTTAAGGTAAAAACCGGCCAAGTGCGTGTCGGGTCACGCGCAGTATAGGGTTCCTTAGTCTAGTTCAACAACGAACCGCAACTAAAACAAGCGTATGTAGTCACAAAATATATAATGGGGTAGTCTCGTTCAGCTTGTACAGTTCTATGAATTTATGTCCCTTTTTTGTACTGTTATAAGTTGGTCGACCGGTCGAGTTGAAAGACCTATCCAACGATACCCTATAAGGGATACAAGAAAAAAAAACACCCTCACTTTAAGGGTATGGGACGTACTCTAAAATAATATTTTTTCAAGATTTTATTGTCGGCGTGATTATTATACACCCATAAAAAATTTTTTTTAGAGTAATCGATGCCAAATTACAGCTTTCTAGTACTAATAGTCTCTAAACTAAGCCGCGGATGGACAGACAGACGGAAGAACACGGCGAAACTTTATGGGTTCCTTGTTTTTACGACGGAACCCTAAAAATTAGATTTCTATCCAAAATACCTGGCGGTGGCGGTGGCAGGGTGGCATCAGTATGTCCGCGGGAAAAAAAATTACTTTCCGCCATCCGCCCTTGCAATCTCAACAATTAAGTTAACTGACCGCCATCGCTACCGTCAGCAGCAGCGCCATCAGTGTGTGCAGGACTTTATTTGTTTCAGAGGTATGAAACTCTCTTTCTAATTGCATTTTTAAAATAGACAATATTATTGATTTTACTCTACAATTAATGACGTGTATTTTCCGTAACTGTCATTCTCATTCCACATTGAGATTATCGCGCAGTCGGTATTTTCACTTAGCATTTATCTTCGTTCTCCAAAATGTTAATAGATAATCAAATTTCCGAACAAATTCTTGGTGGTGTCAAACCAATTTTCATTATAAGATTGATACTTGGTGTCTACTATGATCTTCACTTAACTAGTCGAATTACATGGATTACCAAATGTTACTGTGTGCTGGTCGCTGCTACAATTACCTATTTGTTTTCAGCGTACATGCATTTTCACATATTGGCGAAAGTCTCAACAGTTTTATTGTATTTGTCTCATGTCGTCGGTTCACATTTCTTTAATTACAAACAATTGTTGGATTACTTTCGTCTAGCATTACTACCCGAAGGAGCACCTTGTTTAAACTTAAAATTTGCTAGATTATTTAAATTTATGGCAATGTTTCTAACGTTAAGTAGTATATTGCACAGATGTTTATTAATTGGCTTAATTTTCTATAAAATAGACAGTCGTTTACTTTCTATAGAATTCTTATACAAAATGATTGGTACGCATGCAATCTTCACGGCAATTGAAATGGGACAAGTTATGGCCAATTTGACTTTTACTGTATTGTATTTTCGTTTCAAAATGTTTACATTGACTATGAAGAGGATTGGCTTCAGATATACACCACAAAATGGTTTTATTCGCAATAACTACGTGTTTATTTATGAAAATGTTCATGAAAGTATAAAAAATATTGAGCGTGTGTCTAAAATTGTTGTAAGTTTTTTTTTCGGTTTATAATTACCTAATTAGATATTCGATACAATAATGATTATATTAACTGTAGTACATACTATAAAACTGGCAGTTAAAGGAAGAACTACAGACTGAAGTAATTTAGATGATTTCTTATAAACAACATTTTCATTTCAGATGTGCAACCAATTTTTAAGCTGTATGATTAAAATTTTCACTTATCTCTACAATTCAATTACTCACTTTGTAGAAAAGGTAGGTTACCGATGAGGTTGGCCAATGTTAACCCTACCCACACAGGGGATTGGTATGAAAATGTAATATATTCTCCTTCGCATGTGAAGCTGGGCATCAAATTCTCAGTGTCACTGGAAATAATAAATTGACACAAGCATACATCAAAATCCGTCAATACACATTATGACTTAGGAGAAATCACTACTTTACGACGACTATTTTATTCAAATATTATTCGTTCCTTTCCTATAGAAAACATGTAGCAATGTTTTTATTTTCAGAATACTTTATCAGATTTCCATGGTTGGGGACTTGGTCTTCTACCGATAGCTCTTAATCTCATTATCGCCATACAGCCCTTGGTGATGCTTGAACTTATCCTCGAAGATATGGAAAAAGCGAAGATATACATCGCCAATCAACTTATTTTTACTACAGGTACTTTGTTATTTTGATATCCACATGATATATTTTGTTATCTAAAACTTTATTGCACGCAATTGTACGCACCTACAAGAGGCGAACTGAATGCCAATGACATCAATTCTATACTTAATTTGGAACCACCCTAATTAATAGTTTAGTGGGATTACATTAATTTTATTATCAGATTCTATCAGTCTTGCTAGACATAGGCCTCTACTAATTCATGCCACTAAACCCAAACATACGTCTTAGGTAGGTTTTGGCCACTTCTGTTTTTGTTTATATTTTTTACCGTCGGTACTCACTCACGATGTTGATGTTACCTCGGCGCGCCGAACGACACTCACTCACGATGTTGATGTGGCTTACAGACGAAAGGGAGCGTGCAAACATACGGCAGCTGATGCACTACATGCAGGGCAGACCGCTACAGTACACGTTGTTTCGCGCCGCACCGATGGATATAAGGCTTGTGCTAGGCTTCGCGTCGCTGACTGTCTCGAACCTCATTGCCATGCTGCAGATTCGTCATACGTTCTAAAAAGCCAGTGCACAGAACTCACGATAAATGGGGACTAGAAATCGTATACCAGCGGTGACCAGTCTGTAATTAAAACAGCTTAAGAGAAACAACGTCCAAAAATGTGTTGTTGCAGCATATTATCTTACTGCAAAAACTCTGAGACAACCTGTAATTATATCATTAAGTGCTGACATGGAAAACATTTCACCAGGATTTATCAAACTGCATGCTAATATTGTTATATCTTTGTGTGAGAAAAATAAATAAAATTTGAATTGAATTTGAAAATTTGAATGAGGAAGATTTTGAAGCAAAAATACACGTTTTCACACACACTGACTTCTCTCCACTCACACCAGGGCACTTCATTATTGGCAAGCTGTTAATATCTGTACTAGCTCTGTGTTTCGAGGACGTCAACCCACATTGAACCGATTTCAAAGAATCGAACAAATGCGGCAGCACTTTTGGAAGCGCTGACAAAATGAATATCTAACAGAGCTAGAACAGCGCTCCAAATAGAGAATTCGCACCCCAGACGTCTGAACGATCCAGTCATGGTGAATGAGGAGAACCTGACGTGTGTGGGCAGAGCCAACAAGCTGCACGCAGGAAAGGGCGGAGTACCGCAAGTGCCTGACATGCTAAGCTAACCACTGAGGGACTCAATAGGCAAGCTGTCAGCCGCAATTGATTGCTACCTACATAGAATTTTTGATAGCTTACAAGGATCTTCAAGATGTCGACGCCTGCGCTGGATACATCCCTCGGAGAGGTCAGCTGCGACACTGTCTTCATCTCATTTAGTCAATCATGGCGCTTTCATGATCCGTGTACTACCTATCTAAAATCTGTACATAAAGTTGCTACATTTAACTTATTGCTGCTTATAACTACCTAAATTACATTTCAATTCCTACGGGTTTTTCTCAGTAAGGCCCAATCGATACTATGCTTTATGTCAAAATTTGTATTACCATAAAAAGTCTTGTGGCGGTGACAGGGTGGCAATAGTGTGTTCATGGTCAAAACTTTTATTCTCCGCATCCCGCCCCTGTGTGGGGTCGTCTTTACAATCCCATATATATACAATTACGTCAACTGGCAGCCAACGCAACTTTATTGGTTTTAAGGGCATAACGCTTGCTTCTTAATTGCATTTTAAAAATAACTATATTATTATTGATTAAATGACGTGTATTTTCTGTAAATGTCACCCTCATTCCATATTGCATTTACCGCGCAGTCGGTACTATTATTAAACTTATCTTCGTTCTTCAAAATGTTAATAGATAATCAAATTTCTAAACAAATTCTTGATGGTGTCAAACCAATCTTGATAATAAGATTGATACTTGGTGTCCACTATGATCTTAACATATCTAGTCGCATTACATGGATTACCAAATTATACTGTGTGCTGGTCGCTGCTACAATTACCTATTTATTCACCGCGTACTTGAATTTACACGCATTGATGAAAATTTCAACAGTTTTAGTGTATTTGTCTCATGTCGTCGGTTCACTTTTCTTTAATTACAAACATTTGTTAGCTTACTTTCGTCTAGCATTACTACCTGAAGGAGCACCTTGTATAAATTTAAAATTTGCTATTCTGTTCAAATGGTTTGCAATTTTGCTAATGTTAAGTATTTTATTGAACAGATGTTTATTAATTGGCTTAATTTACAACAGAATGGACAGTCGATTATATTCGATAGGACTCTTATACCAAATGATTGGTAGTAATTTAATCTACACGGCGATTGAAATGGAACATATTATGGCCAATTTAGTTTTTACGATATTGTATTTTCGTTTCAAAATGTTTACAATTTGTATGAAAACGATTGGACTTAGATATGCACCACGAAATGGTTTTATTCGCAATAACTACGTGTTTATTTATGAAAATGTTTATGAGAGTATACGATACATTGAGCGTGTGTCTAAAGCTGTGGTAAGTTTTGATCAGTTCATAATATTATTAAGCACAACTTAATCCTCACACCGAGGCAAATACGTAAATATTCCACAACTCCTTTACGGTTTGGTGGACTTCACAGGCATCTCACAGAACATATTTTGAAGAAACATGTTTCTCCTTTCTATAGAGGTTTTATTTAAAAAATTCTAATAGAAAAGTTTGTTTATTCCTAAATAAAATAAATAAATTTATTATTATTACGTTAGTAGTAGGTAGATTATTTCTTTTAAATGACATTTTAATTTCAGATGTGCAGTCAATTTTTAAGCTGTATGATCAAAATACTATTTTATCTCTACAATGCATTAAGTGCCTTACTAGAAAAGGTAGGTTAGTGATGAGGTGGTCCAATGTTAACCTTACTCAAGTATCCACACAGTAGGGAATTGGTATGAAAATATAATAATGTTACAATTACTAAATACATACATTACATATAAAAACATTTTTTTAAAATATTTATTTAAGGTCGCTTCAACAACTGAGGTCATTAGAGACCACGTTAACATTAAATGGAACTGTATAGGTTGGTTAATTTCAGGAATTTAATCGTTTCGCGGTAACCTTTTTGATTCAAACACTCATTTAGACTATTAGCCAATCTACACGAGTTCCTAGGAGATTACCAAGGAGAAATTACTACTTTACGATGACTATTTTACTTCAAATATTTTTTTTATTTTTTTTATTTTACTCTCAATATACATATTATCATAGACAGTCTGTACGTTTATGAGTGTGTGTGCGTGTGTGTGTGTGCATGTATATGTGTGAGTGTTTGTGGTGATGTTATACGTATGTTATTTAAGATTATAATATATTATATATTTATTTTATTACATGTTTTATTACATTTTTAGTTTATGTCCAATAGAAAACATGTCGGCAGCAATGTTTTTATTTCCAGAAAATGTTAATAGATTTCAATGGATTATTGCTTGGTCTGCTACCGCTAGCACTTAACCTCATTGTCGCCATACAGCCCGTGGCGGTGTTAGAACTTATCCTTGAAGATATGGAAAAGGCGAAGATTTATATCGCCAATCAACTCATTTTCACTACAGGTAATTTTATATTTTTATATTTAGGTACTTGACATAGTTTATACTGCATAATTTGAAAATTAGGGTGGTTTCATTCATATTAGTCTGATTACATTAATTTTATTAATAAAGTATGGCAGTCTATTGCTGGACATAGGCCTCTACATTTTCGTCACTGAACCCAATCAAACGCCTTAAATAGGTTTTAGCCACTTACATTTTTCTACACCCATTTTACACTCTCCATACTCAGTCAAGATGTTGATATTACCTCCACGTAATATATATATACTCATTCACGCACGATATTGATATTATACCTCCGCGCATCAACAAATACTCACTCAGATGTTGATGTTACCCCCGCTCACTGACCGATACTCACTCACGATGTTGATGTTACCCCCGCTCACTGACCGATACTCACTCACGATGTTGATGTTACCCCCGCTCACTGACCGATACTCACTCACGATGTTAATGTTACCCCCGCTCACTGACCGATACTCACTCACGATGTTGATGTTACCCCCGCTCACTGGCCGATACTCACTCACGATGTTGATGTTACCCCCGCTCATCTGACCGATACTCACTCAGATGTTGATGTTACCCCCGCTCACTGGCCGATACTCAATCACGATGTTAATGTTACCCCCGCTCACTGACCGATACTCACTCACGATGTTAATGTTACCCCCGCTCACTGACCGATACTCACTCACGATGTTAATGTTACCCCCGCTCACTGACCGATACTCACTCACGATGTTAATGTTACCCCCGCTCACTGACCGATACTCACTCACGATGTTGATGTTACCCCCGCTCACTGGCCGATACTCACCCACGATGTTGATATGGCTTACAGACGAAAGGGAGCATTCAAACATACGGCAGCTGTTGCATTACATGCAGGGCAGACTGCCACAGTATACTCTGTTTCGAGTCGCGCCATTGGATATGAGACTTGTGCTGGGCCTTGCGTCGCTCACCGTCTCGAACCTCATTGCCATGCTGCAGATCGGACAGGCCTTGTAAAATAGAAGTCACAATAAATAGGCACTAGAAGTACACGTTTTACTAAGAATTGTTATGCGATGTGCAAATTGATTTATAATAAGCTACCCTCATATTTACAGGATCTACCTGCCACTAAATTTAAGAGTTCGTTATTTAATTTTCTAATAGACAATGTGTTTTACTCAGTCGATGACTTTTTAAATTATAAATTTAGATGACATTACTAATAATATTGTACAATCTTGGACATGATGTAAATTCTATTAATGTACTTCCTATTTTAATTTTGCATGCCATAAATATGGTAAAACATGTAGAACTTTTATAATTGTGAGACATCTTCAAAAATACCATGTTTTCCGCAAATAAATATTACTTACTTACTTACTTACTTACTTACTTACTTACTTACTAGAAATAGCATGTCGACTCACAAATAGAACCTCCTCCTTTTTTGAAAGTCGGTAATAATGTGTGTATACTTACCCAGTGTACTCAATTATGCAATAAAACACTTTGAAGTACAATGCCGCCGTTTTTCGTTATTGAAATATGACCATAGCAACCCCTTTGTAAACCGATTTGCATTACACGGCCAAAATACGAACAGCGGCATCTGGCCCAACAATCCCGGTTCGTGACTGTACCTAACTAATAAATATTTTTATTATTATTGTCACTGTCATTGTACTTGTCACGCTGTGGTGGTATGTATCAATAAATGATAGACAGACCCACCCGATGAGTTTAAAGGGTATCCCAGACACACGCGGCCTGCGGTGGCGGTGGCGGTGGCTGCCTTGCAATGTATGTGAGACTTCAAACACGCGCGGCCTTAATTTACGTACTGAGGCTGCGGCCTGCGGTAGGCCGCCACCGCAATCCGCATGTGTCTGGGATACGCTTAATAAATATCGTCAGTATTGTACTTAATTTGAAAAATCTTATAAGTAAGTAGGTACTAATTTTTATTAATATTTAAAATTTAAAAAGCAACTTGAAAAAAAATTAATTACCTACTAGATTTTTTCAAAGAAGCGACGATATTGTAAAGTTGGTATGTCATTCATTACCCTATCATGAAAGGCCTTGATAAACTAGTGAGTATTTATGTGTTTGAATTACAATCTAAAAATATCATATTATTCTCGATTGTCGACCAGGAACTATTGAAATGAGTTCACATCACGATTTCAATTAATAAAAATGTCGATATAACTTCTTTGTTACTTTAAAGTTCAAACTCTCGGTACTTACTAGGTGTGGACATAGTTCTGGACCTCCTCCATTCGACTCTCTGGGTGGCCATCATCAGATCACACGGCGATCAATCCCTGGCGGAGGACCAAGTTTTCAAAGTTACCACATGTGTATGAAAATGTTGCTTTAAATCCCAACTTTATATCGGCAATGTACAGTAAGGTTCATGAGTGCAGTAGCACGCTATGAATCATTTCTTTTGTACAACCGTGCGCACGACAACCCGAAAAACAATTAGATATAACTGGCCTACTCCCAAGTCAATAGTGAGTCTTAAACCTTACTATCATTCAATTATGTCATCAAGTCTCGTAATATCCAGGAATATATTAGTGGCTATGTGCGTGTGTGGGTACAGGATATAAGAGAAAGTCGTAAATGAATGGTCTCTCAATCAATTGAGTTGCGAAACTGCTACCGCACTTAAGAACCTTGACTGTACCTATAGTTTTCGATTATTCAATGTAAGGGAGTGACAAACTAATAGATTTTCTGAGTAGCGTATATCACCGTATATTTTTCACTTGGTTTCTTAATAAGACCACCAGCTAAATAAAAAGCTAGGCTGTGCTCAGCTGCACACAGCGGGCAGAAAACAATTCATATTGACTCACTTCCGTAGAACAAAGCCTGCTGTATACCATTTCCGGTTCTCGATATCAATTTGCAGTGACATCCGGTTTTTCTTTTACCAAGAATTAATTCTCATATACACCGATATCGGTTCTAAAACAATATGCGCTATTCATTGCCTGTACATTTCGGAAATTTTATAAAGGCTTCCTTTTAAAGCAGCAATGTACCCAATGCGCAAGGTAATACCTTTCACACAGGATAGTGATGTTTGGGGCAGCACTAAATCAATGGATTCAGCATGTACGGTTGTATGTTAGTTATATTTGGTATTTATGTACTTACAGGATGCTCCAATTGATCACACCCGCATTTAGTACCGTTTCGTATCAGTGATTGGTAACTAGTTCCCAAACGGGGAAAAACCCACTCTGGAACCAATTTCGGAACGCTGGTAAGTAACCAGGTTTTTAAAAATTTGCATTCCCAGACTGCATCGCTATGAAAATAATAACGGCTACCTATGATATCTTGTATAGCACTTTTCTCAAATAATGCGCGGAAATTAAAAAAAGAAATCAATACAGCATCAAAAGTTTTATTAAAATTTCGAACTGTCTGAATTGAACGATCACGACCTAGGGTTCTAACAGTACTTTATAATTGAAATAAAATAATATAAAATGTATTGGTCCTGTGGTAGTTTAGTTTAGCCTGCTTAATTAAACTAAACTAATAAAAATATATATTTAGCACGATTTTTTATATTTATATTCAACTAGATCTCGTCGAGACCTTTCATTTGAACCATCCAGATGGGTACAAAATACAGAATTGATATTGATGGTTATAAAATTGTACACAGTTTCAAACAAAAATATAAGGATGTTTCCACTTCACTCTGTCAAACTTCACTTGTATTTCCTACTACTTATTAAGATGATTTATTAAACAAAAATCTAAAGTTGCTGAACATTCCTTTTCCAATAAGTTACAGCAAATAGGAAACAACAACGAAATCAAATAATTTATATTAATTATTCTCGTTTATTTTGGATTTTTGTTTTTCTTCTAATTTTTACATCAGTCTTGAGAAGTAGTATTACCCGGGTTTTCATGTTAATTATTGTCCAACGGATTGAGTAGGTAAAACTGTATATCAAATCATCACATTAAAATTTAAACCATAAAAAAAAAAAAAAAATTGAGTATAGTTAAAGATTCACTGCGAAGCCAAGGCCTGCTGGAAAGATTCAAAAATATAACAATGTTTCCACTCCTATCAAACTTCGCTTGTCTCGCTATCAGCGACCCGAACAAAACTAATAGATTTTCTCGAAAACGATTACTTACGTACTTACAAGTCCGTAGTCTCGGTGGAATTGCGATCAAAATAACAATATCTTTCTTACGGCCAAATGGCTAAACGGCTCAAGTGATTCATACGGAGTCGTGGATAACATCAGAGACAAAATATACAGGCTGTTTATAGTTTGTCCGACTTAGGGCTTCTTTCACCACTTCCTGATATTGTTACAGATAGTAATCTTAGTGATAAACTAATCTATCAGATAAATCTGTACGATAGACTATATAAAATATATAGGATATAGGCAATCAGATACCTGTGAAACCAAAAAAACAGGCTATCTGTCAGATAACCTGCAGATAGGGTATCTGGGACTTTGTCAGCAAGCGGTGTAAGAGGCCCTTAATATTTCGTAACTTTTTAAAGGTCTAATAAACGGCCTATTAATATTTTTAAACTATTGGGCACAGGCGTATCCCCGGTCGTGCCATGTACGGCAGACCGCACGTCAGTGAAAACAAACCCAGTATAAACTGGTCTGTCATAATATTGAAACTCTCTGATAGGCTAGCCCAGCTCAAGGTCAAAGTATTTTTACTCGGTATTTCTCGAAACTTAATTATAATATTATATATACCTGACTTTACATGAGTAAGTCATGTAATGGTACGTGTATCTATAGTATGACAAAAATGACTAACAAGAAATGACCTTACCAACCGTTTCCTATTTTTCTTCAGCAATGTAATTAAATTACAATTGTTTGGTTAATCAATTAAAGATACGCGACACAGTGTCTTGTTTTTTTGGGGGAAGACAGACTTAAAGCTTCTGTCACACGACGCGACTGTCTTGTGCTCAGATTAGAACTAGAGGTCTTGTGGCTTTTGTGTTTTCTGAAACATGATATTGAATTCTAATATAATGTTGAATTCTCAAAATGTTGGATTCTCAAAATGTTGAATTTAAACAAATAATCGGGCAATGTTGCTTTCCGATTTATTGACAAATGGGGGAATTTTAAAACAGTTAATGCCGTGTACGGAGCAACAACATGCGACAAAACTAATAAATAAATTAAAAATATGTAAAAGTTAATCTATGTTTTTATTTAGAGAATTATGAACTTCCTGGTACTTTAAGTACCTAGCTTAAGCCTAATAAATATTGAACATATCCGTTTTTTGGTGGACTTCACTGACAGACATAACGGGGGCGCGGGGGCTAACCAATAGAGATTTTAGCTCCATGGAAATTCCAGAGTTGTCTAAGTAAGTACCTTATACATAAACTTAATTATAATGTTGACCGAATGTGCTAAACATTTTAAATTTTAGACAGATCAATGTTTAATTTTGTTTGTGTTGGTATTTATGAAAACATTTGTCATTTTTCCTGAAGTGTAAATAATAAGTCGCCATCATTTTGCTTTGACTGACCATTTTGACCATTATGTAAATAACGTCTTCGGGTTTCTTTTTACTCGATTTTATTGCGTCCATTTCATAAAGTATTTATTATTATCTCAAAAGTACTCAAAACCCATTCAATCACCGTCCCCACTTACAAACGGATTCTTACAAATCCGACTCAATCACGTTCAGATTCGAAATAAATCGAATATCCGGTCACTCCAACACTTATAGTAAGCTTGTAGTTAGTTTCAATAAATAGAAAATAGAGGATTGTAATAGATACCATAAAATCCTGGTCGCGTGACCACATAATGCGGATGAAACACTGACTGACAGACTGCTGTGTAATGCCGCCGTATACGGATACAATATACGCAACAAACCCAATTACACTAGAGACTAGATGTATGTCGAAAGGATCTAAACAAAATCATTTGTCCTGGCCGACTCACACAGACAAAACTACTAAGTCTAGAAAGCTAAGGAACATACAAGTTTATTTTATGACGTAAGCATCTGCTAAAGGATTTCTGGAAATTTCAACTTTAATGGGGGAATTCGCGGAAAAAGTCGCGGGGCGTCCGCTAATTAAGTAGTTCCTATATAATGTCTTATTTGTCCCTCATCATCGTCTGGGGGACAACTGGGAATAATCCCATTAGTTAGTAACTATAATCTACCTATTAAATTAAAAGTTTTACATTAAATTCAATAAAACATTAAATAAATGATCAATGTCAATTAAGTCATTTATTCCCAGTAAATTTAATGTTACCTAAATACATTAAATTTAGGTTCAGGTTAGTTATGTTGCTGGTACATACCTATGACAGGAGAGGGAAAAAATGACTTAGATTTAATGAAATGTATAATCGCTGTATTGCAGCTGGGTATGGACTGGTGTGTCTGTGTTGCTGACGCATTTGTAATTGCGCAGCCTGCTCGTGTTAGGTTGGATACCAGTAAGTCTGCAGTAAATTGAATAAAATGAACAAAATTTTTGCTTGGGAGTCTTGAAAACAAACGCATTTGCGGCTGAAAGTAAAATAAACGATAGATGTTTTTCCTAAGTGGACCACAAAGTATTTAACTGGTAATACAAACTTGTTTTTTCTTCTACCAGTATTTTGCACGCACATGTAGCCGAAACGCAAATTTATATCGTTTATTTTCTTAAAATACTACCTAATGGATTAAACATCTTATCGTTTTTTGAAATCGAGAAAATTATACACACAAGCATACAAGGATTGCCAAAAATATAATCCTACTAATATCTTAAAGGCGAAAGTTTGTAAGGATGTTTGGATGTTTGTTACTCTTTCACGCAAAAACTACCGAACAGATTTTAATGAAGCTTGGTACAGTGATAGCTTATATCCTGGAATAACATATAGGCTACTTTTTAACGCGGACAAAGTCGCGGGGCGTCCGCTATTACCCCCTAAGTAATAAAACGCCTACATAGAGGGCGCTGTTTCACAATGTACACGGGAAAAAGTTGTCAACGCGGGTGAAGCCGCGGGGAAAAAGATAGTCTTACAAGACTTTGGGTAAAATTCTATACACCTTTGCTTTGTCGTGTCAATAAAATTAAGAAATGATACTTTGAAGTTTCCGGAAAAGTTAACTAGATGGCGCCACTAGTATTTTACAACGCGCTATCGTTTGGTCCTCGACGAATAAAGACCCTCAGTCGTTGCCAGAATTCGGTGCCATCAGGAGGGTCTTAACTGACTCGACTGAACAGCGGGTGATGATGTCGGATATGATCATTCGTGATTAAGTTCCGCTCTCACGCGCCTCAAACTATCGCAGAGGCGCGTGTTGAAGATCTGACGCTGTTTTTGGCCTATTTTATTCATAGAGTTAGGATTGCTTTGGTTGGCGGCCGCGTAAAGAGGTGTAAAAGAAGCATTCTATGGGTGTCTACACGTCATTCTCATTTTCAAACTCCATATAAATTTGTATTAGCAACCTCCTCCCGCTACTCCGCTTCCTTTGTCCGCACCTCCCCGGTAATTGGCACCATAGGTTCCGATACTAAATAATTATGCAAGATGCGAACTCCACAGGGAGCGCGCGCGCCACCAAAAATAGATTCGAAACTTCTTGATTTTATTCATCTCAATACTCGCTAATTCCCGCTGCTTCGCCCGCCGTTTATACGTTATTCCTGACCTTTTTTCCTTGGCTCCTGCTCGATACGATTTCTAGGAAAATAAACTAGAAGTGACGAACTGACACGGTTCTTTAGTATTTTTTCCGCGAAAGTTCAACTGTAAATATTTATAGGAGTTCTATTTTTTTCTTAAAGCGTTCAGCGAGAAGTGAAACCATTGGTGATAAATCAATTTTTTGCGGGTCTTTTTTAAACAGTTTCTGTTCATTAATCCTGGATTTGGCAATCGATATTGATTTGAACTAATTAGATTTAATGCATAAATTTTATGGTCTATACTTCATACTGTGAAGTATTAGAGGCATATAAATAAGTTAACGACATTACTACCTATAAATAAAATGACTCATGTAATCCACACTGTTGCGGCAATTTTTACAATTAAATTGTACGACCTCAGGTATGTAGTATGATACAAGTCGTATGATACGACTTACGACTGGGAAGTAGTTAAATTATTATTATAATAATGTTTGGACATGTTCACACACGGCTGTTTAGTCCCAAACTAAGCCGAAGCTTGTAAATGGGTACTCAACAACTGATAAAAATACTTAAATACTTTTAAATACATACAAACATCCAGAATCCGAAAACCAACAGTTATGCTCATCACACAAATGTTGGTCCCGGGTGGGAACGACCACGACCTTTGGCGCAGTAGGCAGGGTCACCACCACTACGCCATCAGGTCAGTCAATTGCGATAATTCTCTTATTATTTTTACAAAAATGTTCGGCCATTAAAGAATCTAACAAAGACATAAAGAGCGGCAAAAACTGTTTTCGTCGTGAACTTGACAGGCGCAGGCGCAGGTTTATTGCCTCGCGTCACCGCGCGACTCGCTCTGATTCACCATTGAAACTCGCACGCCTAACAACACCGTGGGGCAAACATAATGCTTTTCATTACTCATGCTCTGAAAGTAGGTCTGAAGTTGCCTGAGTAGCGGGTTGAAAGTATTACATCTCAGCCCTAGGGATAATCGTTTTCAACTGACAGCTGTCAAATTATTTTTTAAAAAACTCGTACCATTTTGACATTTCTATTGGACCATGTTTTAACTTTCTATACAGCCACTCAATTACAGCGCGATGTAAAATTGAAATAACATAAAGTTATGTAATAATTAAAGAATATATATTTTTAAATGACTTTATTATAATTATTACTGTCAACTATTTCTTTAAAATAACATAGATTTGGGCAAAATATTTTTTACAATTTTTTCAATGATGGAAATGAAAAATAATGGCAGAGTAGCTGGCCGGCCACAGAAAAAAAACAAAATAGTCGGGAAAGCGGCAATCAGATCTTCATTTGTTTTTTCGAATTGTAGAGTTTTGTTTATACTTTCGTATCGCAGAGATTTGCATATTCATTAGAATGTGGCTGTCAGATTTTGGTTTTTGAAAAACGAACTCTATCTAGATTCACATATGTCTAGTATTTGAACTTGTTTTTTGGGTCGCAAAACCCGTTTTAACTCTGAGGGATAACACTCATTTTATGTTTTTGTTTTTACTTTCAGTGTATTCCTAATGAAAAGCACAGTTTTTCCCTCGGGTTCAAGACTTATTTAGAGGTCCCTCGAACTATTGACGCCCTCGCTACGCGTCGGTCGCCAAACCCCGTCTCGGGACTTAAATAAGTTACTTTCAACCCTGGGGTAACAATGTACTATTTAAAAAACCTACTTTGTAATATGACTTATATACAGAATGTATCTACATGCTTGCCATATTTTCAAAGACAATACTAAAGAACGTTACAAATTAATCTAAATAATTTAGAAACTCCCTTAATTAAGTCAACAACAATTTTATGGCAACATGGTCTTGAAGTACAGATAAGAATATACCAATTTTATCTATAGCGCAATAGGACTAAAGGGTAAATCTTATTTATTTAATAATTTATTGTATAGAAATAAAATGAAAACAATACAAAACAACAGAAAATTATACAAAAGGTCAACTTATTTCAATGATATCTCTTCCCGCTGACCCTTGAACTCGGGAATCGCGAAAAGCTTGAGAAAATATGATATTGAATGTGATTTTTTTAAATAAGCAAAAAAAAATTTTGTTAAAATTTTGGACATGTGTTTTATTTATTTGTGTACAGCATTAGCAGTATTATTACATCCGTGAATATGGCAGCGATGCAAATTTACATAATGTATAATGTACGGGTATATCCAATTGGTTTCCATTTTTTTATCCAGTAATTTATCTACGAGGACCAGGAAAACCTGGCGATAGCTCGACCATTTTGTGCCAAACCGCTATCCACAAACAGTGCCCCAATCCATTTTTGACGGACTTCCCACACGTTAGAACAGAAATTATAATCTTTATGATATCATTCTAATCTATTCTTATAGTCACCGTCGCCTACTCCTCGTCATTAGAAGACGATAATCAACACACGACAGGATCACAGGACTAGACATCCCACAGGCCTTAGAATAGAAATTCTAATCTTATAATATCATTCTGATCTTATAATTTCCGTCGCCTACTTCTCATCATTAGAAGACGTTAACCAACACACGACAGAATCACAGGACTAAACAAGAGAATTCAGTTGCGAATGTGCCCCGGGATTGCAAATCTGGAGAACTTAAAACTGTATATGGCTACAGCTTGAGTAATTCCTAAGTATACTTA
This sequence comes from Metalampra italica, assembly GCA_949699065.1. Classification (NCBI taxonomy): domain Eukaryota; kingdom Metazoa; phylum Arthropoda; class Insecta; order Lepidoptera; family Oecophoridae; genus Metalampra; species Metalampra italica. The sequence continues at coordinate 9,480,919 of OX452985.1, forward strand.
AGATTTATAAATCACCTTTTAATATCATTCTGATCTTATAATTTCCGTCGCCTACTTTTCATCATTAGAAGACGTTAACACACGACAGGATCACAGGACTAAACAAGAGAAATCAGTTGCGAATGTGCCACGGGATTGCAAATCTGGAGAACTCAAAACTAGATATGGCTACAGCTTGAGTAATTCCTAAGTATACTTAAGATTTATAAATCACCTGTGCAACTGGCTTTGTTTGAAGCTGGTACTTATTTCGTAATACCAAGGTTCACCGTATGAATCACCGCCAGGGCGCGTTAACTAGGTCGGTTCAACAAGCGAGCGCGGACCCTGCGCCCGCGTCGGTGGTGTTACACCATTTTAACACCACACTGTTGCATTCGGCCGTGGTCATAATGGATGTAAGCTTAGGTTTAACACTAAATAAAAAGGCTAATGCTGATTCAGGGTTATGTTAACACCAGAACCGTGTTAGCGAAGCTCTTAAAATGGGACAGAAAAGTAATTGCTTTGCTTTTTGCTTTGCACATAAGATCAAAAGTATCTCACTTCAGTAAAAAGATAGCCACACTCCTCAAGTCAACTATTGGTCGATCTGACTGTGTTAAAATAATGGATGGTGTAGGGTTGAGCTACAGACATAAGCGTGCATTCGCGTTACGGAGGTTAGCCTCGACATAGCTATTTTTTACATGAAGATTTCGACGTTAAAGTAGGTATTTTTAAGAAGGAAAAATAAAGCCGTGTTCGTTGATACATCCGTGATAAGTCAATTCTCTTTGACAATCAATTGATTTTTTTCAATGAAAATGGACGTGATAAATGCGAATGTGCATGTGTGAAAGTGGAGCTCACGTCAACTTTACAGCAGGTCGATTCTCTAAGCGCACAACCTAGACTTCATTGTTGATACATCCGTGATACGACAATTGACAAAAGTCAATGAATTGTCTCTCGTCAATCAAATCAATAAATTATCTCGCGTATCACGGATGTATCAACAATGAAGTCTAGGCTGTACATACACATCAGCAATCGGAAAAACAGCGCAAAATAAATTGATTACCTATGTATTGTCCGCGGTGAACGCTTCACTGAATACTCATAGATTTGTGAATTATTTGAACGTGTCAAGGTCATTATTCAGTTCACACTCGTGAAGGTAACGAATGTTGCCTTCATGTTCACACTGACCCAGGGCCAAACGGACGCGAAATACATAATTTTTTTAATAGTATTTTATTGTCTAATAAGTACCTACGATTTAAATTAGGCAGGTATACTTAAGTGGGTATTTACATACATTAATTTACTAATTTTTTACTAAAACGATAAATATTTTACACTTTATTTTTAGGTGTATTACATTAATAACAAGTCAGATAAACCGCTAAATCGATAATAGAGGCATTAATGCATAGTTGAGATTAATTTCAGTCATGGGCTTCAATGGAGGCATTAATCTATCTAACCTTTGGGACATCCCCATAATTCGTAGTCCAAATCATTTGGACTACGAGCGAGCTATGGCGATGGCTCGGAGATACCTTATAGGATTTAGATTAGATTTATTATTTATTATTTATTCATTCTACTTACATTATCTTAACAGTATCTATCTACTAAAACGACAATGAAGCAATATTAAGAAAACTAACATTAACACATCTAATAATCAAATGTCAATACATAAAATAACACATGTCAAAATTTTATAGAAAATATCAATCTTTAGCCTAATATGATCTACTGCACACACATACAGTAGCAACCTCTGTGAACCTCGCCAGCGAGCAGTGGAAAAGATCTATCTCTTCCTCTTCTATGAATCTTTATTCCCAATAAGGAGCTGAAAGAATTGGCAGGCCGAAATGGCAGTGGTCACATCTGTAGCAGAACTGGCGGCCGTTGAGGAGTTGTAGAGTGGAAATCGCGGTGGACTAACGACCTAAAAAAGTGTCGAAAGCGGGAAGAGGACCGGGTGTGGTAGCGTTCATTGGGGAAGACCTATGTCCAGCAGTGGAGTCGAAGCGAATACCTACGATGATGATGATGGACTACATTGTTCACTTATCATCAAGTGGTCCTGTATAGTCTTTGGGTTCAAGAGAGGCTGTACCCAAGTTGATTCGCCTAGCAGCTAGTGCATTACATTCGCACGTCAAGTGGTGTTTCATTGTTCGACTGACCTGTTAGCGTAGTGGTAGTAACACTGCCTACCGCGCCAAAGGTCGTGGATTCGATTCCCACCAGGGATCAACATTTGTGTGATGAGCATAACTGTTGGTTTTCGGATTCTGGGTGTTTATATGTATTTATTTAAAAGTATTTAAGTATGTTTATCAGTTGTCGAGTGCCAATGTACAAGCTTCGGCTTAGTTGGGACTAAACAGCCGTGTGTAAAATTGTCCAAACATTATTATATTACTATTATTGTCTTGCAGTCCTCTCCACAGGATTTATTGAAGACGGTCTCTAAAAGTCCTAAGCTATGCAAGAGGCGCCTCACACCGAAGTGGCCGATGATTGCTCCTACGATGAGACGGACGGTTCTCTTGTCATATCCTGGGATGTTAATGGTAGAGCCTGTGTCAGTTGTTCCAACGAAATTTAGCGTGTTTCGAAGCTCCCTTTTCCTTCAGTAAACGTTCTAAATAAATGAGGTTTTACATTTTGTATAGATTTTTTGCTACCAAGTGTATTTATATATTAAATCTAAATCGGTACAAAGACCCCATACCAAGCCATTGTTTCTGCCGGATCTAGAAACCTAAAAAGTAACACGAAAACATTTATACTTAAAAATGTCCTTGCCGATTCAAGTCACTGAACTATTGATTGTTATTTTTATATTTAGAACTAGCTGTTTACCGCGGCCTCTCCCGCGTTTCTTAAGTTATTTCCGACTTTTTCTTTTGTGATGTTAGTTATGTAGCCTTCCGCCAAAATTGGGCCATCAAATGCAAAAAGAAATTTTCAAATCCGTCTGGTAGTTCTAGAGGTGAGCGCGTTCAAACAAACAAACAAACAAACAAACAAACAAACAAACAAACAAACAAACAAACAAACAAACAAACAAACAAACAAACAAACAAACAAACAAACAAACAAACAAACAAACAACAAACTCTTCATCAACTTGTGGGCCATCGCTATTAAAAGTATTTCTTTCAAATCTATAGCAGTAGTATTTGTTGACATAAACAGCTGTGACAGACAGACGGACAAAATCAGACCTTATGGGTTCCTTTTCCGTTTTGGTTCGGAATACTAAAAATAGACTTGAGACGACAATAAATTATTAAAAGGGTATTGTGGTATCTAAGGTAGGTTCGGGCCCGGAAAGGGAATGCTTCCTTTGTTACGCAAGACTGAATAACATTCAGCCGTATTCAATTCAGAAATGATTATTTTGAATGGACGCATTAAGTAACCAACTTCAAGTGTTCATACATTTACAGTTTCTTGGGTTTTAATATTAACAAATCAAATCAACAGCCTATTAATATGTCCCTTACTGCTGGGGCTCAGGCCTACCCTCTCAACGAGGGCGTTCGGGCTATAGTCCACCACGCTATCCCAGTGCGGGTTGAAAATTCTTAGGCGTATGCAGGTTTCCTCACGATGTTTTCCTTCACTGTTTGTCTTTTTTTAGATTATTCATTGTGATTTTTCTCTTTCAAAGCTTCATCCAGCCGTATCACTGCGACCATTTCTGATCTACTGTGATCGCCACTTTACAGTGCTAAGCTTTGAATCAATTAGGAACTTCAGTACATCTTGGCACTGATTTGTTTACTTCATCAGGTTGAGTAGTTGCCCAGATGGGTGTTTCTTTTACGCATCAGTGGACCGCACTCGCACAGAAGGTGCAATGGTGTTTCCTCTGCCTCCTCTCTGCGTCAGTAAATCAGTACATTGCTCGGTCCGAAATCGAACTTGGACCTCTCGACGTGTCAAGCCGCGTCTTTCCTTCCCCGTTCTTATTAATTAAGTAAGTATGAAATTTGTAAAAAAAATGTGGTTCTAAGATATTTTTCTCAGTAACCTACAAAAAAATGACGTAAAAAAAATGACTTTATTAACTCATTTGTTTCAAGGTTTGTAAGCAACAGTATGTACATTAATGTGATTTATAGGTAGTACTTTAATTTGCTTGTTAAAACGAAGTTAATTAACTATTTTCAGTGTAAATTAGTGAGCGGAGTACGGGTAAGTAGGTGTTTATGTTTCTAAATGAGTATTTCAATGTCGCCATTTATTTTTACGTAAAATTACGAGTAAATATAAAGATTTATAAATATATTAATAGGTAATTTTTTTTTGGACTAAATCACACACGGATGTTTAGTCCCAAATTATGCCGAAGCTTATTGATGGATGGGTACATTTAACAGCTGATAAACATACATTATACTTATAAATAAATACTTAAATACATACAAACACCCAGAATCCGAAAACAGATATGCTCATCACACAAATGTTGGTCTCGGATGGCAATCGAACCCACAACCTGTGGTGCAGTAGGCAGGGCCACTACCATCTAAGCCAACAGGCCAGTCAGTCGTGTCAATTCGGGGTGCACACGACTTAATTTAGTCTGTTGTGATCTTCTCTTATCTGTAGAAATAAGAAAGAGACGGCATGTATTTTAGAATTGTAAAATTAGTTTAGTGCTGTCTGACACAAGAAAATCTACTATGGTTTGTATTGCAACATAAACATGGCGATTAAAATGCCCTCTGTCTGACAGGACTAAACTAATTTGACAATTCTAAAATACATGCCATCTCTTTCTTATTTCTCCAGATAAAAAAAGAGAACAATAGACTAAATTTAGTAAGTCGTGTGCACCCCTAATCGACACCAATATTGCACTCGTACCTACAGATAATCTGACGATTTCCAAAGTCCCTATTACAAGGGCTTAAGGTATACTTACTTTGGTAATTTATTACAGCCTCTACTTATATTGTGGGAAATCTGAATAACCGGGGTAGCACCGCAGACGTAGAATTACAAATAATTAATGCTTAATGCGGTAGTTAAACGAGTATAAGTACTTTAGTTTGTACACTGTATACATTCTATTACGATGACCATTCGAATTTAATACTAAAACGAGATTTAACAGCGCTCATTGGTCCATGGATTCCATTAAATCGTATCACATCTTGGTTTAACAACTGAACTCAAACAATATAGACGTAAAAGGATTATAAGTCGGACCCTTCTTGTCGTACTGTAACGGGTGTTACTCAGGGATCTTATCTTGGGCCGCTATTGTTTATAATCTATCATCCAATCTTAATAAACATTTTTGCAAATTCTGTTTGAGTTAATTAAATTGGTAAACAAAATTAAGACAAAGTGAAATGCACATGCGGGACGTCTAGATCTTGCAATCATAATCAACAAAGTAACACATCAAGCTTTATCTCCATAAGGCAACCATGTGAGAGAGCTGAACAAAAAGTGTTCTTCAAATGTTCCAGTCATAAAGTTAATGGAAACTCCCTCATTCCTCTTTATACGTACCAGTATTTCACAACGTAACAAAATGATCGGAAACATCGGTGGTACTTCGACTACGCCTTATCGTGTGATCGGCAATGATCGTTACAGGGCTCGCCCCGCCGGTGTCTGCGATACCATCTCGGATTCTACCACCGATACCTGGGCCTTACTACAAGTCTCTGTCGATCACATGCTCTTATAGGTAGAAGAGGGGGAGGATTCTGATAGAAGAAATCCTTTTTGCCCACAATTCCTCATCTCACCACCATAATACTTACAGGTCAACGGGCGACAACGGGTGAATCAAATTCCAAACGCGTCGTGTCAAATGTGTTTTAATTTAATTTGTTAATTAGCGAAGCCTTTAGTCTGTCTGATTAGGTGTAAATGTTACAGATAACGATGGGAAGATTATGGAAATTGCAAGATAAACTTTCGTTCAGAGTTCCATGTCAACAAAAATACCTTGCTGACTATCTTCTTAGTTCTTAGAGAGGTCATATGCGCTTCTCACGTAGTAGGGGGCTCGTACAACGTTTGAGAAACGTTTCCCATTTACCAGCGATCCTTTGTATTCGCTCTACTCGGCGGCGATAAACGTGCGATCGCTTCTGGTTCTTTCGCGGTTCACCCAATTTCCCTAAATTCCTGCAACGTATTTGCGCTTATCTGTTTTCGATTTGCAACAGGAGATATTTTAGAGGCTCTATTCAAAACATTTGTATGTATAGTGCGGTCCTGATCCGGGGCACGATTCCTTTTTGTTGATTTACAAATATTTATTCGTCGCTTGAGAAGAAAAGCAAAATAGGAAAGTCTTTTTGGAACTGTTTTATCATTCTCTACATACATGCAATGCACGAACTATCATCTGATAGTCAAAATAGAGAGGTTGGCCTTTACGCGACTTCGGCGAAAACGAGGGTTATGATTTTGGCAGTCCATGTATGTTTTTGGTATCGGAGAGAAACGTTTGTGTACGTGCACTTTCGTGTTTGGTAACTATTTCTCGAATCTGTTACTTGCTCCCTGCAATTTATATGACGTTAGCTCCGGTATGCTACAAGTGGCGCAGTCGGTAGGATGTGATCACCTCACACACGCTTTTTAAAACAAAAGATATGTTAATTAACGGATTATTCTGTTAGAAACGAATTCAATCATCGGTACTGAATTTGTTTATGTACAATGAAAATTTTTGGGCCTTTGACAATTTCAAGTAATTTATAAATTGTTTATTTTTTTACTTTTTTTTACAAATTCTAATCTAAAATGGTGTGTCAAAAAGACCGCCCCGGGTCTGACCTGGACCAAAGGTTACAAAACGCTCGCGGCACGTTCTGACTTCTGTTGATTACACTTGTCAATAATTTTGAATGTTATTTCTACACTGGTTGAAATTTTTTTTTATAGGTAACTAAATTAAACATGAGTGAAAAAATAAGCATCTAGGTGTTTTAAAGCAATAATAGCAATCGTCATTTTCTGAATTAAAAAAAAAATATGTTGTTGTTAAAAAATAATTAAATTTATACAATATGTTTTCTGAATAGTCGGCACATCACTAATCTTTACGCTCAACTGTGTTTTAACACGTACAGACAGACATAATAATGTACAATACGTACAGTATAGTCACTAAGCACAGTACTGCAACAGCGTGGGAACCTTCTGAGCAAAGCGACCTTGAGACTGTAATCTCTTGATTATATCACTATTATAACATTTTCTCGATTGAAATAATAGCGTCTACTTGGCCACTTCGAATCGGTAACCACTTCCGTTTAGTTAAGTAGGTGTGAAGGCTTTAACGGTAGAAAATTAAATTTTAACGGACGGAAGAACAATTCACGCATAGGTATCTCTGAACAAAATCTACATTAAGTTAGTAAAATTCATTTTTACGCACTTACCCGTGAAATGGCTCTTATTGCACTGTCTTTAGCCTTAATCCTTTTTACTTTACGTTTTTTTTATTTTAACAAAGAGTTTTTATGTCTATCAAATAGAAAAGTAAATGCGAATTTTCTACACATTAATAACCCCTGAAGTTCTTGCGGTCTATGTCAAGTAGATTAAAAATATTAACCCTTTAAAAACTCGGACATATTTCACGTCACTCAGACACCCTCACAATGTCTATAAAAATCTATCATATTTGAAAAGTAACAGCGATTTAATTGGTCAAAACCATGTCAAGACAAAGTATGACAATGACAGGTGTCTTAGGGCTTCTTACACCGCTTGCTGATAAAGTCCCAGATACCCTATCTGTCGGTTATCTGACAGATAGCTTATTTTTTTGGTTTCACAGGTATCTGATTGCCTATATCTTATATATTTTATATAGTCTATCACACAGATTTATCTGATAGATTAGTTTATCACTAAGATTATTATCTGTAACAATATCAGGAAGTGGTGAAAGAAGCCCTTAGTGTCTGCGAACTGAATAATACGTAAAGAGAGAATCAATAGAGGACGCACTAAAATAACAATAATAATAAGAGAGGGACACACTTATTACAACAGTGGTAAGAGTAAGCAAGACAGGTATAATATCTTCTATCTCTATCTACGTATGTGAGTTGGTACATACCAACTGCCCCCCAACAAACAACAACAACAGCCCGACTAAAATAGATAGTGTTTGTTCAGTTTGACCCCGCCATGTAAGAAGCGTCTTCTCAAATTATTGGGGTAAAAGACTATTGCTATTTCATGCTATATGCTGATTGCAAATCTATGATTACTATACTAAGGGCTTCTTACACCAGTTGCTGATAAAGTCCCAGATACCCTATATGAAGGTTATCTACCAGATATCCGTTTTTTTCTTTTTCACAGGTATCTGATTGCCTATAACTTATATATTTTATATAGTCTATCACACAGATTTATCAGATAGATTAGTTTATCACTAAGATTACTATCTGTAACAATATCAGGAAGTGGTGAAAGAAGCCCTAAATCTATGAAAAATATGACATATTTCCCCGCGGAATAACTAACTAGCTGTCATGCTGCTACATGCAGCAGTCTGATAGTCAAAGGGTTAAGCTTATAAATACCAAGCGTACATAGGTTCTCGTATTCGCAATAAATAATTTAACTTTCACTTTGCCCTTAATTATCTTGTAGTACTCAACCAGCACGTCATCACCTTTCAACATTTTCTATCGGTCATCAGTGCCGTAAATAGGGCGGTGCCACCGGTGCCCAGGCACAGGGCGTAGACTCTGGGGGGCGCAAGAATGGCCAGACCAGGCGGGACTATTACTTTTACTGTTTGCTTCTGATCAGTTCCCGCTGCGCCCCTAATGCTCGATTCCAACACATACGTACTTTCATGCCAGTATCATCAAAAACGTCTATTAAATTAGACAAATCATCGCACCTCATTTTTTTGGCAGCGCACCAGCGTATAAAACAAAGGCGCATTTATACAAGCTCGCACAGGGCGCAGAAAATGTTATTTACGGCACTGTCGGCCATGCCTTGGGATCATTACGAAGACCGCCGGCCCTAATGATTACCACCACACCCTAGCCGCCCTTCCTCATTCGGCCACTTCGATTCCCAAGCCTAACAATTATAATGTTCCAAATATCATAGACATAGACATAATTTATAAGTAATATTCATTACAGGTCAACTTTATAAAATACATTGCCTTACTTAATTGTAAGTGTAATGTCAAATCAATAAAAATAAAATGTCAAATAAAATAGTCTTAGTATCTAAATGTCACATTGATTGGTATCATATTTGCTAACTAGCCTTAAAAGCTAAGAATTCACTATCCAACCTCAAGTAGGCTTGAAGAGGTAGGATAGAAATAACATAAGTTATGTACTAATTAAAGAATATATATTTTTAAATGACTTTATTATAATTATTACTGTCAACTATTTCTTTAAAATAACAGATTTGGGCAAAACATTTACAATTTTTTCAATGATGGAAATGAAAAATAATGGCAGAACAGCTGGCAGGCCACAGAAAAAAAAACAAAGTAGACGGGAAAGCGGTAATCCGATCTTCATTTGTTTTTTCGAGTTGTAGAGTTTTGTTTATACTTCCGTATAGCTTTTATTCATTTATTTACTAAACAAAACTTATTGTAACATTAAAATGAAATAATTGGCTAAAACCTACAAATAAACCTACAAATAAACCTACATATAAACCTAATTTCAAGTAAACCTACAAAACTACAAATAAAAAAGTCCGTCGAGGTGGTCACACCGGGGCATGGTGCCCAGAAGGCTGGCGGCGTTCCCTCGTTGTATGGCTAAACTTATGCGTTGCCTGAGGTACTGGCCAGCCCTCTGGTCACCGGAGGCCTCTATGAGGCGCGATGAAAGCTCGTTGATGAGCTTTCTCGCCTCTGGGCCCCAGGGTCCCAGTGTCTCCACCCCGACAGGTATAAAAAGGTAACTGGTGCCGAGGTTGGCGTATTTGCGGCGTTTCGCATTTTCCGCCGTTGCAGCCGCGGCTCCGGCATTGGCAGAGGTTGTGTGGGTGTGGGACGGGGCCAGAGTATCTACACATGTAGCGTCCCACACCAACGGTCTGCCTAGTTTCCAGGGCCCGATTGTCATGCCGTCGGGCCTTTTCCCGTCACCGCGCAAGATGCCGGCAGGCTCCAGCACTGCGGGCAAATTGGCGGTGGCGAGGGCCCTTCGGATGATATTGTTAAGGGCAGCGTGTCGTGATAAGCGGCCGGCGCTTCGGGCGCACGAAAGTCCGTGGTGGCCGAGCTCACCAACAGACTCGCCACAGATGCATCGATGCGGATGTACGGCCCTAGCGCCCAGGCGTAGGCAGACCGCTAAGGACAGAGTGTTCTTGTCGAGTAAAGTACCGACGTTCGCCGACGGGAGAGCCTGCAGCCAAGAGCCTGATTCTCTTGCAGAGACTGCCAGAAGACGGGCGCGCTCACTGGGGCTACTGCAGGTGTCCAGCAGGTGTTGTTGGATACCCTGGCAGAGTGGTTCGTCCCATTGCCTTTGCGAGTGGGATATTGTGGGGGGCGCGCAGTTGGGGAGTGCAGTTGACCAGGCAGCCCTGGCCTCCGCCAGGTACGACGGCTCTACGGGACCCAGGGAAGGGCCGATTATATTTCCGAAGAGGCCGCTCGTACCATGAGCGGAGGACAGGAAGGCAGGTAGGGCCACGCAAGCGATCTTTCTGATTCCCAAACCACCGAAGCGAATGGGGAGTGAGGCTTGTGTCCAGGTGCGTTCATTCAAGGGACAATTTAGAATTTGTACAAGTGTGTCCCTAATAAGGTTATCGAGGGAATCCAAAAGGGAAGTGTAACGCCAAAGATGGGAGCATCGGGCTACGTACGTAAATTTTGGTACAAAAAGGCAAAAACGAATAATAAATAACGCCATGTGTGGATTAATTTCGAGGATGCGGTCGGACGTTTCGTTGAATTTAGAAATTTGCTCATTTATATATGGCGGTATTGCATCATCCAAAATAGGAGCACCTAGGAGGCGGAGGGAATCATCGGAGAGAATTTTAATGTTAGGGGCCAAAGAATTAAATTTGGTAATTAAATGCGATTTACGGACGGGATCCACGGTTTGGGAGAAATATAATTCACATTTGGAGTAATTTAGCTCTAAGCCTATCTTTTCAAACTTCTCGATAAGAGACTTCAGGTCGTCGATTACTGTAAGCGCATCGCCCCCAAACGTCCCATCATCAAGATACCAGATATTGAATTTTGAATTTAAACTCGAAACAATGGGGTGGATAGCTAGGGAGAATATCGCGGGGCCAAGTGGATCGCCCTGTTGGCAGCCGACGGCAGAATGTAGAAGATGATCTCTGTAAATTAATTTAGAGGGTTCGCTGTAACATTGCCAAAGGTACTTGAATATTTCTGGGGTTTCAGATTTAATTTCGGTCAGGAGAGCGCCTCTGTCTAACGTATTAAATGCGTTTTTTACGTCGACTTTTAGCAGAACCTCACCTGCGCCGTTTAATAAGAAAGTGCGGGTTGCGTGGACAGCGGCCTCGCAACCACCTTTCGTTCCAAAACCTAACTGCGTGGGTTGAAATTTAGAAGATAGGCTTGGAAGTATATTCCGTACACAGATTTTGGATGTGATTCTGCGGATAGTGCAGCCTACAGCGATCGGTCTTATTCCGCCGTCTTTCTTCTTTAAAACGCATAGATTGGCCCCGTAGATGATGCTGCATATGCTAGGTGGAACTTGTCCGGCAATCATCAGGTTGACTAGCGCAGTTAATTTTGTAAGCAAAGCGCTGCCGGCATCACCTGCGGCTCCACACACTAGGTCTTTGTAGTGCTGTGGAGAGAGTCCGTCGAGACCTCCGGCGGAACCGCTCTTAAACGACATGATTGCATTGAGTATATCATGGGGGTTCGTTGTCGGGGCATAATCATCCGGCAGCGGGGGATCGGGTAGGCAGAGTGTAGCAGCCGGCGGTGGGTGTTTTGATTGTAGAGCGGTTAGGGTTTCGGGGGAATTTGGAGCAACAACGTCGTTTGAAAATAAGAGTTGGGCCGCTCCTTTTAGATCGCCATCGTTAATTTTGCCCTCTATTTTCTTGATGTTGTTGGATTGGTTTTGGTTGTGGGCGCGCCTGTTACTCTGACAGTCCAAAGAAGCCCAGTTGAAACAGTTATTTTTAATTTTTTGGGTCAAGGAGATGCTGCTGTGTTCATCATGGACATGGAGTACACGATAAGCGAAAAACAGTAGGTCCTCCCAACAGTGCTCAGAGTTATCACGTAGCACTTTATCTATGGCCTGACCGAGAGCGGTAGCTACGGAGGAGCGAGCGCCGCGGGGGATTCTTTTAATAAGAGGTTTGTTACATTTCAGTTCTCCCAATTTTTGCCAAAAAGGGGATGTATTCTGTGGTAGAACTGTAGAGGGACCGGTTTGTGCTGGCTGGAGCGGTTTGTGAGCCTTGCCTACATGGATCCTGAGGCCTCTCGAGCCGCGAAAGAAGCGTGGTTGCGGGCACAGCGTGCATCGCACCAGGTCATCATTGGGTTGGCTACCGTCGGCACCAGAGGATTGAGACATAGAATAAAACGTAAAAATTAATTCGTATAGCAGAGATTTATATTAACACTCATTTTATGTTTTTGTTTTTACTTTCAGTGTATTCTTAATGAAAAGCACAGTGTTTCCCTCGGGTTCAAGACTTATTTAGAGGTCCCTCGAATTATTGGCGCCCTCGCTACGCGTCGGGCGCCAAACCCCGTCTCGGGACTTAAATAAGTTACTTTCACACCTAGGTTAACAATGTACTATTTTCATTCCGTCTCTGTATTTTTTATCAAACCTTATACTCCCTAAGGCGTCGAAACGTTTACGCATTATTTTGGGAGACGCCTAACCCAGCATTCAACCCGAAAACGTCCAACAGACGGACGTTGACGCTGATGATGATGATGAACCGAATACCGTGACCTCGCACGCAATGCCAAAGGTAAAAAACTGACGTCAAAACAAACAAATATCACGCACTGAGGTATACAAAGGTGCGAAGAATGGACGCACTGTGTCGAACGAATAATTGGAGCGGCCTCGCTAAGGACGCGCACGCGCATGTAAGGCCGTTTCCACACGCGATGCTTTTGAGCATTCGATAACGTAGTATTTGTCGCGATCTGCGACCGGACTTTTAGAACCAAGTTTGGTTTTGCGAGTCATATCCGGGCACACTCCAGACGATGACTGTCAGGGTGTCGCCGTCGACGGATGCGTCGTCAACATCATCATCATCATCATTTGTCGCTTTGTCATGTTTGGGAATCAACTCTGGACCTGTAACATTATGTTCTTTGATATCTTTAGTAAGTACCAGTAAAACTCCACCAATCAGGTATAGGGGACATGGGACAACTTTAGGGGACATGGCAAGCAACGTTGTTGGGTGTACGAGGGTTGATTGATTGATTGATTGGTTTGTTTACTAAAACGATTACAGAGACATACAGACATATCCAAATCGGCTTTGCTGTAATGTGTGAGTAAGGGTTAAACCCCACTATAGCGCGCCGCGCCGCATTTTGTGTCTACTGCACGAGTGATATCGACGCTCCGTCCACTAAGATCCATTGAAAAGATACCCAACGCGGCGGCGCATGATTGGCCGCGTACGATCGTACGCCTCCTGCCGTGCATGGCTATACCACCACGCTAGCCCAGCACTTAAACAGTGGACTTCAAATGCGCCTAAGAATTCCTTCTTCGGTCGTCAACCACCATTAACGCGAACACGCTTTGTGTGTATAGCTCAACCCTTAGACAGTGTGTAAAATAGAGATGTACCTACCTATGGCCATCGCAAGTTAAAGTGTCATCATCAAGATCATCAGCCTGTCAGCGACCACTCGTGGACATTACCTATGCCTTCTTCAATATGCGGCACTTCACTATGCTTTTGTTCTCTATAATATTCTTTACCGCTTCCAACCTTTCCCACAATGATGATTGTAAGTATAAGCACAGAATAACTAGTAGTTCCGTGAGAACAGTAGACCTCGCCAGCCCTTATAAACCAAACCTAAAAGAAACCAACAAAAGTCAACTTTGGAAACAGAAAAAGTACCTACTAAAGTGACAAAAATTAGCACTTTAAAGCTTAATATTTCGCAAACGGATCCCTGAATCGAAAAATGTTTGTCACACACCCGCGATATTTTTGAAAGACCCATCCAACGATACCCCACACCATGGATATCCCGCGGAAAAAAATAATTTGTCCATTTTACGTATGCAGTTCTATGAACATAATTTATTTTTTCAACTTTCTTAAGTCGATCCACTATTACTCAAAAACTAATAGAACCTACTTAGCCGTAATAGTTTTCCTTGTAACTACGTTATATATGCTACTGCCATGAATTTTTTCACATTTCCAGAAGCAACCGTTTAGCTGGCAGGGGGGGGGACACGTGACTCTAACAAAAATTACCGCTTTAAAGCTTAATATTTCGCCAACGGATCCCTAAATCGAAAAAATGGTATTCACACACCAGCAATATTTTTGAAAGACCTATCCAACGATATCCCACACTATGGGATTCACAAGAAAAAAAAAGTTCACTCCCACTTTGCGAGTATGGTAGGTACTCTAAAAAAAATGTTTTTCAAAATTTTATTCTACTCATTTTGTAGGTTTAATTAATTTATACATATGCCAAATTTTCGTCAAAATCGGTTGAAAAATGCGACCTGTAGAGAATTACAGACAGACAGACAGACAGACAGCCGGACAAGAGCATTTTTGGCCAGTCTCGAAACGTAGACGCTTCGCTCGCTCGGTCAATTAATAGTACAAGGTACAAGTGGAGTTAAAGCATTGAATAGAACTAAATATTGTCGTACCATATGAAACAACCTTAATACTTTTTGTGGGAAAACCTTACGTTTGAGCAATATTAAATATGGTGATACAAAAAACATTGTCAAGTGCGTATTTGTCCAACCACCAAGGGCTTTTCCACACAAAGAGCTCACGTAAATTCGATTGAATAGAGAAATTCATTTGTACAGGGTGAATATACATTATAGTCTCTAAAACCCTCTAAGGTAACACTTACAGGGTGTAGAAAAACATCATCTAAAAGTAACTAACTTTACCTAATGTAATTGTTGTTGTAAATTTTTAAAATACTTAATCAATAGTACTTAAAAAGTATTAAAAACGTCACATGAAATTCAAAAATTTAAAATCTAATCAAATCAACAGCCTATTAATTTCCCCACTGCTGTGGCTCAGGCCTACCCTCTCAACGAGGGCGTTCGGGGTATAGTCCACCAAGCTAGCCCAGTGCGGGTTGGTGGACTTCACATGCGCCTAAGAATTTTTCTTCGGCGTATGCAGGTTTCCTCACGATGTTTTCCTTCACCGTTTGACAGCAGTCAGTAAATGTACTTAAGTTTCGAGAAAAAACCCATTGGTACATGGCCCAGCCGGGGATCGAACTTCGGACCATTCGATATGATCGGCCGCGTCTTATCCCCGACGCCACTGACGCTCTTCTTGACTTGGTTAGAAGGTGACAAATAAAGCCATAGAGAAGTAAGTAATAAACCTGCCTGGACTTGGATTTGGAATTAAATCTGAAAGTGGAGTTAGCCACGTAAGTCATCCTGGAAGCAGAACTACAACCAAGAAAATCAAAATCGCGTTCGTAACTGTCGACCGCACGTCAATGGAACAATATACCAGTATCATCATCAGCCTGCACTAGTCCACTGCTGGACATAAGCCTCCCCCAATCCTCGGTTCTCCGCATCCAGTCACTACCAGCCGCCTTACGGAGGCAGCAAACCAAACCAGTATCGTAATATTGAAACTCCCTTTTAGGCTAAGCCAACTCAAGGTTCAAGGTGTTTTCACTGACGTGCGGTCGACTGTATACAGGTAGCACTATTTTCAGTGAAGCTGGATGAGGTGGGGGAGGCCTTTGTCCCGCAGTGGACGTATTTCGGCTGATTATGATGATGTTTATGAAGTATCTCTAGTATTTTTTGTTTCATCTAAGGGGGGAAAAGCTAGTCCTGTATAAAGATACAATCTGCTGCGCAATCGGTTTAGCATATCAAAAGATATAAGCGGACACAACTCTGATAAAACCAGGGATCTGACGTGAAAAATACCCCCAAGCTGTTTTCCCTTAAAAGAGCTTTTACCCTGTGACATTTTAACGTGGAAAAGTGTTTCCATTTCGGAATCCATACAACATAACTACATGAGTAGGTATAGTATGTATTATAGGTATTATGTTCAGATTGTTATAAGCAGATTGTAGCATATTTTACGTGGAGATGTTAACTGACTCGATGATCCTTGTTAGAGTTCCGTAGTCCAACAAGAAACAATTATTTATTGTGCTAAACAATGTTCAATTTTTCTTTTTCGACTTCATTTGCGTTATTAAGAAGTAGTTATTAAGTATTAATAAGTTATTAAATTTTTTTGAACCCGTTCTAATCATGCCAGTTTCTTGGTTTTAAAATTTGTCAATAGATGGCGTTAGCTGTATTTTACACCCCGCTATCATTTGGTTCTTCCCAATCTATATTATAATAAGATAGGCGTGCAAATAATTTATCCACCAGATTTTACCTCTTTATTATTAGTATAGATTGATTGAAAATTTTGCATTTTTCCATATTTTTTATTTATTTGTTGTAGCTTGAGTTTATAAACTCGGGGTCAAGGGTTCTTAATACTTTATAATTATCATAGCTTACCTTATACAACAATAAATGAACTCGATGCATCGACGCTATTACCTACATTTCGCAAGCCCTAGGCGTGTACAATAAACGTAATTCTAGAGTGCAGCGTATCTCCTAATAGCATCTAGCAACATATTGCAATTATACACAATGCTGATTCAGTAAGAATGCACTGGGGTCCGCTTTTGGAAGGATTCCAGCCAATTTAATGGCAGTGCGCAATTAGATTCGTAATTTTATCCAGTTTTGTTGGGAACCAAATTTAATTTGGTTTTGAAAGGTACGCTTGATGGTTAATTCCAGCTAACTTTAATATGTATAGAAGTATTAGTTCATACAAATTTATTTTAAAATGCAGATATGATATGCTAGATTGAAGTAACAAAGCGTGTAAGATGATTACAGACCATATTATCGTTATGCGACAAAGTATACATTTGCTTGTATTGAATTCTTCTTAATACATTTTCATATCTAGTACAGTCGACCGAACGTCAGTGGAAACAAAGTCAGTATAAACTGGTCTATCATAGTGTTCAAACTCCTTAATAGGCTAGGCCAGCTCAAGGTCAAAGTGTTTCCACTGACATGCGGTCTACTGTACCTACTCATCACCTACTGATGACATCATTTTTAAGGCTTAGTAGTATTCCTATTTTTATTAATTATAATATAATATTATAATATAATATTATAATATAATATTATATTATAATATAATATAATATTATAATATTGACTGGCCTGTTGGCGTAGTGGTAGTGACCCTGCTTACTGCGCCAAAGGTCGTGGGTTCGATTCCCACCCGGGACCAACATTTGTGTGATGAGCATAACTGTTGGTTTTCGGATTCTGGGTGTTTGTATGTATTTAAGTATTTATTTTAAAAGTATTTAAGTATGTTTATCAGTTGTTGAGTACCCATGTACAAGCTTCGGCTTAGTTTGGGACTAAACAGCCGTGTGTAAAAATTGTCCAAACATTATTATTATTATTATTATTATTATTATTATTAAAGTTCGCTGGTTAATTCAGATGGTTTGCACAGGGGATTTCTGACAAAAGTAATCATATAATCAAAATTGGTAATTATTAATTAATTGTTAAAATAAGTAACATATTGTAGTATAAACAATTTAATAATAATTTAATTTATTCTTACATAGCATTACAGAAAAAATCCAAAGCGCCATGAGAAACATTTTTGCAAATAAATAATTAATATAACATAGTCAACATTAAATTAGGTGCATTACATAAATTCTAAAAATACAGTCAATTTGGTGATTAATTAATATAAATTTAAATTATTAATTATGTAGTACTCGAAAAGTGATCCACAAGTAGCAGAAGCTAGTCATAGTCAACTTTTTCATAGAGAAGTCATTTAACATGGTCATTGAACCTAGAACTCTTGACCTACGCAAATGTTGGAGGAAACGCAAACTATTGACCTATGTCTCCCAACTCTAAATAAAACTGTAAACTTTAGGTGTCTGTTTAATTAGGTAGGTAGGTATTGAAAAATATGTATTTTCAAAAAAAAAATTGAGAGGATAAAGTGTACCTATAGGTACCAAATGGAAAGCATTATGATCACTCGAAAATAGCTCGACCGATTGACAGGAGAACAGATCACCGCTGGGGTACGCGAGTACTCGAGTGGAGACCACACGTGGGCAAGCGTAGTGTGGGACGCCCCCCGGCTAGATGGAGCGACGACCGGCGTTAGGCGGCTGGCAGTGACTGGATGCGGAGAACCGAAGATCTGGTTCAGTGGCGCGCCGTAGGAGAGGCCTATGTCCACTGACTTAAAGTGCAGGCTAATTGACGGCCTGATTAATGACTAATGATTAATGACTGCCCTGTTGGCTTAGTAGGTAGTGACCCTGCCTACTGAGCCAGAGGTCGTGGGTTCGATTTCCACCTGGGGCCAACACATGTGTGATGAGCATATCTGTCGGTTTTCGGATTCTGGGTGAACGTATGTGTTAAAGTATTTATTTAAATGTATTTATATCAGTCGTTGAGTACCCATCTTTACAAGCTTCGGCTTAGTATGGGACTAAACAGCCGTATGTGAATTTGTCTAAACATTTTTTTAAAATTATACACAACTTGTCCCAAACAAGGATATTCCCCTCCGGCCGCTTTGCAATAAACAGGACACAGATTTGTAAATATTGTACAAAGTTTGTCCCCAGTGGGAACCAAACCCACGATCCTTGGCTCTCGGGTCCACTGAACAAGTTACTAAGAAAGTGAACCCTTGACCTGGGAGAACCAGTTGACCCATCGCCACCATTTTATTCACTAAAAGTCCACTGTGACGTAACCTGCCATAAATTTACGAAGAAGGCTTTCATGGGGCAACACTTGAAATTCGGAATTTGACATTTAATTTTCTTCGTTGACATTATACGGGTAGTACGGTCAACCGCACGTCAATGGAAACAAAACCAGTATGTAACCTTGTCTCTCGTAGTATTGAAGCTCCTAATAGGCCAGGTCAGCTCAAGGACAAAGCGTTTCCACTGACGTGCGGTCGACTGTACCAAATCGTTTAAAAAGCCTTAAAATTCTGAAATATTAAAACTGAAAAATGCACTTTATCGCCTTTCAATAAATAACAGAGTCATTGCAGACAATGTCCAAATCGACACTCGTAAGCAGGCATAATTAAATTTAACACACACTAATTATCAGATTACATTAAAAACTACAAAATTGAAGTTTAAACTAGATACAACTGCAAAATAGTTAAGAATTTGGTTCCAAATATTTTGTAACAAAAATATTTCTTGTGTTACGTTACGATAGTTCAAAACAAAATTTTACAATCGTAAACAAAAAGAATATTAATTTTCCTAATATTATTTTGTGACGAAAATCAAAATATTCCGATTCAAATTCATGACTATACAAACATAATAAAATTATTTCGATAAAATAAAACACCACAAAATGTTAGTTTACTGACTTAAATAATACTACAAGCCGTAACGGACAACCGATGTCCTAAAGTGAAATGATTTCATTTTTCATTTATTTTATTCTTTATACAATTGAAAATTGTGTTGGAAATAACTTAGCGAATCAGAAATTATTAATTAATTTATGTATATTAGTTGATTTATCAAATTTATGTTGTTGCAGAGAATATTGTATTCCAATTTTTATAAACGAGTTTACTTACTAACTTCTTTTTTTTTTTTTTTTATAATATGGCCCTTATTAGCTAGATTAGGTTAATTGTTTTCATATTTTCACCCCTCACGTCTAAACAACCGGCGCCGTATCCTTGGATACAAAAAACATGCAATAATCGGAGCTGTCCATATACTGAGTAGCTTCAAACATCGAGTATATAAGCGAGGTGCGCAGGAGTCGGTCATCAGTCACTCAGTGATCAGTGCCCAAGTCGGAACCTTACAGACAACATGAAATTCTTGGTAAGGATATCTGTTAAAAGTGTTAAAAAGTGCATGGTTAGTTAGTCGTGTGAATCATTTCTATAGACCGTATTCGCGGTGGCAGGAATACGAAGTTGCTAGTGTTTGAATTAACGAAAAATTGTGTACAATATGTGAGCATTTTCCACTCAATCTTCCGAGGTCGACAACCTACCCCTTGACCACCCCTACCCCTACTACCTAATTTTTTTCCATCAAAAATATACCGGTGAAGTTCCAATCAAAAATGTGGCAGCTAGCAAATTACCACAGTTCTACCCATAATATTAGTACAATACGCAACAAAAATGACTGGAACTATACAAAGCCAACGTCAAAATTCGATTAACCGAAATTATCCTGACAGGCGGCAAATATCAGAAGCTTTGGAATAAAAAAGTCCCATAGGACGGTTAAGTGGTTAATAGATTGTCCTTGGTTACGTTTCCACCCTTTGAGGTTCCATACAATACATACATACTTCTTTAATTTATTCTTACAAAAGTTTTCTGCGCGTCAATGCACTTCAGCCCTTTCATCAACAACAGCCTATTAATCTCCCCACTGCTGGGGCTCAGGCCTACCCTCTCAACGAGGGCGTGCGGGCTATAGTCCACCACGCTAGCCCAGTGCGGGTTGCTGGACTTCACATGCGCCTAAGAATTTCTTCTTCGGCGTATGCAGGTTTCCTCACGATGTTTTCCTTCACCGTTTGAGAGCAGTCAGTAAATGTACTTAAGTTTCGAGAAAAACCCATTGGTGCATGGCCCAACCGGGGATCGAACCTCGGACCTTTCGATATCATAGGTCGCGTCTTATCCCCGAGGGCACTGCAGCCCTTTAATTAATTATTAATTTTTTGAAATAATAAGAAAGAGACAAGCTAAAAAGAAACTTTTATTGATAGAGAAACGTTAAGTACCATAAGCGAATACTACGTTGAAATTACTATAGACATACATACATATATTCACGCTATGTCTCTGGTGCGGTAGGCAGAAAGAACTGAGCGCCAAGTAGTGCGATCCTGACACCTCTTTCGCTTCGCTCAGTCTCATCATTCTATAGACTATAGATATAAACTCAAGTAATTCTCTTGTGTGTTGTCTGTCGTCTTCCCAAGGGACCTTAATGATATTTTTAAGCTTAGCCTATTGTGGAATGCAATAGAATGATTTGATTTGATTATTGCACACTTGCTTCCCTCTAAGCTTGAATAATTTGTGCCAAAGGATATCCTTAACAGCAGTCTATACTTACGTGGGTTTCACAAGCGTAACTGCTGCGACCTATCATGTCCAATCACACCTTCGTTGGGCGAAGGAAGTGGTTGCGACATGGTTCTGCTTACCAGAACTCCGTGCCTATATTAAAACTGCATTGTTAACACAGCCATGCATTTACCATACCTACAATTTTACAAAAGAATTTGCAATGAAGTCAATTTTCAATATTATTATGAACGTACAGAAAATCGTAACTAGGTCATTTTAAGGATACCTCCCACACATGTAAAGGAGAATAAAGAGGGGGGGGGGGGGGGGGGTTAGGGGGGGTTACGATTTGTTTTTATCCCACACCAGGGGGGGGATGCGCTCACCTCCCTGCCTCTTCTTTTCATTTTTGGAGGTACCCCTAAAACGTCAATAGGAAGGAATAGGAAAGTCAAATTGATAGGGCTCAAAGGCGCTTTGAGAGAGGTTTCCATGCCACTCTAACAGAGGCTGTTGTTAGAAGTACTTCTAACTTGTTGTTGTACTACTTTATGGAGTTACTTTTAGGGTAGACACTTGGCGACTCTCGCGACAGTTCCTTCTTTATCTGCCGCATCAGCCTGTACCATTAGAACTCTGCTGATCTGCATACAGGATATGCAGGTGTCTAGGGTGTGGAGGCCACTTACCATCAGACGGACCGTCAACCTATGTGTTTTAATGTGAAATCCGCTATAATTTTCACTAAAATTGTTCCCAGATCGTCGTCGCCCTGGCCGTAGCTGCAGTCTGCGCGGAGGAAGCCAAGAAGACTGAGAAGCGGGGTCTTGCCGGCCTGGGGTACGGCGGTGTGGGGTACGGAGGCCATGGCCTGGGGTACGAAGGGCTGGGGTACGGAGGGGGACTGGGCTACGGCGGGTACGGCGGCGGCTACGGCGGCTATGGAGGCTATGGTAAGAATGACTAAAACACTACATTCCTTTTTTAATTTACTTCTATTATTCACTTCTAATAGTGCGTCAGTGGTGTCGGGGATAAGACGCGGCCTATCAAATCGAAAGGTCCGACGTTCGATCCCCTGCTGGGCCATATACCAATGGTACAGAGTTATGTACATTTACTGACTGCTCTCAAACGGTGAAGGAAAACATCGTGAGGAAACCTGCATACGTCGAAGAAGAAATTCTTAGGCACATGTGAAGTCCATCAACCCGCACTGGGCTGGCGTGGTGGACTATATCCCGAACGCCTTCATTGAGAGGGTAGGCCTGAGCCCCAGCAGTGGGGACATGTTAAAAGGCTGATAAACAATAAACGAATCGCTTAATAAAGTATCGCATCACATTCTTTAATTCCGATTCGATGAACGAAATTTTATTCCAACCATTTCATGAAAGCTTTCTGCGAATAGTTCTGCGTTCTTCATTAAATTATACAAAGTGCCATCGGTAACTTCATTCTGCTCTTAGTCCATAACAATGTAACTTTTCTTTCAGTTTTCAGCCAATTTAAAATATGCTAAGTGCACTGTAACAAGATCAAGAAAAATGTTTCTTCTAGCTCTCAGCGATAGAGACTGAAGGAATTCATTTTTCTGACATTTAATGCCTCTTCTAACACTGGGAAGCTCGAAAGGTACCTCTAAAGTGTGTGTTTGGCTTAAAACACCTGCGAGTTTCTTTCTGTTTTTTTATGATGTCTCTTCCGAGATTCGTTTATTGACTCAGATTAACAAACTAACTGGTGGGTTTCAAAACCCATCAGTCTTCGACCAGGAAACGATTCGATATTTTTCGGCCAATTCTCTATAATGTTGTATAGCCTACAATATGTTGGCCACTGTTAAACAATACTGAACAAAGCTCACCAAAATCCGTTCATTAGTTTTTGCGTGACGCCTGTACAGACAGACAGACATAAATGAAAAATATCATTCACCTACCTCAAAAAGTTATATCTGCCAATGCCCAAGCCACAAAGCCAACAAAAGTTCGAATTCAAGACAAATTGACTTAAAGTTTAAATAAATGTTCATACTTAATACTTTATCCCGTCCAGTTTCAGTTAGAATAAGGGAAATCAACATCCACTAGTAGCCGTATTGGAATCCAACAATAGAATTGGAAACTAGATTCAGTGTATCAATAGTTCATAAAACTTAGTCTTAGCTCAATTCGGCTTCGCGTACCCCGCTCGCTCCGGCCAAGTTTAAATTGACCAAAAGCTTTTAGTTCCTGAAGGCGTGACGGGACTGAATAGGTAGTTTGAGTTCTAGCTAGTTTTTATTCAAATGCTGGGAGTTCCTTTCCCTTCGAATTTTCAATCTGAAATCGGAGACGTCTAGTTATTTTTCTGTAAGAAGTTTAAGAGTTTGTGGGCTGTATACTTTTTTGCTTTTAGGAGTAGGTACATCTGCGAAGTTTCAATTCGAAATGTTTCACAAGTACCATTGATGGTACTAGCGAAAATAACAATCCTACTAATATTATAAAGGCGAAAGTTTGTAAGGATGTGAGCATGTGAAGATGTGAGGATGGATGTTTATTACTCTTTCACGCAAAAACTACCGAACAGATTTTGATGAAACTTGCTACAGTGATAGCTTATATCCTGGAATAACATATACGCTACTTCTTAACGCGGACAAAGTCGCAGGGCGTCCGCTAATACCCCCTAAGTAACAAAACGCCTACATAGAGGGCGCTGTTTCACAATGTACACGGGAAAAACTTTTCAACGCGGGCGAAGCCGCGGGAAAAGGCTAGA
Source organism: Metalampra italica (assembly GCA_949699065.1). Lineage (NCBI taxonomy): Eukaryota > Metazoa > Arthropoda > Insecta > Lepidoptera > Oecophoridae > Metalampra > Metalampra italica. The sequence continues at coordinate 9,505,120 of OX452985.1, forward strand.
TATTCACAATGGTACTACCTTAATTAGTGTCACTAGTACCATTGATGGTACTAAGGATACAAAGTTTTGTCACTTATGCACCATCAATGGTACTACTTAGTCAATGGTACTACTTAGTCAATGGTACTACTGACTTAACGGGGAAATTGGGCGATAATTTTCGGGTTTTAACTGAAATAGAGAAAGGAATTCAGAGTAATATATTCTGACCATCCAAACTTATGTTTCATTATTAGAATCAAGTTATAATCATAAAGCAATACAACGAGCTACGAATCTAACTGGCTATCTTCATGGTGGAAAATTCGTTTAAAAAAAACACAGGTCTGTTTTTTCATGTTTTCAAACATAATAATTATGTTAAAGGCAAGAAATAATTTGAATCTTGCTTCAACAAATCTCTCAAAAAAAACAAGTTATAGGCGATTCTTAGTAACTTTTTAGTCTTTGAAGGGTATGGGGCAGCTACAATAAAATACGTTTCAATGATTTACTGTAATAATGTCCAGTCTGAAAAATGTCCAAACTGAAAAAAGTCCAATCTGAAAATGTATTTAAATTTCAGTATAATTACCTAGTCTGCAACTTAATATATTGGAATGAAGCAAACGGGAGACGGACTTTTGGGTACCATACCCTTCCTTGTCAGATTAGAAATAGCCTCAATTTTACAATTTCCTCTGATAATAAATTCCGAAATACGAGATATTACAATTAAACCTGACAATCAAAATTATCTGAAATCCGATTATTTTCTTGAATTGACAACCGGAATTGAATTTGTTCCTTATTAAATTATGTCATAATGTCAGGGACTTTAGAGTCCCGTAAATGTCTAAAGTTTAAACATTTACGGGATCTAAATATCTTTTAATTGAATATCCATTTGTAATAATAAATTATTAAAGTCATGGTAGTTTCTGTACATATTAATGGAATGCGTTGCCCCAGAGCTAAACAAAGACTAAAGACTTGGAAAACTGTAGATTTGAATAAGTAGGTACCTAACAGCTGGAGTTAGTATGGACAAGAAGATGAAAGTTTGTTAACTGCTATACGAATTCAATTAAATTGTATTTATTTAAGGTCAATTGTAGCCCATAAAATAGGTACGTATTACATTAAAATTTGATTAAAATTTTTAAAATAGAATTAGACAAACTTCAATTCCCAGCTGGTTTTTTAACGTAATTGAATCAACACCACAATAATGTTCAAACCGATTTTTCGATTCAGGTACAAATTCAAATTCAAATTCAAAAGTATTTTATTGCATGTAAGTACACTAGGTACATTTATACAACGTCAATTTTTTATCTACCACCGCCTCCAAGGTGTTATATAGAGCTGGGAAGAAGAAGCGGCGCAACAAACTTCCGCAACACATCTTTTAAAATCAAGTTTGTACATAACATTATTTTGTAAAGATTGTGCGAGGCTGAAGTAACATTAACACCAGGCATCTTTGTCATTTAGATAATCGACTGTTTTATAATAAGCTTTCTTACAAAGTTGTTGTTTAATGTGAGTCTTAAATTTTCTGTCATTCATATTTAAGATTTCTTCTGGTAGTTTATTGTAGAAGCGTATACATTGCCCCGTGAATGATTTACTGACCTTACTAAGCCTTAACTGTGGTGGTACAAGTTTGTTTTTGTTTCTTGTAACATAAGCTGTGTTCATATCACAGTGCCTCAAAAAGAGAGATATATTTTTGCGGACATACAAAATATTCTCAAAAATGTATTGACTGGCAACGGTTAATATATTAATTTCTTTAAACTTTTCTCTTAATGATTCTCTACAACGTAGATTATAGATCGCCCTAACAGCTCTCTTTTGCAAAATAAAGATGGTTTCTATATCTGCCGCTTGACCCCACAGTAGGATGCCGTATGACATGATGCTGTGGAAGTAGCTGAAATAGACTAATCTCGCAGTAGCAATATCTGTTAATTGTCTAATTTTCCTAACGGCGTAGGCGGCCGAGCTTAGTCTGCCAGCTAGTGAAGCTATGTGGGGCCCCCATTGAAGTAATGAGTCTATAGTTATACCTAGGAACACCGTGCTTTTGATAAATTCTAATCTTTCTGTACCTAAAGTTACATTATTAACTACATGTCTTACATTTGGTAGGCAAAATTTAATACATTTAGTTTTTGTTGTATTTAATGCTAGATTATTAATGCTGAACCAGTTAAGTACTTGTGTGAGAGTATTGTTTACCTCAGGAAGATCACAAGCTCTTCTGCTAATTTTAAAAATCAGAGAAGTGTCATCGGCAAATAATACTATGTAGGTACGATTCAATTAATCGCCTATACCGTGATTAGTTTTTTTGGAACTCCGAGCCAAATAATCCCTTAGAAATATTACATTGGTCTTAGAAACATAATGATGTTTATATTAGATTTTCTCACATATACACACAACTCCGTACCCTAGTTGACAAATAAATCACCTAAAATTATGTTGTCAAAGACTATTATAGGGTAATTTACTCGCATGGAAAAAATTTCACATAATTTTGACAGTAGGCACATACAATGGCCACACATGCGAATGCAATGTCGCATGGTGTAATAATGTGTGGGAATACCATATCCTTGGCATACTAACAAACAAGCATATAATTAGCAAACCTACCGCCTAAAGCCCACAAGTGCTACCCTGGGGACTAAAATGAATGCCTCGTAAGTATGCCCGTAATTGAATGCCTCTTAATAAGTATGCTAGTAATTAAATTACTGGCATACTTATTCATTTTAGTCCTAAGTATATAGCAATTTGCAACTTTAAAAAAGAAACCGGCCAATGCGTGTCGGTCTTGCATTCACGAGGGTTCCTAGGATGCAACCGATAGGCGATATCGGTGATATTTTGGTGTTTCCGTTATATCGGAATCGGTCACAATTTTGTTTGCCGGGACGTGTGTTTCCTAAATGAATTACTTAATTAATTAAATTTAAATTTTATGGTACCTACTTATACTTCTAAAAGTTAGGTCCATTCCGTTATATTTATAACTAGCTGTTGCCCGCGACTTCGTCCGCGTGGATTTTGGAAGTAGACACCTATTTTCATTTATTTCTATTAATAATATTATCAGTCAATTAAATACAATATTAGGCTCGATTTTGAAAGCATACATTTAAATTTTACAGCACTTTTATTAGTGTTGTCCTTATCTTCATAATACTGTGTAACGGCCATAGAAACTGTAATTAACTTTGTGTCGTCAGAATCAGGCCTATTATGTCAGCAACTTCATTTTGTGTCTTAGCTACTTAAATAAATATCGGTATCGGTAACGCATCGATGCATTCCTAAAAACAACCAATCGTAAAATTAACACTACTTACAAGATAGTAAACTAATAAAGGGAAAGGTTATTTTTTACAGCCACTTTTTTATGCAACCAGCTATGCGCAACGAATTGTTAATAGATTTTTGAATGTCCAATCCAATGTTAAGGTCATCGAAGTCACTATAAAAACCTCCCGATAGATTATTTTGCGTGACTAATGCAATATGGTAGGCTTATGCCTACCATATTGCCTTTAGTCATTGACAAAGAAAAATATTGATAAAAAAACCATACCTTGTAAATAGGTGTTGTTGAAGGTTGTCACATACAGCTATCGGATGTTTTTTACTGATAAGGTACCAGATAAGCAACTGATTTGATATTATCTTCATAATGGGTCAGGAATACCTGGCGACATTTCGACCCTTTTGGGGTACTAGCTTTTTCCCGCGGCTTCACCCGCGTAGAAAAGTTTTCCCGTGTACATTGTGAAACAGCGCCCTCTATGTAGGCGTTTTGTTAGTTAGGGGCTATTAGAGGCCGCCCTGTGACTTTGTTCAGAAGCCTATATGTTATTCCAGGATATAAGCTATTACTGTACCAAGTTTCATCAAAATCTGTTCGATAGTTTTTGTGTGAAAGAGTAACAAACATACATCCTCGCATCCTTACAATCTTTTACCAATCGCAATCGAAAAGCTACCTCCAAACTGACGCGGTGGTGGCGCTGGCGTACTGCCCGCGGCGCAGTGTGAGATCCTTCATATACGCACCCATACCTAATATCACAACTGACAATAGAACCCTATACCGCAGTCGCCACCGCGTCAGTGTGGGAGTGGCTAAAGAGAGCCAGTGTCAGTACAGACACACGGGTGACGGATTTGTTAAGCGGTCCCTAAACGATCATGCGGCATGACATGCATTACGTTTACGTGAATTATCATGCTGCATGATGGACCCTCATGCTTGCTATCAATCACTTAGTATAGTGAAGCAACGGCCAGCACGTAGTTTGCATGTCATGCACGTAGTTTTCATGTCATTCGCGTCAATCACTACAACTAAACGGTCATGCATGAGTGACAGCCCGTAATGCATGTCATGCAGCATTGTCATTCGTATATTATAAACGCATTTCACTAACCACCGGGTGTATGCCGGTTTTGTATTAATAACATTGTCTTGTTGTTTCAGCTGCCCCAGTGGCCGTGAGCAAGGTCGCTTACAGCACTAGTCATGGGCTCGGCGGATATGGCGGATACGGCGGTTACGGATACAGCGGCCTCGGCGGTTACGGCGGCGGCCTCGGCGGGTACGGCGGCGGCCTCGGTAAGTAACAGAAGTTAACAACGACGTGGGAAATTCAACGGATACGAGAAAGAAACAATCACTGTAGATTCTCGTAGGATTACAGTTAAATATTTAGGCGTTTCATACGTTTGATGAAGAAAAACTTTAAACAATACAAATACAGAATGCCTATTGAATCGTTTTTGTTGAATAACAATGACACATTCATAAATAGCCGAGCTATGCTCAGAGTTTAACTGAGAGAAAGGATCCGAAACAGTGCGATCCGCCAAAAAACCAAGTCCTTCGACACAGTGGGCTGTTCACATCCTGTCGGAGAACCGTTAACCGCTGGGGTAGAGTTCTCGAGTGGAGACCACGCATGGGAAAGCGTGGTGTGGGACGCCCCCTTGGGTAAATGGAGACGGCTGGCAGTGACTGGATGAAGAAAGGTTCAGTTGCGCGCATTGAGGGAGGGCTGTGTCTGTAGTGGATTTGTTCAGGCTGTTAATGATTCATTTACTTACGAACATTAACAAATAAACAAAGACATAAAAATGCATAAAGTTATTACGATAACGATCAATCGAACAACAGTTTTGAAAATCTGATAATACTAAAGTTAAGTTTTTCCCGTGTACATTGTGAAACAGCGCCCTCTATGTAGGCGTTTTGTTACTTAAGGGGTATTAGCGGACGCCCCGCGACTTTGTCCGCGTTAAACAGTAGCCTATATGTTACTCCAGGATATAAGCTATCACTGCATCAAGTTTTATCAAAATCTGTTCAGTAGTTATTGCGTGAAAGAGTAACAAACATACATCCTCACTTCTTTACAATCTTTCGCCTTTATAATATTAGTAGGATAGGATTTGTAGGATTAGGCAGTTTCTTCATTTCGCCGTAGTGTCATTTCAAGCACGACCTGAGTTCGTTTACATTTTATAAATTTCTTTTCAGGCTATGGTGGACATGGATACGGAGCCCCAGCTGTGAGCTACGCTAACCAGGTCGCTTACAACGGATATGGCGGTTACGGTCATGGTCTTGGCGGTTACGGCGGATACGGCGGTTACGGCGGATACGGCCACGGCGTCGGCGGTTACGGCGGTTTGGGCCATTACGGACATTACTAAATATCAACGTTACGTCACTCTCCATTGACCATGCAAAATTGTGTTCATTTAAAAAGCGGTATTTTTAAAAGAAATGCGTTTTTGTTTTTTTTTAATACTCATAAAAATGGACGAAGGAAAACTTCACTGCCACATTTTATGTTTTTGAATAGAATTGGGACCTTTTTCAATGTCCGGAACTTTTCGTATTTTGTACTTCGTTTGTTATTTTCCTTTTTAGCTTCTAATCGGACAGATGAAAATAGGGCAATGAAAAACTCCCAATTCAGACATTACTTGCCTTATAATTTTGTACAACGAATTTTATGCCGAAGAGTCTTTGTAAATATAAAATATTATAAATTAATAAATACTTTAAAAAATATTTTGTATTTTTTCTCGAAGTTGTATTTTTGACAGAAGTCTAGTGAAATAAAAATGAGCATCGCTATGAATGTTGATTAAGTAGATACTATGACATAGGCCTTCTAGCAAGCTTTTTCTGTTTTATGTGGCCTTCCCCAAGGAACGCGACCACATCTGGTCCTCCGCCCCCTCTGCATCCAGCCGCTTCCATCCACCTTCTTCAGGTCATCGGTCCACCTGGCGGGGTCTGCGGTCTCCACTCCACTCGTCTGCCCTAAAAGCTGTCGGTTCTGCGACAGTTAAGACCTTCCCATTGTCACTTTAGCTTGCTAATCATTTCAGATACGTCGATAAAATTAGTTATTCGTGGGCTCTCTGCATTGCGGATCATGAGAAACTCCGAGCAAAGCCTCTCCATAACCGGCACTGGGCGACCTTTTAAACACTTGCGGATAAAAGGCACAAAATAATTTAAGAAAAATATCAATTTTCACGAATGATCCCAGAAGTATTGACGCGAATGCAGATACGAAAATATATGTATAGGTATACGACGTGGGAATCCCGAAAATCAACAACAAAAGGATCATTCGAGCCGGGAAAGAGAGATCCCCCAAATCCCCCGGTGAAGCCGTTAACCGCTGGTTTATAAGATATTATTCATTCGTGTGTGACTTGCTTTGAATGGTAAAATGATTTCAACACTTAGAATTATGAATGTAATTCCATATACTATACCTTACGTATAAGTATACGGGGTGAAAATGATAAGTGATAGACTTGATTAATATATAGCGTGGCTGAAAAGACACCATAAAAATTTTGTATTCATATTGAAATGAGTCATTATTTAGCTTAGTAAGTTGACATAATAAGTTCCTGGAAAAAAACTTTTTTTCCCAAGTGACAAGTTCACTGCTTTCGGCTGCGATAATTTAATGCATAACTTCTGAGTAAGCATTACAGATTATCAATGATTGTTCATCATCATCATCAACAGCCTGTTAATGTCCCCACTGCTGGGGCTCAGGCCTACCCTCTCAACGAGGACGTTCGGGCTATAGTCCACCACGCTAGCCCAGTGCGGGTTGGTGGACTTCACATGCGCCTAAGAATTTCTTCTTCAGCGTATGCAGGTTTCCTCACGATGTTTTCCTTCACCGTTTGAGAGCAGTCAGTAAATGTATGTAGGTTTCGAGAAAAAACCCATTGGTACATGGCCCAGCCGGGGATCGAACTCCGGACCTTTCGATATGATAGGCCGCGTCTTATCCCCTACGCCACTGACGCTCTTGATCAATGATTGTTATTGACAGTAAAATACACGTTCAAGACTAAGTATTTTTTCCTTCGCCTGGTAGAAGGTGTCAAAAATAAAATGTGATTAGTGGTGTGCAAGTGTAAGGAAAATCACGGAATAACCGATTTCTGTAAAGTTATTTTCGTCAACGCAGTCAATGTCAGTAAAAACTTTTTGATATCTTTTACACTACGCGAATAATCGAGCGAATTCACTAGGTATAGTTTCCCCTGTATATACAGTATATACTGTATATACAGTACCTACTCATTGACATTAAAGTATTGTTCGTATGTATGTTTGTGGAATTGTGACTTTGTATACATACACATAGATCTCGTGTAAAATTATAAGAATAATGAATGAGCAATGCAAACTTGCTTCTTGCACAAAATAATAAACCACAAGTATCAATGTAAATATTATAGACAATGTGAAAAAAATGATTACCATACATGAATTATTAAGTGATGCAAACAAGAGGTGAGTGGAGAAAGAAATGTTTTATTCAGCTGGGTAAGTCCTCGTAGTGTTGCCAGGTGCAGTGCGGAGAATTGCGGGACAACAAGTTTGAAAAGCGGGACACGAACCGCTAAATCGAAACTTGAGAAACATTGGTAGTTTTCATTTAACAATTGCGTATAATAAAATGCAATTTTTATACTTATGTAGGTAATATTTCCATGACAAATTATCGTTACAAATCTAATTTTAAGAAACTTAAACTGACTGTGGTCAAACGTGATCGTTCGTGGCTGTAGGCACTGGCCATGATGGCTACACCAGATTGAATACGAAAGAATTCGCGCACTATAATAAATTAAACTTCTGATGTCCCGCACAGTAGCTCCGCGGGACACGTCGAAAACCGGGACGTCTTGTCTAAAGCAGGATGCTGACAACACTACTCCCAAGGACCCAAACTTGGGCTTGTGGTAATGACGTGCAGATGAACGGGTGAAATGATGTGAGTTTAAGCCTTCTTCCGAAAAAGTTTGGGGACCTCTTGAGTTTTGGTATTCGTAAAGTTTCTCCAAAGTCCTTTGGTGAGAAAAATATGGACAAACATAAATAACCGACGACTTAACCTGATTTTTTTTAGTTTTGGAAACAGATGATAACTGTCTATCATAAACTTGTAAAAGGGATGCATTTATAATCGATTTTAATCGATTCAAACAAGTATTTCTTGACACTGTTTTTTTGCTAATGTTAGCATTTCTACTGTCTAGAGGTTTATACATATTTTATAAATAAATAAATAAATCTTAATTTCAGGAAAATTTACAATCCCATATTATTATGCATACACACAAACTAAAATAAAATAAAAGTAAGTACCTAATAATAAAATGATGCAATAGCAAATAATTAAAATTGAGATTAAAACTGTAAAATTAAAATTAATAAAATAAAATTTTTGCCACCAAATATTGTCTAGTTCACTCACCGTAGTTATATACACAATTGAGATACTATTATTAATGTATTTTGCGGTATCGATGAGTATGTGCTGGACATTTTATTTGGCAAGTTGGCAACCCTATTCACACGCAATTAATTACAATTATGCCCAAGTTGCGTGCGGAGAATTAATTGGTACTCTACAATCTAGCTGACAGTTTACTATACGGCTTTATTAGCCGTATATTCAACCCATGTGTATTGGATTTGCTCAGTGCCATAGACTAAGCAAACCTATTACGAGTACGAGAGCCGTCAATGTGTATTAATTAAGTTAATTACGTCATTGCTTGATTACACTGCACACTGCGTTCTAACAAGATAGATTGGATAAGGGTCAAGATCCACTAGTCGGCATTCATTCGCAAGCGGAGCACGACTTCCCTCCAGAGAAAGCCGGGAGCTGAATCGTTGCGAGCGCGCGTGGCTTCATGCGAAATAATCTTTAAAGTCAGTTTACTTAGATAGTGTCGCCTTTGTAAATAGCCGCCCGGCACGCGCCACCTGTACTCAAAGGATGCCGCCGCGAACACAAAACACGCCGACACCGGCGTACACCCGCTATTTGAGTTGGCGTTTTATATCGTGGCGTTCGTCGCATTAAAATTATTAAGTAAAATTAGGTGTCTCAGAATAAAATTTTAGCAAAAACAAAAAGACGAACTTTTTGTAAAACATGCACCTAAGCAAATTTTAATTGATGTCCATCGACATTGTGTTGAAATGAACTTGTATGTATTATTAATATTGTTTTTTTTTTCCAAAAGAAATAAATATGTCGGAGCTTCAAGTACACAGGCGCCATCTATCGGCAAAGTTTGAAACGTCGTCGTGGGGTCGTTACGGGAGTTGTCGCTAACAGCCGCTGGGGCGCTGCTGGTAGGAAAGCTTTATAAAGCGAGGGCCGAATGGCCGACGAGTCAGTTTGAGTTGAGCCGTCGGATGGAGCGCCACGCCGTAACGAACTCGCCGCGTTTACCAATTCGACTATTATTTCGGATTCACATCATGTCGGACCACTCTGATTGCAAGCCCCCGGACCAGGCGTCGTCAAATATAAATCCGCGGCCTTACCCATATTCCGTTCGGGTGTACCGACACTATCTAAGTAAACCGACTATACCTAGAGCAATTCGGTCACCTAATGACTTCTTCTGATGGGCAAAGATGGCGGCGCTGACTTGTGGAGCTTGACCCTATATACATTTGCAAAAGCGAGTAAGTAGTGCGTGTCAGGCGTCTCGCGTTTATGAAGTTAGGGTTCAAATAAGGGTATTTAAAAACGGTCATACATACCAGAGTTCACTCTGGTCATACCAAGGTTTTTTTTTGCTTCAAAGAAATGTTATGGGAGTTTTGATACTACGAAAGACCAGTTTTTACTGGTTTTGTTTCCACTGACGTGCGGTCGACCGTACCTATGTAAAAATAAATTAAAATCAGGCGCGTGTCATTTCACAGTTTGGGTATAAATAAAGCGCCGCGGTAATCCATTTTTGTAAATCTTTCTTAAACTGTTTTTAAAACAAAAAATACAAAAATAAGTAAAATAAAAAATAAATAAAAACAAAAATAAACAAATAAACAAAATTGACGACTGTCTCCATTTTCGTAACTGTTCTGAAATTAGATAAGAAAATGTGTTGATGAAATTATAGGCATCATGACTGGATATAGAGAACCGATGATCGGGTTCAGTGGCGCGCCTTACGAATGTGGACTAAAGGCAAATCTCAACCTACATACCACACAATAAGCTTGTCACGACGCAGCCCACGGAACCGAAATGTAATAAGCGCCCAAAACTCCCGTTTCGTTGCACAAAACTCCCGTTTTGTTGCATAAAACTCCCGTTTTTGCACGTAACTCCCGTTTCGTTGCACAAAACTCCCGTTTTGTTGCATAAAACTCCCGTTTCTGCACGTAACTCCCGTTTCGTTGCACAAAACTCCCGTTCCGTGGTGTCGGTACAGGGACCGTTATCCCCGTCTAAGATTAAGAAGCGCCCAAACGCACAGCAGAATGGGAGCGCTCTGTCACCTTAATATACAGCTCAATTTAACATGCGCGGAGCACAAATTATAAGTTTTTAATGCAATGTTCAGGAGTGACTCCTCTGTGCGGTAGTATTATTATGTATTCATCATTACGTACATTATTTGAATAACGCCTTCGTTGAAAAGGTGGCAAAGGTTACAAAATGTAAATTTTCTTGTAACAATAAGGCAGGCACTTTGCTTTATGTCTTTAGAAGTAGTAAAATTCTTGCCGTAAAACAGACACTCTCTTTCATATTAGGATATACTTTTATACATACCCAAGAAGGTTATTCAGATACATACCCACTAAATACCAAGCAAGTCCAAAGGATAAGACTAGTGGCGCAATAACCTCAAGAAGGTAGGTATATTAATAACGGTCGCTGTAACAAGAAATTATTAAAATTCGCTGTAATTAACATGGCTTCCCTGTATGATACTCCTGGTACGGTATAGGGTATACACAGTAAGGCTACTTGTTACTTGTGTTCCTGGGATTCACAGTAAGTATGGCTCTAAAATGTGGCCGTCCAAACCAAAAGGTTCCAGAATCAAATTCCAGATATATTTTAGTTTTTTGTGAAGGCGAGAAAACAGTATTTTGCGATTTTTGATTACTATTCATATAAAATGTCAATATTTTCACTTTTTTACTTTCTTTTTGGAATTGCAGGCATAGGTACGTATTTTGTATGAAAATAATTTTGTAGATTTTTTTTATTTCTTATCATAATCAAAATACGTAGAAGTATTCTTTTAATTTTTATTTGTTTTAAAATTTATTAAAATATTTTATTATTGAACACAGTATATAAAATAATAAGTAGTAAATAGTAATTTTATTTTTTTAAAGATACTATTGCTATTATAAAATTGCAAATTGCCTACAGGCTAGTTTGCAGTTTACATCGTTAGATGATTTATGATAACTCTTTGTAACTTTTATGTTATTTTTGTTTACCTTTATTTTTTTAACAACCAATTTTACTATTTTACTACCTATTCAATAAACATATTCGGCCTTGGGATCGTTCGTAAGGCACCCCCGACCAAATTTTAAGGCACAAACACAACTTTTCTACAGTCTTAATTAATGTAAGTATGTATAGATTCCAATAGGCACTTCCAATATCGCGACAATATCTGAGGTATATATACTAGCTCTACTTACACTGTGACTCTGACGACAAGACACAGGTACAACGCACAAAGGTAAGATGTAATTAATGTTATTATCTTCTCATCTCTGCTCTTGCTTCTAAATAGGTATTACCTTTTTTTTAAATATTTTTATTTTATTTTATTCAGGAAACTTACAGTCTAAACAAGGAAATACTATAATAACGAAAACAAATAATAGAACAAAGACAGAGACAGTTTCCACAGATTACAAAGTTTTCCAAACAGGATGAAATTATAGTACATTGTTAACCTAGGTGTGAAAGTAACTTATTTAAGTCCCGAGACGGGGTTTGGCGCCCGACGCGTAGCGAGGGCGCCAATAGTTCGAGGGACCTCTAAATAAGTCTTGAACCCGAGGGAAACACTGTACTTTTCATTAAGAATACACTGAAAGTAAAAATAAATACATAAAATGAGTGTTAATACAAATCTCTGCTATACGGAAGTATAAACAAAACTCTACAACTCGAAAAAACAAAAGAAGATCGGATTGCCGCTTTCCCGTCTACTTTGTGTTTTTTTCTGTGGCCGACCAGATAATCTGCCATTATTTTTCATTTCCATCATTGAAAAAATTGTAAATATTTTGGCCAAATCTAAGTTATTTTAAAGAAATAGTTGACAGTAATAATTATAATAAAGTCATTTTAAAAAATATATTCTTTATTTATTACATAACTTTATGTTATTTCAATTTTACATCGCGCTGTAATTGAATAGCTGTATAGACGGTTGGAACATGGTCCAATAGAAATGTCAAAATAGTAGTAGTTTTTTTTAAATATAATTTGACAGCTGTCAGTTGAAAGCGATTCTCCCTAGGGCTGAGATGTATTACTTTCAACCCGCTCCTCAGGCAACTTCAGACCTACTTTCAGAGTATGAGTAATGAAAAGTTTTTTATCGCGTTGGTTACTCATATTTTACCGGTAAAAATACTTTAGTAAAATTTGTCCCAAATACAGATGGGACAACAGGGGGACAACGGGAAATAATTCAATTTCTGTTGCCACCGTATCATTGGCTTTGCGGCTTGGTTGTTGTACTCGAACTCCAGAGGCGGTGGGTTGGGTTCCCAGTGGGAACAAACAAGTATATTTATGAATTTGTCCTATTCTTGTTTACAGTATGAACACTTGGATAGAATAGGCCAATGCTTTCTGCCTTGCTGAACAATTGCTCTACACATTCTATAAGTTGTATTGTATTGTAATACCTAAAGTAGAGAAGATCCTTGTTTGGGATTTAGTATTTATGTACTTACTAGCTTTTTCCCGTGGCTTCGCCCGCGTAATTAAGTTTTTCCCGTGTACATTGTGAAACACCCCTCTATGTAGGTGTTTTGTTACTTAGGGGGTATTAGCTGACGCCCCGCGGCTTTGGCCGCATTAAAAAGTAGCCTATATGTTATTCTAGGATATAAGCCATCACTGTACCAAGTTTCATCAAAATCTGTTCGGTAGTTTTTGCGTGAAAGAGTAACAAACATCCATCCTCACATCCTTACAAACTTTCGCCTTTATAATATTAGTAGAATTAGTAGAATAGAATAGTAGGATATATTCATTTGAAACATCATTGTCTGGCTACAGTTATTATAGGTATTTCTTTAAATTTAAAATCAAGCTTTCCTACAAAGTTGTTTTAATATTATAGACGGGAGAGCGTCAGTGGCCTCGGGGATAAGACGCGACCTATCATATCGAAAGGTCCGAGGTTCGATCCCCGATTGGGCCATGTACCAATGGGTTTTTTCTCAAAACTTAAGTACATTTACTGACTGCTCTTAAACGGTGAAGGAAAACATCGTGAGGAAACCTGCATACGCCGAAGAAGAAATTCTTAGGCGCATGTGAGGTCCACCAACCCGCACTGGGCTAGCGTGGTGGACTATAGCCCGCACGCCCTCGTTGAGAGGGTAGGCCTGAGCCCCAGCAGTGGGGATATTAAAAGGCTGCAGATGATGATTATTATGATGATGATGATTAGACGATTTATTATGCTATACGTAGCAGATTTGCCAAAGATAAGTAGGTAGGTAGCTTTCGTGGCAATAACCACTCACTAATTTCTTTTTCAACAGAGTCAAGATATTATTTTCTAGGTATTTCCAGTTTAATTTATTACTGAGTAAATAATTGTCGCTATAAAAGAAACATTCAGAATAATTTGTGTAGCGCCAAAAACAAGGAAAAGAATTAATTCCCTCCAGTACCTATTAAAGTTAAGCTAAATTGCTATATTTTTTCAATGTTGACGTTTTCACCCCAGAGCGGGTGAAGTTTCTGCCTAATTCATGCAAATATAAACCAGAAAGCTTGTGTCCGCAAAAGCATGGGCGCCCACAAAAAATGACTAAAGTTGAACTCAGTTATTTCCATACGTTTTTGAGTTTAAACTGTTCCCAAACTGTCTGCCAGTTTAAAGTTGAAACGTTTTCGGTGGTAATTGAGTTTTCAATTAACGTTGTCTTGCAACGAACGTCACAAGAGCTGATTGGTTAAAAAGTAGGTAAAGTGTACGTTATGTTACGTGTACAGGTTTAAATACCCCAGGCCCGTTTGGTCCTATTCCCGGAATGTCCCCTTGGTCCGTTACGTCTATTTCTGCACGTCAGTACGTTACGTTACGTTTATCGATCATCGTTCATCTGAATTAGTTTCGTAACAATTTATCAGTTTCGTAACAATTTTATCAGTTTCGTAACATTTTATCAGTTTCGTTACAACTTATCAGTTTCGTTACAATTTATCAGTTTCGTAACATTTTATCAGTTTCGTGGCATTTTTTCAGTTTCGTTACAACTTATCAGTTTCGTCTCATTTTCAGTAACGTTACGGTACATCTATTCTGCATTTCACCCACCTACCTTCGGTAGGCCGGATGAACGTTTAAACCGATTACTTATTATTACCTATTATTATTATTTATTACTTTATATTACTTATTATTACCGATTGCCAAACAACCTTTGCTATGGCATTTAGGTACTTGAATGACTGAGAATATAAACCAGAAATATTATGTAACGACAGAATAATATGTTACAGACTGGCTAAAGTTATTTTTTTTGGTTTTTACTAAAATAAAATGCTGTCTTCGTTTTCCGTACAGCTACCTCGTAACATTGGCTCAGTGCACTATATATTTTTGGAACAAAAATACCTTTACCAAACCCGTGCATACATAATTCAACAAAAAGCTTTTCGAAGCACCTGCTATTGACAGTTAAAACCACTGAACGGCTTACACAGCTCCCAGGTAAAGGTGGGGAGAGCCTCTGTGTCAGCGACTTAGATTTTTCCCTGTCAACATTCATATTTTATGCTTTTTGGGTTTCTAAACCTTTAAGCCTTATCTTAATTAATATGGACACTGTGGTGGCCCGGGTATTGGGGTTCATAAATGATACGGTATTTAGGGCTTCTTTCACCACTTCCTGATATTGTTACAGATAGTTATCTTAGTGATAAACTAATCTATCAGATAAATCTGTGTGATAGACTATGTAAATTAAATAAGATATAGGCAATCAGATACCTGTGAAACCAAAAAATAGGCTATCTGTCAGATAACCTGCAGATAGGGTATCTGGGACTTTATCAGCAAGTGGTGAAAGAAGCCCTTATTAGTTATGGGTTTGTGAGTGTAACTCGACCGCTCAGCGCAGTGTCGGTCGTAGCACTACAGCGTGACACACACTGGGCGGCGGCGTTGCGAAAGCGTTGCGACGGCGAAGGTTTGTATGAAGAACGCGCCGCGCCGCCGCCGCTTTGATGTAAAGGGCTTCATACTATTTCGAATATTACAGAAAAAAACCGCAACGCTTTCGCAACGCCGCCGCTCAGTGTGTGTTACGCTTACTGCAGTGCTGCCAATGCCCCAGCATAAATAGTACACTGCGGCAATGTTGCCAGTTATGATATTTTCTCAATGCAATGCGAGTAGCGGGCGAGTCACTCCGACTAATTGTGTCAGTATGCCACAGACACCCTACAGAATCGATATGCCCAAACATCGCTGGGCAAATCGTCGAACCATGGGCGTTGAACGATATGACGGATAGGACGAAGAGGCCACATCATGAAATGGCGGCGTATCATGAAACGCCTAGGCATGTCACGATCTGGCCAATTCTACGATCAGCCCACGACATAGCTACGTGTCCAGAGGTTTAGTCAGCGAACGCCATTATAATTTTATGAACGTCAAGCCATTGGCTTTACGAGCAAACTTCGATCCGGAAAGGGCCGCATTCAGGAAAGAGTTGAGTTAATTACTGAGGTTCGGCCGTTGCGAGTTATAAATCTTCAAAGTTTCAAATGAAACGGAAGCCCTATTACGAAGTTCTCTTGTCCGTTCGTCCTTCTGCCCACAGCGTAATTGGGAAACTGCAGTGAAAACAGAAAGACATTAAAAACTAAACCGACTAACTATATGGGTACCTACTTACAAGGAAAGGTGCACAAGTATCTGATTCCGCTTCTAATGAAATGTTGTAGATTACTGAAAAATACGGACGTATCGGAAGACGCAGCGTAGGCAGGCCCCCCATCAGGTGGACCGACGATCTGGTGAAGGTCGCGGGATCCGGCGGGATGAGGTTAGCGTACTCGTGGAGATCCCTGGGGGAGGCCTTTGTCCAGCAATGGACGTCTACAGGCTGATATGATGATTATTACTATCTTGCAGGCAAGAAATATCTGCCATCTGGTTCCAACAAATATCTCAAAACCAGTCAGATGGTTAAGTTTAGTCACTTTATAGGTGTTGTATTGGATATTTAGTATCTATAAGTAGTTCTTATGCGGGCCCTGGAAAGTCGCATATGTGGACCGGAAGTTAAATGACAATGGATCTAATATTGAAGAATCTAAAAACACTTTTTATGTGTTATAGCTAAGAGTGTTAAATAATTCCAGCTGTTGAAACTTTGACTTTTAGCATTATATTATGACATTTAGCTAAGATAGCCTTTATTGCTGAATAAATTATTACAAAACATTTTATTTTTATTTTACATTCTCTTCAGCTTGTCCTTGGACATATTATGCCTCTTCCCTGGATTTCCACTTCTCTCTTTTGCTTCTCTTCTCCATATTGGGCCAGCGATTGTCTTTATTTCATCCTCCCACCTCGTTAATTGCCTTCCTCTGTTCCTTTTTCCTTGTCTTGGATACCATTCCGTTATATCTCTGGTCCATTTCTCAATATTTGATCTCGTCATGTGTCCTGTCAACCTCCATTTAAGCTTTTTAATACAAGTCGTGATATCCTTTACTTTTGTTGTGATTTTGCCTACCTTTTTTATTCCTCACATGCATCTTTCCATGAGTTTTTGTAAATTCTTTTTAGTGAGAGCCCATGTCTGGCTTCTATATCCTAGGTAAGTACTTAACATGTTTATTTTTTAACGGAAGCAAACAGATTATTAAAAAGATTTGGAATAAACTGGATTCTTATCATTTTGTCACTTACTTAGTTTCCGAGTAAATAACTAATTAAAGTTTTATAAATTGACTCACACGATAGGAAAATTTATAACACAGACAGACTGACAACGAAATGATCCTTTATGGGTGCCTTTTTTCCACTTTTGAGGTACGGAACCCTAAAAAATAACCTTAAGGTCTAGGAGGTTGGTTCTTGGATCTATGGTTAGGTCTTATGTATATTTATAGTACATTGTTAACCTAGGTGTGAAAGTAACTTATTTAAGTCCCGAGACGGGGTTTGGCGCCCGACGCGTAGCGAGGGCGCCAATAGTTCGAGGGACCTCTAAATAAGTCTTGAACCCGAGGGAAACACTGTGCTTTTCATTAAGAATACACTGAAAGTAAAAACAAAAACAAAATGAGTATTAATACAAATCTCTGCTATACGGAAATATAAACAAAACTCTACGACTCGAAAAAACAAAAGAAGATCGGATTGCCGCTTTCCCGTCTACTTTGTTTTTTTTTCTGTGGCCGGCCAGCTATTCTGCCATTATTTTTCATTTCCATCATTGAAAAAATGATAAATATTTTGCCCAAATCTACGTTATTTTAAAGAAGTAGTTGACAGTAATAATTACAATAAAGTCATTTAAAAATATATATTCTTTAATTATTACATAACTTTATGTTATTTCAATTTTACATTGCGCTGTAATTGAGTGGCTGTATAGACAGTTGGAACATGGTCCAATAGAAATGTCAAAACAGTACTAGTATTTTTTTATATAATTTGACAGCTGTCAGTTGAAAGCGATTCTCCCTAGGGCTGAGATGTATTACTTTCAACCCGCTACTCAGGCAACTTCAGACCTTCTTTCAGAGTATGAGTAATGAAAAGCAGTTTTCAGCTCTGTGGATAAATCATTTCCGCCACCAGGTCCCTTTTGATTTGGAACGAACAATTCAAAAAAATGGTATCTGAACATTGCAGAATAAACAGCAGTTAAATTTCACAAGAGAATTATTGACAAACAGCCTCTGCGGCGTATCAAGATGCAAACAATAATTACTTAGCTCTACAAATCACAATCAGCCATTTCATTTTAAAGATTATCTCTATGACTGACGCCTGTCTCTCATATTGATACCATTTTGTTTTGTAATTGGAGTTAAACTCGGAGTTTAGACAAAAGTTACTTTAAATTACGGCTTTTAACGTAAAGGCAAAAGGAAATGTTAATGAGATTAATCAGCTTTTTTCAGGAATGTTCGAAGGGCCGCGAGCACCCACCAAAGAGATCCTATCTCTATGGCTTTTTTTACAAAAAATAAAACCGACTTTTTGTAAAGAAAAACGTCAACAATTTTGTCCCCATCGGGTATCGATCCCGCCATCTGACGTTCGATGCAGCCACTCGAGACACTAATCCAAGACCACTTTTCGATGCGTAACAATTGCAGTCCAACCACTTTTGAAAATTTGCATAGAAAACGCCGCCTGCGCCGTATTTGAAGCAAAAATTGCCAAATCAGCATAAATAATGCTCTGAACCAAATTATATTAAGCATATTGCTTACAGGATGTGCTACATTTCTAGTTGAACCACTTTTTGTTGTTTAGAGCAGGTGTGGTCGTTATATAACAAAAGTCGTTCAACTTACCGGTATTGCGATACACAGGGCGAATCATCTTTCTCAAATTGCAACGTATGTATGTCTGGTTTAAAAACGAAAACGGTAGAACACATTTTGATGAGCTACGTACAGTCGACCGCACGTCAGTGGAAACATTTTGACCTTGAGCTGGCCTAGCCTGTTTCAATACTATGAGAGACCAGTTTATACTGGATTTGTTTCCACTGATTTGTGGTCCACCGTACTATTACCTAAGAAGGCTACCACAAGGTATTTATGTGTACAATAATTTTAAAAATCATTGATGGATAGAATATTTTTACCAAGATCACCAAAATGACTATCATTTCTAAAGTCTGTTCGCTTGCAATGCTAAACAGATCTTACAGCGATTTTCACCTTTGTTGAGATCCTTCCTACCAGTTTTATAAACGCGAAAGTTTGTAAGGATGTTTGCATGTTTCCGGTTTCAAGTTATCAACTTTATGTTTTATTTTTTCCGTGTTTAATTTTGTGTGAGAAATGAATAAAATTTGAAATTACAAAATTTTAAGAGTATGTTTGTTACTCTTTCACGCAAAAATCACGGAACAGATGTTGATGAAACTTTACTGTAATATATTATAACATAGAGTTAGGATCTCTTTGGTTGGCGGCCGGGGAGCGCGCGCGCCACCAATGAGATTCGAAACTTCTTGGAATATACACACATACCTAGATATAGATATGTGAATATACATCAGAAATAGCACATAGGTTAAATATGCCTCGGGAAAAGCTGTTACTGCGGGAAAATCTAGTAATTCTTATAATCCGTCAACCCACGTCAAATGAGATGCGATCAGTAAATAATGTCGTAAAACAACGCAATCTATTAATACATAGAAACATTTTGTATAACAACGTGTATGAAACCACAACGCGGGAAGAACTACTTTGTCAATATGGTGTCTCTCGTGGGAAATAGAATTTAACTCTATAATGGAATCCGTTTTAGGGAAATTCAGGTTAAATTCGATTAAACTACAGCGGGTAACTTAGTCGGTTTAGTTCAGTTAACCTGTCGACGGAGAGATAAAGGGGAGACAATAGCGCTAGATGAGACACGTGGGTACTCGACGGAAAGTTTATTTTTCTACTACCTTGAGTAAAAGTTCCATTTCATACTCGAAATCAATTTCGAAAATCGAACTTTCTGGACCCCGGCGTGAAAACGATGAGACGTTTCACATTGTGCATTATGATACCAGTGAGCTAAGTTGGTCATTACACTCAAGGCTGGAATGTACACAAAAGGCTTGCCGAGTTGCTCTATTCCACTCTAATGTCGATATTTTTGAAAATAATCACAAAGCTTAATTATGTTTAATTTGAAAATTTTGAAATATGACGCGGGGATTTTCTTTTCTCGCGGAGGTGGAAAAAGAGGCGATGGTAGTACGAAGACAAGCAGCCCAACATCATAAAAATATAATAAACTGTGTTAATACACTAGGTATTAACACTAAATTGTTGACAAAAATAAATAATTTCATTTCCACACAATTTATTCATTCACAAAAATGTTTTTACTGGTAGGCATTTAAAACTCTTTGCTGAAAATTAAAAAAAAACTGGAGATTAAAACACAAGTGCGGTTATGGAAATGAAAAGCACGCGTGTTTAATAAGCTGCTTTAAGGCCCTAAAAGCAATGCAATAACAGCCACTTTAAGAGCAAATGTCTTGAAAAACTTTATAACAACAAATTACAACTATAATAAATGTCATTAAATAATATCAAATTTATGTAATACAAAGCAAGTGCTATTTTAGTAAGGAGACAAACCTTGTCAAATGTTTTGGATCCTATTCACGGCAACTGTATGATTGTGAAATACGTTATTGTAATTCAAATTTAATTCTATATTTGTAACTCAAATAGAATAAGTTATGTATGAGGCACCTTGGTTTTAACTGTCATGCGAAATTGTGGAATAAATAAATACAAAGTTTTTCTCTAGCGTCTACCTATATTTGTGACTCTGCCATTTACAATTATTGTTTTTACAAGCTTGTTTATTGTGTCCAGGAGGAATCTTGCGGTTGATTTTCCGATCACTTCCCGATATCGGATCATGCTCAAATTTTGAACCCACATTTGCTTCTGAAGACAACCAATACAATATAGTATATTATGGTACATCCTATGGTGGCCACCACAAAATGACGGATCGCCTTTATTTTTACAACCACAAAATCAAATGCAAGGATGAAATAAGCTATGACGTCATTTAAAATCAAATATGGCGGCCGACACAAAATTGCGGATTGGCGGATTATTTTATAGTTTATAGGTAAGCTTGTTTTAAATTTAAAAATTGTGTTGACAAACAAACGTAATCGCAATCCCAAAGATTATACAGCCTTTGTTTTGACGTAACCCTAGTAAAGCCCTCCCCATAGTAATTAGAAGGTGTAAATTAGGAATTAATTGTTACGGAAGTCACGGCACAGAAGTGACGTCAGCAAGACGCAAGTGTTCCCTTTAATTTGCGTAGTTCTACCGACTCGTAGTTCTATGTACAGGGTGGAAGATAAGTGATCTCACTCGATTATTTCTGAGCTATTACAAGATTGTAAAACTTTTTACTGATATTAAAGCAACGTCACTAGCTCTACTGTCTAAAAAAAACTGCAACGTCCGAATTTTTTGGCATGGCACTAATTATATTTACGACGTAGAGTAATTTGAACATTTCGAAAATCCAAAGCAAAATATTTTTCTCTATATAGATACGTCATGTGATTTTAAATACTGTGTTCAATAACTAATACTGCTTCGCACGCTGAACTCTATTAATTCCTTTCGTCGAACAACTTCGTTCATATTAACTCAAAGAGCTCAAAGATCCTCTCTTTGGTCGGCGCCCGCGCCCCCTAGTAATTTTTTTTCCTTCATGTATTTACTAGACGAAAAAGTAAAGGTACCTCACGGAAAAAGTAGGTACCGCAAGTGTCTAATCTCTAAATTCTTCTCAAAACAAGTTAAATAGAGTCACTTTTTTGAGACTTTGAATATCGCGATACCCCATACTATTGAATTTGGGCAGCTAAAAAATACGTGTCCGTTATTTTTCAGCGCTCTACAACACCCTTTAAGGTAGGTTCCATACCATACCTTTCCTTGTAGGTATTTTGTTAGAGAATCGAGGTACCTTATACCAGTCATGTTCTCATATTGAAACCTCGTCTATCCCACCTACTGTGCAATTTTATTTATGGTAAGCAGTGGTCGTATCTCGAGAATTCACGGCATTTGCATCGCGCGAATATCTCCCTGCGAGGACGTCTTGAGGATGTCGCAAATGTGGTCCACACGTCAAACCCCAACGTAACTGTGCCCAGACCGGTCTGTGAACGACTGCGATGTGCAACCGACTGTTAAATGTAGACCTTTTGAAATAGAGACTAGAGCATGAGTAACACGGGTGTGGCCAAATGCATGTTGGATCACTAATATTAATAAACAAATAAATAATAATGTTTGGACAAATTCACACACGGCTGTTTAGTCCAAAACTAAGCCGAAGCTTGTAAATGGGTACTCAACAACTAATAAACATACATAAATAATTTTAAATAAATACATAAATACCATAAATGCTAGTGTTTGTTCGGTTATTTGGCCCAGGTACGGATTGCTCCAAGCCTCATTTTGTCCAACTTTTTCAGCACGACCCAAAGGTTAACTGATAGAGAATGCTTCCGGCGTTAAGCTTGCCTCTTGTACAATACAATGTGCAATAAATAAATAAACTTTTTATTTTTAAAGTTTTTTTTCTACTTTTAAAGTCTTTGTACTATTTACAACCACCGCTTTTTAAGAAGTATATTCCACTTAATTCATAATTTATTTTTATTTTTTTTAGACTTAAAAATAGGTATAGAATCTAAAGGATTATGGATTAAAATGGCCTTTATTTCAAAAACTTACATAAATACATATAAAATATTTATGCAATTTTAAATGAAATTTAATATAGAATGTTACCTTCATATTTATCATAATATTACCTTTAATAAGTAATTAATTTTCATGTATTCAGTATCTATGTGTTTAATTGGTTAAATTAGCGAAAAATTTATATTTATTTTCAACACTGAGTCGCCGTCGAGTTCAAGCCCCAAGCAGATTAATTTATTAGAGTTGGATACCTATGAGATTTACAATGACTATTAAAGGTACTAACTAAGCATGAGTCAATTAAGTTCGAGACACACAGACGGCGGGTCAGCACGCCCGGCGCGCCCCGCCCCGGACGCCGGGCGTGTGGTAACACCGGCTCTCATATGTGACCCAGTATTCGCGTCAAACTGAATTGGCCGCTGAGTACTTTATCTTTTGTAGATTTAGTTGGATACGTCTGTCAAGTCAATTGTGTAAGGTTAACTGAGACCGTCAATAAATACGCTGCCTATCATAACGAAAGGTCCGAAGTTCGATCACCGGCTCGGCCGTGTACCAATGGGTTTTTTCTCGAAACTTAAGTACATTTACTGACAGCTCTTGAACGGTGAAGGAAAACATCGTGAGGAAACCTGCATACGCCGAAGAAGAAATTCTTAGGCGCATGTGAAGTCCACCAACCCGCAATGGGCTAGCGTGGTGGACTGTAGCCCAAACGCCCTCGTTGAGAGGGTAGGCCTGAGCCTCAGCAGTGGGGACATGTTAATAGGCTGTTGATTTGAACTTGATGACTAAAATTGACGTGTAATATGTACCCAGTATCCTAAGCAACAAAAAAAAGAAAGAAAACTCAGTAAAGAGACATCTTGTTAAAAATCTACGAACAAAAAACGTAGATATTTATTTTTCAAAAGTTTTTTTATAGATACCAGGATTTTTTACTATTTATCTCTTTACTGAGTAATTTCATTTTGTTGCATTTGTCCTACTTATTTAGTTAAAATCTCGTTAGGTACTGAAATTTATATTTTTATTATACACGAGTATTACAAGTAAAAAATGTGTGTCGTATCTACGTCTCGACCAGCTGATTACGACCTGACTGGTCGTACATGTGATATAATAATAATGTGTACAAAATAAGTAGAAAATATACTACAGACAAAATTTCATATTAATGAGAACTTTTTAGTTTTCAGAAGGACACTTGGCACTTTTAAACTTACAGCATAATTTAGCTATGAACCGTACCTCTTGATTCAGTTACTTGCACACAGTTAAAATAATGCGACAAAAACCAATCAACAATCATCTTGATACGAGATCTTACTCTCAAAAGGTGTAAGAAATACAAAAATCTTCGATAGTAATTACCTTAGCAGCCAATTCAATCTGTCGTCACTATATCAGCACGTAAGCTTCGCGATAGCATATAAGGGGTGTGGCAGACCGGGCCAGCGCTTACTTTTATATCACATCTGTAGCTGCGCAGGAGTCGATTCGCGCATGCTTTGCGCCAGTTTGATTAGTGACAGTGTTTTTGTGCGTCGAGATGAAACTAACGGTCAGTTTGGTCTTTTGTTTTTTTCTTTTCACCACTCAGTTGTGTAATCAAACAGTGAAAGTATATCATCATTGCTTTGGTGATGATAAATCATTGCATAAACGAAATGAAAATGAAACGTGTTTTTTATTCTCATAAATATCAATCAGCTCAAAATGTCTATTAGCACCTTAGGTATATTTTGACGGACCCAAAAAAATATTTCAAAATTTTTTATGAATAAAATTTATCTTTTGTTCTTTGTACAATGTAAAAGGCGATTGACAAACTCGTAAAAATGTTCATACTTTTAAAAAGATAATGACGTGACGGACAATTAAGCCCAAATTAAGTCTTTCACAGACTTACTTCAAAGGGTTGTTCTGTAAAGTATTTACTTATTTTATGGTACTTATACCAAGTATTGTTTTAAGTATTTTTAAGATGCTCCTGTGGGGGTTGAGACTATCTACTCTCCCTGTTATATCAGGTACTTTCTTAGGTATCGTGAAAATAGCCATGTTATTCCCGGCGATCGGGAATTCAAAAAATTTAAAAACGTGAGTGAAATAAACCAAAATAAAAATGTACTACCTACTTGGTGTATTTATAGAATCGCTATTTCAATAATTTATTTATTATTTATTATTATAATTACATGTTGGTACTTAGGAGTACACTTATGGTCGTCAAAAATAACATAAAATATTAGGCCTATTTCCAGGCCATGGTATCGTCAATGTAGTCTGTGGTTTTGTAGTAGGTACGATTTTTCAATCAATCTCTCTTTTATGATTTTTTGAATAATTTGTCAACGTTTATGACACCTATGTGTATGTTAATGATACCTATAGTATAAGTAGGTAGGTAACTTGTAAGGGGAGGCCCCGAAACCGAACTCTCCGTTTGTAGAGTAGGTGATTGGGGTCAAAATATATTTTATATCGTCCAAATGTTAGTCAGTGGTGGATAAATTCACCTTTGGAAAATCTGCCTAGACAACCCAAACATTGTTTTAATTTTTTTAATAATTTTTAATATTTAAAGATTTGTAATAAACAAAATAAAAAAACTATTTTTATTATGTAAATTGACTCTGGCGACCTTTTGGTGGAAGATTTGGTATTGTGTTTTTAAGGGCTTTCTTTGTGTCGTAATGAAAAGTATTATTACATAGTAATAAGTATATATATATAAATATATATATATAAATTATGATAAAACCGTTCTAAGTGGACATAGACATGAACTGGCCTATTGGCGTAGTTAGTAGTGACCGTACCTACTGCGCCAGAGGTCGTGGGTTCGATTCCCACCCGGGACCAACATTTGTGTGATGAGCATATTTGTTGGTTTTCGGATTCTGGGTGTGTGTATGTATTTAAGTATTTATTTAAAAGTATTTATGTATGTTTATCAGTTGTTGAGTACCCATTTACAAGCTTCGGCTTAGTTTGGGACTAAACAGCCGTGTGTAAATTTGTCCAAACATTATTATTTTAATATTACATATCTTGGAAATTGTTTAAAAGAAATAAGGGTTACACTGGACACGTAGGGTGACGCGGACTGTCGCCGACTGACAAAAAGATAATTAAAAAATATATTTTCAGGTGACGCTACTTTTGCTTGCGACTGTAAGCCAAGCCGCAGAAGTAAGAGAGCCATCAAGAAGTAAGCAGAATGTAGAAGAAAGTGCAACGAACAAGCGGACACTGGCGGAAGGGAATTCCAGTGTTGGAAAAAGGGCATCTCTTCTATCGACTGGTAATTATAGACTGTCACTTTAGTGAGGGTGAGACCCTTAGGGAAAAGTCTAGCAGTGCGATTGGCTATTGATGATGATGAATTAACTTGAAGCGCAGAGTGGGACGCCCTCGGCCAGGTGGAACGACCTAAAGAAGGTAGCGGCTGGATGCGGAGATCGGAAGACCGGGTGTGTGGTTTTCATTACGAAAGGTCTATGTCCAGCAGTGGACGTTAATTTTTTTTATTATCTTTGGAAGATCAACAGCTATAAAATCAATCCTACTAATATTATAAAGGCGAAAGTTTGTAAGAATGTGAGGCATGTTTGTTACTCTTTCACGCAAAAACTACCGAATAGATTTTGATGAAACTTGGTGCAGTGATAGCTTATATCCTGAAATAACATATAGGCTACTCTTTTTAACGCGAACAAAATCGCGGGGCGTCTGCTAATACCGGCGATCGTCTATGGTGATCGAAGGCTAATACCCCCTAAGTAACAAAACACCTACATAGAGGGCGCTGTTTCACAATGTACACGGGAAAAACTTTTCTACGCGGGCGAAGCCGCGGGAAAAAACTAGTATAACATAATTGAAATACATGAGACGAGGCCGGCCTCTACTGATAGCCAAGGACTGATATTATTATGATGACGAATTAACCTGGAACTTGAACTTATGTTGCAGTTGCCCCATCGATCACACCGGGCATCGAATACGCTTACTCAAAGGAGTTGCAGCTAGACAAGTCACCAGCACAAGTAAGTGAATTTTATTTTCTATGTTAAATTAATATGCAGAAACTTTCTCGAGTGGCGACCACGTATCGGAAGACGCAGTGTAGGCAGGCCTCCCACAAGGTGGACCGACGATCTGGTGAAGGTCGCGGGACCCAGCTGGATGAGGTTAGCGCAGGACCGGTCGTCGTGGAGATCCTTGGGGGAGGCCTTTGTCCAGCAGTGGACGTCTACAGGCTGATATGATGTACTTTTAGGAGATAGTAGCGTTGTAGTTGTAGATAAGGAAAACTCGAGTTGACTAGTTGAAGTGAAGATTTATTTACAAGGATCCTATGTACAGTCGACCGCACGTCCTTTTAAACACTTTGACCTTGAGCTGGCCTAGTCGTTTAATGAGTTCAATACTATGAGAGAATTTATGGTGGTATCGTCTAACCTGACCTAACCTGCGGTCGACCGTACAAAATGCAAGTTCGCAACTAGCGTAATATCGGTGCAGCGTAATAATACCGACCAATCACAGCACAGCGCACTGTACTGACTAACAGCGATTCATTCGAAGATCCGAATAATAATTTAATAATATACATAGTCCTGCATACTTTTGTGGTAAAACTTACCAACCTATTTTATTAAGAGCAAGCATTATTTTATTATGTGAGTACACAAACAATATTCAATAATAAAAATATGTCAGCTATTTCATGATGAACCTGAAGTGATAATATAATCCACAACGCATTGATGAATATGATGAATGTATGACTTCAGGAGTTTGTGCCACACAGGGCCACGAGCGGTTTGCGTGTGGCCCCAAAATTGACCTTAATGTTAAAATTAAGATTCACAGAATATTTACTTCAAATCGACAAAATTTAATATAATAATAATAATAATGTTTGGACAATTTTACACACGGCTGTTTAGTCCCAACTAAGCCGAAGCTTGTACATGGGTACTCGACAACTGATAAACATACTTAAATACATACTTTTAAATAAATACATACAAACACCCAGAATCCGAAAACCAACAGTTATGCTCATCACACAAATGTTGGTCCCGGGTGGGAATCGAACCCACGACCTTTGGCGCAGTAGGCAGTGTTATTACCACTACGCCAACAGGCCAGTCAATATAATTGTTTTTTTACAAAAAGATCCCTTAAATCCATTAATGAGAACCTAAGTAAGATCCCAAAAAACAGTAGGTGCCTAGCTATTGCATATTAAAACTACCAACAACTCAATGCAGTGTAATGACAGCTATTAATTTGAGCCTGACATGGCACTTTTTCTCTCACAAAGCTTCTGTGATCTATGAAAAAATATGATCGATATAATTTGATCTATATTTTCTAAGGGATTATTACAGAAGTGCGACCACGAGTGTGCGATGTACAATAGTGCGACGTGTCATCTGTGCGAAGTATCGTACTAACGATACTTCACACAAATTCGCATTATCGTACATCGCACACTCGTATTTCGCAATATCGATACTTCACACAAATGACACATCGCACTATCGTACATCGCACACTCATATTTCGCACTATCGATTCTTCGCACAAATGACATCGTACATCGCACACTCGTATTTCGCACTATCGATACTTCGCACAAGCGTGTGTCGCACTCCAGTAGTACTCCCATTTTCTAACATTGCTTTGCTATATCTATTTAAATTATAATAGATATAATAAAAATTGCACGGATACATACATACACCACAGAATAGTGCCCCAAATCAAACTGTACAACACTGAGTCCGACCCTGACTCACGGCTCAACTTCCCCGTAAAAGAAATTTAATATAAAACTTGGCTGAGTGGCTCAAGACGACCGATAAATTTTTGCTACGGGAATTTTTTCAGCTGCCGTTTTATTCTGGTCCAAGCTTTTTACGCTACGCTCGTTTTCCAGTAATATTTCTGGTGATAGTTTTTGTCGCGAATTTGTCGAAGACAACGCTACAGGCTGAAAACTTAAGAAAAAAACTGAAAACTTATGAAAAACATTCATCAGCTCAACTCTTGCACAAATTTATTATTTTCGTTTTAGAACTAATTTTTTGAATAAAAGCTTGTTTTTTAAAAAAGGTTTTTTTAATAATAATTTTAGAATTTTATCACATAACTTTTGTTCTCTGAATTCGCCATGGTACCTAACTGTCTATGTACATAAAGTGCGCTTTAATTATAACTATAATTACGAAAAAAGCATTGTTCTTGTGCGTTAATTACCAGAGTACACAAATTACAGTCACGTAAGAAAGAGTCTGACCACTTTAAGAAAACGTGCAATGCGAAACTTTTAACACTCTAGAATATGGGTTCAACTGTGTTTTTATAACAATACTAAGCTTTAATTAAACAGTACCTAAGTGCATCGTAAATTTAAATGCAAAAAAATCATTAAAATTTAGGTAATTTATGAAATAATTTAACAATTTTAAAGTAAGTAACCGTTAAAACAAAAACCCTTATAGCGAAGCTTTTGTCCGTCTGTCTGTATGGCTGATAAGCCTAAAATTACTGAACTGGACTAAAACAGACCAGCAACGAAAGGGAAAATATGTAAATTCTCATTAAAAAAGTGATTTTCCGAGGTATGAACATAAACTATTTCAATTCAGTGACAAATTACTAGCCTCTTCCTTCGCTGACTGTACCTACCTAACGTACAATGCTGTAAGATTTAATTAAACAATATGTGAACCAGGACAAAATAGTTCGCCGACACTACGCATACCGACATGCCATAGTATTTTACTACGTAGTAATTAATTAATACTCGTAGTATAAATATAGTTATTTATTTGTTAGTAAATAGTTCTGCTTCACGCTGTTATCCGATGCTGGACTAGTTTTCCGGGCTAAATGTTCTCTTGTTAAAGGTTTTAGGGTTGAGCTTCCACACAAGTGCCTTAAAGTAAGATTTGCCCGGTTCGATGCCCGGCGATTTCCTATTTATTTTTGAAAAATACCTAAAGAAATGATTTATTTCAGGAAAATTTGCTCACTTCAGTCGTTAGGGTACTTTACCTTCAGTGGGCATTAGTTTGGCTCAGCCTGTATATTAAGCGTAACTATACCACAGATATTAGGAACATTTCTTCCTAACTGCCCACCCAGGTGGACAGCTCAGGTGAGCAGTTGGGAAGCGGTATTTTACCTGGTATCACAAACAACATCCTATATCTTATTGTAAAATAGTGATGAAATACTACATCTATTAGAGAAATGTCAGTATTTTAATGCTTAGTTCACAATTCGTCTGGAAATAGCTAACGTCTGTCCAACCCAAAGTATAAAATACTTTTATATTGAGCTCAGGGCAAGAATTGGTTGTTTGGAAATCGTTATTCTGCAAAAATATGAAACAATAAACAAGCAATCAACGATAATTGGCGAAAAAGGGAACGTCTGTAAAAATTAAGTGAACACCAAAGTGAAATCAGCGACGGACTTAGTGACGTCGCAGCGAATATTCTACCCCAAATCAAAATTGCCGAAATTTCAAAGATTCAATGTGAGGAGCGACACTGGTTTCGGGGATAAGACGCGGCCTATCATATCGAAAGGTCCGATGTTCGATCCCCGGCTGGGCCGGACTAATGGGTTTTTTCTCGAAACTTAAGTACATTTACTGACTGCTCTCAAACGGTGAAGGAAAACATTGTGAGAAAACCTGCTTACGCCGAAGAAAATTCTTAGGCGCATGTGAAGTCCGCCAACCCGCACTGGGCTAGCGTGGTGGACTATATAGCCCGAACGACCTCGTTGAGCGGGTAGGCCTGACTTTTGACTGGCCTGTTGGCTTAGTAGGTAGTGACCTTGCCTACTAAGCAAGATCGTGGGTTCGATTGCCACCCGAGACCAATATTTGTGTGATGAGCATATATCTGTTGGTTCTCGGATTACAGATACAATGTATGTTTATCATCCACAATGTTCGGCTTAATTTGGGACTAACCAGCCGTGTGTGAATTTGTCCAAAACATTATTATTATTTTGTAACAATAAAAAAATATCACCTAATTATTTAAACAAGATAATTATTTAGCATTACCGATTTGGACAGAACGTTTTAACTCATTAACTTTAAGTAAAACAGTTTTAATTTAATTAATTTTAATACGGGAAAGTTAAGTTTAAGTTTACCGAAATCGAATGGAACGGAAATTTCAAGATGGCGATTAATTAGGAA
Source organism: Metalampra italica (assembly GCA_949699065.1). NCBI lineage: Eukaryota > Metazoa > Arthropoda > Insecta > Lepidoptera > Oecophoridae > Metalampra > Metalampra italica. Next base: position 9,536,452 of record OX452985.1, read on the forward strand.
AGTATTTGTAGAATCCGCCCTTTGAACTCAAGGATCGTGAGCCCTTCGGGGTTGAGCCCTTCCTGCCATCTCTACAGGGTGAACTAAATACTACGGATGATGTTCTCTATCGAACGAGTAAACGAGGAACTATTACCTCAAAAACATTGAAAAAATATCTTAAATATATATTTTTGAAATTCACACAAAAATTGTAGGTAATATTTTGTATTTCACTTTGTATTGTGGTATTGTATTTTATTTTTATTAACTATGGGTTTTTACAGCCTGAAATATAGATTTATTTAATTTAATTTTATGATTTTAAAGATAGGTATACATAATTGAATTTTAATTAAAGTTTTATTAATTCAATTTATTATTGTCTATGTAGGTATTGACTCTGTAATTTGTTTTAGTAATAAATAATTTTCCCTCTCTTCCGGTTTCCTTTCGGCCCGGGGTTTGAACGAACGGACCCTCGAACGGATGTAAGGCGAGTGCCTTCCTAATAAGCTAACTGAGCTACTTAATGATCGCAGGATCTACCACAAAAATAGTTTAGGTACACTCTATATATAACAGGTTAATATTTCCCCACACGCTGCGGCTGGGCGTTTGAAGTTTTAGGGCGTCACCACACGACCGACTTTTTGGATAGTCCACTGTTTAAGATGATTAAGGGTTTTGTCACACGGACGTTTTCCGCCGACTATTCAATCGAAGAGTCCTGGAATGGAGATCGCGCGATAATTATAGACAACCTGACCGCCCCTCGAGACGTTTTGTGGATGACTTAATTGTTTGACCTAAAATGTTCAAAACCTTGGTCAAATTTTCGACGTCTTAACCCTGACGTCCAATGTCCAAAAATAAGGCATGAAGATCGGGACTGGAGTCGGATTGCTCCAAGACCGCCAGACATCGAACCATTGTCCAGAAATGGTCCTCAAAGGGCTGAAGGCCATGACAGTGGCGGTTGTACATACAGGAGCTAGGAGAGATATGAGCGAGGAGAGGAACCCAGTGTGCTACATCCTTAGTCCTACGTCCTATTTGCATGGTTCATCATCATCAGCAGCCTATTAATGTCCCCACTGCTGGGGCTCAGGCCTACCCTCTCCACGTGGGCGTTCGGGCTATAGTCCACCACGCTAGCCCAGTGCGGGTTGGTGGGCTTCACATACGCCTAAGAATTTCTTCTTCGGCGTATGCAGGTTTCCTCACGATGTTTTCCTTCACCGTTTGAGAGCAGTCAGTAAATGTACTTAAGTTTTGAGAAAAAATCCATTGGTACATGGTCCAGCTGGGGATCGAACTCCGGACCTTTCGATATGATAGGCCGCGTCTTATCCCCTACGCCACTGACGCTCTTGCTCTTGCATAGTTGTTGCACATTAATTTGACAGAACCTTCGAAATGTCGTATTCTTTTGCAGTCTTGTCACACGTTTCGATACTGATTTAATTATCATGATGATCACGAAAATGCACTTAAAATAATAGTTTTACCGCATTTTTAATAGCAACGCACGAGTTTGGGATGATAAATATTAAGGCTGTGTTCCAGCAATTTGAATTGTCTCGAGACCGGAATATAATATACTGGGCAATTTATAATCCGAAGGAATTGTATAACTACTTGGCTTGACCTATTTATCAATTCAACGGTATTTACTAAAACAACACCTTGTCAAAATATTTATTTAAACGATAAATAAAAATTACGTTATAAATTTTCAATAAATAAAAAATATTCTAGCTGCGATTTAAGTAATAGGTACTTGCAAAAGTAGGATTAAGATTTTTATTTATTTAAAAGACAATGACAAGTAGGTACGTACTATTATTCTCTGTGACAATGATACCTGAATTCCACAGCAAATATTTAATTTAAATTCTAGCAAATTATCTTCTTGATAAGGAAAGTCGATAATAAAGAAAATGACACCTTCTGTAATGAAATGAATGATTAAACGTCACTCGGGCTGAAGTAAAATATTGAAATTATTAATGGAAATCATCGCTTTAAGTAAACACACAAATAAACTAATCGTAAAAAATCCCTACTTGGATTTATTGTTCAGTCAACCACCAGGCAAGCATAAAAGTATTATGGAAAAGTTACCAATAATACTACTGTAGTATGACAGAAAACGAACTGTAACAGTTCGTTTTCCTCTGCGATCAGAACAATTTATTAAAATGTCCTATTTTTGGTCAATACTTGGAGTGTTAATTATATGTTACTCATGCTTTCTCTGGAACATCTATAGCTATTGGAGGAGAAGAGGTGTTGTGGGACCGACTCCTTTACCCATAGTGGGAAATTACGGCCTTGTGCTGCTGAGAATTAAAAGCGAAAAAGAAGTGCTGAAAGAAATCTACAACGATTATCCAAATGCGAAATGTATAGGAATCTACATTGGCACAAGCCCAGTGCTAGTACTGAAAGACCATGATATGATAAAACAAGTGATCGTTCAACATACAAATCACTTTCAAGACAGGTTTAGTGTTTTAAATCGTTACAAAAAGAGTTTGCCTCTTATGCCCGGTGATCGTAAATGGGCTGTGTTGCGACAATCGATATCACCTACTTTTTCTAATTTAAAAATGGCCAAGTTTAGTTTCTTAACAAATTCGTGTGTGAACAAATACCTAGAATTTGTTGATGAACTTGTGTCGAACGAAGCTACTCACAGTGTATTTGCATTAAAATCTAAGCTCATGCAAGAAGTCGCTTCTAAACTCATGTTCGGATTGGACTTCGACGAAGTCTGTAAAGAAGCTGACTTGGTAAAGTTTTGTAAAACTCTTCGTAATGCAGAATTACTCGTAATATACCGCGTTTTAAGTGGTTTTCCGTTAGTTATGAAAATCATCTCACCTGTCGCAAACTTTTTTAGTTTCAAAGTTTACAAATACTTCCTTGAATTAATTACTTCGCTATTGAGAAAACGTGAAAATAATGTACTGAAAATTGATACAATGTTGAATATAATGTTGACAAAGATCAAAGCAAAGGATTATACAAGGAAACCAGGAAATAATGAAACCATAGGACAGAGGATTGACATGGAAGGTGTGGCTCAAAATGCTTCTTCTTTCTTCTTTGCTTTTATTATTAATATACCGCACCAACTGACATACTGGATTCACGAATTGGTTCAGAACCAACATATACAACACAAATGCTATGAAGAAATTATGTTAATTTATAATAGTTCTGATGAAACAATGACATATGATGTGATGACATCTAAAATGAAATATTTGGAAATGGTATTAGATGAGGTGTTGCGCAAATATGGACCGATATTAATGGATCGAATATGTACAACCAAGTACACATTTACTGACTCAAGTTTATCTGTAGATAAAGGTGTTTCTGTAATCGTCCCGCTTGATGCTATCCACAATGATGCTAAGTATTTTCCAAACCCTGACACATTCGATCCAGAGAGATTTTCATCAAAGAACTGGGCGACAATCCCACGTTACGCTTACATGCCATTTGGAGATGGTCCTCGATCTTGTATAGGTTTGTAGAACAGATGTTGGTCATGTATGTTCCTATGCATGTATGTCTATTATATACGATCTTTTGATATTTTACTGCATGGTTTCGAAATTCCGATTCCGATTCGAAAAATTATTTTTTCATTTGAATCTTGTAAAATAAAAAACACTCACACAGCTGAAATCTAAGTTGCGTTCGTACATTAACAGCATTAAACGTAAAGTATATTCCTAATGTAATGTCATGTACACACACGTTTTATCTATAGGTAAGCAGCTATCAAAAATGTTGATGTTGAAGATAATGGCAGCGTTCCTAAAGAAGTTTCGAGTATTGCCATCGAAACTGACCGAGGATGAAGTACAAGAAGATACTACCAGCCGCGCGAGGATTATCTACGGAGAAGTAGTTGTCTCTATACAGAAAAGGAAGGACACAATAGAGTAAATGAAAATTGAATGGAATATTATTTGCCTTTTTTTAAAATTAAGTACGGAAGATTAGCAAAATCAAAATGATTTTGCTCATCTTATTTTTGAATGGGATCTCTGCGAGCTGTGGAGAGGGCTGGGTTTCTGTGAAGGATATGATCCGCAATGAGGAGATCTGACGGAGAACTAAGGCACCGACATAGCCGAATGGCATAACCTGAAGCAGCAGTCCACTCCACAAGAAAGTGTATCTCGAAGCGCGCAGCTGACGTCGATACGAACGAAAATCCGTGAACGCGCGGGCGCGCGCTCGGCGAAAAGCTCGCGTGTCTGTATGTACAGTCAACATCAAAATTAGCTTGGCATCTGAATATTCTAAGAGAATCGCATTGCCAAACACATCAAAATAGTTTGATACTTTAACTCCGCAAAAATGTACGATTAAATTAAAATTTCATAATTTTTTTAACCTTCAAAAGTATGTATTTATATGATTATGTCTATATTTAGTGAAATAATGTGTTTTATTTACTTACCATCCGTTTCAAACACCGAACCGGTTGAATTCAATTTTTTTTTTGTAAATTCTAAAAAAAAGATTTTCAAATCAAACAAAATAGAACGTTCACGGAATTTTTCTATAAACATCTCTTTAGTATATTACAAGAAGTTTCAAACCTCTTTGGTCGCGCGCGCGCTCCCTGTGGAGATCGCATCTTGCATATTTAGTATGGGAAACGAAGAAAAATTTGGTGTCAAAATCCGGGGGGGTGCGGACAAAGGAAGCGGATTAGCGAGAGGAGATTGCTAGTACAAATTTATATGGAGTTTGAAAATGAGAATGTGTGAGTGAGTGTCAATTTTGATATACATTTGGCACGATTTTGGCACGCCCTAAAATGCTTTTGTTACCCATCCATATGGGAGTAGCTTTTTTTTTTAATTCATGGTATATTATGTTGTTCCCGCGTTGCGGTCGCGTAGTAGTGCATTAGTCTATGGTCTTTGTACATTTTGTATGAAAGTCACATGACGCCTGTCCGCCGCGAACAGCGCGCGACTGACGCTAGGTTTCGCTTCCCGCTTCCCGCCGCGTTTTTTTTTATCTTTATTTTATTTTGGGACTTCTGTTATCCACATGTCAGTCCCATCCTAACCAAGATTTACTGACGAGGCGACTCAAGGATTTCAATATAAGGATCGTGCCGCCACAGATGCAGGTTTGGTCAAAATTGACTGAGCCAAACCTACATCAAGTGGATTCCCGCCGTGTTGACGCGTAGATTTGGCCAGAACTTTAAGCGACCCGACCTGAACCAGTCAGCCGAGTGTATCACGCAATACAAGTACCTACGACACACGTGTGTGCTACATTTGAATAGACAGCGCTTTCACGGACCACGCCCAGACCAGAAAAGCTGCTTCTACCAGGCCCCCCCACTAACAAACGAGGCTGCTGTGCTCTTTCATTTTCCAGTCTGAATTAACCCCTTACTAGAGCTCTTTTATGTACGTTGGAGTCAGCGTAATGTCAAAAAAGCTCAAAAAATAAAAAATGATATTCAATTCCATTTTTATTTAATCCAACGTATCATTCCTTTTCTGTATAGAGACAACTACATCTTCATAGACAATCCTGGCGCGGCTGGAGCATCTTTTAATACTTTATCCTCGGTCAGATTCGAAGACAATACTCGGAACTTCTTTAAAACGCTGCCATTATCTTCAACATCAACATTTTTGTTAATTGCTTGCCTGTAGATAAAACGGTCACTTGACTTATATAAGGAATAACATAACATTAGGAATATACTTTACGTATAATGCTGGTAAATGTACGAAGCTTTGATTTCAGCTGTGTGAGTGTTAGGCATAAGGTAGTGCAATGCGTCTATTTATAGTCAATCCTCGCAACATTCATAGTAAAATTACAAAATAGGCATAATATTACAATATATATTATATATATAATTATATTAATAATTGAAGAATAACTTTCAATGAGATAGTTTTGTTAATCTTCTTTATTATTTAGTATAAAAAGTTCCCAAATTCAATAAAATTCAATTTTATTTCTATGTGTCATTCCTTTTCTGTATAGAGACAACCACTTCTCCATAGATGTTCCTGCCAAGTCTGGAAAAATCCTCTTTTACTTCATCCTTGGTTAGATTCGATGGCAATACTTGGAACTTCTTTATGAACGCTGCCATTATCTTCAACATCAACATTTTCACTAGCTGCTTACCTACGAGTATAGATAAAACGTGTACTGGCATTACATTAGTAAAATGTTGTATGTATAATGTTGGAGTCAATGATCAGAATCAAGTGTAAGGGACCCAAAAAAAATTGAATTTTCTAACATTTCGTTGCTAATGCAGGTATTGATGCTAATTGTTTATTACAACTAATAATTCTACTGTTTAAAATACATACATACATTATAACTCAGCATGTGGATGTCAATGTCCATAGTATGGCGGAAGTAACGATCTGTTCTACAAACCTATGCAAGATCGAGCACCATCTCCAAATGGCATGTAAGCGTAACGTGGGATTGTCGGCCTGTTCTTCGATGAAAATCTCTCTGGATCAAATACATCAGGATTTGGAAAATATTTAGCATCATTGTGAATGGCATCAATTGGAATAAATACAGAAACACCTTTGTCTACAGACAAACCTGAGTCAGTAAATGTGTACTTGGTTGTACAAATTCGATTCACTATTATCGGACCATATTTCCGCAAGGTCTCATCTAGCACCATTCCCAAATATTTCATTTTAGATGTCATTGTATCGACGGAATTATTAGTAAATTTTATTGTTTCTTCATAGCATTTGTGTTGTATATGCTGGTTTTGTACCAATTCGTGAATCAAGAATGTAAGTCTATTATCCATTGTAAAAATGAAACCAAAAAAGAAAGAAAAAACGTTCTGAACCACAGCTTCGATATCAATCTTCTGTCCTATAGTTTCAACATTTCCTGGTTTGCTTGTATAATCTTCTTCTTTAATCTTTGTCAACATTACATTCAATATCGTATCAATTTTCTTTACATTATTTTCACGTTTGCTCAATAGTGACATTATTAATTCAGATAAGTATTTGTAAACTTTGAAACTAAGAAAGTTTGCGACTGGTGAGATAATTTTCATAATTAACGGAAAACCACTTAAAACACGGTATGTTACGAGTAATTCTGTATTAGATATAGTTTTACGAAACTTTATCAAGTCAGCTTCTTTACAGACTTCGTCGCAGTCCAATCCGAACATGATGTTAGAAGCGATTTCTTGCATGAGCTTAGATTTTAATGCAAATACACTGTGAGTAGCTTCATTCGTCACAAGTGTATCAACAAATTCTAGGTATTTGTCCACACACGAATTTGTTAATAAACTAAATTTGGTCATTTTCAATTTTGTGAAAATTGGTGATATCCATTGCCGCATTTCAGCCCATTCACGATCACCAGACATTACGGCCAAGCTCTTTTTGTAACGTTTTAAAACCCTAAACTTGTCTTTAAAGTGATCGGTTTGTTTCACGATCACTTGTTTTATCATATCATGATCTTTAACCACTAGCACTGGGCTTGTGCCAATATACATTCCTATACATTTCTCATTTGGATAATCATTGTAGATTTCTTTCAAAATTTGTTTTTCGCTTTTAATTCTCAGCAGCACAAGACCGTAATTTCCCACTATGGGAAAAGGAGTCGGTCCCATAACGCCTTTTCTCCTCCAATAGCTATAAATGTTCCAGAGATAACATGAGTAATATAAAATTGACACTGCAAGTATTGACCAAAAATAGGACATTTTGGTACGTTGTTCCGATCACAGGCGAATGAACTGTACTTTGTTAGTGACTTTTCTTTAGTCGTATAAACTTGACTGTCCTGATTCAAAAATAAATCCAAGTGTGGTTATTCGTCGGCTTACAATGTTTACGATTAGGTATCTTTGTATGTTTCCTTAAGGCGACGACGGTTGTCTTATTTAAATACATAAAAGAAAGGTAATATTTTAACATTTTACTTTAGCCCGACAGTGGCATCTAATTATTATAACAGGGGCCGTGTTTTCTGTAATAATTTATCGATATAAATTACTGGCTGAGGGTCTTGCCGCGGCGGCGATAGACGGTTGGCAGAACCCTAGTTTTACATTAAACAACACTTATCTATTCTGATGAATTTCATATTTGATTGAGTGCTATCTGCGATCATTAAGACTAGTGCTATCTAGTATATTTAAAAATCATCTACAATACCTAAAATTGTTTCTATTTCATTATAATAATTGCACATTAATTGTGTACGATGTAGGTACGTAAAAAGAACTTCAAATGCCATTTTATTACGTTATGATTGCATTTTTGTTTTTCTTTAAAAAATAAAACTTTTAACAAGTGTTGTTTTTGTAAATCGACCACAAATTTGACATTAATGGTTCGGTACAAGTAAGTAGTTTTACAGTTCCGTTTGATCATATTCTTTTAATTTATAATAAAATTTATAGATAATATTCTTGCGAAAATTTTGACAAGGCTGGGTAAGCTTTATAAAGCCGTTCTACATACTTATTATTAAATTAATTTAAATTATTAGAACACCGCCTTAATATTTATGTGATAATTATTAACATTTCAAACTCGTAAGTTGGTATTAAAATGCTGTAAAATGCACATTTTGAGTACGTTTTCGTGCTGTAGTAAGAAGTACTTACCTATGTACAGGTAGATGCGTTGAGTAATATTGAGTGGAGCTAGCCAGTTTTTGCTTGCGCATATACAGGTCGCTCCAAATTGATGGTCACAAATTTGTACCGGCTTTAATTTTAAACGTTTTTGATATTTATTTTATCTGTTAAATCGTTTGGTAATCTATTAACCATGAGAATGTGGCTGTCAGATTTTGGGTTTTGAAAAACGAACTCTATCTAGACTTCGCATAAGTCTAGTATTTGATCTTGTTTTTTGGGTCGCAAAACCCGTTTTAACACTCTAAGGGCATAATATGCGTTGTTAGATTTGTATTATTAAAAGTTTATGAGTTACTTACATCTTTAGTTTGCTTTTAGTAGGATGTAGGGATTTGAATACCCTTCTTAGTATATTGCTCTAATATAAACAAAAATGAAACTTTTAGTGTACCTACAGGTAGTAATTTGCAGGAATGGAATAATTCGTGATATTTGTTGGTATACTTTTGTTTATTGGTGTGTGGAACAATATTTTCAAGTATTCTTAATCAAAGTGCGTATATTTTGTCTAGATAGGTTTTGTATATCAATCCGTAGCTGATAATATTATAGATTCTTCTTAGTGGGTATAATTAGTATTAAAAAAATATATATAAGTCGATTAGTGAATGAGAAAGTTAGGGCGTACCTTTTATTACCTTAAGTCGCCTCATACAAGGCACATAACGTACGGGATGTTCTTCTTGTTCATCTGATTGAAAAATGAGACAATTTTGCTAATTTTCTGCATTATTTAATTCAAAAAGTTTCCAAAATAAATAAAATTCAATATTACTCCTTCCTATGTGTCACTCCTTTTCTGTATAGAGACAACCACTCCTCCATAGATACACCTGTTAACTCTGGAACCGTCTACTTTTATTTCATCCTCGGTCAGATTCGATGGCAATACTCGGAACTTCTCTATGAACGCTGTCATTATCTTCAACATCAACATTTTCGCTAGCTGCTTACCTATAGATAGGACGTGTACGGGCATTACATTAGGAAAATACAGTAAGTTAATGCTGGTGATTGTACGAATGCAACTTTGATTTAAACTTTGTAATGAACAAGCTATATTGTATGAAAGCAGGGCCCTGTGCTGTTGGATTTGTTGCTGTTTCTTCCCTTCGGCGACGTACACGTGGAAACAGACGTAGTTTTAGTTTTAGACAGAATTAACGTCAAAAAGACAATATTGTATTCCAATTTTGAATTTTTTAAATTTCACCTATATGGGTGTGCATAAGGTAGTGCAACGCGTCTAGTTTTTGTTTATTCTATGTAAGAGAGTACCGTATCTTCATATTATACAATACCCAATCTCAAATCAAGATTTCTTCTACCGTGCAGTAAAGATTGTATACCTACTGATACATACATATCATACGCATTACGCTCAGTACGTGAATGTCATTGTCCAATAATGACGGGACTGTTATTAGCGGAAATAAGTAACTGATCTGTTCTACAGACCTATACAAGATCGAGGACCATCTCCAAATGGCATGTAAGCGTATCGTGAGATTGTCGGCCTGTTCGTCGATGAAAATCTCTCTGGATCAAATACATCAGGATTTTGAAAATATTTAGCATCATTGTGAATGGCATCAATTGGAATAAATACAGAAACACCTTTGTCTACAGACAAACCTGAGTCAGTAAATGTGTACTTGGTTGTACAAATTCGATTCACTATTATCGGACCATATTTCCGCAAGGTCTCATCTATAACCATTTCCAAATATTTCATTTTAGATGTAATCACATCATATGTCATTGCTTCGGCAGAAAAATTTCTTATTTCTTCATAGCATTTTTGTTGTATATACTGGTTTTTTGCCAATTCGTGAATCAAGAAAGTCAGTCTATCAGGCATTGTAATAATGAAACCAAAAAAGAAAGAAAAAACATTCTGGACCACAGCTTCGATATCAATCTTCTGTCCTATAGTTTCAACATTTCCTGGTTTGCTTGTATAATCTTCTTCTTTAATCCTTGTCAACATTACATTCAATATCGTATCAATTTTCATTTCATTATTTTCACGTTTGCTCAATAGTGACATTATTAATTTAGAGAAGTATTTGTAAACTTTGATACTAAGAAAGTTTGCGACTGGTGAAATAATTTTCATAATTAACGGAAAACCACTTAAAACACGGTATATAACGTGAAATTCTGTATTAGATATAGTTTTACGAAACTTTACCAAGTTAGCTTCTTTACAGACTTCGTCGAAGTCCAATCCGAACATGATCTTAGAAGCGACTTCTTGAATGAGCTTAGAATTTAATGCAATTACATTGTGAGTAGCTTCATTCGTCACAAGTGTATCAACAAATTCTAGGTATTTGTCCACACACGAATTTGTTAATAAACTAAATTTGGTAATTTTCAGTTTTGTGAAAATTGGTGATATCGATTGCCGCATCTCAGCCCATTTACGATCAGCTGACATTACGGCCAAGCTCTTTTTGTAACGTTTTAAAACCCTTAACTTGTCTCTAAAGTGATCTGTGTGTTTCACGATCACTTGTTTTATCATATCATGATCTTTAATCACTAGCACTGGGCTTGAGCCAATATAGATTCCTATACATTTCTCATTTGGATAATCATTGTAGATTTCTTTCAGAATTTGTTTTTCGCTTTTAATTCTCAGCAGCACAAGACCGTAATTACCCACTATGGGTAAAGGAGTCGGTCCCACAACTCCTCTTCTCCTCCAATAGCTATAGATGTTCCAGAGATAGCATGAGTAATATAAAATTGACACTGCAAGTATTGACCAAAAATAGGACATTGTGGTACGTTGTTCCGTAGAGGCAGATGAACTTTATTGGTTACTTTTCTTGACTAGATATATACTATACTTGACTGGTGTCCTGATTCAATAATAAATCCATGGTTATTTACGATTAATATCTTTGCATGTGTTTACTTAAGGCGACGATTCCCATTAAAAATATATTATGCTGATACCTATGTAATGTTTTAAGATTTTACTTTAGCTCGACAGATTATTGTAGGTACTTTTTATATTGCAGAATATAAAGAAGATTGCGTTATTTGCAGATGATATTTCATTGGTTTATATTATAATAAATTTATTATAATTAAATTATTATTAAAGCTTGTAAGAGCGTCAGTGGCGTCGGGGATAAGACGCAGCGTGATAGGCCGCCTATCATATCGGAAGGACCGAAGTTCGATCCCTGTCTGGGTCATGTACCAATGGGTTTTTTTCTCGAAACTTAAGTACATTTACTGACTGCTCTCAAACGGTGAATGAAAACATCGTGAGGAAACCTGCATACGCCGAAGAAGAAATTCTTAGGCGCATGTGAAGTCCACCAACCCGCATTGGGCTAGCGTGCTGGACTATAGCTTGAACACTGTCGTTGACAAGGCCTGTGCCCCAGCAGTGGGGACATATTAATAGGCTATTGATGATGATTATTAAATTAAAATAATTTAATTATATAAAAGCACATTAATTGCGTATGGATTACGTAAAAATACCTTATTATTAAAAAAACAATAATTATTAGTTATTTTGTAAAGCACCCTTCTAATGACACGTTATTGGTTTAGTTCAAATAGCAGGTAATACAATTCGGTTGGTTTATAATTATTTTTCTTGGACAAATTATAATATTCCGGTCTTTACAATATTCCTGCTGAAACGACAAATAAATGTTAGAACGCCTCCTTAATAATCCCAAACTCGTGCTACAGTATTAAAAATGGGGTAAAATTCACGTTTTGGCGTGGTCGTGGTTGTCAAGATCATTAAAATATAGCTTTATCGAAACGTGAAGGCGTGTACTTTTATTTTATCTGGAGTATTCTTGTATTTTTCATTTTCCCTCTCATTGCCTCATCACAAACTATCTTGCGTCTCCTGGCGTCCTTTCTGTTCTGCAACTCATTCCCCCCAGTAGAATAGGGTAGACACTGTACGTTTTAGGCATTTTGCAAAGTAGACTTGCGTTTAAGCACAGAATAGATAATAGGACAAGTCGTCACAGAATAGATAATAGGACAAGTCGTCACAGAATAGATAATAGGACAAGTGTTGAAGTCAAATTGATTAGTAGTCAATGCTTTTTAGACCTTTTGATAATTTGACATTGTACTTTTTAGACATCAGCAAATTGCGTTTCAGACGATAATAATTATGAATCATCATTTATGATTGTTATAAAATTGAACACTTTCAAATATTGTTTGTTGGTTGCCATGGGTTCGTCTTGGGAAAATGGAATTACTGAAAAGTCGGCCCAATTTATGTTTAAATATTTTGCAATAAGTAAACGAAGGCAGTTTTTATTAGCAAGATAAGTGGCGACCGTGACAGGACTGCGAGGGATCCTACTCCAAGCTAACAACGTAGTTTCAGGTAAAACCGATTCTATTAAAGGGAAAAGTAAGTACTGATGTTTAAATATTTTGCAATAAGTAAACGATATAAGGCATTTAAAAGGCAGTTTTTATTAGCAAAGATTGATCATAACCGGTTTTAGACAGCATTGACGTCAAAAATATGGTATTAGGTGTATCCCAGACAGACGCGCAGCTGCAATATGAAAACGCATGCCGCGCGTGTCTGAAGTCTCACATACATTGCGTATGGAATACAACAGGCTGCCACCGCCACCGCAGGCCGCGTGTGCCTGTGATACGCCTCAACGATTTTTTTCGTCTTTTCATACTAATATTACAATTGGCTAAGTTATGTCTGTGTGTTACCTTTCCACGCCTAAGGGTCGGTTCAGACCAAGCGGAATTTGCCCAAGCACTTTTTGACATCATCGTCCCCCGACGTAAAATAAATCGCTGAACGGATTTTGATGATGTTTGAAGAACTAATCTAAACTAAACTTACCAAACGAATCTTGTAGTTCAAATTATGCGAATTTATAATCCTAAAGCAATCCTATTGGCGCTGCCACTTATATTGACATAAGTAAGTAACATGGCTTCCTTTTGGCTGTGCCAGTTTTCTCCAGTCGATATACCTAAGTGGACCGGTCGTTGCGTTCAACAGTACCAATCGAAGCATGTCCGTCACAAATGTTACGTGAACTTACTCGAAGATTGCGACTCTCGCGGACCATTTAGAGGCGACGTTGTGAGCCGTAACACTAGACTGTGTCGTATGGTAGACTGCTTAATTGGGCGTATGGTGGCTTCTGTACAAGTACTACAACGTCAGTGGGCTATGGAAGACTTACATTAACAGCCTATTAATCTCCCAACTGCTGGGGCTCAGGCCTACCCTATCAACAAGGGCGTTCGGGCTATAGTCCACCACGCTAGCCCAGTGCGGGTTGGTAGACTTCACATGCGCCTAAGAATTTCTTCTTCGGCGTATGCAGGTTTCCTCACGATGTTTTCCTTCACCGTTTGAGAGCATGTCAGTATATGTACTTAAGTTTCGAGTATGGAAGACTTGAATGTGTGCATTTGTGACGATGCTACGCAGTAGTGCATTTGTATGTAGTTGGGACCTCGTCCCCCATGTGACCGTCCCCATGAAAAAGCGGAATCAGATCACCTAGGCAAGGTGCATTAAGTACACAAATAGTGTAGGACCGATCCTTAATTGGAGTCAGGGACGTTTTGAGAAAGAGCGTTTTGAAAAAAGGAACGTTTTGCGATAGGGAAATTTTGCGAAATGGTGAAGGGACATTTTGCGAACGGGACATTATCCGCCTAAATAACCTAATGCACCTGGGGGATTTACGCCAGGGGAATTAAGACTACCGATCCAAAAAACCTGAACTTTAGACTCCTCCGAGTATGGTTAATGATATTCTTTTGTGTAAATGCGAGAGAAGATCGCGTTTTTGGTTTTGCGACAGAATTTTTGCATTTATAATTTGTGTTTTAATAAGCTAACTAAACAAAACCGATATATTTTATTTATTGTATTTATGTAGTAAACGGTCTATAAAACACTTTTTATTTCAATAAGCTAGCTTGCTTAGTTTCTGAGATATTTAGGCTTTTGAAAACTTTTGAGAACGCTTTGAGAAAGGGACAATTTTTGTCGGAGGGACGTTTTGCGAACGGGACATTGTCCGCCTAAATGTTTTGTTCGTGACCCGAATTCAATGCAGCCGAGTGTTTAATAAATTTTAATTATCTTCATTCAGCGTGATGGTTATGAATGGTCGATCAATATTATTTTATAAAAAAAGTCATAGTAAGTCTTCTAACTTTGAAAAAACTACCTACATTAGACTTTTGTGAACACAAAGAGTCTAAAAGATAAGAAACATAAACGCAGAGGGTCTAAAAGATACAAACATTTCGCTGCAAAGCTGGCGACCGTTCGAATTTGAATACAGAACTCCGGTAAGACGTAGAAATGGCCTGCAGACCGTGGCATTTAAGAATTAATCGGCCAGGCATTATGAGGGGGTACCCTAATGACTCAGGCTTTATGCCAGACAAAATATATACAATTCAAAGGCACGAAGCTAGATAGCACTTACCCAAGGAGGCTGCTTAGAGTAGAGCTTGAATAAATTTATCTGACGTCAGCAAAGTGGACCAATTTATGGATTCTATCAATATTCTATGAGCAATGTTGCAAGCATTGATATTAGTGTCAATATTTGGAAATGTCATTGGTATCGGTAATTTAATTTTGTTGCGTTATATTGTACAGACGAGCGAATTGTATAAATGATCACTTTCATTAGATTAGATTTAGATTATAATTAGATACATATTGAATTTATTTAACGGTAATTATTAATCTGAAAAAATAATAAAAATTATTACAAATAAAAATGTCTTCCAGAGCGCCACACCGAGGCAGGTTTCCCAAGACACTGGCAGCATTTACCCTTTGAATGGCGAGGCTAATTCTCTGGGCGAAAAAACTGCCAGCACTGTGGTCACAAGAAGCCTCGATGAGGCGCGCTGAAAGATCCTTAATTAAATTACGGGCTTCCAGGCCCTAGGGTCCTAAGGTCTCCACGACGAACGAAACAAATATACATCCCGTTTGATGTAATACATAAATAATTATCACGCTATGTCCCTGGCGGGGTAGGCAGACAGAACACATCGCCAAGTATCGCGATCCTGACACACCTGTGTCGCTTCGCTCAGTCTCATTCTCTTCATACACGCTCGATGCGGGACGCGAGAGATTAGATTAAACTTAATTTATAATTAGCTGTTCTAAGGGTGGTGATCTAGTAAGTATGGTTACGACTAAATCTGTAAGCAGCAACTCGAGTGCCTGTAATTAGGTAAGGGAATCATCATCAGGGTCATGAATTTAAAAAAAAAGCTACTCCCATATGGATGAGTAACAAAATCATTTTAGGGGGTGCCAAAATCGTGCCAAATGTATATCGAAATTGATACTCACTCACACATTCTCATTTTCAAACTCCATATAAATTTGTATGAGCAACTTCCTCCCGCTAATCCGCTTCATTTGTCCGCACCCCCCCTGATTTTGACACAGAATTTTTCATCGTTTCCCATACTAAATATGCAAGATGCGATCTCCACAGGGAGCGCGCGCGCGACAAAAGAGGTTCGAATCTCCTTGATCAGGGTCCATTCACTGCCAGCTGTCTTACGCAGATCTGGAGTAACATTAATACCAATTTTCATTCCGATCATTTCCTTTCATTCGGTCCAACCAAAATACCTACTACTACATTTGAGCCCCCATAGTATTGTTATATAAATAATAATAATAATTTTGCGTAGGGACGCTGCGGTCCACAATGAGAGTCATCTCATTCACAACACAATCGTCATCTCCCCTCAACTGAAAACTTGCTATTGGGTGGAATGGAGGGTTTTGCGGTCGGCCGTCATTTCTGGGAGTTTTATCGCGCGCGGTGGTCGTGACGCGGTGACTAATGCACGGGTATTAAATGCTTTTTAGGCGGAGAAAAGGGCGCTAAGGGAGAAAATGTGTTATATATAAGGCGCTAACAAATTAGTTACCGATATTTTTACAGAGTAGCTAGTATTCGGCCTTCTGACTACATTTAAGTATAAAAAAACATAAGTTTTATGATGTTTTTTTAGAGAAAACTGGGGGAAAAATGTATCTGTTTATGATATAATTAAATTTATCCCATTTCAATAGATTCTAGAACCTCTTTTACTACCTACCACTTAACTGGCCACTTCTCAGAAAAATGCACAGGATGATTATTTTTAGACAGAATTATAATTTATTCTTTGCACAAAATTATCTGAATTTTTTTCTTAATTTCTAGTTAATGTTAATTATTATAACGTAAAGTATCTTCTCTTAAAATATCGGTAACTGATTTGTTAGCACCTTATAGTATAGCATAGGTGTTGGAACTGTCATTATAACAGAAAGTTTTCCCATTTCTAGTAGTTCGGTTGTTTGTTTTGTCGGTCTGATTAGGCTCAGTAGTTTGATTCCTCTTTGTACGGTCGACCGCACGTCAGTGGAAACAAAACCAGTATAAACTTGTCTCTCATAGTATTGAAACTCCCTAATAGGCTAGGCCAGCACAAGGTCAGTGTTTCCACTGACGTGCGGTCGGCTGTACCAATGATATTTCTCCTGACCGCTCGAAATCTTTAACTGCCGAAGGACAACGGTTCAAAATGGCCTCAAAGGTTTTAACTTGCGACTAACTTTTCTCTTTTTTAACATTTTTGTAGATAAGCATATTAAAATTTCTCTGCCATTGTGGATCAAATTTTTCATAAGTTTTATCTGGAAATATGAATACAGTTTTCACATTTCAACGCGGCGCGACAAGACACAAAAATACATTTTTGTGTCTTCACTTTTTCTAAGTGGAGACTCACTTTTACGCAATCGTCGCACAAATCACGTGGTGGCGTAGGAATGGGCCATATCCATAGTCCAAACCTTTGTTTCTTCATACAAAAATCAGACAAGTAAAAACATCATAAATGTAGAACTTGGTTTAGTTTTCTATTAGCAATAAACTCCAAGCTTAGTACAGATAGACATTAGACAATATTATTTGTGTGTAACCTATTTTAGTGCTTGAGTATCCGTGTAGCCGTTTTTGACACCGACAAAGTAGGCATTGACATAAAATAGTTTCAGCATGACATGATGAAAATACCCGATTAAGAAACAATCAGTAGTAATCAGATACCTTAACATTTGATTCAAAATAGTAAAGTTCAGTTCTATACCTACTTATTTTATTTATAAATATTTAGTTTCTTCGGTCTTTTTCTTTTTTTTTACATGGATTTGTGACATATATCCGATGCAATTTTTTGACTCTACAGCGCGTGTAACATCCCATGTTTTGGTGGCAGCCTTTAAATTATATGGTACCTACGTTATTATTTACTTTTATCATTTGAATATCCATAAACGTTACCAAACAACAACGTACCTAAATAAATTTAAGTAAGTACCTAGTAGTAAATGTTGTCTGGAAGAAATCGCATTGTGTATGAGCATATCTGTTTTTTCGGATTCTGGGTTTTTGTATGTATTATGTATTTAATTAAAAGTAATATTAATATGTATGTTTATCAGTTGTTGAGTACCCATTTACAAGCTTCGGCTTAGTTTGGCACTAAACAGCCGTGTGTAAATTTGTCCAAACATTATTATTAAATGAAGTAAAATATAGAGACGACCACACTATGAATAGTCCTCGACGAACCTCAACGCGTCTGCAAAAAGATTTCCTCCTGCAAAGTAAAATGAGGCTACACTTAACTTAATATAAGGAAAGCTGTGTACCTTCCAACTTGCATATTTCACTTGATAAGAACTTCTTTGTCATAATGTCTACCCTATAAGAGGTATCTACAAAACCTTGGAAATTAAGAGTTGAAACTGTTCTATAAATCAACCCATCTTCTAACTTTTGTGTGAGTTAAGTATGGTATATAATTACAATAATCTCCGACCCTAATATTCTATTTAATTTGTATACCCTTTGTAATTTCTACCCCTAATGCTTGCATATAACACGCCTTCACTTTATTTAGCTTCCAAAAAGCTAAATTTAATAAACTTGGAAAAATAAGTATAGGTTTGAAGTAGCCATTAGCCGTCTTTTAACTTCGAAAAGAATGCATACAGCCAAGCGTGCAAGGGCTCGATTCTTAGACCGTGTGACGTAATGTTGGTCATTTGGCAGCAGATCTACTCGACGCCGCCGCCGGTGCCCCAAATCGCCAAGATTTCGGACGTGCTGACCGGACACGGCCCGCCGTTCCAGACCGCCATTGCCAGCCATCTCTACGCCCCTATATCGGTCTACCAACCTCGGGTATGTTAAAGCCCTATAACTAAGTTTTACCCACGATTTGCGAGGAATACTCAAGTCCCATAAGTCGTACTCAAATCAAATTTCAGATTATTCCGTTCTGTACCATTACAATAGTTGAATTTCTTTACCAAAAAGTATACGGTATGATTGATC
Source organism: Metalampra italica (assembly GCA_949699065.1). NCBI lineage: Eukaryota > Metazoa > Arthropoda > Insecta > Lepidoptera > Oecophoridae > Metalampra > Metalampra italica. Next base: position 9,555,595 of record OX452985.1, read on the forward strand.
CGTATCTTTTCCGCTTAACTTATCCCATCATTATGTAGCAAAATGCACTTTTATATGCACGAAAATGCACTTTTCTATGCACTAAAATGCACTTTTATATGCACTAAAATGCACTTTTATAGGCACTAAAATGCACTTTTATATGCACTAAAATGCACTTTTATATGCACTAAAATGCTCTTTTATATGCACTAAAATGCACTTTTATATGCACTAGAATGCACTTTTATAGGCACTAAAATGCACTTTTATATGCACTAAAATGCACTTTTATATGCACTAAAATGCACTTTTAAATGGACTAAAATGCACTTTTATAGGCACTAAAATGCACTTTTATATGCACTAAAATGCATTTTTATTTGCCAGATTTCCTCGCCGACATCGTTCGAGATATCGCCACCTATACCATCGCACCTAGCGTACTCCGAGAGCTTGTCCTACCAGCCCAACGCTGTACAGTATACTCCTCAAGTCTACAAACAACCTCAGAAGGAAGCGTTAGCTAGGCTGACATTACAGCAGCCGCAACAAATATTGGTTCAACCAGTCTACCAACAGCAACCTCAGTTGAATCCTCAGCAGATCTATCAACAAATCCCGCAAGGGTATCAAGCCCCATTAGCTTACAATCAAAACCAGATATCATACCCTCAAGGGTTCCAAGTTGCGTATCCTCAGAACCATTTTGCCTATGCTCAGAACCAATTGGTATATCCTCAGAGCCAATTAGCATATCCTCAGAACCAACTGGCATATCCTGAAAACCGAGTGGCATTTAATCAGAATCAAGTGGCATATCCTCAAAACCAAGCAGTTTATGCTCAAAAATTGGTGCAAGTTCCTAACGTCCAATCAGGGATTGTCTACGCAAAGCAAGAGCCTCCGAGAGTGCAAAACCAGCACCATATCCAGAGAGAATCGACAACCATCCAGCCGATAGTAGTCAAGCCTTTGGAGAAACAACCAGCAGCACCTGCACAGGTACTTAATAGAGCTATCTAATTTTATTGTCATAATAATTGACTACGCTCACCGAAAAGTTTCACACTTAGGTTTAGGCCTAGGTCCTAAGCGTTCCAAGCGGCCTAAAATTATTACTATTTCATTATTTTAAGAAACACTTATTTCTAAAACTAATCTACAAATAAATAAATAAACTAAACCTAAACCTAAAAAAACTTACCTAAAGGTAGAAGATCATTATTTTGATAGTTCGTAAAAAAAATCGTTTGTGGAAGATCGCCGAAATTATAAGAAGTAATGATTTTAATGTAAAAGATAATGCAAAAAAAATATGCAACAAATGTTATCTATCTTAGCGTTAAAAGCAGTCCGTCATTTAAAAGTTACGTAGTAAATTGTAGGTAAAATGAAATATACTTTATTTACAAATATTTTGACACAAACATGCCCAGAGTTTTAAACACGTTTTAAATGACACGTCAAATAGGCTGCTAATTGATGTATGGCCATTTAAAAGTTATACATTAAAATAACGCTTTGATTTTAGGATCCATTTCGTATCCATTTTCAAATAACAAATTATTCTTTTTCCAGAATCATAACGCTCATCGTCAAGGTGCAGTCAGCTACGCCAGTTTCTCCCAAAGCCAGTCTTCGCCATCTTTTGAGCAATCACGAAAACAGGCTCAATATCAGCCTCAAGCTCAAATTTATCAGACACAACCACAGTACCAGATCCAGCCTCAAATACAGTATCAATCTGAGTCTCAGAATCAAGCCCAAATCCAAAGTCAGCCGCAGATCCCAGCTCAATCTCTCTACCAGGTACAAGTTCAACCCCAGTATCAGATTCAAAGTCAACCTCACTACCAATTCCAGTCTCGTCCTCAATACCAAGTCCAATCCCAGCCCCAGTTCCAAATTCCAGCTCCACCCCAAAATGCGGCAGCTAAATTAGTTCCATCACCTGCGAATTCTATATCATCACCAATTCCATCAACTGTGAACTCTGGTGGAGCGACTTTTTATAAACCTAACCCATTCCAACAACAGTTATTCCAACCTCAAGTGTACAGTGGTCAGGAGGTCTTACTCCAAAATCCTGGTTATGGGACAGTGGCACTTCCACCAGTTCAGTACTTTGGGAAATTTGCCCAGACCATATTTGGTGGGTACCAGCAATGATAGTACAATTTGTATTGTAGGCTAGAATTTAATTATTTTTAGGATTTAATCTTTTAGTAAGTGAAAAGGGGTGCTTAAAATATTGTTTATGATTAGACCTGTGATGCCATACTGTTTACATTTTATTAAACTTAATTTACTTCTCTGTTATGCATTAATTACATTACCCTTTAGTATACCTACTTATTTTGTATTTATTTATTATTATTTTAAATACTTGTAGTTGTATGTACTTACCTAATATTGTTAAATTCAAAAGTCGTGGGTTCGATTCCCACCCGGGACCAACATTTGTGTAATGAGCATAACTGTTGGTTTTCGGATTCTGGGTGTTTGTATGTATTTAAGTATTTATTTAAAAGTATTTAAGTATGTTTATCAGTTGTTGACTACCCATTTTACAAGCTTCGGCTTAGTTTGGGACTAAACAGCCGTGTGTAAAATTTGTCCAAACATTATTATTGTTATTCGCTGGGTTCAACCAACGACTACATAATTTCTGAAAAACTCATTACACCAAATAGAGAAACTGAACTGTTTTATCACCCATACTTTTTACCTCAGAATGTTATCAACGCGTTGAACTTAATTTACCTTTTAAGGTAACAGTGATAATCAAATTCTCATTTGCGTGAAACCACGAAGTTGAGTCGAGAGCTCTAATTTGAGGACATTATGTATGCCTGTAATCTTATGAGATCTTTATGAGATGAGCCAGAAATTACACCTTGAAATACCGCCTTGGGACGCGTTGCCTTACACTTTCAGGGGGGAATGTACTCTATGACACGCTGTAATGAATCGGGTAACCGAATAAGCTTTTCCACACATTTTGTATACCTATATCAAATACGAAATACCGTACAGTTGAATTTCTACTCATAATGTTTGACCATTTTATTTATTGCGAGAAGCGCACGTGCTGGTCCGCCATTGATCTATCTATATAATGTGGGTGAACCGTATTATGACGGCGCGCATTGCGATGGCGAAATCTGGTGGCTGGCACCAGATTAAACTATTCCTCGGAACTCTCCCCATTTTACAGGCGGTAGAGCACACAATAGAGAGCTAATGTCTCTCCTTAGACTAAAAAAAAGACTAGAGCTCCAGCCCGCCCGTGAGTATAGAATGGTCGACGACCAGAACTGCACGTTTTTGAACGGAGTCAAGTAGAAGAAGCTGATATTGTGGTGCACCGGCCCAGAGATAAGAGCAATACTCAATATGGGGCCTTACCTGTGCTTTATAGAGCACTAGTCTTTGAGCACATCAAAACACAGAACGGATAAGGCGAAGATTTTTTGTCCGTCTGTATGTCTCGCTAACTAGAAACCACAGGACTAGAAACATAAGTTCATAAAAATCAATTCCTTCTAAGTAACTTATAGTATCATAAATTAAATGAAGACCAAGTAATTTAACATTCAATTTTGTTTGTTGTTATAATGTTAAAATGCATTGTTTTAGTTTAATTTAAGATACTATTGTTACCTACCTAGAAATACTTAAATAATTCCTATGATGACCCTTTGTTTTCCTGTATTTTTATGATGAGACCAATCTCATATTAAAAATACAGGAATTTTTTCCACATTTATTTGTCCGGTTCGATTCCCGGCTCAGACAAGTTTTTTCTTGAAAACCTTTGAATTCAATTCTATACTTTTTTTAAATAAAGGTAAGTACTATAAGTTTTCTTTCAGCAAAAATTGCTACCTTCAATATTTTTCATAAATGACCAAATAAAACACCAGAAATCTTACAAATAAAATATTTTATTACACGTCGAATTTATGGTGCAAGATTCTCGCATCGGTTCCATATTATACTCATGTCAATCCTCATCACTAAACCCACCATGATCAGGAGTGTACTCCTGTATCTCCTCACAAGTCATGTTATCGTACTTGTGTTGGCCGTAGTGATCTAACTCGTTTATGGCTTCGTATATAAAGGGTCCTATAGTCCAGGTTACCAGCAAGGAGTATTGTGGGTGCAGGTGCCCTTCGCTCACGCCCTTCGCAAGCAACAACTTCAGATTAATCATCTGCTGAGCAGTCACTTCAGTATAGTCATAATCTCCTGTGTACAGACATAACATAAATTCAGTACAAAAGTAGGTATATTCGTTTTTATAATTTTTAGTTTGTATATAATTTATATATTTGTATACAATCTGTATATATTATTAGTGTTATATTTAATTTGTTTTTACTAAAAATTGAAGTAATACTTAGTTAAATATATTTGAATTTTAAGGGTGGTTTGTACAAAAGTTAACAACTGCGATCAGGAATAGTATTCCTAAACGCAGGTTAACAAAGTATAGTTAGTTGAAATTTTCTTGATTATACTATACTAGCCGATGCCCCGCGACATCATCCGCGTTATACTAATTAAATGTAGCAGCATCATCATGATTCCTTAACTTTAAAATTTTCATACATTTTTATGCCATTTTGCAGGTTTTTTTCTACATGACGATGCTGCTACCAAACGGCTCATCTGATCAGTTTTATATCTATAGCGATCTAAAAGTCCTCCATCTACTCTCTCGATGACCGTCAACAGATCATGCCCCGATCAATCCTTCACGGAGACCCATGGCTTCAAAGTGACCTCGATTGTATGAAAATCTTGCCCTGTTTCTAATTATCCGTCCACCTATTTATATGTGCATGATGTTATTTGAATGTCCTTACCCACAAACGCGATATTGAGTGAACACGGTTCCAGTTCCATGTTGTAATCGTTGACTGCCACCACACCCCACCCTCGGCCCTCGTATACTCGATCGTCATTTGTTATTAGAAAGTTGTACCTGGAACAAGAATCATGTTACGGATGCTAGATTCCACCGAAAAGGAGCGATGCTCCTTCCACTGCTGGGGCTCAAGCCTACCCTTTCAACGAGGGTGTTCGGGCTATAGTCCACCATGCTAGCCCAGTGCGGGTTGGTGGACTTCACATGCGCCTAAGAATTTCTTCTTCGGCGTATGCAGGTTTCCTCACGATGTTTTCTTTCACCGTTTGAGAGCAGTCAGTAAATGTACTTAAGTTTCGAGAAAAAACCCATTGGCACATGGCACAGCCGGGGATCGAACTCCGGACCTTTCGATATGATAGGCCGGGTCTTATCCCCGCGCCACTGACGCTACCGCATGTTAATTATTAATGTTCTTCCCAGCTCTATATAACACCTTGGAAGCGGTGGTAGATAAAAAATTGACGTTGTATAAATGTACCCAGTGTACTTACATGCAATAAAATAGTTTTGACTTTGACTTTGACTTTGAATGTTCCTGTTAACACTTGCTAAGTCCAACCTAATTAGTCCTATGTCTTACGTGTTGTATCCAAAAAAAACCTTTCAACCATTCAACAGACAAATGCTATTCAGTTCCATATATCAAAATAATAAAAATGTCACTCAAAAGTATAAAATGAAAAGCCATAAGTCCTTAATTACTTTCATCACCATCAGCCTGCACTATTCCAATGCTAGACATAGGCCTCCCCCAAGGCGCGCCACTGAACCCGATTATCGGTTCTCCACATCCAGTCACTGCCAGGTGTCACACACAACGCTTACCCAGTCGTGGTCCCTCTTATTTAATGACTATGGTAGGTATTAAGTACCTACCATATTAATTACGATAAGTATTTCAGATATTTTACACAAATTTTAATTATCATATTATACTTAGTCAATAATTATTTAGTTCTTAGTACAATTCTTGGAAACAGACCCCGATATTGGAGAAATATTGGCATCAATAGAATAGCGATTAATTTAGCCTAACAAAATTATTACCATATGTCTTCGGCGTGCTTGGAGTCTAAATAATAAGATGACTGGAATAATCCAAACACAACTGCTTGGCAGTCGGAGTAGGTGAAGCAGAGCTTACGGCCTGCGTACTGGATGATGACCACCTTCAGTGGATCGTATCTACTGGTCGTGGTCACGGTGATGTTATAGTTTGTCTGATAATCAGGCTGCCACGTCCCACGCGCCACCAGCCACTCCTTCGTTGGGGCTGGCGCTAGGAACAGAAAACAGAAAGAGATGATAGATAATGGGTAATACATAATCGACAACATGACAAGGCCTGACAACCTCTAAGAGCAGTACAAGCTGAACTGTTTATACTAAGTAAATGTAGACTTAGGTGATACTCACTCGTTCGGACATCATGTTCAATGTCGATATGGGCCACGACTGTGAAAAAATACACCAGTATTGCAATACTGAATATAACCAGCAAGGAGACGACGACACAAGATATCCTTTCAAACTTCGAAGTGCTCTTTATCAATTTCCACAAACACTCACATAGAGATACATCTGAAAACACGATCGCAATTAAGTTTTCCTGTAATTCCGCACATGTACCAATTTCATTGCAGTATTCAACTCATCTCTTAAAGTATTCTGTCTCACCTGTCACCTCCTCCTCATTATAGAGAGTTTGTCTGACGAAGGTGTCTCCTACACTGACATGATTTGAATTATTCACACTGACACTAGTAACGGAGGCCAACGTCGGCCCTTCGGTGTTACTGAACGTTTGTACCAGTCCTGGCTGCCCCGAGCTTACTCGAGAAATGTCTCGCCGGGACCTCTCAGCGCCTGCTGTTTCTGGTAGTCTTTTGTATCCCAAACCCATTTTGCAAACACTCGCAGATCTAATACGTAATTCGTGACGCGACGCTGCTATCTACGAACGGGGCTACTGATCAACTGCATATTTAGTTTTGGAAAGAACCTAAACTGCTATCAGTTAATATCAATACTTTATCTATGTAAGGCAAAAAGTTGCGTTGTTGTCATCTGGGTATAAACAAGTACTATATAATTAAGCAAAAATACCAATTTTATAATTTTGAGAAAAGGCCCTTACACCAAATCTTGTCTGTTTGTATCTCTCCAAAGGATAAACAAATATGAAAGTATCTATAAAACTTAAATATAATTTAAGTATTACGTAAAATATCAAATATAGCTGCGTAAGTTTCTTATTATAATCATTAATAGTCCTCATCACTAAACTTATTATTATCCGGAGTGTACTCCCGTATCTGTTCACATGTCATGTTGCCGTACGTATGTTTGTGGTCGTAGTGATCTAACTCTTGGATGGCATCGTATATAAAGGGTCCTGGATTGGCTGTGCTATACTCCATATGTATGTCCTTGATGGCAAGCAAGGAGTATTGTGGGTGCAGGTACCCATCGCTCACGCCCTTCGCAAGCAACAACTTCAGATTAATCATCTGCCGAGCAGTAACTTCAGTGTATTGATAATCTCCTGTAGACAGAATATAATGTAAATTCAGAATAGAAGTTAACAAATTTAATAATAATTTCAGTTATAAATAAAGATATGAATATGATTATGAATATTTGGGATTTATCACCTTGATTATACTATATGGACTTGACTGGATATTATATACTCTCTTATCTTATAATAGGGGGCCAGGTTCACTCGGTGATACTGCGAGCCTATGGGATCTATTTTGTCAGAACTCTGTCTTTGCCTTTTGCTTTCCTCTCCAATTAGTGTTCTCTACTCAAAAGATTTTTTAAAGATTTTTTCTAAAGATTTTTACATGCTCTTTTAATAATTTTCGATTTTTAATCCTTCTGGAAATTCCTTTCATTATCTGAAGATGGCTCTTGTCCAAAAGTAGATAAATGCTTAAGTATGTGCTAGTGACATGTGCGTGATGTTATTTGAATGCCCTTACCCACAAACACGATATTGAGTGAACACGGTTCCAGTCCTGTATTGTTGGCTGCCACCACACCCCACCCCCGGCCCTCGTACACTCGATCGTCATTTGTTATTAGAAAGTTGTACCTGGAACAACAGTCATCTTATAAGTGCGTTTCTATAACAGAAACAGAGCGGAGCGAAGAGAATGTTATCAACAAACTGTGATACCAAAAAGTGGCAATAGTTGGCAGAGGGTTCCGGACATCAAAAGGATCAAAATGACATTCAATCAAACGTGTGAAAGTCGTGAGACTGTTTAAATCTCTTACATGACTGGCCCTATATGCCAGATGAGCTAGTTAATAAAATTGTATTTCTTATTTACTAATTACTTGATAATAGATGAGTGAGATGAGAATTGTTACCATATGTCTTGGCTGTCTCTGCGGTTATAATAACATGCGCGGAAGAGTCTAGAAACAGCTGCTTGGCAGTCAGGGTACGTGAAACAGAGCTGATTGCCTTCGTGCTGGATAATGACCAGCTTAAGTGGATCGTATTGGCTGGTCGTGGTCACGGTAATATTATTGTATGTCTTATAATCGGGCTGCCACGTGGCACGCGCCACGAGCCACTCATCCGTTGGAGCTGGTGCTAGAGAACAGAAAGATTTAATAGATATAGAGGCTCCGTGTCATAATGTGAGTGCGTATAATACTCTCTATGCGTATCTCACGCTATGACGCGGGTTCGCTAGTCGTTCCCTGCCACGCTTTTCGGCTAGTCATTTTAGTTGGACCTAGCAATATCCTACAGGGAGTATCCAATAAACATTTGTTGCGCCGCTTTTTCTTCCCAGCGCTAACACCTTGGAAACGGTGGTAGATAAAAAATTGACGTTGTATAAATGTACTCACTGTACTTACATGCAATAAAATAGTTCTGACTTTGACATTAAGTCTTCAGTAATATTTCAGAAAGTTATTGAATTAGGTACACTGAATACTTGGTACCACTAGATGACCTGCCGGAAAGCCTGGCAGGGAACGACTAGCTACCCCCGACATAGCGGCATGTTCCCTAATGGAATTGCTAAGAGTGCTATACGCACAGAGCCTCAATAAATAAATAATACATTAATCGACCACCCTCGATGGCATAGCAAAGCCCCTTGTTGGCTCAGTGATTTAGGCATTAAACACGAGTGACAGAGGTACATTCTGAACGGTTTTTGCTAAATGTTGACTTGGTTCATACTCACTCGTTCGGACATCATGTTCAATATCGATATTGGCCACGACTGTGAGATAATAGACCAGTATTGCAATACTGAATATAACCAGCAAGGAGACGACGACACAAGATATCCTTTCAAACTTCGAAGTGCTCTTTATCAATTTCCACAAACACTCACATAGAGACACATCTAAAAACACGATCGAAATAAAGTGTCTCTGTTCCGCACATGTACTTATTTCATTGCAATATTCATCTCATCTCTTAAAGTATTCTGTCTCACCTGTCACCACCTCCTCATTATAGAGAGTTTGTCTGACGAAGGTGTCTCCTACACTGACATGATTTGAATTATTCACACTGACACTAGTAACGGAGGCCAACGTCGGCCCTTCGGTGTTACTGAACGTTTGTACCAGTCCTGGCTGCCCCGAGCTTACTCGAGAAATGTCTCGCGGGGACCTCTCAGCGCCTGCTGTTTCTGGTAGTCTTGTGTATCCCAAACCCATGATGCAAATTCTCGCAGATCTAATATGCACAATTCGTCACGCGACGCCGCTGTCCACGGACGGGGCTACTAATCGACTTTTTTGTTTTGGAAAGAACATAAATAAAACGACTATCAGTTATTATCAATACTAACTACTTTATCTGTGTTTCTGATAAATCGATATAACTATGCAAAAAAAATCGCGTTACACATATCTGGACTACTGTAATATTAGGTATATTATGTATTACAAAAACATTTTTTTAGGTGTTTGTCAAATGGTATAGATATTCAAATTCAAAAATTCAAAATTGTTTTATTTAAAAACCTTGCTTTTCACAAAACTAGATTCCTACCAAGGTCCTCTTGTTAAGCATAAAATATACCTGTGTTGGAGGACCTCGCTCTTCCCCAAGTGGTGGGTTTACAAAACATTTAAAACTTAATTTAAATTTGTACCTATGACTAATACTAACTAAATAACTATATTAATGTTGACAACTCCAATACTTATGTTTACTAATCCTAATTAGTATGAGTGTGCGTATGCGTGGTGTGTGAGATATACCCAGCCATATAGCAAATCTTGTCTGTTTATATCTCTTCCCCGGATAAATAAAAATAAAAGTATCTATAAAACTTAAAGATCTAAGTATTGTACATGGAATATCGAATTAAAGGGCAGGTATATAATTCCTACGTGTGTTTCTTATTACAATCATTAATAGTCCTCACCACTAAACTCATTGTTATCAGGAGTGTACTCCCGTATCTGTTCACATGTCATGTTGCCGTACGTATGTTTGTGGTCGTAGTGATCTATCTCTTGGATGGCTTCATATATAAAGGGTCCTGGATCGCCTGTGCCATACTCCATGTGTATATCCTTGATGGCAAGCAAGGAGTATTGTGGGTGCAGGTGCCCTTCGCTCACGCCCTTCGCAAGCAACAACTTCAGATTAATCATCTGCCGAGCAGTAACTTCAGTGTATCGATAATCTCCTGTGGACAGAATATAATGTAAACTTAGAACAGAAAATAACAAACTATAGCAAGTTGAAATTTAAAATTTATCACCTTAATTATACTATGTTATGGAATTGATATGATATAATATACACTCTTATCTTATAATAGGGGCCAGGTTGACCCGGTGATACTGGGACCTTATGGGATCTATTGTGTCAGCCCTCTGTGTTTGCCTTTTGCTTTCCTTCCCAATACTAGTGTTCTCTACTCAAAAGCTATATGTAGCTGAGGGGTAGGGTACAGGATAGGCATGTAGTCCTCGGGTACAGGATAGGCTGTATCGAGGACACTGATTCGCCTTGCAGCTGCTAGTGGGCAGTTTCATCGTCTCGCTGTTCTCTCCACATGCACTCCAGTCACCCTGGATTTTCTTCGATAGCCTCATCTAAATGCCTCACACCGAAGTGTCTGGTGAACGCTCCCACGATAAGTCGGATGATTATCTCTTGTCTCATCTTGGGATTTTTATAATATATACTAAAGATTTTTACATCGCTCTCTTAATAATTTTAGATTTTTAATCCTTCTGGAAATTCCTTCCATTGTCTGGAGATGGCTCTTGTCCAAAGGTAGATTAATGCTTAAGTATGTGCTAGTGACATGTGCGTAATGTTATTTGAATGTCCTTACCCACAAACACGATACTGAGTGAACACGGTTCCAGTCCTGTATAGTTGGCTGCCGCCACACCCCACCCCCGGCCCTCGTACACTCGATCATCATTTGTTATTAGAAAGTTGTAACTGCAAAAACAATCATCTTATGGATGCGAAGAGAATGTTATCAACGGACTGTGATACGAAAAAGTGGCAATAGTGGACAGTGGGTTCCGGATATCAAAAGGATTAAAATGACATTCTAAAGTTTGAAAGTCGTGAGCCTGCTTAAATCTCCTACATGACAGGCCCTATGTGCCAGGTGTGTTAGTTAATAAAATTGTATTTCTTTTTTCTTTCTTATTTTGCTAATTATTTGATAATATGTAGGTGAGTGAGATGATTATTATTTGTTACCATATGTCTTGGCTGTCTCTGCGGTCATAATAACATCCGCGGAATATTCTAGAAACAATTGCTTGGCAGTCAGGGTACGTGACACAGAGCTGAATGCCGTAATGCTGGATAATGACCAGCTTAAGTGGATCGTATTGGCTGGTCGTCGTCACGGTAATGTTATTGTATGTCTTATAATCTGGCTGCCACGTGGCACGCGCCACGAGCCACTCATCCGTTGGAGCTGGTGCTAGAGAACAGAAAGATATAATAGATATAGAGGCTCCGTGTCATAATGTGCGTGCGTATAATACTCTCTATGCGTTTCTCACGCTATGACGCGGGTTCGCTAGTCGTTCCCTGCCACGCTTTCCGACCGATCATTCTAGTGGTACCTAGTATTGGCCTACAGGGAGTATCTAATAAACATTTGACATTAAGTCCTTTTTTCCCCACCTTAAAAAAAACTATGGTGGGTTTGTTTTTTTTGAACATGCCACCCTCATTGTTGCATGCATATCCTTTAATTCCCACGTTTTATGCCTAAGTTTACAATTTTATGTCCAGCGTTATATTTTAGAAAGTTTATAAATTGCACTGAAAACTAGGTACCTACCACTAGATGACGATGAACGACTAGCGACCCCCGGAATGTTCCATAATGGAATTGCTGAGAGTGTTATACGCACACTATAACACAAAGCCTCTTCAAACAGATAACACCTAATTGACCACTGTCGATGGCATAACAAAGCCCTCGTTGGCTCAGTGGTTCAGGCATTAAACTCGAGTGCTAGAGGTATTCGCGCGTCGGTAGGTTCGATTTGTTATGAGTTGTGAACATTATTACGTCGGTGGCGTAGTGGGGAAGACGTGACCTGTCATGTGGAGAGGCCCGAGTTCGACCTCGAGCGTGCCATGTACCATTGGGTTTCTCTCGAAACTTGAGTACATTTATCAATCCGTTTAGGCTAGCATGGTGGATTATATGTAGATAGATTTATTTATTTCACTTCAACAGAGTACGTTATATACAACATTATATAAAGTCGCATCCATAGAACGATCGTCAATAAATTTCGACTTTTAAAAAATCATTGAAATTATAGGTACAATTTTCTATTTAACCCTTAGAATATTATAACGCCCACTCGGTATAATATGAATGACCCTGACAAAACGTTGAACCTTATAACACGGTACAAGCTGAACTATGTAGACTTGGTTGATACTCACTCGTTCGTACATCATGTTCAATGTCGATATTGGCCACGACTGTGAAATAATACACCAGTATTGCAATACTGAATATAACCAGCAAGGAGACGACGACACAGGATATCCTTTCAAAATTCGAAGTGCTCTTTATCAATTTCCACAAACACTCACATAGAGACACATCTGAAAGCATGATCCAAATTTAGTTATACTATTTTCCTCAATCTATTCTTTGCAATTTGAACATCTCTAGTGTTCTATCTCACCTTTCACCACTTCATCATTATACAGAGTTTGTCTGACGAAGGTGTCTCCTACACTGACATAATTTGAATTATTCACACTGACACTAGTAACGGAGGCCAACGTCGGCCCTTCGGTGTTACTGAACGTCTGTACCAGTCCTGGCTGTCTTGAGCTTCCTTGTGAAATATCCCGCCGCGGCCTCTCAGCGACTGTCGGGACTGTCGTTTCTGGTAGTCTAGTGTATCCAAAACCCATGATGCAAACACTATAGCAGATCTAATACGCGTAGTTCGAGACCCAACCCAGCTCTGTCCCCGGACATAGCTACTAATCAACTGGATTAGTTTGGGCAGAACCTATATTAAACGTTATCTGAAAATATCCGAATATGTATTATCTGTTTTGAAATAAAATGTTTATCAGCTACGTAGGTACAGTCAAACCTCCTATTTATTAGGTAGTCAGTAGTTTGTAAGTCGGATGTACCTACATCCTTACTTTGATGTATTTCTTAACTAATTATTGACATTAAACTATAAATGACATATTTGTTGTTTTTATAACACTAGGAATTAGTTATCGACAAATTCTGTGCCTGGTGCTAATTTTGATCTTGAGAATTTTGATTCTTTTTAACAGTGATCCAATAAATTCGAAATAGCGATCATATAAAAAGGAGTCTTATCGTGGAATGTAGTTTCCGAGAAAGTTTTGTGAAATGGTTCACACGACAAGTTGTGGCCCGCAACAAAAATTAAATAAGAGGAATAGGAGATTGGTTCTTGAAACTATGGTTAGGTATATTTCAAAAGTCAAAAATATTTGATGTAAATAAATAAAAACATCACGTATTTCATTATTAAATTGTCTATAATCAAATCGTATTCGTATACAATAAATAATTATTTTTAAAAATCTGATTGAGTTAAACACCTACAAATTTTAGAAATATGTACCTTAATTATCTATTTCTACGATAGTTTGCCTAAACCTAAAAGGAGTTATTTAGTCTTCAACCGACGAAAAAAAAAGGAGGTTCTCAATTCAACCCGTATATATATATATATATATATTTTTATGTATGACCAAACATAACTTTTTACCGAGCAGTCCGATTTTGATAATTCTTTTTCTATTGGATAGGGTATACTTCGAAGTTGGTCCCATTTAAATATGAAGAAAAAAATTCAACCCTAAGGGTAGAAAATTATTGGATGACTGATCGTTCACCTACTAAATTTTCATCTTTGAACCGATTCTGTTGAAACTAGGCACACTTAGGTAGTTCTAATGACACTACAACATGACAGAGACCATGACGGTGAAGTTGATCTGATGACGGGGACGGAAGACAGTCGAGGGAACTCTTCAACGGTGTACAGCAGCTACCTCGTGATTGGGCTATTCATTCATCTTAATGAGAACTTCTCTTTCTCTGAGCGATAGGATCCGAAACGATAGGTGATCCGCCAGAGAACCAAAGCCTTCGACATAGCTCAAAGAGTTAGCACGTTGAAGTGACAGTGAGCTGGTCACATCTGCCGGAGAACCGATAACCGCTGGGGCAGACGAGTTCTCGAGTGGAGAACACGACTGTGTAAGCATAGTGTGGGACGCCCCCGGGCTAGATGGAGCGACGACTTTCGAAAGGCGGCTGGTAGTGACTGGATGCGGAGAACCGAGGATCGGGTTCAGTGGCACGCCTTAGGGGAGGCCTATGTCCAGCAGTGGACTTGTCCAGTCTGATGATGATGAATGAGAACTTTATACTTTACTTATGATTTATGGATTATGACTACCATCGATGGTTAATGATGGAGACGAAAGGCGGTCGTGTGTAATAAATAGTATATTTTAGTCACAAAAAAGTAAAAAATAAAAACTTTTTAACAAAAAAATTAAACCGCCGAAAAAATGCAACTGAAAAGCGAAAAATAATAAAAAAGAACCTTTTTAGTCTAAAGAAAATCCTACACTAATTAATGTAAATCTAATAAATTTTGAGTCGGCGCCAAACAAACAAGCAAATTAATTAAAGTTATTACGTAAGGCGAAATGATGGCAGCCAACTAACAAGCAATTAATGAGAAGATCATTAAATTACTAGAAATCAAATAATTAATATGCACGTGTGTTTGGCGCCGACTCAAAATTTATTAGATTTACATTAATTAGTATAGGATTTTCTTTAGACTAAAAAGGTTCTTTTTTATTATTTTTCGCTTTTCAGTTGCATTTTTTCGGCGGTTTAATTTTTTTGTTATTTATAATACAAATTCTTTGGGCAGTATTAAATTTGAGTATGACCCCTAGGTTCTTGCATTGTAACGTGCCTTACATTATTGCAAAGTTAGGGTTGAGCTACATACGCAGTAGCGTGCTTTCGTATTGCGGCGGAACTGGACGATGGGCAGCTCTCTTCGCTCCAGGCCTCGAATACCGATATGAAGCTTCGATGCGATCGAACGCAGTGGCCTGCGACCCACAGAAAAAAACAAAGCCAAAAAAACGTAAGTATACTAATATTTGCGTACTTACTAAAATGTAAGTGTGTTTGGCTTCTGATCAATGTAACCAATCACAGGTCTGGTTTCAATGCGTGAGAATTTTTGATACAACCAGGTTTGTGTGCGAACAGGTTACAGTGGTGTTTTCCGGGAATAGGACCAAACGGGCTTGAGGGTTTTCGAAGCATCCCCCGGCTAAGCGACTTCCATTGTTTTTCTGTTCTGTGGTCCTGCATGAGAAGTCCTTTTCCGCACGGCTGCCTCTCGCCGCGCCGCGCCGTCTCTCGACGCGTACGCTATCTCATCAAGTCTCTCGCGAATGGCGGCGCGGAGAGCGATAGTGGGGTTCAACCCTTAGGGCGAAGTAGGATAACACAGACTTGCATTTGCAGAGTTCCAGCGTGGAAATAGTTTCAACCTTTTGACTATTTTCAGCCCGGGGCTCGAGGTGCCCGCGTCAATTTGACATTGGCCAAACAACTCATAGTTCTCGCGTAAAACTTGTTGATGCACCAACACGTCCAAAAGTATGCTGACATAGTTAAACTGCAACTGGTCTGGGGCGTCTTTCGCATAGTTTCCTATAAATAAGATACTAATGCTTTTGTCTTCCCACCCCTTGATTAGGGAACTTCTGACATTCCCACCCGTTCCTTCAATGACTAATCCGTTGCCACCTACTAAATAATTGGCTCCTATATCCGGTAAACCATTGTCCAAATGCAAATCCTGAATTTCCCTGACTTTTGCTGCACATGTAGAATTGTCGTTGCAATATTCAGTTCCAGTATGCGCAATTAGAACGTATTTGACAGCTGAATGAAGAAACTGTGGATGGTAACCACGCATTGACGGCCAGTCCTCTCGACGAAGATACCAAGGCTCCCACAAATCTAGAAGAATTTAAGAAATATATGAATATAGTAAAGGTAACGTTAAGTCATTATAATTTACAATAAATTCAATCAAATACCTAACACGCAATAGACGTAATACCTAAGTAAAGAACGTTTTAGTCAAAAATTTTGCAAATGGCAAGCAAAGTGATATTGAACACAAAACGCAAGGCAAATGAAAAAGTAATTAAATTTGAAAAAGCCGTGGTATAGTTGGTTGTGCACTCGCCTCACGATCTTGAGGCCGTGAGTTGTACCTTGGGCCGTACCACTGAGTTTTTCGGATCGTAAGTACCTACCACGAGGAAACGGCGAAACCTACGTATGCCAAACAAGTAAGGTTTCTAAGGCGTATGTGAAGTCCACCAAAATACACTCAAGGGATCCTATTGGGTCGAAGTATCGCCAGCTATTCCTGGCCCCTTAACAAGTTATGATACTAAGCTTACCTATATCCAGACGAGTGTGGTGTTGCGGCCAAACAAAAATGATAATGTAGGAGGCAACACTGGAAGCCACGATGAGGCTCCAGCACAAGAAGACGGCGAGGCTGCAGCGAAACCTTCGCATGCTGACAGCTGACTCGAATTGCAGGCACAGGAACCGAGCTGGAACAACAATATGGAAAGATTGATTATTAGTTTCTTCTACTCAGAAATAAACAAATATGAAATTACTACTAGTTTCACTTGCTTTCTCTGTACAATTATCAAAACAAAGAACAGAAACAAAAGTGAAATCCGCGCGTGAATCGCAAATTTTTGTTTTATCAGAATTTTCAATTAGTTAAATAACTACTTAGGTAGCTACTCAAAATTCGTCTAGACTTGATAAGACGCCGTCGTCGGATTCAAAGAAAATCCAGAAATAAACCCACGTAATAAAATCCAGAAAAGAATTTGTCGTCGGTGTAGTATAAAGCACTATGTATCACTAGGGAGAAAGTGTGAACTCAAACTACATCCTCGTTGTTAATGGGTCACTTTATTCCCTCGGTGAACAATGTAGGTATCGTACTACTTTTAAATATTGGAAAAACAATGGAATATTCTGTCTTACCTTTCACTACTTCCTCGTTAAAAAGAGTCTGTTGTACAAAGGTGTCTCCTACACTGACGTAATTTGAGTTGTCCACGTTCAGGCTGGTAATGGAAGCCAATGTCCCTTCGTTGTTACCGAGCGTTTGTACGCGACGTGCTGACTGTCCTGAGCTTGCTCGAGAAACACCTTGCGGTGACCTCACAGCGACTGCTGTTTCCGGCACTTCTGGCACCTCCGGTACTCTTGTGTATCCAAAAACCATGATGGATACATTCACAAATCTAATAGCACTATTTCTAACACCTCGCCCGCTCTTCCTTCGTGCAGAGTTTCTAGTCGACTGGCTTTGATTATAACTTTGGGAAGAACCTTAATCGTTAACTGATAAAACCAATTCTTTATCTATGTTTTGAATATATGATTCACGTGAATGTATTTCGCGCTGTTGTTTATCTATACTAATCTAGCATAATGAAAGAGCAAAAGGACAAATTGTTGCCAGCAAAAAATCATGATTAGTATTGGTGATCGCAGTGATTTTCAATTTAATTTGACATCATAAGCCTGCACTAGTCAACTGCTTGCCATAGGCTCGGTTCTCCTCCTCCACCTAGCTGACTACTCCTCCATCTAGCCTGGGGTGTCCTGGACTACACTTGCCTAAGAACTTGATTAAAATTTGTTTGACATCATGTTTATTGGATTTCGGAAGATCATTCTTATAATTAAAATTTTAAAAATACCATCCAAAGAGCATTTTTTACAACCAAGCCATCTATTGATCATCTGGCGAATAAGGAAAAGCCCTGAAGCAATGGACTTATTATACCTGCTCTGTATGATCGATAGATGGCTCTAGTTGTATTTTACAATGGGAAATATGTGTGGATATTACTCACATTATATGACTCACACGACTAATGATAAAACATTAAACTCGATAAAGACATCAAATCTTAGGTAGGTGGATTATCAGTTGATTATTCCCAATTGTCCCCCTGATCTGAAATAGATATTAATATCTATTACTACTTATTAATATTTCATTTATTTTATTAAATATAAGTATTAATATGTAGGACTACATTAGTCCTCGGGTTTAAGCTGTACCCAAGTATTCATTCGCCACAGCTAATGCATTACATTCGCAGAGAAAGTGATTTGTCGTATCATTTTCTTCCTCACAGGCTCTATCTATAGTCTCGGGCAGTCCCATCTCATGAAGGAGGTGCCTCACTCGGAAATAGCCTGTGAACGCTTCTACGATAAGATTTGTGAGTCAAATCAGTTTTAACGATAGAAATAGATAAAGTGTTAATAATTAGGCATCATAATATTATCATCATCTAAGATGTTATCAAGTAAGAACTCATTATCAAGATAGTAAGGTCGGGGTATAAATATGGGCATAAGGAAAATTATGATATTGTTTGTTGCTAATTATCATTGATTAACAATGCGTTTCTTAGTATTGCTAGCGCTCGTAAGTGCCGCTTATGGTAAGAAAAAAGTTATTCATTATTAAGATACTTATTTGATTTAAGTAAAGTTACGGTGGGCCTGATCCACAAGTTCAAAGTCGGAGTTTCTTTGAAGGACATGATCCGTAATGAGGAAATCCGACGGAGAACTTAGGTTACCGACAGGAGCCGAAAAGATTAGCAAGATGAAGAGGTAGTGGGCAGGTCACATTTGTCGCAGAACTAACGGCCGCTGGAGCAGACTTGTTCTATGTGGAGACCGCGACCCGGTACGAGAAGGTGGCCGGAAGCAGCTGGGTGTGGAGAGTGGAGGACCGGGTGTGATGGCATTCATTGGGGACGGCCTATGTTCAGCAGAGCGGACGTTAAAAGGCTGATATGATGATGGTGATGATCAGGTAGCATTATTTTATTTTACCTTGGTGGTAAGATTCTGGTGCCCACCTATTTCTGCCGTTAAATAGCAACATTACATGCAACGGGCGACAGTAATACCCCTTGATAGACGACACACACCTACGCTGCTAAGCTTGAAGCTAGAAGCTTCAGCTCTGAAGCATGGTGTTTAAACAGAGCATCGTCACTGTAAGCAAACCAAGCGCGTCCAAAGCTGCCAGCTGGCTGATCCTAGACAGTGGACTGTACTGATAAATGAACAAACATTCTCTCTTTTTCAAGTATGATTTTAACTTTCAGCGTTGCCGCGGCGCGAGGAACGCTCAGTGGGCGGTTCCCCCACCACGATAGAGCAGTATCCATACATGAGCAACATGATGAGGCAGTGGTGGGGTGTGTTCTGGTCCCAAGCGTGCAGCGGAGCCCTGCTCACTTCCAGGACAGTACTGTTGGGAGCGCATTGCATCTTGTACGTATTAATTATTGCAAAAACCATTGACATTCTTACAGCTTTGCAGTCGGTTCTTTACAAGTACTTACCTACCGGGATCGAGGCGTCCTGACTCCTGACGTTATGTTACATGAACTGAAATTTAGCTTGGTTAGAACCTATTGTCCTTTTCTCATCTAGTCTCATGAATGTACTGCTGTCTTGGATTTTACAGTAGAACGAAACATACTGCAAGATGTTACAAAGCTCTGGTGTTACAGTTTTTTTTTAAGTTTTAACTTTTTTCCGCTTTCCTTAGCTTCGACACGGGGCGAGATCTTGAATAGTTTAGGTTAGATTTCATTTATTTGTTTGTCGTAAATATGAAGTACCTATATTATTTATTTCATTCTTAATAAAGTAGATACTTACTGCTTTCTCAGCGGGGAAACTCCAATAAATTTCAACGTGCGCCTGGGCTCGAATATCTCATGGACCGGCGGTCACCTCCACGAAGTGTCGCAGTTTATTATACACGAGGACTACGTCGACCTCACGTACGAGAACGATGTGGCCATCATCGTCCTCGCGACGCCAGCGATCCTGTCCGACACCGTCACAACAGCCCGAATCGTTAGCCGCACCTTCCTGCTACCTGCTGGTTCCGTTCTTACAGCACTCGGATGGGGACTAACACCGGTAATACTTTTTCTTATTTACCAGAGACTAGAAAACAAACCAATTTCATTCTTAAACTATCACAAAAATCCGAAGTTCCACTAGGAAGCCTACTAGGACCATTATTATTCCTTGTGTAAATTACTCGCACACCTGTCGACGTCTACTGTTTGACATAGGTATTTTATTGAAAATAGTAATTCAATCTCTGGATTGACAATACCAAGCCCAGCGCCGTTACTGGCATAGTATTTAATGCATGAACAGAATTCTTACCGTTCTGCAAAGTATCTAGATTTATTGCCTTAGATTGGCCTTTTGTTCTAGGCTAGCGGAGGTTCCACAGAGGAGCTACAGCACCTCAACCTCAATATAATCGACCAGGAATACTGCGCCCACCGCTACATCTGGCCCGTTGTTACTGATGGCATGGTTTGTGTTGGAATTCTCGGCGTTGACGGCCAAGACTTCTGCAGGGCGGACGGTCCTCTCACGATCATGGGTGACGTCATCTATGGCATCCACTCCTGGAGCTACAGCTGTGGCCACGAGTTTTTACCAGGAGTTAGTACGCGAGTTGCCTACTACTCCGATTGGATCGTGGAACACGGAGCTATTTAATCATCATGTATTCCTGTATAAATGTAATAAATCTATAATACTTTATTTGAATTAATAAAGTCGTAAGTCTTTCTACCTCTATAATTTATCTACGACCTCTCAAAATTAAATTAGTATAGTTAGTTTCTTTTAATTTTATTTGGATTCCGGATGATATCGGCATTTGGTTACCCGGTAACTTTTAGATTAAATAGGAACCGGTACATTCATTACTAGAGTACATTCATACACCGCTCCTTAGTGATTGGATAGCTTACGTCACTTGAGAAAATTACATGCTCAAGTAGGTAACTAGACCACATGTTTTGAACAAGCTATGATAGATTAGCAAAAACGTGAAAATGACCTTTATTTACCCCCTCAACGCTACAACATTTGTAAAAATGGCCCACACTACATGGCTGCTAAAGTACAACCACCTACCGTCAAGAGAATAGTTTCAAAAGACGTCTAAAAAAGTTGCTTATGGGAAAATCTTATTATAATTTGAATGAATTCTTTGACGATAAAATTGATTGAAATTGACATTGTATTATACACGCGGCGATCGTCAATGCTAATACACGTTACCTACATAATCATACTAAATTAATCTTAAATCTGACATTAATACTTATACTGATTTAACTAACCAATATAAAATGACTCTCTCAAATTGTACACCTCGATGAGGTAGGTTGCTGATCTTAAAACTCTGTAACATCTATGTAACGCAATCAACAATAAAGATTATGATTATGAATAAATAAATTATTAAATCCGAAATTATGTTCAAGTAAATAATATAGATAATATGGAGGTTTTTATTGTAATTATTGTGCATTTTAGGTTAGTTGTGGACGGAACATGAAAAATGCAGCCAAACATTACAATGAAGTCATGCTAAAAAAAAGTTCATTCGTAGGTACTGAGCTCCGGTAAACATCTAGTAGAATTTTCAGACTTCCAGTGCGAAAATGCAATTTCTTCCTTAAATTCTTGCTGTTAGTATAAGACGACACTTGGCAGCTTCCATACAACTCGTAATCTTTGTGTAGAACACCTTTTTGCACTAACACGTCTAGAAGCATGCCGACGTGATCAAACTGCACCTGGTCAGGTATGTCTAGTTCATAGTTTCCAAGAAACAAAATGGAAATGCTTTTATCTTCCCAAGACTCCCAGCCCAGCTTATAAGAACTCTTCACGTTCGAGCCTGCTCCTTCGAAAACCCAACCATTGCCACCAACTAAATAATTTCCGACGATGTCTGGATAGCCGCTTCGTAATTGCGCTTCTTGGACGTTTATGACTGTCTGCATGCATGCATACTTTTGGTTGCAATATTCCGTTTTAAATTCGGTATGCGCGATTATAACGTATTTGACAGGTAAATGGAGGAACTCTTGATCGTAAGCTGGCATCGCCTGCCAATCACCGCGACGTAGGTACCACGGCACAGACAGACCTAAAACAATTTGAACACTGTCAGTATATTAAACATAATCACTAGACCACCACGCTGGAGTGCGAGTTAGTGGAGTTCGAATGCGCCTAAGAACTCCTTCTTCGGCATATGCAGGTTTTCTAGCGATGTTTTCCTTCATGGTTTGAGAGCAGTCAGTAAATGTACTTAAGTTTCGAGTGAGACCCATGCATACATGTAACGACTGAAGATCGAACTCGGTCTTCTCGACATGACAGACCTCCCCATGTCTTCCCCACCACCCCACCGATACTCGTTATTATAGGTATATCCGATAGCCTAATATATAAAAAAAGTATATTTCTCTTATGTAGGGCAACTTGGGTAAATAGAGCCGTGGGATAAATGTGACAAAATGAAATAGCTCAGTGATGAGGCAAATAGTCGAAAATCCTGGTATGTATAAAAACCCTTTGAAAACGGATCAGTGTTTTTCGAATTGTTTTTCGATCAACTTTTTGTGGTCTTAGCACTCAAAATTCTTTGCATTGATTAATTATTGCAGATACTAAATGTACATCTAAATGTATAATAATGATAATGATACTACTAAGTATAATAAACTGAAGTAACAAATACCTATATCTAGTAAGGTTCGGTGCTGTGGTATAATGAAAATAATGATGTAGGCCGCGACACTGCAAGTCACAAAGAAAGTCCAGCACAGGAAGACAGCAACACTACATCGGAACTTCTTAAAGCTTTCACCAAACTTAAACTGCAGACACAGCAGTCGAGCTGAAACATTTAAGTACATAGTAAGTATTGTAATCCTCTGTGTTATCATAATCAGTTTTCATTATCTCAAACAGCTTACGAAAACCTAATAAATGGCACTCTTACTCAAACGACTTATCATTTTTTTACCAGAAAAATTGTTTTTGAGAAAATCGACATTATTTTTTTTTGTATGAGAGGCTAACAACTCTTAAAACCCATTTAAACTTAAAAGTTAGTTTTAAACCCCTGGAGTTATTTACGAAATCCTCACAACTACGCTTCATTCAAATTGCTAGATTAGGCGCTCATTCATTTTTATGTCGACTTTATTCCACTCTAGTATCATACTATCGATTTTCATCAAAATCGCGATTTTTTTGCACGAATACAAAACTTCCTTCATTCCTATAGATAGAATAGTCGTTCGGAAGCAAAAATTTATTATTTCGATTTAGTTTTATTCAACAACGACGAAAACATCGACAATACAATATTTTTTCCGGCGGTAGGTTGTACTTGAAATTTAAAAAGATCTCTGATTTAAACAAGTTGGTAGAAAGCTGCCTACGTAATCTGACTCCATTAACCAATCTTAAGTCATACATAATGTTGTTTAGTGCATATCATAATATAATTGTACAAGTGTAAGTACAAAAATTAAAACATGAGAAAAATTAAAAACACACCGTATCAATTCAATTACAAATTTTTTAAAAAATGCACAAAAAATCCGAGTTCCCCGAGGAAGCATACTTGGTCCGTTATTATTTGAAAACCGTCAGCATTTAGTAAAAATACAAAACCTATTGATACATGGCACGACCGGGCCAATCGTCCCACCGAACCCTCAAATAAATAAATACCTATTAGTTTATAGAAATAAATGTGAATATAATATTGTAATTTATTTATGCAAGGAAACAAACTATGTGAAGGACTAATAAAAAAAGATAGAGAATCTTAAATTTATTTGTAAAATATTATTGCTTGTGACTAAACATAGCTAAACTTAAACATAGGAACCAATTTAATACTTCAAATTTATAATAATAAAACTAGAGCAGAAGTCGTGAACTTTAAAGCACATTATTTTCATAACAATAAAAGTTTAAAAACATTATAGGTAACTTATGGTTAAAAATAAAAGACCCGACAACAACAACAATGTTAACAGTGTCGAAGAACCTATACATAGATTTTTGGACGCAAAAGAAAGACGTCGTATAAAACATTTAGGCGTATTTTAGTATGGGCAAGCATTTTGTAGCATTTTCAGAGTTCCAATGTGAAAACCAATGCAATTTTTTCATAATCTTCGGACCGGGGTTTAGAGTGTAAGTGAAGATTTGGCAACTTCCGTACAATACGTAATCCTCGTGCAAAATTCCTTTTTTAACTAAAACGTCCAGAATCGTTCTGATATTATCAAACTGTGCCTCGTCCGGTTCTTCTGTTTCATAGTTTCCTACAAAGAAAACAGAAAGACTTTTGTCTTCCCAACCATACTGATAAGAACTCCTAACGTTCGCGCCCGTTCCTTCGAAAACCCATCCATTTCCACCAACAAAATAGTTTGCCATCATGTCCGGAAAACCCATGCGTAATTGTGTATCTTTAATTGTTAGAAGTAGATCCATGCACGTGAACCTTTGGTTGCAATATTCTGCATCATATCCGGTATGCGCAAATATAACGTTTTGAACAGGTAAACGGAGAAATTCTGGATTGTCATTGTCATCCGGCATGGGCATCCAGTTAGCACGACGTAGATACCATGGCTCGTTGATACCTAAAAAATTAACTAGGTAAGCACAAGGCCCAATTCTAAAGGGACACCATATAGTAATTCGAGTAAAATTTTACTGGAGATCAAAAGAAGAAGATAAAGACAAAATTAATTTTAATCGAGCCAAATTTTAGAAGCGCGCAGAATTGGCCACTCATATTAAAAAACAAAAAATAACCAAATGAACTTATGAATGTTAAAGAAGAATGAATAATACTGAATAAGTAGGCAATTTAAGAACTCAAGAATTGCGAGTATGTAGAAATATTTACCTATATCTATCCGGATTTGGCTCTGTGGCATGACAACAATGACAATGTAAACGGTGATACTGGAGACCACAATGATTGTCCAGCACAAGAAGATAGCGAGACTACACCGGATCCTCTTCATGTTTTCAGCGTATTGACACTCCAAACACAGAAGTCGGGCTGAAACAATTACCGAAACCGTTTTGATTTGCTAACTGCTCACTTTAAACCAGTCTATAATTAATAAGTCTGTACCTATATAAAAATAACAACTAATTGTCCAATTAAAAGATGACATGTGTAATTGGACATAATTTAGAAAAAAATAATTGACTTGGAAACGTACCGTATTCACCGTTTAACCAGTTTCTTTGGAAAAAATGTTTAATATTTCTTGTATATTCAATTGACTGCCTAGAACTATTAACTTTTGTAGTGCAACTAATAAAAAGTTTAATTTAGTAATGTAAATAATGTAACAAAATAGTATCTACCTACTTTAATATTATTGAAATCAAAGTAGCTAAATGTTAACAAAACTATACAGTAATTGAGTTAAAATCTACACAGTGTACTTCCATCCATCCGTCATCGCTGTTATAATAGACACATAATTGTGATTCCCTAAGTAAGGCCTGGTAAGCACGTAGTAGCATTTTCAGGACTCCAGTGCGGAAACCAATGCAATCTCTTCATTATTCTCGGACCAGGGCTGAGGGTATAAGTAGCGACTTGACAGCTTCCATACACCACGTAATCTCCACTTAAAGCACCCCTGCTGACTAACACGCCTAGAAGTATTCTGATATTGTCAAACTGCGCCTGGTCTGGGACGTCAATCACGTAGTTTCCCATAAATAAGATGCTAATACTCTTGTCTTCCCAACCCAGCTTCAAGGAACTCTGAACGTTGGCGCCTGTTCCCTCGAAGATCCATCCATTGCCACCTACTACATAATTTGCACTTATATGCCGGTAGCGCGTTGTTAATTGCTTGTCTTGTATTTCCAAAATTATTTTATTACATGTAATCTTATTGTCGCAATATTCGTCTCTAGTATGACCAATGAGAACATATTTAACAGGTAAATTGAGTAATATTGTGTCATAAGCCCGAAGCGCCTGCCAGTCGGATCGTCGTAGAAACCATGACGCATTGAGACCTAGAAGAATTCAAGTCTGTAAGTGGTCATTGAGGACTATTGAAAGGAATTAATGCGCATAACAATGCAAACGAAGAACAAAAATCCAAATGTGGTGAACAGGTAGAAATAGTTACCTATGTCTAGTCGGGCTTGTTGCTGTGGTACCACAACAAAAATAACGTAGGAGGCAATGCCGGAGGTCACAATAATGGTCCAGCATAGGAATACGGCAATACTATACCGGAACCTTTTTATTCTGTCAATATATTTGAGTTGCAGACACAGAAGTCGGGCTGAAACATTAGGCCACATCAGGGTTGTGTTAACTGAATCAACTAAAACAGTAGTTATCAATTCACTAGCACCTATAATAAGTAGGTACAGCGCGGTACGGCTAATTACCGAAGACGACTACGAAAGTAGACGAATTCGTCAGGAATGAATTATTTGTAGGTTCATACTTAAGACACACTTCCTGATGAGGCTAATCTGAAAATCCAAAACCATGCCAGAATACTACGTAGATCAACCTATCAATATTTTATCGATACTAAATGCTTCTTAGTAAGTAAACCACTTTTTCTGATAACATTAACTAGGTCAATCCAAATTAGTTCATTACACTTAGGTACTAATAAACATAATGCAGAAAAGTTGTTTAAGTACAATAAATATTTTTTGATAAAATTAGGTCGGTCCTTACGAACAATGGCGAAGCCGAATATGTAATTATTTTAATTTTTGTCTGTCTGTTCAGGCATCACGCAAAACCACGGAACGGATTTTGACGAAACTTTGTTTAGTGATAGTGCATAATATCCATGGCCAACGTAAAATATAAAACATCTCAAAATTTGGCCTAGAAATAATGACTACAATAAAAATATCGCATTTTCTATAATATTTATGAAATTGTTGTTCAGAGTAAACTGGTTATAATTGAAAATGCTCCAGGATGCTTGCAGTCCATAAAATACTACCCGAATCTACATATAGGCGTCCTTAGAGCATACGTAAGCATGCATATTGTATACAATAAATAGGGTATGCTCTAAGTAGGTGTCTTATTATAAAATAAACCCCTGACTGGTATAAAGGTTGCCACAAAATGCATGTAGTATCGGTATCGAATAAAGTACTTTGTCCAATCGAACGAAGTCGCGGTCAATATCTAGTTTCAAATATAAATGTTAGATTATTTGTGTAAAGGTTCCTAATACAGCAGAGCTGCAAAAATTGTGTTGCAAGTCCTTAAAATATGTACTTAAGTGAGAACGCAAACGAACTAACTTAAATAAAAACCAAACTGTTAATCTTAGTTACCTGGTTAAGGTGAATGTTAAGTTCACTTAGTCTAAGCACTTGCCTAACCTCAAACTACGAGACACTACGAGTATGACTCCCCCTAGTACCTATCAAATGATTTTGTCAAGGACAGGACATACAGCTGCGTTTATTGTAGATAAGGAATGCAATAGGTACAAGGGATCATCCTTGTGTGACATAGTATGCTTCCTAATGGAGATTATGGATTTTCACAAGCGTTAAAAATCTGAAATACTGAGGATGTGAAGATGTGAGGATGTTTGTTACTCTTTCACGCAAAAACTACCGAACAGATTTTGATGAAACTTGGTACAGTGATAGCTTATATCCTGGAACAACATATAGGCTACTTTTTAACGCGGATATAGTAGCAGAGCATCCGCTAATACCCCCTAAGTAACAAAACGCGCAATAGAGGGCGCTGTTTCACAATGTACACGGGAAAAACCTTTTATAGGCGGGCGAAGCCGCGGGAAAAAGCTAGTATTATAAATGCCCAAGTGTGGATATTTATTTGTTGCTCAATCACACCATAACGGCTAAACACGGGTTTCAATGAAACTTGGTACCTACAGTGATAACTTAAATCCTAGAATAACCAAGTCGAAGGGAACAGATATACATATTTTACATAGAAAGAAAGTTCACACATTCTTACTTGTAACCACTTCTTCGTTGTAAACTGTCCTTGTGATAAAAGTGTCTCCGATATTGATATCATTAGAATGTTCTATATTTATGCTGGTGATGGTTGTAGTGGTCGTAGTAGTGGAAGCCAACGCTCTCCCTTCGCTGTTGTTATTACTTATAGTCTGTACCAGCTCAGGGCTTCCTTCTCGCGAAGGCATCTCTTCCACCACCGTCTCTTTTAACCTTACATACTCATTATTCATTGTTTTTATTAACTTTTTATACACTGCCAACACCAAGGCGTCAGTACTCGAGGAGATCTACTGATTGACTGACTTCGATTCGCATTTGCGAGTTAGTACCTACCGAGATAATGATAAAACTGATAAACGCGTTTTTATCTGTGGTGATATAAATATTTTAGTACAAACTAGTATCGAGTTGTTTTTATTAATCGAATTATTACTTGGGGTTAAAGTTGTTACTCTTTTGTCGCTTTTATATTAGCGTTTACTTCCAGTTTAACTAGCTGTTGAATACGATAATAATGTCCAATCTGAAAAATGTCCAACCGTTGAAAAATGTCCAATCTGAAAAACGTCCAATTTGATAAACGTCCAATCTGAAAAACGTTTAATCTGAAAAACGTTCAATCTGAAAAATGTCCAATCTGAAAAACGTCCAATCTGAAAAATATCCAACAACTAATATTATAGATTTACGATAATAATGTCCAATCTGAAAAATGGGTTGGAGTGGAGGATTAAGGTACAGAAAAGGGGGCACTGAGAAGAAAAAAAAATTTCATCTCTTTGAAATTTTTAATCAGGACTTATAAAATTTTTCGAAAATTTTCGATGTCATTTAGACACCCTACTTTTTTGATGATAAGGGGCATCAAGCAAGCAACTTTTTATCGTAAATCTATAATAATAGTTGTTGGACATTTTTCAGATTGGACATTTTTCAGATTGGACATTTTTCAGATTGGACGTTTTTCAGATTGGACATTTATTAGGTTGGACGTTTTTCAGATTGGTCATTTTTCAGAGTAAATCCTTGTAATAAATATTGCAAAAGATTTTCGGACTGTAAAATTCAAAATAAACAAACTGAACGAATAGTATAATTTATATGAAGGCACTTTAATATACTTACTAAATACCTAATTTCCATCGCATACTCGTAGAATCAATGGTCAAAATAAAACATTTGAAGTATTGACACAAGAATCAATATAATATATTCGATGGAAGCTCCGATTTACATTTGTCCTGATAATTGGAGTTATAATTGTTAAATGCATGTAATCGTTTCAATAGATTCGGACCGGGACTGATGGTGTTTGCAGTCAGTTGACAACTTCCGAGCATCTGGTAATCTTTATTTAACACACCTGTCTGCACCAACCTACTCAGAAGCAGCTCCACATGGTCAAACTGCACCTGGTTAGGCTCTTCTTTTACGTAATTTCCAATAAACATGATCGTAATACTCTGGTCTTCATATTTTAACACCAAAGGGCTTCTTACATTGGCGCCTCTTACTTCAAACATGGATCCTTCTCCTCCGACCAAAAAATTTGCTTGTACATCCTTGACGCGACGAAGAGATACCGCTTCTTTGAGATTTTCGAAACATGTTTCATTTTTGTCACAGTATTTGACAGCGAAACCAGAATGCATAATGATCACGTAATATATTGGCAACTTGAGAAATTGTTCGTCATTTACGCGCTTCGGTAGCCACTGCTCTCGACGATAATACCAAGGTTCAAAGATATCTGAAACATTTGCAATCTGTGGGACTTTTTGTATGGAGTATTTTAAAAAATACGCAAGACTTTTTATTACTTATTTTACTAAACTTGATGTTTAAAGATTGAGGTAAATGTTAGATAATTGGAAATAGAAAAGACAAGTAAGTATATCTTCTGCATATAGGACTTCCCCCATGAACGCCACCACAACCGGTCTTTCGTTCTCCGCATCCTGGCGCTTTTAGCTATGAGGGGTGTACCACACTACTTCTACAGGTATGCAGTCTCCACTCCAGAACTTACACTCCCCAATGGCCGGTAGCTCTGTGACAGATGTGGCTTGCGACTTTTCTTTCTAATTATTTCGGTTGTGTCGGTGACTTTAGTATTTTGTCGGGTATCATCATTGAGGATCATGTCCTGAGGAGTTCCCTTCACACTTCGCTGAGCATTTCATCAATGGATCTTAATATTTACTCACCTACATCTATCCGAGTTTGACGCTCCGGTAAGATACAAACAATAATGAAGAATGCCACACCAAAGATCACAATGAAGATCCAGCTGAGACACAACATGATTTTACACCAAATATTTGCAGGCAATCGCCCTGAAACAATATCATCAGTTTGTCTGACTCTTCATACTAAATTTGTTATTAAGATTGTATTAACAAGCTTAGTATTCATTGTGAATAGCTCTCTCCAATAAAATTAGAGACTACTTATTAAGGGCTATTTAGTCGTTAGTATAGGAAAACAAGAAGTCAAATCAAGAAGGCTAATTAGATCTGAATGACTTGTCTCTTACGTTCTATTTAATTACCTATTTCTTTTACATTCATTACGTTTGTTTATTCTTCCTGTATTGTTGACAAATCATTGGTTTAAATCAGAAGTATAATATTAGTATTTGTAGGTCTCTTACCTTTCCCAACTTCCTCTTCGATCACAGTTCGCCTGATGAAGGTATCACCGATTCTCACGTCGGTCATGTTCTCCACATCTATGTTATTGAGAAAGGGCAATGTACGCCCTCGGGAGTAACTAGGAGTCGGCATCAGGTCTAAACTTTCTCGAGGATCTGACTGGTGTACGTCAGGGTCCCCCGTCTCTATGAGCCTTGCGTACTCCATATCTTCTATGGATTGATAGCACCGACAGGTCTGGTTTAAATGACTCGCGAAGGAGTACTAATGGGCTGGCTTGGGTTATCAGATAAACAACATTTTATCTATAGATCGAGCATTTTACGAAATCCCTTATTTTGGAAAGTACATAGTCTAGTAAAAAAGTATAAACACGTACTTCCATTATTTTTATTTATACATTAACACTATATCACAGTAAGTATTCAATATGTAGAGGTAGTATCCTGGAGTATGAACGCATTAAAACATATAAATTTATATTTAATAAGGAAGGCCCGGTAGGCATTCACTCTCATTAGTTGAGTTCCAATGTGAGAACAAATGTAATCTTTTCATTAGTTTGGGACCAGGATTGTCTGTATAATAGTCCACTTGACAACTTCCGTATAGCTCGTAGTTCTCACTTAAAACACCACTTCGCACCAACAGGTCCAGAAGTATGATGACGTGATCAATCTGTTTCTGGTCTGGCTTGTCCTTTGCGTAGTTTCCAATGAACATGATTATAATGCTTATATCATCGCCATCCCAACCCAGCTTCAAAAAACTTCTCACGTTGGCCCCAGTTCCTTCGAAGACCCATCCATTGCCTCCGACTAAGTAATTTGCTCCGATATCCGGAAAACCCCTACGCAGTTGAGAGTCCTGAATCGAAATCATCATTAAGGAGCAGGTATTCTTCACATCGCAATATTCACTTTCACTGTGCTGTATGAGAACTTGTTGGATGGGTAAGCGCAGAAACTCTGGATCATGATGACTTTTAGAGAGCCACTCCATTCGACGTATGTACCATGGCGCCGTGAGATCTATAAGAAAATAAACATTTGGTAAAATAAGCTTTAAAAATGCGTATGTTAAAAACGTCCAAAGAAATAGAGGGGTTCAAGAGTCAGCGGAATAAAAAGGATCCGTCCCGTTGAGGGGATTTCGATTTATTTTGGAGAAAAACATCATGAGCTTCAGAATAATTATATTGAAAAAGATAGTTTCGTAATAGTTTCGTAGACGTTATGAATCCTCGTGTAAGGGTCAATACCTATTTCCATCCGAGTTTGGGGTTGAGGTATGAGGAAGATAAAAATGTAGACGACGACGCTGGAGGCAACAATGAGGCTCCAGCACAAGAAGACAGCGAGGCTGCAGCGGAACCTTCGCATGCTGACAGCTGACTCGAATTGCAGGCACAGGAACCGAGCTGGAACAAAAAAGGATCCTTTTGATTTGGAACGCCCCGAATACATTTGGAGCATTAGAAATTCTTAATTAAAGCATCGATTTACTGGATAAGAAGCAGCCAGACAAAGCAATGCGAAGTCTTAAATTTTTATATCAGACTAATAAAGCAAGAAAGATTAGTTATATGAGTTCACCCAATCAACATGACGTATGACATTGAAAATATTACTAACTTACTAGATACCTGCATGTAGTTAAACTATTTTAGTTGAAGTTACGGTTCAAAACTGCTTAAATTTTTTATTGGCAGTAAAAATTAATTGCTATCGATTCTGCAGCACGAAGCAAGCATCAATAAAAAAGAATGTACTTAAGTATTTCATCAATCGGAGAAATTAGTAATGACTATCCAACTAATAATAATTATGAATGCTATAGTGTGGATAAACACACGTATTATGTTTATTTGATAATCAATCACGCCCATACAGCTGAACGGATTTTGATGAAAACAATAAAAGCTACAAACAAAGGGTTTCTGATATACTGTGAGCTAGGTACATCCTGGAATAACGTAAGTGATTATTTTATTACGAACACCTTACTAGTACCTATAATATACGTAACTCCACGCGATCGAAGTCGTAGGTATAATCTAGTACAACAAAAATATTTAGCCTTATCTGACAAAGGATTACTCAATATTAGGTTGACACCCACATTGTCTATGATATTATAATTAGGCCTACGTTACGAGTACTTATCTTCGCCTGTATGTTGGTACCAGGTACCACATCCTACCTTCTGCCACAGAGCTAATACCGAAGTTATTGTCCCAATGCAAATATCTAAATGCTTATATCTGGCAACAGGAATAACTCTGAAGCAATTTCATCATCATCATCAACTTCCACTAGTCAACTGCTAGACATAGGCCTCCTCCAAGGCGCACCACTAAACCCGATCTTCGGTACGTCGCATCCAGTCACTATAACCAAAGCCTTGGTTAGCACATTTAACTGGCAATGGGCTGGTCACATCTGCCGGAGAACCGAAAACCGCTGAGGTAGACGAGGTCTCGAGTGGAGACCACGGCTTGGCAACTAGTGTGGGACGCCCCCCGACTAGATGGAGCGACGACCTGCGTAGGGTGGCTGGCATTGACTGGATGCGGAGAGCCGAAGATCGGGTTCAGTGGCGCGTCTTGGAGAATGCCTATATCCAGCAGTGGACTAGTGCAGCCTGATGATGACGATGATCCAGTCACCAGCCAAAATGCGCAGATCGTCGCTCCATCAAGCCGGGGGGCGTCCCACACTACGGTTGCCCACTCGTGGTATCCAATCGCGAAGCAATTGGAAACTAGCATAGTTAACTCTAAGCCTTAGATAGGGCAATAATTTTAATCCGTTTCTTGTTGCATTTGACAAGGCTTGCAATACTGTCTTTACCTTTTACCACCTCCTCACTGACTACAGTCTGCCTGATGAAAACGTCGCCAACACTGACGCTGCTTGAATTATTCACCTCTATGCTGGTGAGGGACGCTAGAGTACTTCGTTCGTTGGTATCGGACAGCGTTAGTACCCCTTGAGATGACCCTGGAAGACTCTCAAACGACGTGTTCGACCACGTCTCTGGTAACTGTACGTATGGTGTGGTTGCCATATTTAGAGGTAGCTAGCACTACACTACCTAAATTCTAAATAAATCTCACTATTCCCCTATTTAACCCTTTGTTCAATTCGAGAGCTACAACTGAACTGATTCCAATTGGCTCTTCGAAACTGGCGTTATCTGATGATAAAAAAGTGTTTATTGACGAAAGATTGTGTAATCCGCGTTAGTAAGCTAATCCGGTACAAGGCGCAGAAAACATTATCAGTTTTGGTTTGCCATTCACAAATTTTTGTGATAAACGGTGTAGATAGATATTGTGTTTTCACAATACATTGTACAGTATTGTAGGTATGTATAGGTAACGTAAACAAAGATGAATTAATGAAATAATAATCATAAATAAATTATTTATTATCTATCAGTCACGTAACTTACTTGCCTAGAAATACAAGATGTAAGTTATGTATTTCTAAGCAAGTAAGTTATGTACGTATTTATTTTGTTCAAACATAATAATATGAATATGTTTATTTTTTATAACTCATCAATAGCCTATTAATCTCCCCACTGTTGGGGCTCAGGCCTACCCTCTCAACGAGGGCGTGCGGGCTATAGTCCACCACGCTAGCCCAGTGCGGGTTGGTGGACTTCACATGCGCCTAAGAATTTCTTCTTCGGCGTATGCAGGTTTCCTCGCGATGTTTTCCTTCACCGTTTGAGAGCAGTCAGTACATGTACTTAGGTTTCGAGAAAAAACCCATTAATACATGGCCCAGCCGGGGATCGAACCTCGGACCTTTCGATATGATAGGTCGCGTCTTATCCCCGAGGCCACTGACGCTCTCTTTTATAACTAAAATACTTAAAAATACATTGCTTTGGTCTGTCTCGCTTCCCTAAAGCGGCGGAATACTACACCTGGTCAAAAGTCGAAACTCAGGAACACATCGTTATGTTGGGCTGGGCCTTGGAGCTTATAGGTCCTAAAGAAAATCCACTTACTTCGCAGGTGTTATGTCCACTTCTATTGGTCCCTGAATCCGTCCTTGACGCTTCTAGCGGATGTGGTTCGATTAATGATTCTCGTATAATAATAATATTATTCGTACCCTAAATACGAAGTTTGTTTTTTAACAGGTCCATTAAAAAGAACAGCCATGAAATCCCGGGTGAGTAAGTAGTACATTACACACTCGTAAATGTAATGAACACGGTTTTATGAGTGGTCTGGTACATGAGACCCCCCACGGGACGTAGTTAGATTAGTTAGGTGTCTTTTCGCTTTATTGGCAAGTCTATACATTTTATCCAAGGCTCTTTAAAAAATAAAAGGGTTGATAAAAATTACTTTTTTCTTATGGTGACGTAAAGTATGGAACAAAAAAAGGTCGGTTTCTAAAAATCATGTAAGTATAATATTAGGTAGATTGGTTCCATAAAATGTTGTCTCGATAACGGAGAAATGCAGAATAGAATACCTACTGTTACGAATTCGAAATTGTAACGAAAATTCGTTACGTTGCGTTAAGTATCAGTTTAGTAACAGATAAAGTAACGCTAACACACTATTACTTACTCTGTGCTAACACCTTGGAAGCGGTGGTAGATAAAATATTTACGTTGTAAAAAATGTACCCAGTGTACTTACATGCAATAAAATAGTTTTGACTTTTCACTTTTTCAGTTTCGTAACGGTACTTACATTTTTATTGCTACGGGGGCAACAAGCAGGCGGGCCTTCTGATGTTAAGAGGTCACCGCCGCCCACAGACACCTGCAACACCCGGGGGGTGCTGGTGCGGCGCCGGTTTGGTTGAAGGGCTCTTATGACTCTCTTCTTGAAGGACCCCATGTCGTGGGACCCCATCTATTCTGCATTTCAAAGACGCAAAGACTGCGGGCCCCCGTAAATGACGCCTAGTGCCGGGCCCTTTACGCTGCCCTCGTTACGCCGCTATGTGTAACGACTCCTTTATTAGCCTAAACTTAATATTGTAGGGGTTTATTGCCGTTTACATTGGTAGTGCGTAATTCAGTAATAGTCCATTGTAGTCCTTTCAGACTACCACAGTACAGTACATGCAGTCTGTACATACATTCACAAGCGAATAGCCACTTTATTGTAATGACTGAAGGTGAAGGGTGATGCGGTATCTGGGGAATGTTTTGTTGGTGGAAAACAAATCATCATCATATCAGCATGTAGACGTCCACTGCTGGACAAAGGTCTCCCCCAGGGATCTCCACGGCGTCCGGTCCCGCGCTAACCTCATCCCGCCGGGTCCCGCGACCTTCACCAGATCGTCGGTCCACCTCGTGGGAGGCCTACGCTGCGTCTTCCGATACGTGGTAACAAATACAATATCTTAATCACTGAAACGTCGAATAAAGAATTCGAATAGGCTATGTTAAGACTTCGTTCCGGACACATTTCATTATAAGTTTGCATTTCTTATGCGAAGATCGGAGCCACTAAATTGTCCAGAATGTGATGTTCAATTCAATATACTTTCAATTCAAT
The DNA here is from genome assembly GCA_949699065.1 of Metalampra italica. NCBI lineage: Eukaryota > Metazoa > Arthropoda > Insecta > Lepidoptera > Oecophoridae > Metalampra > Metalampra italica. The sequence continues at coordinate 9,592,285 of OX452985.1, forward strand.
TCAATCTTTTTTTATTATCGCTACGGGAGCAACAAGCAGGCGGTCCTCCTGATGTTAAGAGGTCACCGCCGCCCATAGACACCTGAATCACCCCGGGGGTGCTGGTTTCAATTTTTTTTTCAATTTATTGCACATTTATAAATTACAGACAAAAAAGAAGAAAAAAAACAGATACAATAATGTACATCTAGGCGGTCTTATCGCTAAGAGCGATTTCTTCCAGACAACCTTTGCGGAGGATGAAATATAAAATACTTAAAAAATTAAAAATAAAAACAAAAAAATTAAATAATAATAAATGGATGTGCAGCATGTGCCCAAAAATGTATGATGGCGTTGCCGTCAAGTGGAAATTATAATGTTGGAGTTTGCAACAGCATCCTTTTTTTCTTCTTTTCGGAGGAAGCCGGGCTGCTGTGCAAACTATATAGATATTGCATTGGCTAATTTTAGAATAAGTATATTTATAATAAGCTATCAAGTCTCTACCTACTTGGAACTGGACCGGAATATTCTTATTGGAATTTTTCCACTTGGTGGTCAAAATGGGGGGTCGTTTGAATGGTTAATTTAGTCAACGTGCAATGTTCTGCTATGTGAATGTTGACAGGGTAATAAATAAATAATAAAAATAATTTATTTCAGACTGAGTCCATTTTTGTTAGTACAACACACTCTTACAGACTATTGTTAGAACAAAAAAATAAAAAAATAAAATAAAATAAAAACAACAACATGATCTGCGAGACCGCCCGCCACCGAAGCACCGATGCGCACGCCTACACCGCGGCCGGTGCGTGCACGCGCATCCAGCGGCCCAGCATCGAGCTGTCCCACCGGTCCGCTGCAGCTCAGGATGCTGTTGGGGCTGGCGCGCACTCTGCGCTGGATGGAGGCGCATCGTTTGCCCATGATGGCGTGGAAGTCATCGAGACGCGCCTCGGCGAACATCCCTAATGTAATGTAATGTATTTAATTGTATCAGGCGTTACTTTGCGGAAATCCATTATATAACAATATTGTGGTTATTAATTTGCTTTTCCCGCGAATAAACTTTATGTTGTTGTATATAGTAAGTAATACAGAAATTTTACATATTATATTTACATAATACATATTATTTTTACATAAAATTTTACAAGACTAAGGGCTTCTTTCACCACTTCCTGATATTGTTACAGATAGTAATCTTAGTGATAAAGTAATATATCAGATAAATCTGTGTGATAGACTATATAAAATGTATAAGATATAGGCAATCAGATACATGTGAAAACAAAAAAATTGGCTATCTGTCAGATAACCTGCAGATAGGGTATCTGTGACTTTATCAGCAAGCGGTGTAAGAGGCCCTTAATATTTAAATAATATCATGCAAATTACTATTCTAAACAAAATGCTTTGGTCAAAATTTACTAATTTATAAATTACAAAATAATAATAATACTAGTGAAATTATATAAATATGTATAAAACAACATAAAATTATATAAAATCGACACGTGTTTCGCCTCTCTACGAGGCATCCTCAGGATGTTGACAGAACGGCAGCTTACGACCGAGTCGTAAGCTGCCTAGGGTAATGTAATGATTTTCATCATTGATGATGGTAGTTTATTAAGTGACGTCAGCTGATTTATGGCTGCACAGTTAAATCTGCGTTAGTTAGATCTCAAGTTAGTTGATGGTATCTTGTCCTGGCCTAGACTTAGTGTAGTTTACTGGTTTAGTTACTTGCCTAATGTAAACACAGTTAGTTGAACGACAAACGGCTTGCACACCGAACACAGGACCGTGATAATAGAAATCCCTCCTGCCCCTTTTAGTAACGGTTAAATCGTGCCGCGTTGGCACAGTTCTCTGGGATTGTGTCAATTTGGGTAGCAGTGTAGTAATTTAGGTAAATAGGTAGTTAGTAAGGTAGGTAGGATATAAACAAATTGGAATGACAGTGATCGAAAGTAAAATGGACATTTGTGGCGTTCCAAATCAAAAGAAACCTTGCGGCGGAAATTAATTATCCACATCAGGGCTGAAAAATATGCCTAACCATAGATCTAAGAACTAACCTCTTAGCCCATATGGTTTTTTTTTTAAATTATTTTATAGTGACAACCGTGTCGTGTCGTCACATTAGAAAAACTTTAATTATCTCGGAAACTAAATGCCGATACATCGCACAAATATGACCTACATCGTATTTCGAACGAACGATACTTCGCACAAATGACATGTCGCACAGTGGTACATCGCATGTTTCGCACGAATGATACTTCGCACAAATGACATGTCGCACAGTGGTACATCGCTCACTCGTATTTCGCACGAACGATACTTCGCACAAATGACATGTCGCACAGTGGTACATCGCTCACTTGTATTTCGCACGGACGATCCTTCGCACAAATGACATGTCGCACAATAGTACATGGCACACTCGGTTTTCGCACGAATGATACTTCGCACAAATGACATGTCGCACAATCGTACATCGAACACTCGTATTTCGCACGAATGATACGTCGCACAAATGACATGTCGCACAATCGTACAGGCAGTTAAATCGCAGTACAATGCCGCGTGAAGGTCCCATTTCATTTGGAACGCCACATTTTGTCGCGGAACTGAATTTTGAATTCCGAAATTCATTTAGAACTTTAGTTTATCTGAAACGTTTGAACGGTTCACAGATTGTCCGCCCTCGACCTTGAGAAAGATCAAAATATCATTTTAATGCTAATTATTGTGCCCGACCCGCGTCTATGCGACAATAGACCGAAGACAATGTGTCGAGCACTTTATATCGGGTTAAGTCACATATATTAAGTTGAGGTTAATTAAGTTAAGGGACGCTTATTTATAACCTTTGTTGACTCGTCGGCTTAAGTGATTATAAACGCCTGCAGAATTTATAACAGCAATATTGATTACTTTCGAAAAGACTGGCAGTTCAAAAATTGTCTTTCGTTCATTGTTTTCTGCATTTTCCACGTAAAAAGTGTCCGTCTGCGAGAACCCGCTCTATCTGATCCTGGTATGTCATTCCAGGAGCTCTATTTTTGAATCGCTCTCCTCGCTTCGAGGATTTTTGTATCGGATGTCGATAGAAAATTAGTAGAATCGACCGTTCGAAGCGAGGGATTCAAAAAGCTGTTTGAGGTACTAATAATAATTGTCGAGTACATTCAGGTACATATTAAGTACAATTCTTCTGCATAGTCAGATTTCAAATCAGAGGCCATGGCTCTGCCAAGATGACGCATATCTCCAGCTCGTCTCGGCCCCTACTACCAATACCATGAATCGAAAAATTTTTCCACTCCCATAAGGATCAGTAATAAAAGCATTCTATGGGTGTCAAAATCGTGTCCAATGTATAACAATATATACTCATACTCACTCACACATTCTCATTTTCAAACTCCATATAAATTATTATTAGCAACCTCCTCCCGCTACTCCGCTTCCTTTGTCCGCACCCCCCCTGTAAGTGGCACCATCCGTTCCGATACTAAACAAGCAATATGCGATCTCCACAGGGAGCGCCCACGCCACCAAAGAGATTCAAAACTTCTTGACCAATACAACCACATTCGCTCGAAACAAATAGTAGGTACACCTATGCTAAAACCACAGTTTTATCCCCGGTTAGGCAAACCTGTATCGAGTAGAGACAGGACACGTTTCAACCATCAATGCTAATGCTGATACGGTCTGGTTTGCCGCAACAGCCAAATTTGCTTACACGGTGGGGTCGAAAGAGCTAACCTGACGGAAAGAAAATGTGAGGTCAGTGAGACGCGGAGGTCATTCCGATTTGCATTAAGTTGAGTCGGCACACCCGGACCGGCCGGCGCGGAGGCGGCCGGACGCATTTTTTAGTTTGATCTACATACAATCGATTTTTCGTATGCCTACAAGCTTACCTCGAATTCATTGCAAACTTCTTCATGTTAGAAACAAAAACAGTCTTATAGTTTTCAAACTCCATTAGGCTAAACAAGGTCAAAGTTTATAGGCTAGGCCAACTTATGGTCGCTGACGGTCAACTCACGTGCAGTTGACTGTACCTACAATATAATAGTATTATATATTAATATTTATTTTGTTATATATTAAATATAAAATATGTATTAAAATATGTAATATGTATTAAATATTAATATGTATTTTGAAGAAGTTTATTCGGAACGTGCCTTAGATGAGATACTTTTAGACCAATGATGTTTTTTAAATAACTAGATTTATGACCTGCAGTTAAAAACGGACACAACTATCTCTTGCACTCAGTCAGAAGATCACGACCACTATCATACGAAGAATTTTAATTCCTTTCCTGTCATAACACCAGGAAGGCATGGTTGAAGGCATACTTTGTACAGAAATCTTTAAAATTTAAAAACAATTCAATTCTACAAACGTTTAACACTCGACTCCCTTTTTACCATTTTCTCTAAATATCCTTTTTACACTTAGCGGTCTTCTCTCGTATAGGACTGAGTAGAGATCTCATAACATGCGGCTGCCAGTCACCTGCCAAGCCGTAATTTTTCGAGTTGACAGTTATTATTTTCATTTCATTTATACTTGTCAAGATTTTATATGAAACGAGAGCAAAATCGTGTACGAATAATTTAGATATACTTATTGGAGATATCGTATTGTAAATCAAAAACTAGGTAGATACTCGTACCTAACCTATTTATTCCAATTTATCTGTCTTTATTTCCTATTTTGTATACTGTACGTTTTTTTTTATGTCCGGGACTGTAGGTTTTATTCCCAAAATAGTATATTAATGAGGTTTTTTTTCTATGAATGCAGTTTTTCTTATTTTTAAAGTAAGGTATTTTTTTATCTCATATAGTGCTCACAGTTTAGTACATTGTGCCATTCTGCCTGTACCTAATAATATTTATTTAATTTCACAGCATAAATATACATTTACACATACATTACCTACATTACAATTCAAATATAAATAGTATCATACTATCAAAGTCTAAATTGGATATTTATTAGTACACTGGGTACTTAAATATACACGTCAATGTTTATCTACCACCGCTTTACTAGGTGTTAGTTCTGAGTGTGTTTAATCATTGGGAATCGCAGATAGCCTATGATTGCTCATTCTGATTCCAAGCACACTTTTCCTGGCGGACTCTATGCAGACGTGTACAGTCGACCGCACGTCAGTGGAAACACTTTGACCTTGAGCTGGCCCAGCCTATTAGGGAGTTTTTCAATACTACGAGAGACCAGTTTATACTGGTTTTGTTTCCATTGACATGCGGTCGACCGTACAAATCAAATGCCTACTTACTCGAAAATTCTTTGTTATGCATCGAACATAATAAAACTTCCGATATTCAATTTTCCTTCTGTCGGTATTCAGATGAATACGAATGGGTGAATATAGGAAGCATTCAAAAGCACGTAGCGGAGTCGACGCACGATTTGCTTTGTTTGGTCGGGAGAGGTGGCGAGATTACATTTACAAGGTTCCGTAGTGGGGAACCCTGAATGATGGTCGGCGATTTTGTATGGAACCCAATAACTATAAAGTTGTGGTGACACAGGATATTGCTATCCCTTTCTAACCTAAGCACTCCTCTCAACAGTCACCTGTTGAGAGTATATTCATGTAAATAGTGACAAATGTAAACTTGATGGTCGCGAGACCCGGCTGGATGAGGTTAGCGCAGGACCGGTCGTCGTGGAGATCCTTGGGGGAGGCCTTTGTCCAGCAGTGGACGTCTACAGGCTGAAATGATGATGATGAAACTTGATCGTCAGTTGTATCATTTTCTACCTACAACCAGCTGACCCCAAGAAGTCATCGTCATCACAGTGGACGTTCTGATACAGTAGACGGTCTGATACTTTGGACATTATGCGACTAAAGGGACATCAGCCCTTCGACGTCCACTGCTGGGCAAAGGCCTTCCCCAATGAACCGCTTCCGCTTACCTTCTTCAGGTCGTCGGTCCACCTGGAGGAGGGGCGTCCACTCCAGAACTCGTCTGCCCCAACCGTCGGTTCTGCGATGTGACTTGCCCACTGCCACTTCCGCTTGCTTTCGGCTGAGATTAGCCGGCCTTTTCATTGGCGTATCACTATAGTTATTGTTTGGTGGTTAACAAAGCTCTCATCGTTTCATCAAATTCTTTCGCATGTCAGTCATTAACAGCCTATTATTGTCCCCACTGCTGGGGCTCAGGCCTACCCTCTCCACGAGGGCGTTCGGGCTATAGTCCACCACGCTAGCCCAGTGCGGGTTGGTGGACTTCACATGCGCCTAAGAATTTCTTCTTCGGCGTATGCAGGTTTCCTCACGATGTTTTCCTTCACCGTTTGAGAGCAGTCAGTAAATGTACTTAAGTTTCGAGAAAAAACCCATTGGTACATGGCCCAGCTGGGGATCGAACTCCGGACCTTTTGATATGATAGGCCGCGTCTTATCCCCTACGCTATTGATATGATAGGCCGCGTCTTAGTCACTGGTCAATATTTTTGACTCAAAACAGAAAAGCCTACGTCCGGCAATGGACACGAATATACAGCTTTATCTAAGGTCTTTCTCAGTACCTACCATTTAAATAGAAGTTCAATTATTATGTAATCTGTGGTTTAATTGTCAGATTCAATCGATTGTACTTATGTTATCTACTTAAATGAATGGGAGAGACTTAACGGAAGTAACGGAAGCTTAATATTAATAAACGCTGCAGTATCTCAGCCTCAATCGTTTCCTTGAATGTGAAGATCAATGTTGCAGTTCACATGTGACAGTCAGGCGTGGCACATGCCTAGTAATATAAATTAAATAAATACTTAAAATAAGTTTTTAGTTTATAAATAGCGAGTTGTGTAGTGTATATTACATTATAATACAAGAGAGGAATAATTGGTGATTCACTGAAAACAGTATAACATAGTACAACAGTTATTATAGTAAGTATAACTTCTAATTATTAACTAATTTAAGAGTGGAGTACGTGGGGGAGATCTATGTCCAGCAGTGGACATCGACAGGCTGGATGATTAAGGAAAGAGTTGATATCTTTCCAATCAGCAGTATCGTCTTCGGGTACTAGATTTCGTTTCGAACTGCTAGTAAAAAAAAGTAAAAATTGTGCTTTGGTGTCGCTAAAAGACAGCTCGTTAACCTAACAATTTCGCAGAAGTATTTTAAATCACACGCTGGCGCCAAGCTAATGTCGATCCAGGTCAGCTAGAGTGGACTCCTCTTTCCCTTGAACTTCTTTCTTTTGCGGTAATTGGTATTTGGGCGCCGGAAGCCAGGAAGTTTCCAACAATTATCGGCAAACATAGACATAGACATAGAAAACAAAGAACGTCAGTGGCGTCGGGGGATAAGACACGGCCTATCATATCCAAAGGTCCGGAGTTCGATCCCCGGCTGGGCCATGTACCAATGGGTTTTTTCTCGAAACGTAAGTACATTTACTGATTGCTCTCAAACGGTGAAGGAAAACATCGTGAGGAAACCTGCATACGCCGAAGAAAAAATTCTTAGGCGCATGTGAAGTCCACCAACCCGCACTGGGCTAGCGTGGTGGACTATAGCCCGAACGCTGACGAAATAGCAGGACTTTTTATAAAGTAATGTAGGTACCTACCTACTTACCTAAGTAATTATAAATACATACACATTCTCTGTGGAATCTATATTTCTTTTAAAGTGCAAACAATTTAATTTTAAACTCCGTTTAAATACAACCATTGGAACTGGGTGTTAATTTGATAGGGTTTCTGATTCGCTATTAACTTGTGAATCACGCGAGCGAAGCCGCGGGCGAAGCCTTGTATTCATCATACTGCAAATATTTTATAACGGCAATTGACACGGTGATTTATCATTCTGTGAATCCTAAAAACTAGGTGTAAAAATGACTCGGTCACGACTATTTACGCTTTATTTTTGGCATCGTCGTATTTCAAATGTTTCAATTCAACAATATTTATTGCTGTGGAGATAAGAATTGGCAATATAAATGGCGAACCTAGTGCAGCCAACTTTCTAACATTCCGTTTTACAAAAGATGATGAGCTTTCATGGAATATCTTCGAAAAAATCCTTAATTATATCTATAGTAGGAATACATTTTTACATGTAGATTTATGTTTAAATTTAATGAGATTTAGCTCAAATAGTTCAGTTTCAGTACCTAGGTTAGTACCTAGTTTTCGAGTTTGTCAAATAGACAGACGGACAAAATAACTTTAAAAAGGTAGCCGGAATTGGCAGGATGAGAAAGGCGGAAGACCTCGCGCTAGGAAGGTCTGTTTAGCAGTAGACCTTGCTAAACAGACAGACTGTTACTTATAAATAAGAAATAACAATAACATTTCTCTTTACAGATGCCGACTGGTCTCTCAATACTGCTGATTGTCTCACAGCTCCACGTAGTCCTGAACTTGCCAAGAATCAACCAGCGATTATCGAAACAAATGAAACCAGATGTACCACTATTGTTTTTACAAAGGCAAGGGTCATATCTTAAACCAGCACCACCAAACCCGTTGCTAAACCTCACACCAAACGTGAGGAAAGGCAAAAGTCTTAACATACCAACGTACCACGCGCAATTCCTGGTGCCAACAAACCTTCATGTGATTCCGATAGAGTCAACGGTATACCAGAGTCAAAACGCCAACGTGTCCCGTTCTACGCATCTGGTGCCAATTTATTCCTACGTCCCATTGCAGTTCAACCACTGGGTACCGATACAGCAGTTAGAAGTGATACCTTTAAACAGGCCGAAAGTGGAGCCAAAGGTTGCTCATCTCAGAGTGATGCATAGAGAAGATGCAGACAGAGAGATGAATAGATTCCGCCATTATTACGGTGGATACGGCGCTGGGTGGGACTATGGGGGTCATGGTGGGGGTCATGGGTTTCTTAGTTCGTATCCATATTATGGATAACGTTGTAACGTTGATGAATAAAATTCTTTATAAGTCCTAGACTGTTTTATTTCCATTATCGTCAAATTTGCAATTAATTAAGCTACAAAATGAACCCAACAATGTCTTATTATTATCATCATCACATCACAACTCATCACAAAATTTAATTTGCTAAAAAATAACGTTGCCATTGATAACTATCAGATATCGCCATCTATCGGTAACTATCGGAAAATTGTGAAAATATTTCAACCAACCAAACGAAAACTACTGATGAGCCACGATAGATGGCAGTACAGTATTTTATCACAAGAGGAAAACATAACTAATGAAACCCTAGATTCGTTTAAAAAAATTTAAACAAACAAGTATTCTAAATTAAGGTTGACTGGTGTAGTTTAAAAATGATTTAAAAAATATAATTTAGATAAAGACTGTATGGCAAACGTACCTTTGCTAGATCAAATGCATTTTAAAAATGTTAATGTCACTCACTGCTAAATATTGTCAACAAAAAGATAACCTAGAAATAACCTACTTTGGTTTTCTTTCGTTACAAATGGTACTTATTTTATAAAACATAATTAACAAACACAATATTAAAAGGTAACATAATTATTAACCCGTATGTGCAAGACATTGTTCACGTCTTGTTAACTTATTTTATTGATGTTTCTTTTTTAGAGATGAATGTTATCCGAAGAGGAGTCTCGCTTCTCTCCGCAGGTATCAGGACTCAATGTACTCAACTTAGTGGTAAGTCTAAGTATAAACATAAATTTATGCTTCGAAGATCAGGGTAGCTGCGGACAATGTAGGAGGCACGGGTTGGAGTGGAGAAAAGGGGGCGCTGAGGGAAAAAAATGGATTGTAGTGGAGAAAAGGGGCCACTGAGGAAAATTTTTTATATGTGACAATTTGTGACAGGAGTCTGAGCACCCCGAAGGTTAGGTTCGTTAGGTGACCCTTGGAGCCAGCGAAGCGAGCGACAATACTCCAAAAAAGTGAAAATTTTCTAAATCTTTTTTCCATTACGCCCGCTTTTTTTCACACTGACCGGAGCCTGTAATCCTCGGGTTCAAAGTAGGCTGTGCCCAGGACGCTCATTCGCTTTGCAGCTAGTACACTGCATTTGCATAGTCTTCTCTGTTCTCACCACAGGCTCCACAGATAACGGACTGCAATTTTGACACTCGCAAGGGAATCAATACCTATAGGATACGTCCCGTTAATCTATAATCATGAAATTGGGCACGAAGCAATGTCTATATATAGCACAAGTAAAGAGAAAAATCAGAAAACTGTAAATTTGTAGTTTACCTACAATATCACAAAAAAAATCCACCAACAAACTTAATTTTGCATACCTATGGATAAATCATCCATGTATGTTGTAAAGTAGTAGGTAAATTGAAAAAAAAATCTACAAATTAAGAATTGACGAATATTTTTTTTATAAAGTTTGTACGTAATCGTCAGGGCGCGAGTCTTACTCGCACTTGTCCGGTTTTTTTATATAAATATTTTATGACCTTCCATTACACAGCTGCCATTCCATTATTCCATTACTGCAGTTGAAATGGAGAAGTGCAGTTAAATGAAGTCTTACTCACTTTTTAAAATAAAATGAAGTTTCTTTCTTTGAAGTGAAACTGATCTTCAATATTTAAAATTATACATAGCAATGCGGAAAGTCGTCCAGACCGCAGGCTATTTATTAGGGCAATTAGACAAGGATGGGACCACTCACAAAATTAAATATAACGTCCAATCCTGATATTCCTATCAACTTATCTGACAACAAACTTAAGTCTTCCGTAAAATCAAACTTGTGCAAAAAAGCATATTATAAGATAAATGACACCTAAATGATAAAATTCCATGGAGTGCCTGATAGCTCAACATAGATAAATATTGTAATGAACAAGCTAATATGTATGAAAGCAGGGACCTGTGCTGTTGGGTTTGTTGCTGTTTCTTCCCTTCGGCGACATACAAGTGAAAACAGAGCAGTTTTAGACAGAATTGACGTCAAAAAGTGAATATTGTATTCCAATTTTGATTAAACGAATTTTCATTTCATATTCGAATCCAACCACCAAGCTGCTAAGCCAGTGGTGTGGTCCGATTTCATAGTTTATCAGATTTCTTGTTAAAAAACCCCTAACACCTCAAACATATCTCTTTTACATAACTATTATATTTTATCTATTGATAGATATATGTGAGCTGTTTTGATTACACATCTGCACCAAAATTCACTAAACATGGCAGCTGCATAGTGGTATTGCGAGCGAATTTAGTCTTTGTTTTTTTATTCGTTGGAGTTATAATCGCGCGTAAGTTTAGTGGTCAACAATAGTTCATGTCGCCCGCCTGTCATTTGCTACCAAACCCTTCCGCGTGGACCCCGGATTAAGCGTCAGTGATTCGGTACAGACAGCAAGAAGAAATGTGGGTTCTATTTGGCGAATTAGATTTTAATTATTTAATCAAAGCTCTGATGTCCAAACTAGACCTAAATCCTGCAAGCAAAATGACTTATTTCACAGTACCAAATCTGTTTTATCCCTCTCATCACAGCAGTATTATATGAAAGTTAAGAGATCCGATTTTATTTCCACCAATGGTGATGAGAAAAAGACATTAAATTTTTCTACAGCGCCGTCAAACGCCCATGCACTCACATACACACAAACGACATTTATGCATACATAATTAATTAATCTAATCTAGGATTGTTTTTCTTTTTCGCCGTGTTCATTTGGTACAAATCTTTAGAAAATCTTTTACATATAGGTAGATAAGTAAATAAGATTTATAACTAAAATTTAAAAATAACTTAAGTTTTTGTTTGCTAATAAATAAAAACAATAAAGTAATCTTTACGTATCTATGTTCCGAATTCAATAAGTCAAGTATCAGCATGAAGAAAAACACGAACTTTAGTGAAATATCTTTCTTTAGCAATGTCATATTACTTCAGTGTTAAGATTTGTTTGCGGATGGTACCGCCTCGTCGCCTTCTATAATTAAAGGGTTGCCAAAAATGTGACATGAGTCGTCAATTCCCCCAAACTGACCAACCATTCAGCAAACTTATAATCCCCGATGGCCGCAATGTATTGTGCACATTGGCGCACTTTTGCATGACTTGGAAATTCCATTTGTGATTTTATTTTCACGTATAATAGGTACACAAGGTTTAGACACGAAGTTTTTTTGGTGATTTTATTTTTGCAATTTTGACAGCCTTTTGTATATTGTTTGTATGGCTTGATTTTCTTAGACACGGTTGTTGGTAGCGTTCTTCGTATTTTAAAATGAACTTTTATTTATTCACAGTAGAAGCGTATTTCTTAGAAGGTAATTTATATGAATAATACATATAACATAGAAAGATTATCACGTACCGATCAGGTTTATTTTGTAATGAACAGATATTATGTATGAAATTAAGGCAGGGCCCTGTGCGGTTGGCTTTGTTGCTGTTTCTTCCCCTCGGCTATACAACACGTAGTTTTGGTTTTAGACAGAATTGACGTCAAAAAGAGAATATTGTATATTCCAATTTTGAATAAACGAATATTGACTTTAAAAATTCCATCATATCACAACCACCACAATTAAATTACCTAAAAAGACTATTAAATGCAGTCCTAATTATGTTTAACAATAAAAAGTACAATTTGTACTGAACGCTATCCTGGCCTAGTAAAATATCTTAACTACGAAATCTAGTGCACGCCATGAAATATTTATATCCTGAACCTTAGTTGCTTATAGGGAATTAGATCCTATATTGGCCTTGTGATCGTCTAGTGAACCCTTTAGTTGTGTATAGTAACCCATTTTCTTTTAGAATAGAAGTTCGACACCTAAAATCTGTAATTACTCTAACTTGAGATTAATTTCCTTAGTTTCCAAAAGAAGATACAAGTAATATATAACCTCCAAGAGTTCCTTTTTATTTGTTGCAAACGCCTCCTTCCCCACCTTTGCACCTGTCCACCCTTTAGACTATTGGAACTTAGTCTTGGGAGTTTTAAATATATACTTGTGTCTTCCCTTTTGAATGAGGAGCCACTCGTCTAAACGAGGTACAGACGTAAGTAATGGAGAGATGCCATGACAGGCTGAAGCTATAAAACTTCATATTAGTATTTGTATATTTTAATAAGCTTTGGGATTTCATCTCTAAGGGTATTGCAGTAGTAGTAAAATGCAGAACAGCCCTGGCTCTGTAACCTTGTAAGAAACTATTCATTCAGCTAGCTTACTTTCACAGAAGAGTGCTAAGTCTTTGGATCATAGACTCGCCTAGCCTTCGGGTTCGGCAGTTAAGAAGAGCAAGAAACTATATTCAGCTGGCTTGCTTTGAAGATGGGAGCATAATCCTTCGGACCAGTGGCTCGCCTAGCCCTTAGGTTTGGCAGTTGTTGAAGAGCAAGAAACTATATTCAGCTGGCTTGCTTTGAAGATGGGAGCGTAATCCTGAGATCATAGGCTCTTTATGATTGTAAGATAAATATCGAATGAAATATCGGCCTTCGGCCTTAGCGTAGTTAATGTTGACTAGCAAGCCTAGGCAATGCTGCATCTTCTATGAAGAAGGATAACTTAATAAAGTTATTAATCAAAATCCCAAAAGTTATTTGGATAAATAGATAGCCTTAAACTAAGACTTAATCTAGGTCCTTTTAAACCAACATTCATCTGCATCCATTCTTTTATTCAACAAGATTTCCTAATTAATCTTCCTAAAATTCCTAGCTATTTTTCCTAGGATTCCTAGCTAATCCTCCCTCTATTCTACCTCATTTAGATATAAGCTCAATATCTCGATTTTCTCAGCTTTTATTTAACACGGACGAATTTATAGCTTTTCCCGAACCTAGCTGTGTCTACTTTGAATTCCTATGTTTCCCTTTACAATACCTAACATCCTGCATCCCCTTTAAATATGTAGTTTTAAATATTTTCCTATCGTCCCTATCACTAACATTTGTCTCAATAATATTCCTATTCGAACTAAATGTGCTGGTCAAAACTAGAGGCGCTGGAACCTCACATTTACTATTAATAGTGGGATGTGTGGTGTAGGAAATCGAGGTGCAATGATTTCCTTCTAACTAAGCGACAGAAGAGATGGAGTAGGTCAAGCTCAAAGTGTTCCTAGTCCTAAGACCCGTGTAATGTCCAAGAAGGCCAGGATGGCAGAGGCGGCCGAGCATGGACGGATCCCTATTGTGTGGGACCATGACAGAAGGCTCTGCAAAAGGTTGGTCATGAAGGCCTGCTTGATCCAAAAGATTGGGGCCTCTTGGTCACTCGTTTTACAGTTTCCTCTGACATGTGTGGCTGCTAGATCGTTATGTTGGTAAAGAACAATCTTCCAGTCCGCCACAGACTGGATACAGCCCGAAAGCCGTTTGAAGCTAAGAGTCTTCGGCGTCTCCGTTAGGTATCCAACTCTTAGCCCACCGAACCATGTCGATGTACAGTCCCTAGACTCATGACACAACCCCCCGAACTTGAATCTAAAGAATAACTTGAATTTAGCACGATCACTTCCAGAACTTCACTTCTGCTGCCTATGTCCTGCTGTGGACTTCACAGGCTATTTTATTCGCGAACAAATCCAAATATAGAAATAAACTGGAACCAGCACAGATCCTTGATAGGCCAGGCTGATTCCTCAAGATCTGACAGAGATAAATTACCGTGTGTCAATATACAATCGCCAAGCGTAGTGACAGCTTGACGTCCCAAAATAGAATCCCGATCCGTGTCAATTACACGGCTTATATACTAGCATTTCTCGACCCTTCCTCGACCTTTCCTCGACCTTTCCTCGACCTTTCCTCGACCTTTCCTCGACCTTTCCTCGACCTTTCCTCGACCTTTCCTCGATCTGTCCTCGATCTTTCCTCGACCCTTCCTCGATCTGTCCTCGACCTGTCCTCGATCTGTCCTCAATACATTTTGCTTTCCTCGCAAGTCTTTTGTTATTATTTTTGATTAACTAAGTCTATACATAACCTCGACGCGATAACTTTTAATATGAAAACCTAGTTTCCTAAGGATCAAGAAAATAAGCTCTCAGTAAGCTAATTGAGCTTCCTGTTGAAGATCATTATATCAACCATTCCTCCGTCTTCTCAACTTCATTCAAGCTAAACCTACACCTGGATTTCCCCTCTCAATCTATGCTTCTGGCTTACATTAGTTAAATTATCCCTCCATCTTACTGCTTTCATCTAACAAATCATGAATACAAGGTGCTGGAACTTGGTTCCAGTACAAATTCAACATTTCAAGTGCTTTCCCTTCATGCCCCATAGCCATGAGACATTCAGACACAGAGAGACTAAAACGCTTCGCTAATAAATAAGGTTTCATTCGGGCACTGCGTGGGATCCTCCCATCACAAACTTTCTCATAAAAGAAACCTTATGAATTGATGTACGCACGACTATTACGCGCTCTACTAGACACTCGCTCTTGCGAAAATACGGTTTTCCCCTTCGGACCGTTTCGTAGCCAAATTTCGGAGTCTGCTTCCAAAGGGGAAATAAAAATTCCGTTTATAGTAGTCTGATACGAAACGAGACTTCATTTGACCTTTTCGGACAGTTTTCGGAGCATCTTTCGGAGCCAGTAGGTACGGGAATTAAGAAACTCGTTTAGTAGTCGGATACGAAACGGAAACTGTTTTAAATTTATAATTGAACTTGGTTTTGGCCACAAATGATTTGAAAAACGGTATAATTGCAACTGTTCATTATACCTTTTTCCCCTTTTGTACCTATAAAACTCACAATAAACAAGTAAGGAAGCTTATTATAAAACAGACGATTATTTAAACGACAAAGATGCCTGGTATTAATGTTCAGTCAGCCTCGCACAATCTTTACAATACAAACAAATTGTTAAACAAACTAGATTTTTGTGTTGCGGATATTTGTTGCGCCGCTTTTTCTCAGCGCTAACACATAGGAGCGGTGGTAGATAAAAATTAAACCGCCTATATAACCAACCGAAATCCATTCAGTAATTTGCGAGACAAGCCCATGGCCCAGACAGACAAGACTTGGTTTTATATTTAGTATGTTATAATAATATTGATACCGCATTGCAGTATTTTGTCTGTTAGCTAGTACACCGCGTCCAGCTGGAGGTTGACATGAACACTTCATGTTGTTGTGCCCACTTACAGCTTCCCTTCCTTCTAGGAAGCTCCTAATAAACACCACATGCAAAACCTTTCATAACAAGTCCAAGGATTAGTAACCCTGATAATAAATTCCAGTTATTTGCAATAACCAACCGTATTGTACGCAAGTGGATGAATCGAGAATTGCGAAAACGAATGGATTCACCACAATAGCGCAGTCTGTACAACCCATTATCAGTTCACTGATAAAGTTATGCCTTTTTGTCCCAAATATGATTTACTGCAGTTCTCAGAACGCAGTATGGTGGCAACTCTTGCCCATTGTCGCGACGCCCCATTTTTTGCGGGCCGGCCCATTGTAACAGGAGTCACGACTTTGGAAAGGAATAAATTTTAAATATGTGTATGTCCGTCATCTGCGGACAATGCCCACTATTAACGGATTATAATCCGCAAAAAGAGCAGGTACCGCGGCTGCGGGATGAGCTGCGGGCGACTGGAGTAACATTTAAATTGAATATTAGGTCTAGTCTCAGAGTCTCAGTAGTTCGATTGTTTTGTCCGTATTTTGTCCGGTACCGTTGTGAACTACCTCATCATCATCATCATGGAAGCGGTGGTAGATAAAAAATTTACGTTGTATAAATGTACCCACTGTACTTACATGCAATAAAATAGTTTTGACTTTAACAAAAGCCTCCCCCAAAGATCTCCACGACGACCGGTCCCGCGCTAACCTCATCCAGCCGCGTCCCGCGACCTTCAACGTCGGTCCACCAACTACCTACTGAAATGAAGTAATTTATTCGCTCTAGAGTAGTACAGTCGACCGCACGTCAGTGAAAACACTTTGCCTTGAGCTGGTCTAGCCTATTAGAGTTTCAATACTATGAGAGACCTGTTTATACTGGTCTTTACGTGAAATTGTATGACAGTGTCATACAATTTCCAGTGGGTTATGGTACATTCTTTGTGAGCCCCACCCATATATTGATCTGCTGATCTCCTGCAAAATAACTAAGTGTTTCATTACCTATGCTAGTTTATATCGCAATAAAGCAACATTACCGGTCCTTACGAAGCTGTAGTACAAAAGACATCAACGACACACCAATTCTCTTCATTTCTGTCTGTACCTATCCTAAAACGATTTTTACATGGAATGAACTGAAATGTTTTTTTAGATAAACTACTAGCGGATGCCCCGCGACTCCGTCCGAGTTCAAATTTCCAAAAATCCTTTCTTAGCGGATGCTTAGGTACGTTATAAAATAAACCTGTATTCCTCTGCTTTCTAGACTTAGTAGTTTTGGCTGTGCGTATAGGTCCATCAGTCAGGACAAACGATTTTATAAGTTTAGATCATAATTTTATGATCGATCATTCCGTTCTCCAATATTTATCTATTCTTACTCCTCCTATATACTATTATTATCTTCCGCTGGCCGCTCGTGCCTTCCACCGCGAGCTGTGCATTTGCTTGCGTAGCAGATGCAAGTCCGTCACCGTCCCACGGGACGGTAGGATGGTGGGACCGGGATCCTTGAGGCGGTCACCATCGCCGATTACCCCAAACAATAACATCCCACACCGGACAGCGTCCGCAGAAACGTGACGTCTCTTAAGTTGCGTTTGTTATTTTAGAACGCTGACGAAATGGTTTTGACTTCTGAAATGTCTTTTTGGTTCTTAGAAATGCAGGAATTCAGCTTATGACTGCGACAACAGCGCGCATCCATTCAAAAGTTTGTTGAAATAGGTACAGTACAGTCGACCGCACGTCAAAGCACTTGGACTCCACTGACTCGCTCTCCTGCAGACAGCAGCACAGGAATTCCTGTACATATCTAATGATATCCGTATATCTGATTACGTATTTGCGTCCTCCAAAAATCCTTCCCACATTAACATGTCAATCAAATGTGCTCAGCACAGTTCCGCTACATCCACCCCGCCGCGGTCGTGCGAACCAAATCGCGTCCACACAATCGGCACAATCGGCACAAACACCGCAATGTTACGGGAACGCCTATCAAAGGCCTGCGATTGTCGCATTCAATCGCAAATCCCAGAAAACCCGTAACTGTATTCTTTCAGCCCTTTAGGTGGATCAGTCATGCCTCTCCAGGCGACGTCTTCAAATGCGTGTCAGCGTTTCATATTTCCAGCGCGTAGAGTGTAAAATCGTGTAACCGTATACGCGGTTGTATATCTGATTGAAAGGCGTGCTATGTTCGTATTCGGGGGATAATCTGCGACTGACAAGCAATGTGTAGTTTAGCACCTGCCTGTGCATGTAACGGGAGTAGGCACCTTTATGTTGACGGATTAGTCCACCTTCGATTATACAGGGTGTTTGGAAGGTCGATGACAGGGGTGAGCCATAAGCCATACATTAGTTAAATTAAAACAAAAAAGTATTAAATTATTAAATTCCATTGCTCATAATAATAATACCTAAGACTCTTCTGGGACAGTGGGTCGTTCTGTCCCACCATGTATCTAATATAATATAATAAAGGTATAGGTACACGTATCGGAAGACGCAGTGTAGGCCTCCCACAAGGTGGACCGACGATCTGGTGAAGGTCGCGGGACCCAGCTGGATGAGGTTAGCGCAGGACCGATCGTCGTGGAGATCCTTGGGGGAGGCCTTTGTCCAGCAGTGGACGTCTACAGGCTGATATGATGATGATGATACATACAATGATGATGATGACACATATAATGTTTTGTGCTGTATTTGCGAAATTAATTAAATCTAAATCTATCTTTCCTTTCTAGCTGCAGCATACGCGCCGAGCTGTGCCGCCGCCGCCGCGGCCAGCGCGCAGTCGCCGGGCCTGCTGGCGCGGGCGATGGCGTCCCTAGCACAGATGCACCGCAGCGGGCCCCACATCAAAACCAGGAAGTCGAGGAATCCGCTCAACGGAAACCCTTTCGCTAAAGTAAGTTAGGTGGACCACCTTAGTGTCATTGAGTGAGTGTCATACCTAGAATTACCTCTGATAACATTTGCGAGTTGTACTATTGGAAACGTTTTTGGTTTACTACCGAAACTATGTGTTTTGGTGGAGCGTCACTTTACAATAACCTACCATCATACATAAAGAACACTAACTCAATGAATATCTTTAAATCCCAATTAGGTACATAAACTTAAAACAAATAACCACTTGCCATAAAATAAAATATCATTCTGTATTAATGCTTGTTCAAATATCGTATTTATTTTTTTCACTCATTTCGTATATTAGTTTAGTCCTGTTTTGTCCAATTTGACAATTCTAAAATTCATGCCATCTCTTTCTTATTTTTAAAGTTGATAAAAGAACGAATAAGCGACTGACTAGAGGATCTCAAACTACACCCTCGTACTGTTGATTCCAGGGCGTAGTTCTGAAGACGCTGATAAAGAAGCCTAAGAAGCCGAACTCTGCGAACCGCAAGTGCGTGCTGGTGCGCATGTCCAACGGCAAGGAGATGGTGGCGTACGTGCCCGGCATCGGCCACAACCTGCAGGAGCACAACATCGTGCTCGTCAGGGTCGGCAGGTGAGCAGTTGAGCACACACTGCCTCCGTCATCATCAACAGCCTATTAACATGCCCCCACAGCTGGGGCTCAGGCCTACCCTCACCACGAGGGCGTTCGGGCTAAAGTCCACCACGCTAGCTCAGTGCGGGTTGGTGGACTTCACATCCGCCTAAGAATCTGTTCTTCGGCGTATGCAGGTTTCCTCAGGATGTTTTCCTTCACCGTTTGAGAGCAGTCAGTAAATGTATTTAAGTTTCGAGAAAAAACCCATTGTAATGGCCCAGCCGGGGATCGAACTTCGGTTCTTTCGATATTGATAGGCCGCGTCTTATCCCCGACGCCACAGACGCTCTTCCCTCCATACCCGCCTACATATAGACATAAGTGGACGGATATTGGAAACAGAACAAGATTTTCATACAATCGAGGTCACTTTGATCGAAGGCATGGTTCTCCGTGAACGATTGACCGGGGCATGGTCTGATGACGGTCATCGAGAGAGTAGATGGAGGACTTTTAGATCGCTATAGATATCCAAGAAGTCATGAAGAAGAAAAAACACAAAATGTCATCAAAATGTATGAAGATCTTAAAGTTAAGGAATCATGACGATGCTGCTTCCATACGGCTCTTCTGATCAGTTCTCAATATGTAAACGCAGGCCGCGCGTATCTGAAGTCGCACATACATTGCATAGGGAATACAACAAACCGCCACCGCCACCACAGGCCGCGTGCCACCGCCTCCCTTGCCGTCACAGAGAAAACCGTCACTCTATTTTCATCGACTAACAAGTATTACGTAGTAGATAAAAAAGCAACTCGAGTTGACTCGGTAAGAGTTTCACTCGAGCAACTCGACTTAAATGACTCGAGTCGTCCATCGCTAGTAGATAGGTAACTTTGCCATGGATTAATTAATTTTGATGATTATTTTTGTGTTGTTTTCAGGTTAAAAGACTGTCCCGGAGTGAAGCTGAAATGCGTCCGCGGCAAATTCGATTTACCGCACGTTGTCAAACAGAAAGTGTAATGTATGTTAGCCTAGTATGTATAAAATAGTCTATTAACTAAATTAAATTTTTAAAAGTTCATTGCAAAGCCTTTTTTTTACTATACATTTGAAAATGTTTAGTATCCGGAACAGAAAAATGCCACTCTTTTTAAATTGGGTTTTACGGCCTCGGAAACAAAGTCATTTTAGGCCTGTCATTGTTTTAAAATAATAGAAAAAACCGGCGGTTACTGCACGGCTTCTACAAAAACTGAGCACGACTAGAGTTGCTCGGCGATTTGCACTAAGGTAGTATTACATATTGTGTATTCTGTAACTAAGGTTCACAACCACACTAAAGCGATACTGACTTTAATGGACAATTTTGGTAGTACGGGCTGAAAGAGTTGTTACTCTGAGGGCCTCTTACACCGCTTGCTGATAAAGTCCCAGATACCCTATCTGTAGGTTAACTGACAGATAGCCAGTTTTTTTGGTTTCACAGGTATCTGATTGCCTATATCTTATATATTTTATATAGCGTATCACACAGATTTATCTGATAGATTAGTTTATCAATAAGATTATTATCTGTAACAATATCAGGAAGTGGTGTATCAAGAAGCCCTTAGAGTTATTATTTAAGTTTATTTGTATTTATTTCAACAGTCATGCAACACCATACAACTACAGCCCATTTAGTCTAAATTGTATAATCAGTATAGTCTGTGAGGTCACTTAGTCCGGTGCTGTCAGAATACCAGCGGCGCAGTACCTGCGCGCGCGCACTAGTGCCGTAGTGTGCTGCAGCATTATGCTGCGCCAGCGCCGTTTTGTTGCTGCGACACATACCTAACTAATTTTAATTTCATTTTGTAAACTTTATATTTGTTTACCTTTTTGTATTTTGTATGTATGTGTCGAAGCCACAAATAAATGATTTATCTATCTATCTATCTACTCTCTTTTAACTTCCCGCACAATCATCATCCTTTGTTTCTTAAAACAGTAAGTACACTGTGTGCGAAATTTTTTAAATAAGTACACTTAAAACTATAATTATATTAAGTAGGTATACAATAATATTACAAAGCAAGATGTCACAATATTTCCAAAACGTAGTCTTTCCAATACAATCCAAATTTGTAATTTTAATGTCATCATAATTAGTTCATCAATCTCAATACAATAAATTAATAGTCTATAAATCTTTAACACTATGTAATATACACAAACAACAAGCACTTATTGTATAAAATACTATCAATTATACATTAAAACCCGCAAAGTACACTACTTACTTGTTACCGAGATGACAATAGAGTTGGTTTTCGTCTGCCATTCCATTTGTATGTCACTTTTCTTGTCAGGCTTTACGTGGTCGACTTTCTTGTTTTTTTTGATCTCGAAACTTTTTAATGTTTTTATCACTCCCCTCGCGTTTCTATTGGCTGACTCGTTATATGCTGGTATATAAACTCGCTTGGCGGGCGCTTGCGCAAGCCGCGCCCACCGTGGGGATGGGAAAAAATTCGTGGAAAAAAAACAATTCCGTAAAAAGATAGCCACTAGTCGCAACAGTGGGGAAACGTTAAGTATGTCTTGACGATTATTTCAGTTAAAACTGAAATTAAATTGATATAGAAACTGGGTTGTATAAATGTATAGAATGACATAAAAAAAGTTTTATTTCATTACTCTTTATAGAGCGTCAGTGGCGTAGGGGATACGACGCGGCCTATCATATCGAAAGGTCCGGAGTTCGATCCCCAGCTGGGCCATGTACCAATGGGTTTTTTCTCGAAACTTAAGTACAGTTACTGACTGCTCTCAAACGGTGAAGGAAAACATCGTGAGGAAACCTGCATACGCCGAAGAAGAAATTCTTAGGTGCATGTGAAGTCCACCAACCCGCACTGGGCTAGCGTGGTGGACTATAGCCCGAACGCCCTCGTTAAGAGGGTAGGCCTGAGCCCCAGCAGTGGGGACATTAATAGGCTGTTGATGATACATATACAAACATACATTTCTTCACGCTATGTGCCTGGCGGGGTAGGCAGAAAGAATAGAGCGCCAAGTGTCGCGATCCTGACACACCTCTGTCGCTTCGCTCAGTCTCATCATTACTCTTGATTGAACAATAAAAAAAAATACAAATACAGTAGCTAACTAGGCGATCTTGTCGGTAAAAGCGATTTCTTCCAGACACTTTTTGTGTGATCAGATGCAACCCCGAACTGATCATATGATCCGTTGGGAATTATCCCATCCTTTTGGTTGAGGAGATGTATAACAGAGTATAGATTAAATTAACGCCATTTATTTAAAGTTTGTCATTTTTGTCCCATCAAAACATATCACTTTTTCCACCCTATAATAATATTACTAACTATGTAGGGTGCTAGTTATAATATTGTAGGTATACTATAATACTGGCTTTCGTCCGCGTCTCCGCTCGCAGTTTATTTACAATCCACTGTTTTATTTTCATTTGTATAGGTGAGCAAAACCCACAATAATACATTATAAAACATACCTACAATTATAATTACAATTTCAATATTATTGTAGCACATTTTGGGAGCGTCAGTGGCGTAGGGGATAAGACGCGGCCTATCATATCGAAAGGTTCGGAGTTCGATCCCCAGCTGGGCCATGTACCAATGGGTTTTTTCTCGAAACTTAAGTACATTTACTGACTGCTCTCAAACGGTGAAGGAAAACATCGTGAGGAAACCTGCATACGCCGAAAAAGAAATTCTTAGGCGCATGTGAAGTCCACCAACCCGCACTGGGCTAGCGTGGTGGACTATAGCCCGAACACCCTCGTTAACAGGGTAAGCCTGAGCCCCAGCAGTGGGGACATTAATAGGCTGTTGATGATGATGTAGCACATTTTAATCAAAATTGCAAAATAATACATTATTTAACGACAGTAAAGAACTTGTTTACAAAAATATAGGTCCACGTTAATTATAAAATGAAAAACAGAATCATTAGCTAAGCCTCAAGTCTCAGCTATTCAGGCGCGATGCATTAAAGGACTAAGTAATTAACTTTTGTAATGAGATAAGATGTAATCTTTGCAATGAGGACGTAATTCTCTTAATTAGTGTTGTAGGTTTGTGACAAACATTCTTGGAAAATAACACTAGACCGTTTCCAAACGTGCTTTCTTAGTGGTCGGTTTGAGTGACCTTTCGGTTTCTAGGGTTATGCAAATTTTCAAATTTCTAGACACAGCGGTTTAAGATTAGATTAGGCATCTAAAAATATATACCTAAAGTGTGTTATTTTGCTCGAATTTATATCCTAAACCATGGAATAACGTTAAATGACGCCAGTGTGCGAAATCGTATTGATAAAATTTTAATAGTATTTTTGTGGCTTTGTTTTTCTTATGAATCGACGGCTTAGCTTCCATTGTTTACCCCTTGAACAACTCCCGTTAGGGCGCCGACGCAGGTAGCGGCCCTCGCCGCCCCTCCAGTTATTCCCACCCCAAGCCCCGCCCACAACTACCCCGAGCACTCGTGGGCATCTCGCGGGAACATTAACATTATCACTCACTTGTGCTTTCCGCCTCGAACGGTCCACTAGTTCCGCTACGTTACCATGTCGCTTTGGACGCCGTACGTCGCCGACGCGGATCTACCGCTAGATCTCACGAAGACTGATGTGAAGGAGGAGAGTCCATCACCAGTGCCTGAGACAGCTCCGACGCGTGTGGACCATCCGCTGTACGATTACCATCCGTACCCAGATCACCACCCGGACTCCATCTACACAGAGAGCCCCCAGCGACCCTTGTACTACGGCTACCCGTACCCGCCTGCGCCTGCGCTGTCAATATTCGCGCCTTCATCTTCCACTCAAATGTCACCTACCTCCGGATCGAGCACATGCTCTGGAAGCTACGACGTCACACCTGCTGCGGTCCACTACCAACAGCTGCAACCCGCTGCGCTGTCGCCCCCTGTCACACCAGACTCGAACCTCCGACAGGGTTCAAGGTCCTCCAACTACGCGGTTGAAGCGGACGCTCTGTCCGACGACCCGGACTTCCAGGTCTTCCAGCGGAACGCGCTGCGGGCCATGGCGGAGAAAAACGGCGGCACTCTGCTGGGGAACAACCCTCGCATGCGGCGAGCTGTTAAGTCGACCAATCAGGACGCGGTAGGGGATTCGTACCGAAAGCAAAGGGAGAGGAATAACTTTGCTGCGAAGCAGAGCAGGGACAGAAGGAAGCTTCGGGAGCTCCAGTTGGCTCTGAAGGTGACCTATCTGAAGAATGTGGTGGTTAGCCTGCAAGCCAGGGTCGCTGCGAGGACCTGCGCGCGCTGTCATCGACAGTGCGATTGCTGATGGAATCTTCTTCATAATACTGTGTTTTCTGGTCATGAACTGAATTGTGCTGTGCAATAATTTATTGATAGTAGTTGTTAACGATATAATAATGTTTAATGTTAGGATAGAGAAATAATCAGATGTGCAATTTTGTATAATTAAAAGTAGATAATAGGTAAATATTATGTTTAAGAAACCTACCTACTAGTGTGAATGCCTACCTACTTAGTTTAAGTGAAATTAGGAATATAAAAAAATACTGCGAGAATCGTGGCTATAATTTTAAAAATAAATTGTAAGAATACTGACTTAATTATTTTATTTCTTTTGCATTTATTATTTCTTGTCTTGTCTTGATTAGATGGAGCATCTTGATAAACTGTGCGTTTTACTTTACAATAACGCACAAATGCGTAATGAGATACAATACGATATTGAAATTGGTGAAATAAGTGACCCTTTATGAGCAAATATGTTATATAAATAGTTATCTATCTACTATTGTTTGTTAAATTGTATATAATAGTTTCTGTAGTAAATTAATTTTTAAAAAAAATATTTTACTGGTTCCTAGGAAGTCTAAGGACAGTTTAATCGTACAAAAAAGGATCTACGTCAGTTAACTTACATAAAAACATTTTTTTTAAATTTACTTCTTGCATTTAATTACAAACAAGCAATGAGGTAAATACCTACCACATCATATTCATTTCGCACACACTATAGATTAGGCGTCGGATTATCACAAAAATTGCCTCATTAGTGCCTATATACTTAAAATTTAATCTTTGCTATTGGATTTTAGATGTGCACTGGTCTTTTTACCAAAGCGATAGTTTGTTAATTTCTAATCAATATCTTATAATAAAACAGTTTTAGTTTTTTAATCTGAAATATAAACTTTAATTGAAAAGATAGTACCTACCATACCTACCTAAATTAGCTAAAATCTATTTAAATTTTAAAAAATGTTTGCCCTCTATGCGTTCCTAAACCATTGATCAGATTGTTGAATCTTTGTACGGTCTTCTGAGGATTTCTGCACCAAAAAATCTGTATAATTAAAAAATGAATTTTCGTACGTTTATAGCGTCTAATGAGACGTCTACTACTAAGTCTACTAATGAGAGCGTCAGTGGCTTCGGGGATAAGACGCGACCTATCATATCGAAAGGTCCGAGGTTCGATCCCCGGCTGGGCCATGTACCAATGGGTTTTTTCTCGAAACTTAAGTACATGTACTGACTGCTCTCAAACGGTGAAGGAAAACATCGTGAGGAAACCTGCTTACGCCGAAGAAGAAATTCTTAGGCGCATGTGAAGTCCACCATAGTATATATAGTAATATAGCCCGCACGCCCTCGTTGAGAGGGTAGGCCTGAGCCCCAGCAGTGGGGAGATTAATAGGCTGTTGATGATGATGATGATGTACGTTTATAGGCATTGCAACGCATGCCTGGCACAGATAGTAATAAATATATGTACTTATGTATATTCACTCGTCCTTGATTGTAAGTACAAAGAACGGAACGCTATCCGCCAGCTTGCGATTTTGGGCTTGGCTCAGCCGCATCACCAAGAACTTGTTTGAGAAACGGCCGGGGACGTGGTTATATCCGTGTAAAAACTGCATAATTTCATGTTCATTCTGCGCTTTCATAAAACTCATCGGACCGTCCTTAACGATGCAACTGTCGCGAGGCTCCGCTCCGCCCGCATTGTGCAGACACTTCCGCCCGCCATCTTGCATTGACAACTCTTTCTCGCCAATAATGATGTCACGGTGGTCTCCAGACGAGCTCGGACCATCAATTATTATATAGTAACATGAGCTGGAAATCACAAATTCTAACAGATCACCCCTAATCCGACAAAAACTCGTTCAAGTTCCGTAAAATTGACGGTTTCCTTACTAAAATAGACTTGCGTCGAGTCCAATTTACTTTTTATCTATTTTAACTAGGCTAAAACCCGGTAATGCATTGGTTCTGTATAACACCTTTACCAAAATGCGATCATATACCTATTAGGTACCGCACATGTGTGAAGAGAATGATGAGACTGAGCGAAGCGACACAGGTGTGTCAGGATCGCGATACTTGGCGCTCTGTTCTTTCTGCCTACCCCGCCAGGGACATAGCGGTAACATGTGTAGTGGGTATGTATTGCGAAAAGAATGCTTAAAAATATATATTTAAGCCCTGTTTTTCGTGCTCTGGGCAATATAATCTTGATTGAAGCTAAATCATAATTTACTACCATACCAACCCACTCTAAATTTTCTAACAGTTTCATTAGTGCTTTATGATCTTTTCCAAGACTTCTTTAACCATGCGGGTGTATTGTGGCTGCCTGTTTGTTTGTCGGCGCCTGCGCAAGTACGGTCGTTTTATAGGACAATAAACAACCGCCAGTAAGTCCTTGTGCGGTGTCACCGCGCGCGCAGGTAGGCCGCCACGCCACCGGCACGTGCAGGTCAGGTAAAAATACTTAGGGCCAAGACGTAGGGCTTAAGTACCGCTTTAGTTAGCTACTAATTTATTAGTATGTTCCCTTAGTTCATAGCTTTATTCAGTACTTAGGACCAGGTACATGGTTATCATAATAAAACTTCATCAATCTCGTCTTACGCCTCTTAATTCTGCATAGGTACCCCGAAGAAGAAATTCTTAGGCGCTTGTGAAGTCCACCAACCCGCACTGGGCTAGCGTGGTGGACTATCGCCCGAACGCCCTCGTTGAGAGGGTAGGCCTGAGCCCCAGCAGTGGGGACATGTTAATAGGCTGTTGATGATGATGATGAATCTCGTCTTATTGTTATCTAAATGGTCCAGCCTCCGCATTCAATCGACCTTAGGATAAATTGACGTTGGGCACAGTTAGACGTTTTGATTGATCAATCGATGTGTCACAATGCAATGTGATAGGTTACAATCCAGAAATAACAATTCTTAAAGAATGTGCGAACGGTAACTTAATTAACCGTAACAGTTTTCTTTGCAAGACGGAGAGAAAGTTAGTTTTCCATACAGTCTTCAGGCGGTTGTGGACAAAGCTGATTTTCTCACTCAATGAGTAAGGTTCTGCACCAAACTGCACTGAGTATGGGCTGATGGAGGGTGTAGTAAGTACCTACATCTTAATAGAATGTGTCCGCAACGAGTCTCACAATATAAAACATATATATATGAGACTGTTGTACGCGCGACCGCACGTCAGTGGAAACAAAACCATCATAGTAAGTATTGAAACTCCCTTGAAACTCCCTCCCTAGGCCAGCTCAAGGTCAAAGTGTTTCCATTGACGTGCGGTCGACTGTACGTAGGACGGACGCCAGAACGTGCCAAGGCACTATATAAGATAGTTCAAGGTCAAGGTAGAGGTTAAGTCGAATTTATGTATAAGACCTATAATAATAATGTTTGGACAAATTAACACACGGTTGTTTAGTCCTAAACTAAGCCGAAGCTTGTAAAATTGGTACTCAACCACTGATAAACATACATATACTTATAAATACATAAATACAAACACATAGAATCCGAAAACCAACAGATATGCTCATCTCATCACACAAATGTTGGCCCCGGGTGGGAATCGAACCCACGACCTCTGGCGCAGTAGGCCACTTCCAACCGCGCCAACAGGCCAGTCAAATGGAACTTACGAAGGTTTAAAAACTTCAGGCTGTGAAATGAATTTGTATTTCCTGTCAATTACAATTTTGCTTAATCATTCGTACTGTCGACCGCACGTCAGTGGAAACAAATCCAGTATACACTGGTCTCTCGTAGTAATGAAACTCCCTAATAGGCTAGGTCAGCTCAAGGTCAAAGTGTTTCCACTGACGTGCGGTCGACTGTACATTCGTTGTGAATTCTTTTTGTATTGTAGAAACATTTCACATTGCATTGTGATGCATCGATTGATCAATCAAATGTCTAACTGTACCACACTTTAATACGATTGAATGGTCGATTGAATGAGGAGGCTGGACCATTTGGATAACCACTAAGACGAGATTGATGAAGTTTAGTTCCGGTCGGCCACACGCATATTAATCTACCTACTTACCTAACAACTCCAAAAAAAACGGAACATTTATTTATTCGAGGTGGGCCACAGCAATTTAACTGCTTTTTTAACTCCCGTGGTTTTCTATGAGGACTATGACCAGCAGTGGACGTCAACAGGCTGGATATTGAAGATGAAGCTGCTATTTTACCCCGGGCCGGGAAAGCACCAGCTTCCTGCGGAAAGTCACTTATATGCAATATATATATTTGTAGGTAACCCTATAGAAGCTTCGTTTATATACAGGATGTTTGAAAGGTCGATACAGTCTTGCGGAGAAGACAGTTAGACTGCATTGAGTCAAACTTAAGTTATCACAAAACTTTAAAAAAAGCATCGAAAATGTATTTTTTTATTTATGAAAAATCATTTTTATACATATATGTTATTAATTAGGTACCTACTTGATTAGTCACTTTGGTTCAAGTTCACAGAACATACTAACTGTAGTAAGGACCTGTATCATCATATCAGCCTGTAGACGTCCACTGCTGGACAAAAGCCTCCCCTTTTACAATACCAAAGTACCTGTATAATATTTTAAAATAGTTACCAAGATGTAAGTACCTAATCCATTGGGTTCTTTTAAAAGTGAAAACTTAAAAAAATGATTTTAAAAATAATACGCGAAAATCTCTCATATCTGAAAAACCCGTAAGGTTCAATTATGTTTGCCTTAACGCAGTCTAAATGATTTCCCGTGTCACTTCCGCAAGGCTTTGCTTCAACACCATCCAAACACCCTGTATGCAGTATACGACACCGACGCGCAGGGGTTTTCCGTCCCTATTATTGTGAGGAATAACCCACACGAGAACGGCACGTGTCTGCAATATGATGCTACGGGTTTTTGCACCAAACCCTTCCCGTTTGCAAGCAAAAATAGACTGTAATATTCGACTGTCTAAAGCCCATATTGAAAAAGCTGGGTAAAGTGCAGCTGTGCTCCGTTATATAAGCTTAAAATCGGAATTTGACTTTTTATTTATTGGGCGAAATGTTGCTAGGCTTCGCGCTACGCCATTTTTAAAATAAAATAAAATCTGAGTCAGGCAAAAAAAAACTTTGGTAACGGTAGGCACCAAATTACAAATGATATAAATAGGTAACCCGAACTCTCTAAAATGATTACTTTTTTTAGGGTTGTAGAGTAGGTGAATCTGATCATAACCCAAATCTTACATCGGCAAAATGTTAGCCAATGATGCCTAAATGATGGATTTGACCTTTGGAAACCTACCTACACGACATATAAATTCTATAACATTTGATAAAACCTATTTTTTAAATAGTTATAGGGGTTTACGGATTAGGGGTTTACGGATTATATCAAATTACCACCCTGTATACCTATTCGACTGTTTATCGTTTTCTCGAAATAGATGATTATACGAAAAAAAAGTCTGATTCTTACTTGCTTAACAACCGCCTATTAAAATGTCCCCACCGCTGGGGCTCAGGCCTACCCTCTCGATGAGAGCGTTCGGGCTATAGTCCACCACGGTAGCCCAATGCGGTTTGGTGGACTTCACATGCGCCTAAGAATTTCTTCAGCGTATATGCAGGTTTCCTCCGATGTTTTCCTTCACCGTTTGAGAGCAGTCAGTAAATGTAGGTACTTAATTTTCGAGGAAAAACCATTGGTACATGGCCCAGCCGGGGATCAAACTTCGAACCTTTCAATATGATAGACTGCGTCTTAGCCCCGACACCAATGACGCTCTCTTACTTGCTTACATCCTACGTAACGCCAAAGTGCCTACTTACCCCATAACCATACCTTAGTCAACGCAGTCTTTAGACTAGATTATTGCCATTAAAATAGTGTGATTTTCTATATTTCCATAGGATATGATAGGCTGTCTTAAAGCTTACTGAGGTGTGCGCAGGTTCTTAGTTAATTTTACAAGACCTTGTAGACCTATGTAAATTAATATATGAATAATAAAAAATAATGCTGTGTACACGCAATATTTAAGTTCCAAACCATACAGTCTCGTGACGCCCCATTGTGAAAGCATTTCGGCGAAAATGCGAC
This sequence comes from Metalampra italica, assembly GCA_949699065.1. Classification (NCBI taxonomy): domain Eukaryota; kingdom Metazoa; phylum Arthropoda; class Insecta; order Lepidoptera; family Oecophoridae; genus Metalampra; species Metalampra italica. The sequence continues at coordinate 9,623,386 of OX452985.1, forward strand.
TAGAAACGGTTTAATATGCAAAATGTAAAATTCCCCAAAACGCGGTGTGCAAAATTCTTACAAAACAAACAAAAGGGTTGGCCCTGTCAGGTAATCACCGAAACAATGTCCCGAGCATTCGCAATGCTAACGGTAAGTTACAATGAAGTTAGTCCGTCATTTTTATCAGATCCGCAATCTTTTGACGAGAAAAGAGGGCTGCAGAATAAAAGGCTTACCTACGATTTCTTTTTAGAAACTGAGGCAAAGTCGGTGCTGCAATAAAGTTAATCCTTTGCATTTGGATTCCGAGAAATAAATAAGTAGTAACAGGTATTAGGTAGTCGATTTTCAAGAATAATGTCTTCGGGACATCTGTCGGAATTTAATAAAAATGCTTTCAATGTAGGTAATTATACCTAGATATTCTAATAGAAATTATATTGAAAATATAGATTATCAAAATGAGATGAACCTTTGTTCGTACGAGTAGCTATTATTTGTTATTAATACACTATTTAATCCCATGTACAACACCAGTCTAATAATATTATAGAAGTACCTACCACAGAATACGGAAAAAGCTCGCTACGCTGTGGTAGGTACCTTACTGTGTGATTCTGATATGAATTCTGATCTATGTAGCCTTAATTACTTATATAAATATCAGAGCCCGCCCCTTTCTAAGGTTTTATGTACTTACTAGGGGTATATAAACTCCAGATACAACCATGATGATAAATAACTACAATAAAACACCATTGTGCAACGAACCCCATTGGCTCAGTAACTGACAGAAGGGGATATGGGGTTGTATTTTATTTAGTAATAGTTTTGTCGCGCGGCGTGCCTGTTGTTAGTCGTTACCGAGGTAAAAATAGCGGTTATGTATGATAATAACATATATCGTCTTATATATCGTATATATCGTCTAAAAAGCAAAAAGCCTAAAATCAATGTCGAAATAGCCTAATCATCGTTAATTCTTCAATACAGGTATGTAGAGAATTCAATAGAGAGTTTGTCATAGTTAACCCAAACACGAAGACGCGGGAGAGAGCTAAGAGGGCGTACTACTACGGGCTATAATCCACCACGCTAGCCCATGCAGTGCAGTTGGTGGACTTCACATGCGAATCCCTTCGTCGGCGTATGTAGGTTTCCTCGTTATGTTTTACTTCACCGTTTGAGAGCAGTCAGTAAATATTCTGAAGTTTCTAGAAAAACCCCATCGGTACATGGCACTGCATCATATAACTATAAGGTATACCAGAAATCTAATTCGCAGTGCGTTGTGCATGTTTCTCAACCCTCTCCCTACTTACAGCCTTGCGCTGGAGGGTTGCGTCTGTAGGGCAGACCTGTCACTATCGATATTTAGAAAAAAACCTTTTGAAATTCAACATTGTGACGTCCGAATGTTCTTTCCTTTCTTAGTTCATTTGTTTTGGTAATTAAAAAGAACGTAAGTTTAAATCAAGAAAATAGGTTTTTTTAATACGACTTTCCTTTCGTATTTAATTGTATCAGGCGTTACTTTGCGGAAATCCATTATATAACAATATTGTGGTTATTAATTTGCTTTTCCCGCGAATACGCAGCTTACGACCGAGTCGTAAGCTGCCGTTCTGTCAACATCCTGAGGATGCCTCGTAGAGAGGTGAAACACGTGTCGATTTTATATTATTTTATGTTGTTTTATGCAGTATATTTTTCGCTAGTACCTATTATTATTATTTTGTAATTTATAAATTAGTAAATTTTGACCAAAACATTTTGTTTAGAATAGTAATTTGCATAATATTATTTATAAATTTAGACTTGTAAAATTTATTTTTACTTAATATTAGAATTGTAATTTAATTTCTGTATTACTTACTATATATAACAACATAAAGTTTATTCGCGGGAAAAGCAAATTAATAACCACAATATTGTTTCCTTTCGTATACCTACCTACATAAGTTACTACCGTACACGATGAATACCGGAAAAATACCCAATTGTCGGGCTACATTAATAAAACTTTGTTATAATTTGTCCAGGCCGCAATGTCCGGTGAGGTCTCTTATTAGCTAAGATCTCACATTTTGCGTCTTTGATTAGCGCTTTGGAATGGTTCAAGTCTGCAGCCCTATGTTTTAATCGCTCGCTCGTTTCGATCGGTCGATTCTACTATTTTTCCTTCGACATCCGATACAGAATCCATACAAAATTAGTGGAATCGATCGCACGAAGCGGGGCGAGCAATTCAAAAATAGGGTTGCTGGCCACTTGGTCTAGTTAGAATAGAATAGAATGATATTTATTTGCTGCTAAAACACATACTTGTAGGCTCAGGAGGGCCTTTTTAAGATTTTTTTAATTGTAGGTTATTGTGGGCACTCAAATCTAGTCGGAAATCGCGATTCGTCGCGGACGTGGTGCGTCGACGACTCGATCCACTGACAGAATGTTATCTGTCATGGCCGCCCGTCGCGCTACCAGCGACACAACGCTCCGCCAAAGTGACCGTGACAGCTGATGTCGGCTGTCACTTTATTTCCCTTTCTTGAAAATAGATGGCGCCGCACCCCACGAGGAGTAATCACGCTGCTCAATAAATGGCGCTGTACGGTGCGCCGTCATACTTGTTGCCCCGCAGCAATAAAAAAAACATACACAATAATAATTACAATAATAAAATTAAAAAAGAAATAAAACACACAAAGTACTAGCTAGTTATCTACTTAAAATAACAAAAGTAGTTGTCTAAGCTTTTCACTAAAGTGTTTGTTCAGCCCGCAATATCGAATCGAAATCTTATCGAAATCACGATACCATTGTTCGCAACACTATTTAGGCACCTATGTTACGTCGTCGTGTTTAATTGAGTAATGCAAACGGGAGGGTCCAACCCCTATGACGTGGCTTCACAAATGTATATAAATATTATGTTCTTTCTTTTATATAAACCTATTGATCGTCCTTTCGTCCAAACCACAGTAGGAACACCTCAAACTGCATAGTTCTTGTAGAATAGATTCCCTGATTTAAGATTCTAATGTCTGCAAATGGACCGCAATTTTTTTTTAATGCTGTAGGTATTTAGATATTCGGCCCGATTCTGTAGACACGTTTAAAATTTTACAGCACTAAAAAAAAAAGTTGTACCTAGTCTTACCATCGATCGGTTCGATCGTAATAATGCGATAAAAACAATTTAGCTTGTACGGTCGACCGCACGTCAGTGGAAACAAAACTCGTAGGTAAGTATATAAACTGGTCTCTCTTAGTATTGAAACTCCCAAGGCTAGGCCAGCTCAAGGTCAGTGTGTTTCCACGGACGTGCGGTCGACTGTACTTATTAATCTAAGGATTTAGTACTGTCAAATTTTAGCTTTGTGCCTTCAGAATAGGACCGATTATGTATTGTCGACACGTCAGTGGAAACAAAACCAGTATAAACTGGTCTCTCATAGTATTGAAACTCCCTAATAGGCTAGACCAGCTCAAGGTCAAAGTGTTACCACTGACGTGCGGTCGCCTGTACTACTCTAGAGCGAATAAATGATTTTATTTCAGTAGGTAGTTGGTGTACCGACGATCTGGTGAAGGTCGCCGGACCCGGCTGGATGAGGTTAGCGCGGGACCGGTCGCCGTGGAGATCTTTGGGGGAGGCCTTTGTCCAGCAGTGGATGTTTGCAAGCTGATATGATGATGAGGTAGTTCACAACGGTACAGAACAAAACAATTACTATTAAATTTTAAACACCATTAGGCTATGCAGCAGCTAAATCGTCTGTTATGCTGCAGTCAAAATTAATCTGCCAGCTAGTGAAGCTACGAATGTGTGCAAGGCATCTCAGGGAAGGCTTCAAGCATTCAAGCTTTGCGCCCTGCGGGATTAAACCCATATTTCCGGGGTCCCCTGACTGCGTGCCTGGTGACAGTGAGTGAACAGAACACAATCAAAACAATCCTTTGGCAGCTGTCTGCTGCCTTTGTTTACTTTACCAAGCCGCTGCCGCGTGCCAAAAGTTTTTACAGACAGATTATGTGGAGATAGGCCTATCTACTTATTAACATCTATATATCTATCAAATATGTTCAAACCAACCATGATGTCGCAAACTGATCCTATTTTCTTAAGTGTTCAATACATTGACCAAAATCAGGTGAAAGCAGTAAAATAAAAATAAATGTATTGTAGCTGGCAGCCCAGAGCTTTTTCTCTGTTCTCTCTCTCTTCTTTTTGGTCACGGACAAAGGTAATTTTGCTGTAATTTCAATAAATTACAATTTATTTAATACTTTAGCTGTCTCACTGAACATAAGATCCAGTCAAACGATAAACGCTATTTTCGCTTCGGAAACATTAGAAAAAGACACGAGCGGCATAATGATTCGGTCGAAAAGGAACGTCATTGTTTATAAAACTTAATTTAAAAAAAAATATGTAGGGTAGCCCTACAAATGTCAAAACACTGCATCGAATTAATTGTTCTTTGACCGTTGACTCCTTTCATTTAATTAAGTTTATACATGTAGTAAGGCAAATATTATTTTTTTAAATGTATAGGGTGTGCTATTTATTTGCAGTTATAAGCTCTCCTCCAAGGCTGTACCTAAACACATAAAATTTCGCAGTAGGGGGCGCGGCTTGCGCAAGAGTTTATATCCGGAGCGCAGCCAATAGCAGCGCACGTGCATATATCCATATGTTATGTACCCACCTCGCAACCTTCAACCCATGTGTGTTTGTAAGATTGTTAGAAAAAATCCTCATTCTTAACTCATTTTTTATATGAAGCAAATTTTCTAAAAAACTTCAGCATTTAAAATTACCTTTTTTAAAATAATGTTTTGGACATTTTAATTACTTACTATTAACTGTCACTTCTTCTAACTTACGAGAAATTAATCTATCGTGAGTTTTAGCAGTAAAAATAAATTCACTAGCTAATATTCTATGGCTGTAGGCTTACTTAGGTAGGTAAAAGAAAATAAGTAGAGTACCTAGGTAAGTACCTATAAACACTTAAGTCAAAATAAGTAGGTATTTGTCGAGGATTTATACCGTAAATAAAACTAAGTTATGTATTTAAACATTTATATTTTACCTTCTTAATATAGATCGTTTTAATATATGTATTTTTTAAATACTAGCACTATAATATTAATAGGTAGTTAATCTTACATTAATAATTACAGATTCTGACATTTCTTTTTTATTATTAATTATTGGAAATACAGAAGAGTAGATATTTTAGTTTTATTAATATTAAGTTACTGTACCTACCATACTAGGTAGTAGGTATATACTTATAGAAAGACTATTTTTGTCCTACGCTAATTATCATGTTAAATTGTTAATTTGGCACATTTTAGTATTATACTTTATTATCTATAGTCTACGAGTATTGTAGGTACAAATAGGCAATTAGTATTAATTGTAATATAAATAAATATTATGGTAGGTATGTACCATAATGTTTATTTATATTACAATTAATACTAATTGCAATTAAGTAGGTACTTAAGGGTTAAAGTTTGTGGTAGGTAATTAATTATACATACGCGGGATTTTTTTCAAATTTACAAAAGTCACATCATAATTTGAACATCCTGCACTTACACCAACATGTTCGCACTTACTATAGGTAAGTATATACCTACCTACAAACTATTAGTATTATCATTTCATAATTAGGTAGGCTTACTTGATATAAAAAATAGAAGCGGTGGTAGATAAAAAATTGACGTTGTATAACTGCACCCACTGTACCTACTTACATGCAATAAAATAGTTTTAACTTTTGAAAAAATCACAAAATCACACGCATTTATAGTTGAAAAGTCTTGACTATCCTCACAAATTAAACTGTCTTTAGCACTGACACGGTTGCTGGCACCGCTTGCAGCACCTCCCCGCCAGCTGCGACCGCAGCGCGGCCACCTTGTTCTGCAGGAACGTCACCTGGAACGCGAGCCTCACTTCTCGCAGCTTCCTTCTGTCCCTACTCTGCTTCGCTGCGAAGTTATTCCGCTCCCTCTGCTTCTTGTACGAGTCGTCAGTCGCCTGACTGGACTGCACCGCTCGACGCATTCGCGGGTTGTTCCCCAGCAATGTCCCCCCATTCTTCTCGGCCATAGCCTGAAGAGCCGCTCTCTCGAAGGCAAGGTACTCCACGTCTTCTGATAGGGTCTCCAAATCGTACAGTTCCGGAGACTGGGGCGGGGATGGGTTGCATTTGGGGTACGCGGTAACTTGTGGAGATATTAACGGCACACTGCAGGAGTAGTTCACAATTACAGATCTGTTGTCGGTCAAGTTGATCGGCGCAGGCGACCGTCGTTCCAGCTTCATTGTTCTGCTCAAGTCGAGCGCTTCCTCAGCATACGGCGTCCACAGAGCCATTGCGAGAAGCTCAGACTACGTCAAGTAAGCAGGAAACTTAGCTATGGATTGCCTTAAGGTTCCGCTTGTTGTGGGCGGAGTCTAAAAGGGGTAGGGTCTACCCCCGACGGCGGCCCTCGGACAGTTAAAAGGGTTGCCGTGCGCCGGCGACAAACCGTAACGGGACTTGAGAAGCTTACGGATTATACAGTTTAAATATTGCATTAAAATATTACTGTTTCTGACTGTAGATCTATGAAAAAACATAGGTAGGTACCTACGTATTTTACCTACCTAATAGTTCCGGACTGGATCCGAGGTAGGCTTGGTAAACTGATGTCAGTCAGGACAAACGATTTTATAAGGTTTGGCAATAAAATAATGGATTTAACAAGTTACATAGATCCCTGGCGGACCAGCACTGTGCGCTTTTCGCGCCGGTCTTTTTTGCTGCGCACGTACAAAATGTGGAATGACCTTCCCTCTGGCGCTTTTCCACAGCGCTACGATATGGGGTCCATCAAGTAGAGAGTCAAAAGAGTCCTTCAACCTTGGCCGGCGCCGCACCAGCACCCCCCGGGTGTTGCAGGTGTCTATGGGCGGCGGTGACCTCTTAACATCAGGAGGCTCGACTGCTTGTTGCCCCCGTAGCAATAAATAAATAAAAGTACATATTACATACATAATATTTATGGTGAAAACGTCATCTACTTAGTCCAAACTGCTACCAAAACAGTACCATAGGAAATAGGACAAACGCCATTGTCCAGTAGACGGCTCTACTGATATCATCAGACAAGACTGTCGGTTTGGACGGAATCCTAATGCAACATACTAAAGGTAGCAGTCGGATCTGAGCAGTCACAGTCTGGGCAGTCTGTGCCACGCTGCCCAGCCGCCTGCATCGGACGGTTCTCCATAAAAATCCATATAGACAGGTACGGCCGTCGCTGCTCGGCCGCGACTGCCGGGCAGCGACTGCTCAGATCCGACTGCTACCTTAACACAACACAGTATCTATAGCTACTCAATGTTTCTATTCACCCCTCTATAGTGCTCGTGTTTGCCCGTTTATCAACTGACTGTTCCGCCGTATGTTTGTTTGTTTTAACCAACATACAAACAAGAGTTATGTCTATATCTTACAAACGTCTCAAATATCCTTAAAAGCGGATTAGTGAGATAAGTGTTGGTATAGTATATGATGTAAATCCCTGGGGGAGGCCTTTGTCCAGCAGTGGACGTCTACAGGCTGATATGATGATGATGATTATCAGATAGGCAGACGGATATTCAATACCTATTTGATTTGCACGAAAAAAATTGTATTTTTAATATTCCTATCGTTTGTTAGATCCGTTTTCCGAAGTCGTTATTTTCGCTCCGTCCACTAATATCCGCGATGATTCTTTCCACTTTTTGCTATGATTGTTCTGTTTTATGTCAGTACCTACTTAGTGCTTATTGGTTGTGTTCTTGGTATTGTTTTGTAGTTAACTTTAAGTAGATAGGTAAGTATTTTGCGGCAGAAAATATAAGACCATTGTAGGTAGGTATACATAAGAAAACTCTCTCTCTTAAGAAAACTACCTACCTATTTAATTTTTAGAAACCTGCTTTCTTTCTTGTACTGCCTAGGTATTCTATTACTATTTAGTAATTAGTAATTTATATTAGTATACCTAATTTAAGTTTCATTGTTTAATTTAAATCTATAAAAAATATTTTCTAGTTATACCTACACATTGTAGAGTTTGCAAAATAACTAATCCATCTCACTTCAAACGTAATACACATTAAAGCCCTTTCATATCAAAAATCACAATCGCCGCGGACCACCGTGGCATCATTATTGGCGAGAAAGAGTTGTCAATGCAAGATGGCGGGCGGAAGTGTCTGCACAATGCGGACGGAGCGGAGCCTCGCGACAGTTGCATCGTTACTGATGCTCCGATGAGTTTTATGAAAGCGCAGAATGGACATGATTATGGACATGTGGTCAAAAAGATCATAATGGTGTCCATCCTGTTTCTTTTCAGGCTCTGTGATAGACCTAATGACGTAGGTCTACCGCACGTCATTGGAAACACTGACCTTGAGTTGGCCTCGCCTATTACAGAGTTTGAATATTATTAGAGACCAGTTTATACTGGTTTTGTTTCCACTGACGTGCGGTCGAGCTTACATAGGTACCTGGAAGGAAAGTACCTAGGTACCCTAAATAATGAAGATATCAAATTTTACTGGAAGGAACCATTCGTGTGTTTTCAAAAATAAGTATCACGGCATAGTTTGTATTCTTCCTTGATATTTTCTATTTTTATAAACATCGATTTCTGATTTCGACATCACGCCGTATTTAAAAATTATAAAGTGCAATAGTTGACAAAGTTCCTTTGTAACTCACTTCAGAGTACTTCAGACCAATCTTTATTTTCGAGATCGTGAAATAAGGCGCATTAGACTAAAACCCACAATGAAATTAAATAGAACGCGTAGTGTCACAGTAGTACCATTGATGGTAGGTACCTACAAGTGACACAACTTTGTATCCTTAGTACCATCAATGGTACCTACTAGTAACAGTAGAATATAAACATGACGATCAACTGAATACATCACTTCTTAACTCTTGGTATTATACAATAATAGGTATTAGGTATACAGGGAGTTTATTTTAAAATGTAGACTGATATTCACGGATGTGTTTATTTTAATACTTATTGTTAAGAAAACAAATTGCATGGATTTTGTAGTAATAAATAAATAGATATTTTGCAGTAACTTATTATAAAACTAAAACTAAACTACAAATAAATTAAAAAACATTTTACAAGTACAAGTATATTAAACATTTTCCATTAATTGACCGAGCGAGCGAAGCGAGCGAAGCGTCTACGTTTCGAGACTGGCCAAAAATGCTCTTGTCCGGCTGTCTGTCTGTCTGTCTGTCTGTCTGTCTGTAATTCTCTACAGGTCGCATTTTTCAACCGATTTTGACGAAAATTTGGCATATGTATAAATTAATTAAACCTACAAAATGAGTAGAATAAAATTTTGAAAAACATTTTTTTTAGAGTACCTACCATACTCGCAAAGTGGGAGTGAACTTTTTTTTTCTTGTGAATCCCATAGTGTGGGATATCGTTGGATAGGTCTTTCAAAAATATTGCTGGTGTGTGAATACCATTTTTTCGATTTAGGGATCCGTTGGCGAAATATTAAGGTTTAAAGCGGTAATTTTTGTTAGAGTCACGTGTCCCCCCCCCTGCCAGCTAAACGGTTGCTTCTGGAAATGTGAAAAAATTCATGGCAGTAGCATATATAACGTAGTTACAAGGAAAACTATTACGGCTAAGTAGGTTCTATTAGTTTTTGAGTAATAGTGGATCGACTTAAGAAAGTTGAAAAAATAAATTATGTTCATAGAACTGCATACGTAAAATGGAAAATTATTTTTTTCCGCGTGATATCCATGGTGTGGGGTATCGTTGGATGGGTCTTTCAAAAATATCGCGGGTGTGTGATAAACATTTTTCGATTCAGGGATCCGTTTGCGAAATATTAAGCTTTAAAGTGCTAATTTTTGTCACTTTAGTAGGTACTTTTTCTGTTTCCAAAGTTGACTTTTGTTGGTTTCTTTTAGGTTTGGTTTATAAGGGCTGGCGAGGTCTACTGTTCTCACGGAACTACTAGTGTTAAGAGTTTTGACTTCAATAGACTCCAAGCATTCTGTAAACTACATGACATTCTTGTAAATTACAGGACAGTAAACAGTACGCCGCCGCTAAATGTGCCTATGGTATGTCTGATTATAGAGTACCTACCTACTAGCTACCTTAAATACAGGGCAAACAAAGACTGCTAAAATCATAACTTTCTTGTCTTCACTCACCGTAGTCGGGTAAAAGAATTCCTCGCTCCGTCCACACGGGGTAAAACAATGGATTTGAATTTTGATAAATTATTTAAGTATTTAAAATTGTGCTTGGTATTTAACCGAGCATATCCCTACATATCCAGAGATAAGAAATGGTGTATTCAGGCTGTCATCATGGTCGGATTTTATGTAACTTCATGGATTCTAATCTTCTGCGCCATATTTCACGATCTTAAAAATAAAGATTGGTCCGAAGCATGTTACAAGGGAATTTTGTCAATAATTGGACTTCTTATAACTTTCAAATACGGCGTGATGGTGAAGTATCAGAAATCGATATTGAATTTGATAGAAATTATGAAGGAAGAATACAAGGATGCCGAAAATCTAACTGAAAACGAAAAGATGGTGCTGATGCATTATGCCATCAAAGGGCAGTGGGTCTTGAAGCTGTGGCTTATGTTGGTTGTCGCTGGTATATCAATATTCTTACTAAAATCCGTAGTGTTGATGATATATTATACTACCGTGAACAAATTTAAGTTTGTTCCTCTTATTCAAGCCATGACCTACCCTTGCGCAGAAGAGAAGACTTTAAATGAATGGAAATCTTTTATCTTTATGTATTTAATATCACTTTGGTATATGTCCTTCGGTGGATGTACGTATATAGGGTTTGCATCTTTAGTCTCTATCTTTATAACTCACGCATGTGGCCAATTAGACCTTATAAAACTACATACACAAGAACTTTTTCAAGGACATTGCTATGATGCCAAAGAAACGAGAGAGAAATTTAAACACATCATAAATCATTTACATCGTGTCTATAGGTAATGTATAATAAATACTTCAATCATAATTAACAACATTATAAATAATCAACGACGTATGTTTTTTAACAGTTTTGTTAAACGCATCGAGGAAACTTTTCAATTTGTGTTTGAGATAATATTCAAGACATATTGTATCACGATCCCTATGACAGCTTATCAGCTAAAAGAGGTAAGTCCTACCAGATATTTAAATCTTTGAGTTCAACAAGACAAGTACCTAGTAAGACATTGCGTTGCGGTTCATGAACAGTTCAACATTACATTGCAGACTTACATCAGTGGCCAGCTCAACATAGAGCTTATTGGACCTATGATAGCAATGATTGCAATGCCTGGTTCTATTTGTTACTACGGCGATTTATTAATCCAAACGGTACTGTACGTTACACTGAACATGTTTGTAATAGAGTAGGTATCACACAGAATGCAACAATTATTTACGAGGAATATTTCGGTAACAGGGTGAAAACGTAAGAGAAGCGATCTATATGAGCGGTTGGGAGAAGCGCTGGGATCGAAGCGCGCGCGCCACGCTTCTTATACTGCTGACTCGAACTATGCAGCCCATCGCGATCCGCACTATGTTCCGAGTTGTATGTCTTGACGCTCTGGCTGATGTATTTAATATTTTGATAAAGATACTAATATTATATTATTTCATACGTCTTGTAACTAGCTCTATATAATGTTATGTACTGATGATGGCTTTGCGCCAAAATCGGTCGTGTTCAAATAAAATAAATATATGTAGGTCTGTTCAATGCAAGTAGATATTTAATGTGAGACACCCAATAGGCACTACAATTTTTTTTGTTTTTATTTTCTCTGTAAATGCGGTGTGATATTTGCAAATTTAGATAAGTGTTATGTTAGTACAGACATATAACCCTTCATAGCTAGGCCATCGTCATCTCAAGGAAACATTGTCTTCCCTTACTCAGCTATTGTAATTTTCACATTAGAGTATTTTATGGTTTTAAAATATCTTATCGAAATCATATTCTGTTTGAATTTAATCTAAAAAATATTTGTTTTTCAGATTTACCACCAGGCTTACGCTATATTTAACCTTATGAATGCTAGCATCTAACTGAAGATAAACGTAAGTTATGAAATAATGAAGCACGCCGTATGTAATAATCCTACAATTACATTATTCTTAATTTTAATTGTGACGACCTTTTCAATAATAATATCACTCAGCATTCGTATTTTTTACGTTTTGAAATACTGGAGGCCCCGTGACTTTGCCCGCGTTAAAAACGTATTCCATAGGTACCTTTTTCTACGATATAAGCTATTACTGTACTCACAACCATCAAAGCTTTCGCATTGGTTAGTAATATTTAACATAATTAATACTTACAGAACATCAGTTGGTTTATTAGGTAGTTACCGATTGATAGATATCCATCAAATTAAAGTTTCTAAGGACAATAAATATTGTATTTTCCTTTCTTCATGCTTGAACTTGGATTTTGATTTTGACTAATTATTCAAAATACCGTAATTGTGTCTATCAGTTGAATCGCCCGCGGCTCGTAAGTAAAGGACACACGTCATTTATTTATTTTATGTTCTTAGGTAATATATATTTTATATTTATATACATATAAATAAATAAATACAAACCCGTTTGTTTGGGTGTTTTCTTTCTGCTCAGAATTAATAATTAAAAATCTTAATGCAAAGTAGGACACAAAGTTTCGATTTAAAACTGTGATAACAACATTAATAAAACCCTTTATATTTTCGCAAATTGCAAACTACAGGAGAATTAGAGTAAAAAACTTAATTACAACTGTAAGTGGTCGCTGCATAATGTAATTATCTATGTCTGACTAGGCTAAGCGGTTTGAGCTGTGCGCCGAAACTCACGCGCAAACTTTCGTCCCCCATTTTACATATACTTAAGGGTAGAATTTCTAAAATTGCTAAAACACGTCTAAAACACACCCACTAAGGGTTGATTATTGAAAAACCCTTCCTTAGTGGATGTCAGGGCTATATGAGGAACCTCTGTGTCAAATTTGAAGTCTTTAGGGTCAGTCAGCGGTTTGGTCTGTGCGTTGATCAGTCGGTAAGTGAGTCAGCTTACCTTTTTATACATATTATATTGATTATAGAGTACAATCGTCTTAGCTAGAGTACCTAAGTAAGACAGCACAAAAAGTACTTCTCACTCGATCTTATAAATGACCACTTTAAACACTTGTTAAACAAATGATTTCTTAATTATAAATTATGCATTTAATCAATCGTTAATATCCATGATAAGTATGAATACCTAGGTGTTGTCAGCTCGTCATAATTTTTGTAAATTACAGGGAAGCTTATGTGAATCACAACCACAAGTGTAAGTAGGCCGCCGCATAATGTTATGTCTGATTATAGAGTAGGTACAATAAACTTAGCTACGTTAAAAACAGGGCAAACATAGACTGCTAAAATGATAACCTCTTGGCATCGCCGTAGTCGGGTAAAAAGTATTTCTCACTCGAGTTTGATCGACCACGGTACACACACTTGTAAAACAATGGATTTTAATTTTGATAATTTGTTTAAGTATTTAAATTTATGCTTAAAACTTAACCGTTCAGATCCATACATACAAAGAGATAAAAAATGGTATGTTATGTTTATCATCATGTTTGGATTTTATTTTATTTCATTATGGGTTTTGGTCCATTGCGCCATATTTCACGATTTCAAAAATAAAGATTGGTCTGAAGCCTGTTACATAGGAACTTTGTCAATTATTGCACTACTTACAATTTTTAAATACGGCGTAATGGTAAAGTATCAGAAATCGATGTTGAATTTGATAGAAACTATGAAGGAAGAATACAAGTATGCCGAAACTTTGGTTGAAGAAGAACAGATGATGCTGATGCATTATGCCATCAAAGGGCAGTGGGTCGCGAAACTATGGCTTATGTTAGGAGTCACTGCTGTAGCATTATTCCTATTAAAATCCGTAGTGTCAATGATATATCATACTATCGTGAACAAATTCAAGTTTGTTCCCGTTATTCAAGCCATGACCTACCCTTACGCAGAAAAGACGACAAATGAATGGGGATCTATTATCTTTATGTACACAATATCAGTTTGGTATTTGTCCTTCGGCTCATGTACGTACGTAGTGTTTGCGTCTTTAATCCCTATCTTTATAACCTACGCATGTGGCCAATTACAACTTTTAAAACTACGTACGCAAGAACTTTTCAAGGACATTGCTATGATGCCAATAAAACGCGTGACAAATTTAAACACATCATAAAACATTTAAACTACTATTATTATTATATACAAATATTTTCTTACTTTCTTCTTTTTCTAATATTGATTTCACCAATGTTTTTAATAGTTTTGTTAAACGCATCGAGGAAATTTTTCAAATAGTGTTTGAGATAACATTCAAGGCACATAGTATCGCGATCCCTATGGCAGCTTATCAGCTAAAAGAGGTAAGTTCAATCAGACCTTTGAGTATCTATGCAATAAGATAATTAATTAGACCTTGCAGTAGGTGTAATACGTAAATTGAGACGCATTGACATTACAGTAACTGTTAAACGTTACATTGCAGACTTACATCAATGGTCAGCTGAGCATAGAGATTATTGGACCTTTAATAGGAATTACTTGATGATGATAATAAAAAATCCGCCATTTTTATTTTTTTGAATTTTATGTACCTACCCAGTGACACTTGCGCAATCAAAACGAATCTAATGACGTAGGTAGGTACCTATAATTTCTCAAAATCGGTTGAGGCATTGAGTAGTTACGAGCCGGCCATAGGATTAGGATACACATACACATACATACAACCATACGCGTTAAACACATAACCCTCCTTTTGAGCTTCGCCGCAGTTGGGTAAAAGCCAACGTCCTTCTCAAACACAATTTTACTCAACATATATACACGCAACAAAGTTTGTCTATAGATTTTAACAAATTATTAAATATTAAATATCACGGCATGTCACGTGTGCTAGACCTTTATCGTTCCTGGTACTTACCAGACCCTAAAATAGCCCTTACTTTGCGACAATATGAAGGCATATTGTCGCAATTTGCAAATTACAGGAGAGTTAAAGTAAAAAACACTACAACCTGTAAGCGGTTGCTGCATAATGTAAGTATAGTATGTTATGTCTGATTATAAGTAGAGTACAATAGCTACTTTAGAATATTTCTCAGTCGAACCTGAACGACCACTTGAAACACAAGTAAAACAATGGATTTAAATTTCGATAAATTGTACAAGTTTTTAAAATTATGCATTTTAATTAATCGTACAGATCCATACATACCAAGAGATAAGAAATGGTATATTCAGGTTGCCATCATGTTTGGATTTTATTTAATTTCATTATGGGCTGTAGACTACTGCGCCATAATTCACGATCTCAAAAACAAGGATTATTCTGCAGCAAGTTACAAAGGATCTTTGTCAATTATTGCATTTCTTATAATTTTTAAATACGGCGTGATGGTGATGTATCAAGAATCGATATTGTATTTGATAGAAACTATAAAGAAAGATTACAAGGATGCCGAAACATTAACTGACAAAGAAAAGATGCTGCTGATGCAATATGCGCTCAAAGGGCAATGGGTCTCGACACTGTGGCTTGTGCTAAGTGTCACTGGTATAGCAATATTCCTATTAAAATCCGTAGTGTTGATGATATATTATACTACCGTGAACAAATTCAAGTTTGTTCCTTTTATTCAAGCCATGACCTACCCTTGCGCAGAAGAGAAGACTACAAATGAATGGAAATCTTTTTTCTTTATGTATTTAATATCACTTTGGTATTTATTCTTCGGAGTATGTACGTACGTGGGGTTTGCATCATTAGTCCCTATCTTTATAACCCACGCATGTGGCCAATTAGAACTTATAAAACCATATATGCAAGAGCTTTTTCAAGGACATTGCTATGATCCCGAAGAAACGAGAGAAAAATTTAAACACATCATAAAACATTTACATCGGGTCTACAGGTAATATATATTCAATACTAAATTCATAATTTTAAGCAATTTACAAAATTTTTGAATGGTCTCTTGTGGTTTTGTGAACTTTTGTGACTAGCGCCTATTTTCTCTCGTGCTGAGCTTTCTTAGTATGAACAATATGAATGCAACTATTCCACTTATCATGACTTATCCCATCAGGTCCTCTTGTTTGAGTGGGAATATCGGAAAAAAACTAATTTTGCAGACATGACTTTTTATACCCACATAGACATTTTTTAATTAGGTATTTTATGTATACAAGTGATCATATTTTCACTTGTTCACATTTTCTTAATTTTGTCTTTTTCTAATTACTCATATGTTTTTAATAGTTTTACGAAACTCATGGAGGAAAGTTTTCAAATAGTATTTGAGATAACATTCAAGGTATGTAGTATCACGATCCCTATGACAGCTTATCAGCTAAAAGAGGTAAGTTCAACCAGATTTAAATCTTTGAGATCGACAATACAAGTGCTAGACCTTGCAGTTCATTAACGTTTACCATTACATTGCAGACTTACATCAGTAGCCAGCTGAGCATAGAGCTTATTGGACCTTTAATAGGAATGATTGCAATGCCTGGTTCTATTTGTTACTACGGCGATTTATTAATACAAATGGTACTGTATACATATTTATATTCAACATGTTTGTAGATTGTCCAGTCCTTGTCTAATTCCCATTGTAGGTACAGGAGAAAAGCCAAGACTGGGGATTAGTCAAGGATATATTTACTAACAAACTTGTTTTTAAAAGAAATGTTTAATAAGTTTTTCAGTATATTCATTTCATAATATCTACTGCTCAATTCACGAAATATTTATTTAAAATAAAAAAATACCGGACAAGTTCGAATAGGACTCGCGCCCTGAGGGTTCCGTACAAACTTAATTAAAGAAACAATTTTGGTAAGTACAAGAATAAATTGAAATCACAAAGATGTAAATACAAAGGTTTTCGGATTTTTTCCTTTTGTGCTATAAGACCGTGCTTCTTGACAAATTTCAAGTTCTAGGTCAACCGGAAGTACCCCATAGGTTTTAATTACCAAGATAATCAAAAATGTGGCAAATCTTCTGACTACGTTGAATTAGAAGTTTGATTTTTTCACAGCCTTAAGGGACTACAGACCACAGTATTTGATACTAATTTCAACATGATGTCTCCACGTGTTCCTGAGAAAAATGGTCTTGACAGACGGACAGACAGATAGACAGACGTACAACGGAGTGATCCTATAAGGGTTCCTTTTTTCCTCTTTTGAGGTACGGAACCCAAAAAATATTATATAAATATGTATATATATAATATTTTATGAAATGAATACACTGAAAAACTGTCACCTTTATGTCGTATTATAAGCACACATTCAAGTAGGTAGGTACGCCATTTTCTATACCTTTGTACCCAGTTCTTAAATAAATCATAATTAAAAATTAATAATGAACAATTTTTTAGTAAGTATCCCTTTTTTACTTTGTTTTTTCTTTCTTTCTTTCTTTAGAAAGAGATACTTACTGATACCTTGACAGCTAATTTATCACTAACTGTATCATAAAATATGGCAAGCATATTAACAAAATCTAGTGGAGCACGGCCATTTAATTGTTTTAAAAAATTCTACCGACCGAATTTCACATTGTCCAAATTTCCCGAGTCTTTAATGACAATGACAATTTATAATCTAAACTTTAGATCAATGCAACGCTATCTATTGGCAACATAGTCAAATGAAGTTGAGTACCTACCTACAAGAAAAATTTTCATTGGTCCTTTATTGGTTTTTTTCTTTAGGTATAAAAAAATCTGTGGTAGTGCATAACTTTAAAACCGTTTCATTCGTCAGTTCTAAGAGCAGTTAACACAGAATGTAACATTTATTGATGTGGAATATTTCGGTAACAGGGTGAAAACTTAAGAGAAGCGATCTATATGAGCGGTTGGGAGAAGCGCTGGGATCGAAGCGCGCGCGCCACGCTTCTGATACTGCTGACTCGAACTATGCAGCCCGTCGCGATCCGCACTACGGTTCGAGTTGTATGTCTTGATGCTCTGGCTGATGTAATATTTTAGAGATACTTATAGATATTATAATACTTGTAACCAGTTCTACATAATTAGTTCAAATAAAATAAAATAATGTAGATCTAGTAACATTACGAGTAGATATTTAATTTGAGACTAGGTATAAATAGGCGCCCAATAGATAATATATATTATTTTCCGTAATATATATTATTTTTTAGATTTGCTTTATCAAGTACAGTGAGACATTTTATGTGCTAAATTATAATAAAATAAAAATATCAAATTAAATAGAATTTTATATTGTATGGGAAGAATTTTTATCAATCAATTTGCCTACGTTTCCCTGCGAGATCGAATCAGAAATGAGGAGATCCACAGGAGAACCAAGGCACTTCATTGCTACAAACACCCCGATTACGTTTTGTGTAACCTAATAAAGTATTGCATATATTATTTTGTGCAAAGTTAGACATAGACATATATTTATTCGTATTTTTGATACACGTCATTCATTTATCACGATCATTACCAACTGTAAGTAACTACAGAAAAAACAGGTCAAAATCGTTCAAGGGCACATTGTCTTCCCTACTTAGCTACGATACCTAGAGTAATTTTACAGTTTTTAAATATTTTTTTCTAATATTCATAATATTCATTTATTTGTACTGATCATATTCGTCAATATTTTAATACATTACTATAATCATATTATTCTGTTTGCATTAAACCTCAAAATATTTGTTTTTCAGATTTACCACCAGTCCTTTGCTATATTTAACCTTATGAATGCTAGCATGTGATTGAAGATAAGTGTATGAAATAATGAAGCATGCTGTGATCATATCTTTAGATTATTCTTAATTATATTATATAAAATTTAATAATTGTGAACGAGCTTTTAAATAATAATATTATACTCAGCATTCGCGTGATCTTTCTCATTTTACCCTCAGGTACTTCCCTACTTCTTGCAACACTGTACCAAGTTTTATCAAAATCCGTTAACCGTTATAATATCGTGATTGCCCAAACAAACATCCAAACTCACAACCATCAAAGCTTTAGCATTTATATAATAGTAATTGGACCAGTGGGTTTGCATTGAATAGTAAAAAACGTCCTTCATAAACATAATTTTACTAAATTAACGCCGAACATAATAATTGTAGTTTGCGCACATGCGCTTATTTATTATTTAAGGACTTATCTTCTTTATCCTCTGTGGCTGGACCTTTATGGCACCAAATCTTAAAATGTCCCTTACTTCATATCTCCACGATATCTACATATTTATGAACCAGTGTAGATAAACAGATCACTGATGTTTAAACCAATTAACTATACGGTTTGGACCGAACCATTCTCCTAAATATAAAGAGTTGTGACTATAATTTAATGTAACACAACTCATATAGTAAGTAAAGTCTACTTACATTACATTTTGTAATCTGTAAACTACAGGGGCCTAATTGTAGATAAGTACATAGTACTGATAAGTGACCGTTGTATAATGTAACAGAGGGCTATGCTATAAGTTGATTACAGAATAACCTATTCATCAAATTAAAGCTTCAAAGAAAGGACACTAGGAAATAATATATTTTCGTTTCATCATGCTTGAACAAAGACATCTTTCGATTATATTTTTCACTAATTATTTAAAATAGCATGATTGCGTCTATCAATTGAATCGCCCGCGGCGCGTAAGTAAATGACACACGGCATTTATTTATTTTATATTCTTAGGTAATATACATATTTATACACTTATATAAATAAATATAAACCCGTTTGTTTGGGTGTTTACTTTCAGCTAAGAATTAAAAATCAAAAATCTTAATGCAAAGTATGACACAAAGTTTCAATTTACAACTGGGGTTACAACATGAATAAAAGTCTTAATTATTTGGTATTTACATTATTTAATTTGTGCCTGTTAATTAATCATTAACATGGACGCCATACTCGTACATACCAAGAAATAAGTTTGTAATGGTTTTTAGTTTATCATCACTTTTGAAAATTACATGGGAGTTATGTAAAAACATAGCACAAGCTCTAAGTAGGCCGCCGCATAATGTTATGTCTGATTATAGAGTAGGTATAAACTTAGCTACCTTAAAGACAGCGCAAACATAGACTGCTAAAACCATATAACCCTTTTGGCTTCGCAGTGGTCGGGTTAAAAGTATTTCTCACTCGAGCTTGAACGACCGCGGTCTTGTACAACTATGGATTTAAACTTTGATAAATTATTTAAGTATTTAAAATTGTGCTTAATACTTAACCGTTCGGATCCATATATCCAAAGAGATAAGAAATGGTATATTCACGTTGTCATAATGTTTGGATTTTATTTAATTTCATTATGGGTTTTAGTCTACTGCGCCATACTTCACGATCTCAAAAATAAGGATTATTCTGAAGCGAGTTACAAAGGAACTATGTCAATTTTTGCATTTCTTATAATTCTTAAATACGGCGTGATGGTGAAGTATCAGAAATCGATATTGAATTTGATAGAAATTATAAAAGACGAATACAAGTATGCCGAAATTCTAACCGAAAAAGAAAAGATGACGCTGATGCATTATGCCATCAAAGGGCAGTGGGTCTTGAAATTGTGGCTTACGTTGGGTGTCGCTGGTATATCAATATTCTTATTAAAATCCGTAGTGCTGATGATATATTATACTACCGTGAACAAATTTAAGTTTGTTCCTCTTATTCAAGCCATGACCTACCCTTGCGCAGAAGAGAAGACTACAAATGAATGGAAATCTTTTTTCTTTATGTATTTAATAACACTTTGGTATTTATTCTTCGGACTATGTACGTACGTGGGGTTTGCATCATTAGTCCCTATCTTTATAACCCACGCATGTGGCCAATTAGAACTTATAAAACTACATACACAAGAACTTTTTCAAGGACATTGCTATGATGCCAAAGAAACGAGAGAGAAATTTAAACACATCATAAAACATTTACATCGTGTCTATAGGTAATGTATAATAAACACTTCAATCATATTTTACAACATAATAAATAATCAACGACGTATGTTTTTTAACAGTTTTGTTAAACACATCGAGGAAACTTTTCAAATAGTGTTTGAGATAATATTCAAGGCATATTGTATCGCGATCCCTATGACAGCTTATCAGCTAAAAGAGGTAAGTCCTACTAGATATTTAAATCTTTGAGTTCAACAAGCCAAGTAGTTAGACATTGCAGTTCAATAACAGTTAAACATTACATTGCAGACTGTCGTCAGTGGCCAGCTGAGCATAGAGCTTATTGGACCTTTAATAGGAATGATTGCATTGCCTGGTTCTGTTTGTTACTACGGCGATTTATTAATACAAACGGTACTGTACGTTACACTGAACATGTTTGTAAATAGAGTCGGTATCACACAGTTTGTAACAATTATTTACGTGTAATATATTTTATATTTATTCGTTAACAGGGTGAAAACGTAAGAGAAGCGATCTATATGACCGGTTGGGAGAAGCACTGGGATCGAAGCGCGCGCGCCACGCTTCTGATACTACTGTCTCGAACTATGCAGCCCGTCGCGATCCGCTCTATGTTCCGAGTTGTATGTCTCGACACTCTGGCTGATGTAATAATTTTTTTGATACCTAGAGATTCTAATAATATTATGTATTATTATAATACTATTTCATACTTGTACAGTCGTCCGAATCAGTGGAAACGGTTATGACCTTTGAGCATGAGCTGGCCTAGCCTATTAGGGAGTTTCAATACCTATTTTGAGAGAGACCAGGTTTTTTTTTCCAATGACGAGCTGACGACTGTACCTACTACATAATTTTATTTTAATTACACCTGATGATGACTTAGCACCGAAACCGGTCGTGCTTAAATAAAATTATGTAGATCTAGTATAAATAGATGTTTATTATGAGAATGGGTATAGAAACAAAACAAATCAACAGCCTAATAACATGTATCACTTCTGGCTGGGGCTCAGGCCGATACCCTTTCAACGAGGGCGTTTGAGAGCAGTCAGTAAATGTACTTAAGTTTCGAGAAAACCCCATTGGTACATGGCCCAGCCGGGGATCGAACTTCGGACCTTTCGATATGGTCGGCCGCGTCGAATCCCCAATGCTACTGATGCTCCTATTTATCAACCGACGAAAAAAAAAGGAGGTTCTCAATTCGACCCGTATATATTTTTTTATTTTTTTTATGTATGACCACGCATAACTTTTTACAGAGCAGTCCGATTTTGATAATTCTTTTTCTATTGGATAGGGTCTACTTCGAAGTTGGTCCCATTTAAATTTGAAGAAAAAAATTCTACCCTAAGGGTAGAAAATTAGGGTATGACTGATTAAATTCCTACTAAATTTTCATATTTGAACCAATTCTGTTGAAACTAGGCACAAATAAGTAGTTCTAATGACCCTACAATATGACGGAGACCTGAACTTGATCTGATGACGGAGACGGAAGACAGTTGAGGGAACTCTTCAACGGTGTACAGCAGCTAACTCGTGTTTGGGCTTATTCATTCATCTTAATGAGAACTTTAAACCTAACTTATGATTTATTCGATTACGACTACCATCTATGGGTGAAGATGGAGACGGAAGGCTGTCAAGGGAATGAATTAGTATATTTTAGTCACAAAAAAGTAAAAAATAAAAACTTTTTAACAAAAAAATTAAACCGTCGAAAAAAAGAACTGAAAAGCGAAAAATAATAACAAGTTAATTTGTTAGTCTATAACTACGCTCCTACACTAATGTAAACCTAAGTAATATTGAGTCGGCGCCTAACAAACAAGCAAATTAATTAAAGTTGATACGTAAAGTGAAATGATGGCAGCCAAGTTTACTTAAAGTGGAATGATACAAACAATCAATGAGAATATCATCAAATTAAAGTACGAAAAACGTAATAGTAAGTAATAAAAATAAAAGAAATTAATTTGTATGTGTGTTGGGCGCCGACTCAAAATTACTTAGGTTTACATTAGTGTAGGAGCGTAGTTATAGACTAACAAATTAACTTGTTATTATTTTTCGCTTTTCAGTTTCTTTTTTCGACGGTTTAATTTTTTTTAGGTATAGATACAACAGTAATTAGAATTTAAAAAATGCGCCCTTAATTTTTGCTTTATCAAAGTACCTACTTTTAACTTCAAAAATATTTATTTTTCAGATTTACCACCAGGCTTATGCTATATTTAATCTTATGAATGCAAGCATGTAATTGAAGATAATTATTATATAATCTTTCTTGGAAAATAAGAACTTAATTAGGAAATAGCAATAGCGTTTCAGCAAACGAAAAAGCACATCCTTAGATACATTTAAAATATTTAAAACTATTGGCGAGTCTTGAATAAATTTGATTTTATTTAATTAATTATTTAAAAATTTCACTCACAGCACACATTGTTAGAAGCTCTATATAATAATATAAATAATAATATAATAAAACCCGTCTATTTGAACTAACCTTACCTGAATGATTCTATAATCAGTCAGGTATAGTTCAAATAGACTCCATTATTATATTATTATTAGTTTTAAAAAGGCAAGTGGTTATTAGGCGACATTCTTGTACGTACAAAGCTGTAGTTTCTATCAATTGTAGGATACCTACCTAAGTAGGACAGAATATGCATGGAAAGTACGGAAATAAATATAGACCATTAAGTCTACTATTCTCACTTCAATAAAACGACTTAGGGTTACATCTACACGGTTCACTGCTTATAATTCACTCCATTAGACGAATCACTTGGCCATTTCACAAATTGAAAATAAATATCTAAGTAGAGTGATAATACATTAGCCAAATTAGATGCGTAAAAGGTTCATAAAGATTTAATTAAAATCGTTGTATAAATTAGTAAGAAAGAAAGAAAAATCATTTAATCGACAATCACAACATACAACAAAATCGATAAAATTAATAATCTAAACCTAACATAAAAATCAGGTGTTAGACGATGCTATGATTGTGAAAAGGTCACCAGCTCAGCATAGTGCAGTGCTACACCCGAGAGACACAGCGCTGGTTTTGCTCTTGGGGCCCTAGCTAGGGTGTCCCCGAGTGTGTGTGTGTGTGTGTGTGTGTGTGTGTGTGTGCACACACATAACAAATTAGATACAATAACAATATTAAGAGGCAAGGTTGGTATAATTTAGTGGTGTCGCGACCAGGATTCTTTACAACAAGACAAAAATTTGTAGGTACTCGCTTGCACTACCTACTTTACACAAAAATAATATTCAGTTATTTAAAAATACTTATGTAAGTTTTTGAAAGCCCTAAGTGACATTTTCGCAATTTGTAAATTACAAGAAACTGTTTTAACAAACTAATTGCAGTCTCATGTACAAAGAACTGTAAGTGATAGCTGCAAAACCTAAAGGGCTGATTAGAGTGCCTTCACTAGAGCGAGCTAGGAGCCTATAATATAAGTTATAAAAGACAAGGCAAAAAGTATTTTTCATTTAAATTTGAACTACGACTTTCACTATTACTAAAATAATGGATTTTAATTTTCATAAGTTATTTAAGTATGCAATATTGTGCATGATACTTAACCGTTCTTATCCATATATAAAAAGAGATAAAAAATGGTATATTCAGTCTGTCATTATGTTTGGATTTTATTTAATTTCATTATGGTTTATAATGTACTGCGCCATTCACGATCTCAAAAATAAAGATTGGCCTGAAGCCTGCTACAAAGGAGCTTGGATAGTTGTTGCATTTGTAGTAATTTTTAAATACAGCGTGATGTTAAAGTATCAAAAATCGATGTTGAATTTAATAAAAACAGTGAAGAAAGATTACAAATTTGTAGAAACTTTGGCCGAAGAAGAACAGATAATTCTAATGCATTATGCTCTCAAAGGGCAGTGGGTCTCGAAACTGTGGTTTCTGTATGGTGCCACTGGTATAATACTATTCCCATTAAAATCCGTAGTGTTGATGATATATTACACTATCGTGAACGAATTCAAGTTTGAACCTGTTATTCAGGTCATGGCCTACCCTTGCGCTGAAGAAAAGACGACAAATGAATGGGAATATTTTATCTTTATGTACTTATTATCACTTTGGTATTTGTTCTTCGGTGGATCTGCATATGTAGGGTTTGCAACATTAGTTCCTATTTTTATTACTCACGCGTGTGGCCTATTGCAACTGGTGAGAGCTCGTATCCAACAACTCTTTAATGAACCAAATTATGACACCAAAAAAACGAGAGAGAAATTGAAATTTATCATCAATCAATTGCAACATGTATACAGGTAATGTGATTTAAGTAATGATAATCAAAATTATGATTGTTAATTATTAATTGATTGTTAATTTATGAATTGTTGTTAATTTTAGGGTTCCGTACCTCAAAAGATTTTCATTTGTCTTGGTTTGGTAATATAACTTTTTAATTTGTGATAATTTTTACATTTCTGGAATTTTTGTTTATAAATATTGTACCTAATATACCTAAATATTGTTTATTTTGTATATTGTGCAAATATGGGTTTATTGCCTGAAATAAAGAACATTTATTTATTTATTTATTATTATTATTAAAAGAGGAAAAAAGGAACCCTTTTAGGATCACTCCGTTGTCCGTCGGTCTGTCCGTCTGTCAAAACAATTTTTTGCCTAGATATCGAAATCGTGTTCGCGTGCTCAGTTCCCTACAAAACAAGTAACTGGTACCTACCTACCTTATATAGTCTACAGATTTCATTGTTTATTCACTTAAATTATTTATTATTAATTAAAACCTACTACTGATTAAATTTATTTATTTACTTTTTTTTATGTAGTTACAATATAAAATATTTTTATAATGATCTGTCTGAAAATCAGATTTTATTGTTTAGGTACTTATTCGTAACAACATTATTTGGTTTTATTTTGTAAGTCCTGTGGGGATTTAGCGTAAATCTCCACTGATTTTAGTTTGATTTCCGTGGTGGGAAAAATGCGACAATGTTAATTGGAAAATTGCAAAATCCCTACTAAAAGGAACGAGGCAGTGGGGACTTTGCGAATATAACATATATCTGGTATCCTTGCGATAAACAGTTTTTCGAGTTAGGAAGGTAAATGACTACGGAACCCTACACTATACCTATGTACCTACTTAAACACTATTAATGATTTGATGTTTGTTAATAGTTTTGTACAAAACATCGAGGAAAATTGTCAATTGGTGTGGGAAATAACTTTGAAGGCTTCTAGTATCATGATTCCGATAACAGCTTATCAGATAAAGAAGGTAAGTTCTACGCGACAAAGAGGCTAAGATTTATTTTATTTTCAAAGTCAACAGACGAAAATGAGACGTAGGTAAGTACCTTTGTAGTGTAAGCATTTAGATGTGACACCAAACTACATCAACCTACACACTAACACACATAGTCGAGCGTCTAACATAGCATTAAAAAAGGCCGAAAACATTTGGTTAAATGAGGAAATTACTATATATAACAACATAAAGTTTATTCGCGGGAAAAGCAAATTAATAACCACAATATTGTTACCCTTTTTTATTGCTACGGGCACAGAGAAAGTAATAGTCTTCACTACGGGGACAACAAGCAGGCGGGCCTCCTGATGTTAAGAGGTCACCGCCGCCTGTAGACACCTGCAACACCCGGGGGGTGCTGGTGCTGGGCCTTAGTTGAAGAGCTCTTTTGACTCTCTTCTTGAAGGACCCCATAACGTAGCGCTGTGGAAAAGCGTCAGAGGGAAGGTCATTCCACATTTTGCACGTGCGCAGCAGAAAAGAACGCGAGAAGCGCACAGTGCTGGTCGGCCAGGGATCGTACCGCATAGGGTACCTAATCAATACGTTAATTTTACTAATATATTGCAGACTTACGTCAACGGCCAGCTGAGCGTAGAGTTGATTGGAACTATAATATCAATGATGGGAACACCCAGTTGTCTATGTTACTACGGCGATTTATTAATTCAAACGGTAGGTATAATATAAACATGCGCTGAGCATCTTAATATTATCTTCAAAATAGGTCAACTACTTTTTTTTTGCCTATTCGCACAGGCGTAATCCGCATAATTTCATCGCGCGTTAAAAGCGATCCTTTACACCCTGAAATAGAACTTATCTTTCATTAAACGGTTCACACGGGCGGGGATATTTTTTGTATGTAAAAAAATCACTTTAACGCGCGATGAATTATGTACACCCGTGCGAGTGGTGCTAACTTCATTCAAGTTCTAAGTAACAGAAAAGCTTCTAGTCTAAAATGTTACCTACTTTAACTTGTTAGTGTATTTTGAAATTAGTTTTAGAAAATGTAACAAAATAACTTTTTCCAAAACAGGGTGAAAACGTCCGAGAAGCGATCTATATGAGCGGTTGGGAGAAGCGCTGGGATCGAAGCGCGCGCGCCACGCTTCTGATACTGCTGACTCGAACTATGCAGCCCGTAGCGATCCGCACTATGTTCAGAGTCATCTGTCTCGACGCTCTGGCTGATGTAATGAGTTTGTACAATGAAAATTTAAAATGATACTTACCTTCCTTTAATTTGATATCAACTCATCTAGTTACCATATCCGTCTTGAAATCATAAAAACATTCTTATTTTCAGATTTTCCACCAGTCCTATGCAATTTTTAATCTCATGAATGCAAGCACGTAAATGAAGCGCAAATTCGCGCCCCGTGATGCATAGGTAGGGGTTTTGCTGAGCCACGCCATTCACATAATGCACTGCAGAGTTCAGCTTTTTATTCGTAAAATCGTTTCTCTTTATCAAAGATGTTCTTAGATGTACTATTTGTCTACTCACCTTAAGTAGGTAGCTAAGTAGGTACCTCATATAAATAAATGGTAAATAAACTTAATGATCGCAGAAATAAACTGAAATATTTTTTATTATGTACTTACTTAGTACATAAAGGTCCTTTCACAGTTCTAACTAATCATTTAATGATAATCTTCTCTACCTACATACATAGTAGTTAGAAAACAAAGTCGCTTCCCGCCAAGTTCCCGCGTCTGTCTGTCCCACGTACCTTACTTCAGATTTTTTAAACTACACAACGGATTTTGATGTGGTTTTCACTATCGCGCGGGCTGCGCGGCGTTTCGTTCGCAATAAAGTTCATATTATTATTAACATCAATAAAGTCATACTTAGTAACTTTAATGGAGATTCACGACAGACTATTTTTTGGTACGAACTGGAAGTATTGACACGCTTTACTTTTCCCAGACAATATTAATGAAGGCAATAAAATTTCATTTCAAAATATTATAGGCACTGTATGCTATACTAACCAAATTGTACCTACATTACACTATAAAAAAACAAGTCAGTATACATAATTTAGGAAAGTACCTACTTATTTTAGGTAACTATCGGAGGACGAACGCGATACTTCTTTTCCGGCCCATTCAGTTCAATGGCCTTGTTGCCGTGCCAGCCAATGTCTTTAAAAAAATTCATAGTTTTTGGCGGGGTTTTGTCGGGGCTTTATGGCGGGATTTTGTCGGAGATGGTTGTCTTTTTATTTAGTTTTCCTAAAAAATGTATATTGTAGGTTTTGGTGTATATCTGTGATAGTTTTATGTGCATTAATGCCTATTAAAGTGTATATGGTGCAGGATAGTTAACTAAAAGCGTGTAAACGACTCTACCAGATCGTTCCAAAACGTCCATTGTTAAATCTTCATTAAATTTCTATCAGTATAATGCGGACGTGAACTGCAGTGTAGATCACCGAATGGCACTAGGTGTGCTGTCGTGGAGGCCATGCATGCAAATTCAAATTCAAATTCAAAAGTATTTTATTGCATGTAAGTACACTAGGTACATTTATACAACGTCAATTTTTTATCTACCACCGCCTCCAAGGTGTTATATAGAGCTGGGAAGAAGAAGCGGCGCAACAAACTTCCGCAACACATCTTTTAAAATCAAGTTTGTACATAACATTATTTTGTAAAAATTGTGCGAGGCTGAAGTAACATTAACACCAGGCATCTTTGTCATTTAGATAATCGACTGTTTTATAATAAGCTTTCTTACAAAGTTGTTGTTTAATGTGAGTCTTAAATTTTCTGTCATTCATATTTAAGATTTCTTCTGGTAGTTTGTTGTAGAAGCGTATACATTGCCCCGTGAATGATTTACTGACCTTACTAAGCCTTAACTGTGGTGGTACAAGTTTGTTTTTGTTTCTTGTAACATAAGCTGTGTTCATATCACAGTGCCTCAAAAAGAGAGATATATTTTTGCGGACATACAAAATATTCTCAAAAATGTATTGACTGGCAACGGTTAATATATTAATTTCTTTAAACTTTTCTCTTAATGATTCTCTACAACGTAAATTATAGATCGCCCTAACAGCTCTCTTTTGCAAAATAAAGATGGTTTCTATATCTGCCGCTTGACCCCACAGTAGGATGCCGTATGACATGATGCTGTGGAAGTAGCTGAAATAGACTAATCTCGCAGTAGCAATATCTGTTAATTGTCTAATTTTCCTAACGGCGTAGGCGGCCGAGCTTAGTCTGCCAGCTAGTGAAGCTATGTGGGGCCCCCATTGAAGAGATGAGTCTATAGTTATACCTAGGAACACCGTGCTTTTGATAAATTCTAATCTTTCTGTACCTAAAGTTACATTATTAACTACATGTCTTACATTTGGTAGGCAAAATTTAATACATTTAGTTTTTGTTGTATTTAATGCTAGATTATTAATGCTGAACCAGTTAAGTACTTGTGTGAGAGTATTGTTTACCTCAGGAAGATCACAAGCTCTTCTGCTAATTTAAAAAATCAGAGAAGTGTCATCGGCAAATAATACTATGTTGGACATGTTTTGTATTAAAAATGGCAAGTCATTTATATTTACAAGAAAAAGAAAAGGACCCAGAACTGAGCCCTGGGGCACCCCCATTTTCACAACTGAACCAGATGATTTAACTCCATTTATATCAACTTTTTGTACTCTATTTTCAAGGTAAGATTTAAGTAATTCGAATGCTCTGTCTTTCACGCCATAATGTTTTAATTTGAGTAGCAAGGTTTCGTGATTAACGCAATCAAATGCTTTGGAGAGATCGCAGAAGATGCCTATTGCATCATGTGAAGCTTCCCAAGCATCAAAAATATGCTTAACAAGCATGACTCCTGCGTCGGTGGTTGATCGTCCCTTAGTAAATCCGAACTGACTGATGCTGCGGTTTTATCAAAAATCGCCGACTATTTAGTCGTGCTCTGTTTTAGTGGAGGCCATGCTGTAACCGCCGGTTTTCGAAGAAAAACATAAAAATATGACTTGGATGTATGTTCTATGACTTTTGCCTGTCCATCATTTTACAAATTCAACAAAAAAAAACATCGATGGCGCCTGGCTGTTTGGTTATCGGTTGGACGTATACTATCTAATTTGTGGTTATCGGTAAATGTTGATATGAAGTAAAAGTTGCCTTGCATTTCGTGGCAGACACATTGTGTTGTTGATTTTGATTCACCAAACTTAATTGTGACTATTGACAACACGTCCGTGTTTACGAGCATTACAACAAAATGTCGAGTCAAGAAAACGATGCACCGTTACCAGAAGGCTGGGAGATGAGAACCAGTCGCTCTACAGGCATGACATACTACCTCAACACCTACACGAAGAAGTCTCAATGGGAGCGGCCGGAGGCTCCCGCCGATCCCGGCGAGATCCGCTGTAGCCATCTTCTCGTGAAGCATGCCGACAGCCGGCGCCCGTCGTCGTGGCGCGAAGAGAAAATAACCAGGAGTAAGGAGGACGCGTTGGATCTGATTAAGAACTACCGCAGGGACATTGTGGCAAACGACGCAACATTCGCTGAGTTAGCAACGAAATACTCGGACTGCTCGTCCGCCAAACGTGGCGGCGATCTTGGCATGTTCGGCCGTGGCCAAATGCAGCAAGCGTTCGAAGACGAAGCATACAAACTGAAAGTTGGTCAGCTAAGCAAGATTGTTGAAACTGACTCTGGCGTCCATATCATATTGCGGACAGCCTAATATTGAGTTATATTTTTTCTGTTTTAAGTATAAACTAAGTACCTAGGCATTTTATGTTTTATCTAACTTCTTATTTTGCTCTAGACTTCAAAAGTGCTGTCCCAACCAAAAATACAGTAAGTCAAACTACCAGCAATAAATACAGTAAGCGTACACAATTGGCTTAACACATGATAGCAGCATATTCCTTCACTTCTAGTAAAGTACGCTCTGTGCCCTCTGTCGTCTGAAGGACGGACTGGACAGAGTAAAGATAGGGCACAAAACATTTTAAATGTTAGTAAGCTAGCCAGCTTTTAAGTTATCAAAGGTGTTTTAGAACTCAGGGAAACTGTTTTTACGACTTAAAAGAAAGTTTTTATAAGTCTGGATCACTCAGCTAACAGTTGTCCACACCTAATGCTTGTTGCTTCGCTACTGGCAACTTTCCCTCATTTTAGTCTTCCCTGGTGCCCCCTTTCCTACACTACCAACCTTCCAAAATTTTTGCTATATTTTGGCTCCATATCTTGTGTTCTTCAACAATGATTTATGATTAAAAACTTGATTTAATTTCTTTTTAAATGGCATTGTGTAGGATTCAGTTTCTATGACATTTTATAGCATTATGCCCAGCAACAGTAATCCGTCATTCCATTCAATAAAATAATTACAAATACAGGTTTTAACTTTTATTTCAACTTTCAAACAGAATTTAATTCACAAAATCTCATTGCATTTGTAAATATAATATCTATAATATGTACATTTTTTTATTCTTGTCCGCATTTGCCTACATTTAGCATATTTCTAAATTATATAATGTACTTATGTACAAACTTCAACATATCCTCTATGAAGTAACTGGATAAACAAGTCTCATTTTCCATGTGAAAATATAGTATTACTTGTCTGTTGAGACAGGTGTTGTATTGATGCGAATGCCATGCATTTCAGCTATCTCTGCCTTCAGAGAATCCGTTACCAGGCGGTGTTGTTTTACTCGTGATAGTCCTGTGAACTCCTTAGCTTCTACATTTACCTGAAAATAATTTACAGTAATGAGTATCATTATATTGTATGTTGTTTTAGTTGCTTAGACTTGGGAGATTAGAGCACCAGAGGTTGTGTATTCGATCCCACAAACAAGGCCAGGGAGCTACCCTATGGGATCTTGGGGCGCTAGTTGAGTCAAGGCTATGTAGATATGTATGTATTATTCATGCATTATATATTATGTAGGTATAATTATTTATATCAAATACCCTATCCTACTAATATTACAAAAGCGAAAGTTCGTAATGAGGGATGTTTGTGACTTTGTGAGGATGTTTGTGAATTTTGTACGCTGTAATGGCTGAACGGATTTTCATGAAACATGGTACAGTCAAGTGGTAGCTTATATCCTGGAATGACATATACCACGGCTACTTTTTACCACAGTAAACTGTTCCTGTGGGAAAAACTTATTCCACGCGGGTAACAGCTAGTATGAAATGTTTATTTGAATGGCCTGTGTCCAGTACTGGACGTATAGAAGCAGAAGCACCTCGAACATGGCTCCGCAGCCCCCGGAAATGTCCTCCACATTCACATAGGTGATGCCAGGCAGCGAGCGCTTCAGCACTTCAGTGATCTTCTGCTCCTTGGTTATGCTGTTGCGGGAGAACGCGCTTCCCTCGCTTGGGGTGGTCGTGCCGCTGCCGCCTACTGCACGTGACTGTCAATAAAAAAATAAAAAGTCTGCAAACTGTGTCTTACTCACTGTGCAGGTTATGTTTAGTATTCTTATATTATAACTGCTGGGGTATATATGAGGTCTCGAGTGGAGACCACGACTGGGCAAACGTAGTGTAGGGCGCCAACCGGCTAGATGGAGCTACGATCTGTGTAACTTAAGGCAGTGACTGGATGAGGAGAACCTAATATCAGGTTCAGTGGTGCGCCTTGGCGGAGGCATGCCTCCAGGAGTGGACTAGTGCAAGCTGATGGTGCTGGTGTCTGTTTGGAGCTGTTTACTGAATTCAGCGGTTTTACCTAACCTTACTACAATAGCAATAGGAAGGATACCATGAGTTAATATTGATGGAACTATTAAAGGAGCTAATTTCCATAGTTGTGTGTTATATCCATCCACTACTCACCAATTTACTTCTAACGGGCTCTAGAGACTTAATAAATTGGCGAAACATTTTGTCGATTTTCTTACTTTAATCGAAACTCAATTTAGGAAGTTTTCATACAACATTTTACGAAATATTTTTGTTTAAGTTATCACTAAATTATTATACAGAAAATCAAGAAGTCATATAGACTTTGGTCTTGGCCGATTGAATTTTTCTTTGGAATTTTTCACAATAGTTTTAGATTCAATAACCTAAAAAAACCGTTCCGTAGTAGGAAAACAATTTTTATTATAAGTAGGTATTTCAGGATACGAACAGGTAAATTTGGCGTTTTCTGTGGAACGGAGCGTAAGGACGTTTGGATACACGCTCTAGTTTGATACAGTCAGTAGTTGACATCTCCCTTGATCTGATTGATTCATTCACAGGCTGGTTGGTTGTTTTTCCCCTTTGCCTTTCCCTTCGAGGGATAAAGACCAAAAAAAAAAGGTTGGTTGTTTTGGGATTCGACCGACACGTGCGTGTAAATTCACAAATTCTTATAATATGGTAAAAAGTTATTGAAAATGCCACCTTATAAAGCTGGTTTACTAAAACGAAAAGTTCAATCTCAAGAAATTAATGAAACTGCTGCCAGAAATGTGCCCGGCGAGGTATGATACGTTTTAGTCTAAATGCTGCATTATCAGGGTACAGGATTTATTGACAATTAGTTTGCGTGGTTTTTAGGAATCAAGTGAGTCTGGAGGTGACGAGGAACTCATCTACGGTGAGCTGAACGGTGCAGATGATGCTACAGACTCTGAACACGAAGATTCGGAGCACGCCGGATCGGACCATGAGAGAGATGTAAGGTTTTGGAATGTATTACCTCACTGGGGAGGTGGATTGAAGTGGAAAAAAGGGCACTAAGGGAAAAAAATGTGTGTCAGCAGTAGGAGCACCTTGAAGGTGAGGTTCGTTAGGTTACTGGTGACCCTTGGAGCGAGCGACAGTACCTGGAAGAAGGTAACAAGGAAGAGCGACGTGTTGAGTAATTTTATCATTGCTCTCCTTTTGTCCACACTGACGGGGCAGTGGCAGCCCACAAGAAAAGGCGCGGCCCGCCGTCCGTGTCTATGTAGCATCTAGACCGCAATTTGCCAGCCTCACCCGCACCGCGCCAATGTGGGGCTTTAAATGATTCTTTTTAAAAAATTTCACTAATTAGATTATTGTTGATTATGCTAGGAAGTGCTGTTTGATGACGATGCTGATTCCACACTTGGTGATGAGGAAAAAG
This sequence comes from Metalampra italica, assembly GCA_949699065.1. Classification (NCBI taxonomy): domain Eukaryota; kingdom Metazoa; phylum Arthropoda; class Insecta; order Lepidoptera; family Oecophoridae; genus Metalampra; species Metalampra italica. The sequence continues at coordinate 9,657,981 of OX452985.1, forward strand.
TTGAGAGTGCTTCAGATGCATCATCGGTGAGTATTCTTTACTTTACATGTATCATCAATTCATCATTATTGGCCTATTGACACCCGCTAGAGAATTATTGAGGATTTGTTTAGATAAACACTCTTAACCTGTAAAATTATCAACTTTGTTTACTATGAAAAGAAAATTGATTGAATTGAAAGAGTAATAATAATTATATAATTATTTACGGGTCTTACACACGAATAAGTTTTATTTACCTTGCCCGACGTTTCGACCAGGTTACACTGGCCGTGGTCACGAGCTGACTGGAGAGGCGAGCTGTCATTGTTGATCGCTGTGAGTAGTTTCTGAAACTACCCTCTGCTGATCTTGTATTATTGGAAAGTCCCGGCACACAACACTCACGGTATCCGCGGGTGTATTCGACGATAAGTCACGAGATTTAAGTTTATCGATCACTGGATTCCACGACGGTGACAATTTAAAACCATCTTCCCTATTAAAATTTTTGAATTTCTTGATTTCAATAGCTTCTCGCACTATCCGCGGATAGTAGTGGCGATCGGTGGACAGGATTTTAGGTTGGTGGACAGGATTTTAGGTTGGTGGAGCTGTCCACCGATCGCCACTACTATCCGCGGATAGTGCGAGAAGCTATTGAAATCAAGAAATTCAAAAATTTTAATAGGGAAAATGGTTTTAAATTGTCACCGTCGTGGAATCCAGTGATCGATAAACTTAAATCTCGTGACTTATCGTCGAATACACCCGCGGATACCGTGAGTGTTGTGTGCCGGGACTTTCCAATAATACAAGATCAGCAGAGGGTAGTTTCAGAAACTACTCACAGCGATCAACAATGACAGCTCGCCTCTCCAGTCAGCTCATGACCACGGCCAGTGTAACCTGGTCGAAACGTCGGGCAAGGTAAATAAAACTTATTCGTGTGTAAGACCCGTAAATAATTATATAATTATGAATACAAAGCGCGAAAGTCTAAAATGTACTAGAGTAATAATAATTAAAAAACCTTTTGTTGGAAAATGAATACGATGTTGCTTCCAAAGGGCTTATCTGATCAGTTGGATATCTATAGCGATATTAAAACCCTTCATCTACTCTCTCGATGCCCGTCATCAACACCCCGATCGATCCTTCACGGAGACCCATGGCTTCAAAGTGACCTCGATTGTATGAAAATCTTGCCCTGTTTCTAATTATCCATCCACCTATGTAGGTCTCCCTAATCTCTAATAAAAATCTGTATTTATTAACTTATTCCTAAATAAAACTGGTACCATTTGTAAGTTTTACATAGGTGATTTTAAGGACAACTGGACTAGACACCATTGTTACAAGCACTTGCAAAGAATACATAAATATTTTTTTTTGGTCTATTAACTAAGATATCTATTGATGATTTCAGGAACTGACAGACTCTGAAGCTGATGATGATTCGGAGGAAGAGAATGATGATGAGGACGACAGTGCACAAGAAGACAGCGAGGATAGTGGTGCAGAGTCAGGGCTCGGACAGACACACTCGGGCTCTAGCGACGAGGAGACTACACCAGCTCATACAAAACATAAGAAGGCAAAGGAAAAACCAATAACTACAGTTAGTAAAGAAAAAGCAAAGGGTAGTGTTCACATCCAAGCTGATAAAATAAAGGGGAAACAAAAGAAAGCAAAGGAACAACACAAGCCCACAGATAGTAAAGAAAAAACAAAGAGTAGTGTTGACATACTGGCTGATAAAATAAAAGAGACAAGCGTCAATATACAGCCAGTGGAACAAAAAGGTAATTTGATATTAGGGGCCTTCATTCCAAGTATGATTATTTTATAAATTTTATTATTATTGGTTAAACACGCACGCGAGCGTCAGTGGCCTCGGGGATAAGACGCGACCTATCATATCGAAAGGTCCGAGGTTCGATCCCCGGCTGGGCCATGTACCAATGGCTTTTTTCTCGAAACTTAAGTACGTGTACTGACTGCTCTCAAACGGTGAAGGAAAACATCGTGAGGAAACCTGCATTCGCCGAAGAAGAAATTCTTAGGCGCATGTGAAGTCCACCAACCCGCACTGGGCTAGCGTGGTGGACTATAGCCCGCACGCCCTCGTTGAGAGGGTAGGCCTGAGCCCCAGCAGTGGGGAGATTAATAGGCTGTTGATGATTGATGATGAAACACGCACGCGCAATCAATCGCGCGGGAATAGTATATCGCGCAATCACGCAGTCTTAGTATCGACGCAATCACGCGTGCTTATAGAAGGCTTATATATAGCTGAACTTCCTAACTGGCGCAAAGCTGCTGAACTATAGTGTGGCGGCGATCGCAATAGATCAGTAATGGTCGCAGTGATACAAGGCTGGTGTAAGCCTTGAAAGAACCCCATCACAAATAATCAGACCATAATATATGGATTGATAACTTTAGTTAAAAGAACTGTGATTACACGTGAGGAGCACTCGCGTCCCGCGGCGAGCGTGTATGGAGAGAATGATGAGACTGAGCGAAGCGACAGAGGTGTGTCAGGATCGCGATACTTGGCACTCCGTTCTTTCTGCCTATCCCGTCAGGGACATAGCGTGAAGATATGTACATAGGTGGACGGATAATTAGAAACAGGGCAGGGATTGATCGGTGCATGATCTGATGACTGTCATCGAAAGAGTAGATGGAGGAGTTTTAGATCGCTATAGATATCCAAGTGATCAGATGAACCGTCTGGATGCAGCATCGTCATGATTCACTTTTACTTTAAGATTTTCATACATTTTGATGCCAATTTGCGGGTTTTTTTCTTCATGACGATGCTGCTTCCAAACGGCTCATCTGATCAGTTTGATATCTACAGCGATCTAAAAGTCCTCCATCTACTCTCTCGATGCCCGTCATCAGATCATGCCCCGATCAATCCTTCACGGAGAACCATGGCTTCAAAGTGACCTCGATTGTATGAAAATCTTGTCCTGTTTCTAATTATCCGTCCACCTATGTATGTACGGTTGACCGCACGTCAGTGGAATCAAAACCAGTATAAGCAGGTCCCTCATAGTATTGAAACTCCCTAATAGGCTAGGCCAGCTCAAGGTCAAAGTGTTTCCACTGACGTGCGGTCGACTGTACGTGTAAGTAACTGTGATTGACTACGTTCCCTTTTGTTTGTAAGATGAGTACGAATCCGGCGACACGTCCGACGAGGAGGGCCGCGTGAACACTGCAGGCGAGGTGCCCATGTGGTGGTACAACGAGTACCCGCACGTGGGGTACGACCTCGACGGGCGGCGGATCATGAGGCCGCCGCAGCGCGACCAGATCGACGAGTTCCTCAAGTCAGTTGTAACATCCGAGTGAACCGTCGCTTTGAAGCATAGAACTAGTATCCCATAGAACCGCACTCAGCGTATAGCGTGAAATAGCAATAGTCTTTTACCCCAATAATTTGAGAAGACGCTTCTTTTATGGGGGGGGGGCAAACCATAGAAAAAGAATGAACCGTAATCAGCGTATAGCATGAAATAGCAATAGTCTTTTACCCCAATAATTTGAGAAGACGCTTCTTTTATGGCGGGGTCAAACTGAACAAACACTATCTATTTTAGTCTGGTTGTGGTTCCCCAACAAAAAATTCACATACGTAGATAGAGATAGAAGATTTTATACCTGTCATGCTTACTCTTACCACTTTTGTAATAAGTGTGTCCCTCTCTGATTATTATTATTATTATTTTAGCGTCAGTTCTATGGGATATTTTTGCAGAAATCACACGTCGACGTCCACTAAGAAAGGGGTAAAAACTTTTCTACGCGGCCGAAGCCGCAGGAAACAGCTAATAAATAGATAAATCTTGGTGATTGATGAAGAAAATTCCCTTTATCCTCTCGCGTGTGAGGGCCGCGAGAGGTCGCGACCGCTATGTGTGAGGACGAATTTCGCGCGAAGATTCGCGGCCGGCGCAATTTCTACTTCTGCACAGATGAAGGCCTATTTACGATCAAAAATAGAGTAGTTTATTTATTTTTGATAAACAACTATGAAAACAATTGGGTATTGCAGGAAATGCGAGGATCCCGACTTCTGGCGCACGGTGCGCGACCCGGCCACGGGGCAGGACGTGGTGCTCAGCACGCAGGACCTGGAGCTGATCGCGCGCATCCGCCAGGGCCGCGTGCCCGACGCGCAGCACGACGAGTACCAGGTGACACTTATTCTTATTCTTAGACGGGGGTGGCAGTCCCTGCACTGACTCCACGAAGACGGGAGTTTTGTGCAATTCCCCCCGGGCCGTCAGTCCAGCCATCCCAACTCCTTGAAGTACTGGAGTAGGGCTTCTGGCCGACGGCAGCACTGTTGCAGGTTGCTCGTTGCCGAGAGGTCGGGATCTATTGCCAGCCCCGTTTCGGATCTGATTTCCTGTACCAGGTGACACGCGCAGCCCTGCAATTTCAGTGGCCTGAAAAAAATAGAATTTTATTTATATCCAACTACTGTATAAATGTGAAAGTTTGTATGTTTGTTACTCAATCACGCTATAACGGCTGAACGGATTTTGATGAAACTCTGTACAGTGACAGCTTATATCTTATTTTCTCTTCTTTATTTACTTTTTCTGTAGTTTTGTAGTCATGTTACAAAGTCGGAGTATCTTAATTTTACTTTCTAGAAGAGCGGTGCCTTCTTCTACGAGTAATTTATTTACATAACAGAAGGCTCCAATGTCTTATTTAATTAAGTTTCATGAGAAACGAAATAAGAAGGCTCAAGGTCACCCAGAGGGCAATAATAATAATAATGTTTTGGACAAATTAACACACGGCTGTTTAGTCCCAACTAAGCCGAAGCTTGTAAATGGATACTCAACAACTGATAAACATACTTAAATACTTTTAAATAAATACTTAAATACATGCAATGGAGAGAGCTATGCTTCCCTTCTTATATTCTTATATTCCCTGCGAGATCGAATCAGAAATGAGGAGATCCGCATGAGAACCAAGGTCACCGACATAGCTCAAAGAATTGCGAAGCTGAAGTGGCAGTGGGCTGGGCACATCGCCCGCAGAACTGACGGCCGTTGGGGCAGAATGGTTCTCGAGTGGCGACCACGTATCGGAAGACGCAGTGTAGGCAGGCCTCCCACAAGGTGGACCGACGATCTGGTGAAGGTCGCGGGACCCGGCTGGATGAGGTTAGCGCAGGACCGGTCGTCGTGGAGATCCTTGGGGGACGCCTTTGTCCAGCAGTGGACGTCTACAGGCTGATATGATGAGAAACGAAATAAACAATTTTCATTTCATATCTTGGATTAACATATAGGATGCTTACTGCGGACGAAGTGGCGTGGCGTCCGCTAGTAGTCAATAAAATCCTTCGATTGTGTGGTTTACGCTGCTCTCGTGTCCCCCCCAGCCATGGGTGGAGTGGTTCAGCCGCGAGGTGCTGGCGACGCCGGTGCGCGCGTTCCCCGAGCACAAGCGCTCGTTCCTGCCGTCGCGCGGCGAGCAGCAGCAGATATCGCGCCTAGTGCACGCGCTCAAGATGGGCTGGACCAAGACCAGGAAGCAGCTCGCTGAAGAGAGGAGAAAGAAGAGGGTGAGCTTTTGTTTTTTTTTTCATTATCTGTTGTTAGGCCCTGGAAATCAAAATCAAATCAACAGCCTATTAACATGTCCCCACTGCTGGGGCTCAGGCCTACCCTCTCTACGAGGGCGTTCGGGCTATAGTCCACCACGCTAGCCCAGTGCGGGTTGGTGGATTTCACATGCGCCTAAGAATTTCTTCTTCGGCATATGCAGGTTTCCTCACGATGTATTCCTTCACCGTTTGCGGGCAGTCGGTAAATGTACTTAAGTTTCGAGAAAAAAAACCATTGGTACACGGCCCAGCCGTGGATCGAACTCTGGACCTTTCGGTATGATAGGCCGCGTCTTATCCCCGAGGGCACTGACGCTCTGACTGATGAATATGTATATAAAATTACTTTCATGTTATAATGATATTGGCCAGGTGGGTCGATGTAGTGGTAAGGAGTCGTATTGAAACATAGAATAAGGATCCCATAGAAAAACAGCTGCTAAAATAACAATAATAATCAGAGAGGGACACACTTATTACAAAAGTGGTAAGAGTAAGCAAGACAGATATAATATCTTCTATCCCTGTCTACGCACGTGAATTTTTTGTTGGGGTGCGTGAACTGCCCCCCAAAAACAAACCATAACTGTCAACGCACAACAACCCGACTAATATAGATAGAGTTTGTTAAGTTTGACCCCGCCATGTAAGAAGCGTCTTCTCAAATTATTGGGGTAAAAGACTATTGCTATTTCATGCTATACGCTGATTACGGTTCTATGGGATCCTTGTTCTTAATATTGAAATGAAATTTATTATTTGATAATGCATATTTGTGTTGCCACGCCACACAGGAGAAGAACTTCTATAATCTGTGGGGCTCGTCGACCAATGAGGAAGAGGAGCGTCTGCGCGGCGTGCACAAGCACATCCCGGCGCCGCGGCGCGCGCTGCCCGGACACGCGGAGAGCTACAACCCGCCGCCGGAGTACCTGCTCGACGCCAAGGAGGTATACCTTCGATTGATATTATTTAATATTTAAGTTATTTAATATATAAATAATATTTAAGTTTTCACTAACTACCTGTTTAATATATATTATTATTATATAAATATTTATAACCTACCTATTTTAGATTAAGATTACTAAAAATATGTATAGTATGCAATGTATCGCTTTTTCCGTGGGTGGAGACCTGGTGACCTGGATCACAGACTACTATGTCTAGTTCAGGCATCAGTCTTCACAAAAGATGACCACTTACTAAAACATATTGTTAGTACTTTATTTTAAGTTTGTATTTGTGAAGACTTTTGTGAAGAAACAAATAGAGATATTATTATTATTATATTATTATTATATTTGATTGATATTATTGATATACTTTTGATTGGCCTGTTGGCCTAGTGGTAGTGACCCTGCCTACTGCGCCAAAGGTCGTGGGTTCGATTCCCACCTGGTACCAACATTTGTGTGATGAGCATAATATCTGTTGGTTTTCGGATTCCGGGTGTTTGCATGTATTTATGTATGTTTATCAGTTGTTGAGTACCCATTTACAAGCTTCGGCTTAGTTTAGGATTGTCCAAACATTATTATTACACCACATCCATAGAGCATTATTATAGAGTGTAGCCGCGCCACATAGAAGAGCTTCTATAATCTATGGGGCTCGTCGACCAACGAGGAGGAGGAGCGGGCGCGGAGGGCGGTGGAACGGGTGTGCGGGCGTTCATTGGGAATGCCCTATGTCCAGCAGTAGACATTGAAGGGCAGATATGATGTTATTAGCTAGATGATCTTTTTGTCAGGGAGCAGATGAGTCTCGTTCGTTTAACAAAATTACTACATCCCTAGAGGTGTAAAAGCTACTGTCGGTAGATAGTAATGATCTACTTCCAGAGCATTATTGATGGAAAGTAGTACCTCTGTCACAACCGGCTGCTTTTTGTTTGTCAGATGAAAGAGTGGAACAAGCTGAGCGAGACGCCGTGGAAGCGCAAGTACACGTACCTGCCGACCAAGTACCCGAGCCTGCGCGCCGTGCCCGCCTTCGAGCGGTTCACGCGCGAGCGGTTCCTGCGCTGCCTCGACCTCTACCTCGCGCCCAGGGCCATCAAGATGCGCGTGAGTACTGTGTCACTACTCGTGCCTGCCGACCAAGTACCCGAGCCTGCGCGCAGTGCCCGCCTTCGAGCGGTTCACGCGCGAGCGGTTCCTGCGCTGCCTTGACCTCTACCTCGCGCCCAGGGCCATCAAGATGCGCGTGAGTACTGTGTCACTACACATACCTGCCGACCAAGTACCCGAGCCTGCGCGCCGTGCCCGCCTTCGAGCGGTTCACGCGCGAGCGGTTCCTGCGCTGCCTCGACCTCTACCTCGCGCCCAGGGCCATCAAGATGCGCGTGAGTACTGTGTCACTACACATACCTGCCGACCAAGTACCCGAGCCTTCGCGCCGTGCCCGCCTTCGAGCGGATCACGCGCGAGCGGTTCCTGCGCTGCCTCGACCTCTACCTCGCGCCCAGGGCCATCAAGATGCGCGTGAGTACTGTGTCACTATTCGTACCTGCCGACCAATCAGATCAGTTGGATATCTATAGCAAACTGAAAGTTCTCCATCTACTATCTCGATGACCGTCATCAGATCCTGCTGCGATCAATCCTTCACGGAGAACCATGGCTTCAAAGTGACCTCGATTGTATGAAAATCTTGCTATGTTTCTAATTATCCGTCCACCTATGTATTTGTCGTAGTCATGGATAAATGTTTTATCTGTCTATCTACTCTTTGTTCCAGCTGACGATCAGCCCCGAGGACCTGGTGCCGAAGCTGCCGTCCCCCCGGGACCTGCAGCCGTTCCCGACCGCCGAGGTGCTGCGGCTGACCGGCCACGGCAGCTTGGTGCGCAGCGCTGACTTCGACCCCACCGGCCAATACATAGTGTCTGGCAGCGACGACGGTACTGTCAAGGGTTCGTATTACTCGTTTATGTCACCGTCGCCCATACAACTGCAGCCCAAAGGTCACGAGTCCCAAGCCAGCGGTGATTGGTTCGCGGAATAGATGCGTCAACCAATCCGGCTAGACATTACTCCCTGACAACATTAAAGTCGGTTTACTTAGTGTCGCCTTTGTAAAAAGCCGCCCAGCACGCGCCGCCTCTACCTATTGGATGCCGCCGCGTACACAAAAGTCACCGGCACCGGCGTACACCCGCTATTTGACTTGGCGTTTTATATCGAGGCGTTCGTCGCATTAAAAGGCCGTGTTAACTGCTGCGTACGTTTATAGAAAAGGTACTAAAGGTAGAAAAGGTCTCAAAATGAAATTTCAGCTGAACCAAAAACAAAAAGACGAACTTTTTGTAAAAAATGTACATAAGCAAATTTTAATTGATGTCCATCGACATTGTGTTGAAATGAACTTATATGTATTACTAACATTGGTTTTTTTTCCAAAAGAAATAAATATAAATCCGCGGCCTTACCCAAATTCCGTTCGGGTGTACCGACACTATCTAAGTAAACCGACTATACAAATTTTTTAAAAAAAAATTTTTTTATGGTTTTCAATTGCACTTTTATTTAATTATTTTATTTATTTATAAGACATTTGCTAGATAATATTTAAGTTGAATATTTCAAATACTTTTTTATGCCTAAGCCGGAGTCTAGAGAATTCCGAGGTAAAGCCGAGATTTAAAAAAAAACATGTTGCTTATGATAATGACTATTTTGAATACATTTTAAAAAATCGATGCAGAAAGTCATTACAGCACAGTTTGACGAAGCCATGATGAAACGTGTGCCCTTTCAACACCATTATACAAGCGTAGATAATGAACCAACTACGTGCGTGCAGTGTGGGAGACGAGCACGGGGCGGTGCCTGCGCACGATCACGGTGGGCGAGCCGGTGGCGCGCGTGGCGTGGACCCCGGCGCTGGGGCTGAGCGTGGTGGCGGCGGCGGCCGGCCGGCGGCTGCTGCTGCTCAACCCCGGGAGCGACATCGGCGCGCACCGCGTCGCCGCGCGCACCGACGAGCTGCTCGAGGAGGCGCCGCCCGCGCACGACGTCGTCAGTGAGTACACACAGCACACATACAAAGACCTTCGTAGCGAATAGACGTCTAAGGACGCTGTTGATCTAATATCTTCGGGGGGATTACATTTACTGACTGCTCTCAAACGGTGAAGGAAAACATCGTGAGGAAACCTGTAGGCCTGAGCCCCAGCAGTGGGGACAACAATAGGCTGTTGATGATGATGATATTACACCACATGATACACTTTACTTACCTACTGCTGCCCTGTGCTTCTTCCCCTAGGCTATACAGGTGGAAACAGAGTAATTTCAGACAGAATTGACGCGAAAAGAGAATATTGTGTCCCAATTTTAAATAAACGAATTTTGAATTTAACTTTATCTACTTGCAGTGGACGAGCGCACGAACACGTGCGTGCAGTGGGACCGCGTGAAGCCCGAGGAGTGGGCGCGCGGCGTGCGCGTCGCCCTCACACACTTCAAGCCCGTCACGCACGTGAGTATCCATGCTTCTATCATCATCATATCAGCCTGTAGACGTCACTGCTGGACAACCTCCCCCAGAGATCTCCGCGACGACCGGTCCCGCGCCAGCCTCATCCAGCCGGGTCCCGCGACCTTCACCAGATCGTCGGTCCACCTTGTCCATACTATACTATTATAATAAAGCTGAATGGTTTGTTATTTTGTCTGTTTGTTTGAACGCACTAATCTCTGGAACTACCTGACGGATTTGAAACATTCTTGCTCTATTCGTAGCCAAATTCTTTATGAAGGTTATAGGCTATCTAACATCACGCTACGACCATTAGGAGCTGAGCAAAAAGAAAAAGAACGCTAAGCTAAAACGAAATAATAGCGCGTGGCGGCGATGCGATACGACGCGGTGGGTCGGGGGCCGCCCGACTAGAACCCTGAGAAAACCTAACGACAGGTGAAACCTGGTGAAACAGAGACGGCGAGCGAATTTTTTAAAAATAAAACGTTTCAATGATCATGTTTGTTTGTGTGATGGACTCAGGTGGCGTGGCACGCGCGCGGCGACTACATCGCGTGCACGCTGCAGGACGGCGCGTCTCGCGCGGTGGTCGTGCACCAGCTGTCGCGGCGCCGCTCGCAGCTGCCCTTCTCGCGCGCCAAGGGGCTCGTGCAGTGCGCGCTCTTCCACCCCCACCGGCCGCTGCTGTTCGTCGCCGTACGTACGCCCACTTGGTCTAGGAATTACTGGCAACACTGACTTTCTTAGTGAACTTAGACAGACCTTTGTGCAAAATTTCATGTGGTTTCGGCTGTGCGTTGATCAGTCGGTGAGTCAGTCAGTCGCTCATGACTGACTAGTCTGTTTCTACTTTTATCATATCGTATTCAGGGAGAGATATGAAGAAGATTCCAGTGCGAAGATATGTATGTATCATATTTTCTAGGCGATGTCTGCACATAGAAGATGTGACAGGCAAAAATTCTAAAAATTATTCATATCATTTTTTCTTAATCTGTCTGTCTATCCGTATGTTGACGCTAAAACTGCACCAACTTGAAAGGGGTTTTTACCGTTGTGTTTCTGAAGGTCTAAAGCCGGCTTTCATGTCACGCGTATTCGCCGCGTCCGCCATCTAGTCCTTCCATACAAGCTTTTCCTCTCATACGTGCCGCCCGCGTGTCACTTGTATGAAATTGGCGGCCCGCTGCGCGCCGCGCCCGCACGCGGGCGCAAATACGCGTGACAGGAAAGCCGGCTAAACTCAAATCTGGTGTTTTCCCCATAGGAAAATTTAACTAGACCATGTCTGTACCTACATAGGAGAGTACTTCCAAAATCTACGCGTACGAAGTCACGGGCAAAAGCTAGTTTTATATATAATCGTTTATCTACGCTACGCCCACATAGAACATCCTAATGTCGTACTTTAATCCGGCTCACTGAACGTTGTGTGCGCAGACGCAGCGCGTGGTGCGCGTGTACGACCTGGCGAAGCAGGAGCTGGTGCGCAAGCTGCTGACGGGCGCGCAGTGGGTGAGCTCCATGGCGGTGCACCCCGCCGGGGACAACCTGCTCGTCGGCTCCTACGACCGCAAGTGCATATGGTGCGTATGCCAAGTTAGATAAATTTGAACAATATTTATGAAACTTATCAAAATTAGTGTCATAAATGTTGTAGCTTCCAATGTATTAGGCTTTTTTGTGAATAAATTATTATTATTATTAATAATTATTTGTGGCTTCGACGACACATACATACAAAAAACGTGGACGATTAAATGTCATTATTATTGACTGGCCTGTTGGCGCAGCGGTAGTGACCCTGCCTACTGCGCCAAGGTCGTGGGTTCGATTCCCACCCGGGACCAACATTTGTGTGATGAGCATAACTGTAGGTTTTCGGATTCTGGGTGTTTGTATGTATTTATGTATGTTTATTAGTTGTTGAGTACCCATTTGCAAGCTTCGGCTTAGTTTGGAACTGAACAGCCGTGTGTAAATTTGTCTAAAACATTATTATCATTGTGGTAGGTTCGACTTGGAGTTGTCTTCGAAGCCGTACCAGACGCTGCGCGTGCACGGCGGCGCGGTGCGCGCGGTCGCCTTCCACCGGCGGTACCCGCTGTTTGCGACCGCCGGGGACGACCACAACATCGTCGTCTCGCACGGCATGGTCTACAAGTGAGCCCACCGACATGCTTAAGTGGTCCCTAATCGATCGTGCTTGCATAACATGACATGCGTTACGTTTACGTGATTGTCATGCTGCATGATGGACCATCATGCTTCTTGCTATCAATCAGTACAGTGAAGCAACGGCCAGCACGTAGTTTGCATGTCATGCAGATTGATCGTTTAGGGAGCCCATTACAGGGTGGCCCAGTTAGGCTGCTTTTCCACCAGAGATGTGCGAGGATGCGCAGCGGGCTCTTTTCAGATACGTCCTCACATACATTTCTCGCTCGTGTCACTCGCACACAGCTCTACCTTATTTTATGTGTAATACTAGCTTTTTCCCGCGGCTTCGCCCCCGTAGAAAACTTTTTCCCGTGTATATTGTGAAACAGCGCCCTCTATGTAGGTGTTTTGTTACCTACGGAGTATTAGCGGACGCCCCGCGACTTTGTCCGCGTTAAAAATTACCTTTATGTTATTCCAGGATATAAGCTATCACTGTACCAAGTTTCATCAAAATCTGTTCGGTAGTTTTTGCGTGAAAGAGTAACAAATATCCTCACATCCAAACGTCATTACAAACTTTCGCCTTTATAATATTAGTAGGAAGGATTGTGACACCATATTGAAAAATATAATTTGAAAACTTGATGTTACAACTGTTGGTGAACCTAATAAATGAAAATGAAAAATGCAATTTGCATCGCAGCGACTTGCTCCAGAACCCCCTGCTGGTGCCGCTGAAGCAGCTGCGCGGGCCCGAGCGGCGCGACGAGCTGTGCGTCACCGACGTGCGGTTCCACCCAGCGCAGCCGTGGCTGCTCGCCGCCGGCGTCGACGCCACGCTGCGCCTATACGCCTGAATATACTTACTGTACATACTGGAGTTTGCTGTTTGTTTTCTCCTGTCACATTAACTTTTAACCATACTCCTAATTTCATGGAAATTGGAAATATATTGACAAGCAAATATTGGAAATATTCGTCAGTAATTAAATTAATCAAAGTAACTTATTTATAAAGAGAAGCATGTTAGAAGGGCAAATGCTGGTCAACTTCGTTTTTTTCGTTGCTGCCTTCCAGAGCCTATTTAAAAAAAAAATCGTTGCTGCCTACGCAAAAATTACATGCGCGCCCCTATGGGCGAAGTTTGGGAGCAGTTTTGAATAACTCGCTCAACTGTCAAAATATTTTTTTGATAATATCGGTTGCCCCTAGGGGCGCTGCCGGGAATGCTACGAGTGCGTGTATCCGAACGTAATATTATTTTACGGCATAGAATGCTGTGGTTTTTAGCTCGTTTTTAGCCATCAATGTTTCTTTACTATGCTCTACGGCTTTGGAAGCAAATTGAAAATGATAAAGTGTGACCATTTTTTTAAAAATCTGACATTTGCGTGTTTTGTTTAGGGCCGTATCACTCATGTCTTACTAAACACATTAACTTTTAACAACATTGATAAACCAATATTCTAGCATTTTTGATGGGCGCTCTAACTAGTGCATAGTATTAGTAGAGTACACCTAGGTAATTAAAATCTATGATAAAAATTATAATTCTTTGCGAAGCTTCGCGAAGTATCAAATGGTACTAGACTACTGGTAAAGTATTGATTTTCGGCGCTTTGGTGCGCTGCTGGGGGGAATATTTAAGATTAAAAAGGTCTGAGCCGCCGCCGCTCTGTACGAGATTACATGAGTTTGTATGGGGCGAATTATTTAGGCGGCGGCGTCGCCGATGAAATTGACTGACAGTTAGGTACCAAATTTTAAAAATGAAACGAACATTTTGGAAGAATCTTAAGAGCGTATGAAAACTGGTCACACTGAAAAAATATATATAAAGTCAAATGAACGAAACGGTCCAACCACAGACTAGTTCACTACTCACTAGACTACAGACAGTGGGACCAACCAACGAAATGAAAAGAAACCAATTTATATTTTGTTTTGTTTGTATTTGGCATGTGTTTGATTCGTTTGGTTTTATTTAAATCAGGAAAGCAATCTATTAAAATTGGTTTTAAAATACCTACTTCATCGCCCCGTATTTTTGCTTTTGCATTGTCTGTCTTTCTTTGTGTTCTGCACGCTTCGCCGTTATTCCACGCGCGATATTTTTTCAATTTTAATTGTTTATTTATGACTCCCCCACCGCGCGAGCGAGCGAAGTGAGTGTTGTGAATTGTGAAGCTATTTTCGTTCGTAGAGCGGAGCAGACGCGCGCGGGTGCGAGACTTTTGCAAAGCTTTCGCGCTTTCGAATAATCGTGTGAACAATCGTGTTGATATAATATTATTTTACGTACCTATAATGCATAAGTGGTTGACTGTTTTATGATAATCACATTGATTAGAATACGTTTTCTGTGATGATTTGTTGACGCGGGATTCGGTGTGGTGTCCGTGATGTCTGCGGCGGCGACGCCGACGGCGGAGGCGCCGGCGCTGGCGGCGCTCGACGAGCGCGACGCGGAGCCCCGCACGCCGATGCGGCGACTCGGCTCTACCAGGAAACTCGCCGCCTTCAACAGTAAGAACTTCTAAAGATTGAGAATATTGAAAAGTCACATATCAATAGTACTAACATTTTCATCAATATAGTTATGGTAGATTGTGACTTCTTAGTCTTAGGAGCTGTAGAGCCGAGTGAGCGAAGCGAGCTTGCTGCGGCAGCAGCAGCCGGCCAGTGCCAAATTTATATTTTTTATTAGGTATTAAAAGTTTTTTCATTGCACACAAATAAGTTAGGATTAACCTTTTGTCAACGAAAATTACAGAAACATACGATAAAAAAATCTCGGGCAGAGCAATGTTTTGCATTTATTTAGATTTATACTCTTTCATGTTTCACATAAGTAGGGTTAGATACAGCATTGAGGTAGTTACCTACATAAAAACCCAAAAAAACTTTATTAATTCAAAAATATAATGATCAAAAGCAGGTATTTTTAAAAGAGTAAAGAAAAGTTTTTAGACAATATTATTAACCCTTAGAGTGTTAAAAAACCCGTTCAGGTCTCAAATGTAGTTCAAATACTAAACTTTATGTAGTCTAGATAGAATTCTTTTTTCAAAAACCAAAATATGACTAATATATTTAATGTTGATTAAATAGGTATTTAATCATTAGAATGTGGCTGTCATCATATTTTGGTTTTTGAAAAAAGAATTCTATCTAGACTACATAAAGTTTAGTATTTGAACTACATTTGAGACCCGAACGGGTTTTTTAACACTCTAAGGGTTTAATAAAGGAATTTAAATTGGTATTGTACCTACCTAATTACCTCATTAGAAAATATTCAATCCGATCTATGAATGAACTGTTTGCACTACTTAATTAGTTAGGTAACTCGACCAAAAACTAAATGACAAACTTGATCTTCCTTCATTATCTTCATACTAAGATTATAATCTACATAGATTCTCTATTAGCATTTTGATAAGCTATCACATGGTGCTGAGATACTGAGGAGTCAACAATGTCAAGTTGTCTCCAGTGTGTTACCTCGCATGCCAGTGTCGAGTTGAGATTTGGATTGTCCGTTAGTGATGTTAGCCCCCAAACGTTCCTTTAAAGTGACAAAGCTTCTAGGAGATGGTAAGTGTGCTTCGCAGTTTTTACATTAACTTTTTTTTTATTGTACCTAGAGAAAATTTAGAAAATACATTTTGCCTGTTTTTACGATGTACCCATATTATATGTTTTAGATGTGGTTTAAGACGTAACCAAGTGTCCTGCAGGTCCCTACGGTTTAAATAAAATTTTCTTAGCAGTTATTTAGTTCATGCCATCCTTTTATTATTTTTAAAGTAAAAAATAGAGCTTAGGAGACTAAAATTTTGTTAAATGTGTGCACCATCCGAATGAACACCATGGCGTCTGCCTGTGTACGGAACAAGTCTGCTACGTGTAAGAGAAGTAACTGCTTCTTGTCAGATAGGAATTTTGAGAAAATGGCCTAGTACAGTCAACTGAACCCTCTAGTGGGAATAACCGGCAAAAAGCTCCCAAAATGTATTTCTAGAATTCTATGATTGATGATTTCAAATTCTTCGACTGTGGTGAAGGAACTGTAATAATTTTCATAGAGTTCTCGACACACACATGTCTTACATTATTCAACGTCATAATTAAGTTTGGAGCTTTTGGGGATATATAGGTTGTTATATAAATAGTTATTTGCTAGCCAAGTGTTAAAACAGCATACCAATCTTTGGCGTGTGCAGGTTTCCTCACGATGTTTTCCTTCACCGTAAAGGTACAAGTCCAAACTGAACCGCAGACCGCAGACTGCAGGCGACACTACTTGTTTCTATGAATCTCTATGAAAGTGATTCCGAGCGCGGCGACATTGCAGCCTGCAGTCGCGGCGTGCAGTCTGCGGTCGCGGCGCGCGGCGACTGCAAACTGCAGTTCAAGTGGTGTCGCCAACCGCAGAGACGTTACACGTATTTTAAAAAATTACCACTTTTTCGGATGATGGTGAAGAAGTTAATTAACTTTGTTTCTGGTCATCCAGTCCTTTACGACGGGTTTGTCCACCTACACTTCCGATCCAAATTACCGCAATAATTTGGTGTAAGATAATGTGTGGAGAGCAATACGAAACTGCACCAATTAAATGTTTTTTAATCAGATTAGAATAAATTCCTTCTTCGGTTCGACTTTTAAATAAAAGATCAGGTGCTTTCATTTTTTTTTGATAACAACAAGTCGTCATCATCTTCCTCTTCTAACAAAAGACACATTAGTAAATTATCGGTATTGTTGTCCGACATTCTGTCTCGCACGAAGGTATTGGAGTGGCTGAGGCATGGTTCTATGCATTGTGCAGCCGCGGCATGCCGCCGCGCTCGGAATACAAACTGCCGCGACTGCAGGCGGCATTGCAGCCAGCCGCAGTGTCGCCTGCCGTTGCGGTCTGCAGTCCATTGCGGAATTGAACCTTAAATCCTGTGGTATTATAAAAACCGTACTCGAATTCCGATAAAAACTCATCGGTTCGAACCCACGGCCTCATGAATGTGAGACGAGTGCACAAACAACTAGGCTACCACTAGCTAGGTATCCCCAGTTTGGAAGTTAGGTATTTATTTTCTAGTATAACATTTATTACTAGTATAATGTTCTCAATTATAAACGTTTTTCGCACCACTATATCCATCAGAGATTCTAAAGAGAGTGGTATGCAATAACAGACGTAATTTCTGCTAACGGTAGATAGGTACCTTGGTATTTATGGAACAGATTGTAAGGGTATCACACAACAGCTGTTCTATTTTGCTAGTGTTTGATATTTCGCAGCTGGACCGATGTTTATAACAAACGCCAGCTATCGATCGGTTCCCGCGAATTCCTTCCTTCCCATTTCTACAGGGCTTTCATTGAAATCGGCAATTTTATTAAACTTAAGCCAAAACACAATCTCTCCTGAATCCTGCGTACCCTATGCGGATTCCATACATTTTGATGCCATTTTATTCTGACTAATTGACCGAGCGAGCGAAGCGTCTACGTTTCGAGACTGGCCAAAAATGCTCTTGTCCGGCTGTCTGTCTGTCTGTCTGTCTGTCTGTAATTCTCTACAGGTCGCATTTTTCAACCGATTTTGACAAAAATTTGGCATATGTATAAATTAATTAAACCTACAAAATGAGTAGAATAAAATTTTGAAAAACATTTTTTTTAAAGTACCTACCATACTCGCAAAGTGGGAGTGAACTTTTTTTTTCTTGTGAATCCCATAGTGTGGGATATCGTTGGATAGGTCTTTCAAAAATATTGCTGGTGTGTGAATACCATTTTTTCGATTTAGGGATCCGTTGGCGAAATATTAAGCTTTAAAGCGGTAATTTTTGTTAGAGTCACGTGTCCCCCCCCCCCTGCCAGCTAAACGGTTGCTTCTGGAAATGTGAAAAAATTCATGGCAGTAGCATATATAACGTAGTTACAAGGAAAACTATTACGGCTAAGTAGGTTCTATTAGTTTTTGAGTAATAGTGGATCGACTTAAGAAAGTTGAAAAAATAAATTATGTTCATAGAACTGCATACGTAAAATGGAAAATTATTTTTTTCCGCGTGATATCCATGGTGTGGGGTATCGTTGGATGGGTCTTTCAAAAATATCGCGGGTGTGTGATAAACATTTTTCGATTCAGGGATCCGTTTGCGAAATATTAAGCTTTAAAGTGCTAATTTTTGTCACATTAGTAGGTACTTTTTCTGTTTCCAAAGTTGACTTTTGTTGGTTTCTTTTAGGTTTGGTTTATAAGGGCTGGCGAGGTCTACTGTTCTCACGGAACTACTAGTGTATAGTGATACGGCTTGCCGGATCAGTTAGATGTGTAATGCCACTCTGGTCCTTCTCCACCCGCACTCCGGACAGACAGCCATCATCAGATCTCACGCAAATCGTTCTCTGACGGCGATATAAAGTTCTCAAAGTGCCCTCGAATGTATGATATTAATGTATTTTATTGACCGCCAGAATATTTTCATATATTTTATTTTAATTATTATCATTTAGGTATCCCTACATTATCGCAATGTTACGAAACCATACATTATTATTTTCGTTAATTAAAACAGATTGCATGGACTGTTAGATATACATATTATGGACCATAAAGCACGGAGGTGGTCTGGTCCTGAGATGAAAATTAGTATTAAAGTATCGAGCGTCAGTGGGGTAAGGAATAAGACACGGCCTATCATATCGAAAGGTCCGGAGTTCGATCCCCGACTGGGCCATGTACCAATGCGTTTTTCTTGAAACTTAAGTACATTTACTGACTGCTCTCAAACGGTGAAGGAAAACATCGTGAGGAAACCTGCATACGCCCAAGAAGAAATGTGAGGTGCATGTGAAGTCCACCAACCCGCACTGGGCTAACGTGGTGGACTTCAGCCCGAACGCCATCGTCGAGAGGGTAGGCCTGAGCCCCAGCAGTGGAGACAGTTAATAGGTTGTATTAAAGATCATGATAAAATTTAACTTTTGGCAGCCCTAGTAGGCGGAGAATAGGTAAAGTGGAGCGTTCAAACCGCGTTCACCAAATCGCAATAAATTGTGAATCGATTTCGGAACATTTCCACTTAGCTCTGAATGTTAGTACTGTAAGCAAATACCGGATTATTTAGAGGCTTGCGGCGCTGTACGCCTTGGAGACCATTCGTGTGTGGTGGTGAGCCTAGAATAGAAGACGGGAGGCCTCCAATTCTATTCTCTAGCCCCCCGGAGAACTAGTGCCAACTCGACTCCCAAACGGGAATCAATGTCTTACATTGAAAATACCGATTCTAATGAAACTTTATAGGTAGGTACCTAGGTATTGAGCGGGATACGAAATTGTTGAACTCTAACATACCTATTATACTTTTTAGAAAAGATAAACGTATAATAACATGACGGTGTATACTAACATAAGTTGAAATCCCTATAATTTTGTGACAACACAAATTTCTGAAATGGGTACGAAGCGATACTAAAGAAAATTAAGATGCCATGTCTCTTTTTCTTTTTTGTCTTGCTAGCACTTGGCAATAAAAATACATTCCGTGAGTTTATTATATTACGTATTGTGTGTCCTTAATTAATATAAATTGTAATTAATATAATCTGCAGGACTGAAAACTACATAAATATACCTAACCATAGATCCACGAACCAACCTCCTAGCAGGATGGCACTGGATAATTATCAAGATAATTACGTATTGATAATTATCGTTGTTAATAATAACGTGTACAAAAAAAATGCGTTTATCCAAACCCAGGCAACACTTTATGTTTTTACGCCACTATGTTAGGCGTGTATCCAAACGCCAAACGAACGTCAAAATAGTGAAAAAATAAACTCTAAAAGGCAAAAGGCAGACAATCAGTATAATTGTATGATTATGGAAATTATCACACAGATTTCCTAAACAAATTTTAATTAACCCGTGGATGGATAATTATCGGATAAATATCAGATAATTATCCGTGAAAATAATTATCTTGATAATTTGCAACCCTGCCTCCTAGCCCTTATGGTTATTTTTTTGTACTTTTTTGTAGAGACCCAATAGTGTCGTGTTTCGTTGAGTCCTTTTACAAAACTTTAATTATCTCGGAAACTATAAAAGCCGTGTTATGGTCCCATCTTGATTTGGAATGCCACATGGTGGGGCCACAAAATTCCCGTCATTTTCTTTATCTATAACAAAAATTCTTTCTGGCAAACTAAAAAATAGTGGAGCCGAAAACTATTATTGTTGCAGAACTCTAACTTTGCAAAACTACAACATCTATTATGACTTTCAATATTCCCTCCCACTGAGCGCAAAACTTCACATTTCTAATTCGCAAAAACAATAAGACCTTTTCAGTTCCAACAGAACAAAATCTAATGTCCATTGTATTTACGTGTCGCTCGCGAGAGTGTTTCATCGCATCATGGTTCCGTAGATTGGTTTAAATGAGGTAATGCATGCGTAGCATAGCCCGTGGTCATTGGCCACTTCCTCCAACCGTGGGCAGGCGCGGCGGGCGCCCACGCATGCCCAGCATACCGAATCAATGTCGTTACAAGACTAACCAGTTCCAGACTCAGATGGGTTAAGGTAGGTTTTGCATCTCTTGAATTGACCTGATCTTCGAACGCCCAAATTAGCAAGTCACCCTCCTGTACCCGTATAAAGGAGTGGTTATCTTTTTACCAAATACATTTTTTTCCTCGGATATGTATTTCCATGCCCTTTTTCCGATTTGTCAAATTCCTAATCCCATGGTATCTCTATCATTTATTTTTCACTGCCTACATTTACATTCTTTTAATTTTTTTATCAGACTCTGGAAGGTATTGAGTTTGCGTACCTAGATGATTTGTTATGCGAGTGATCCGTGCGGACTGCGACTAGCATCTTTGAAAAATAAATTGCCGAGAAAATATTCCCTTACAAAAGAAAAGATTAAGAAAATATGGGACTGGAAAATCACCTACTGATGAAACAAGGGAATGAAAAAATTCGATCAAGATGAAATGGGAGTAGAAAATATAAAAAAATTGTAAAAAGGGGGAAATGGAAATAAAAATTCATAGTCATAATACCTATAGCTGGAATAATCGCTTTTATAATCGTTTCGGTGCATCGAGAGAGAAGTCGCAAACCTTTTGTTTACGAGTATAGATCCCGATCTGCTTCGCTGATGCCCAGGTCCCACGGTACGGATATGGTTAATTCATGATTGACGGTCTGTCCGTCCGCGGTGGCACGTAGCGTAATAATAAGGTGGCATTATGTGCCATACTATGCTCATTATCAATTTGCAAGGCACGACGCGTTGGGTTTAAAAATAAAACGCAAATGTCCGATACCTACTTAGGAGGAGCTTATAGGTAGGACGTTTTTCCTATTACAATTTTATTAGCAGTATGTATCATCATCATTTCAGCGTTTTAGCGTCCGCTGCTGGGCATAGGCCTTCCCCGATGAACGCCACCACACCCGGTCCTCCGCTCTCCGCATCCAGCCCCAACGGCCGTCGGTTCTGCGACAGATGTGACCTGCCCATTGCCACTTCAGTTTGCTAATTCTTTCGGCTATATCGGTAGTTCTCCGTCGGATCTCCTCATCTCCTCAAGCAGATGAAACCCCAATTTATTGAGTGGCGGTAATGCTATACGTCGTTCCCTCCGTAAGCAAAATACTACTGAACTGTTCTCCTGGTGAATATTATGGTCGTATGGAAGCTGCGGTAGACCATGGGACAGCTGAAGAAAAACCATTAAGAGAGCAATCGGTCTGACTTGGCAAGCTGTCAAGAACAGGGACTTAAGCGGCCCTAAGCGCAAGCAATCCGAGGCTGACTACGCCAAGCTGCTCGCCCAGAGAAAGAAGGAATCTAAGGTTCGCCGCCAGGAGGAGATCAAACGCAGGCGTTCAGCATCTATCCGCGATTCCAAGAGCTCTAGCCAGAGTGCACCGCAAAAGTGATAGACTCAAATAAAAATAATAAAAATATATATATTAAGCTCCACGACGGGTTTCAGAACATAAAGGAGTAGAGATAAAAGTCTAAGGGATTTTGGTTTTGTTGACTCCGACAAGGACCCAGTAAGATACTGATGGCAAGGCTAGAAACGAGAGAGGCCAATTTGAGTGTTTGGCGGAGGTTCCACCTATCCCTACTGGCAACTGCGTATTGGCTTGGCAGAGAAGAAATAATAGTACCTGGTATTGGAGGATACAGGTAGACACAGAGAGGGAAACCCATGATTTAGACCCATGATTTGAAAAGGTATCAGAAGATCTGGTGATGTGGTACAACACAATACAAAAGGCCTATGGACAACGGGGAGTTTCCATAGGTATCTGTTCGAAGTTCGACCTATATGGAGTTGGCTTGAGGCACCCCATTTCCGACGTCAATGGACCCAAAAGCAGCCAATGTTAATGTGATTGTAAATCCATATGCTGCATTGTGTTGAATGAATCATCAGGTGTACTAAAGGTCGCTGCGTGCGCGCAGTTAACTGACTACCTATCTCATACTTTAATCCCGACCTTGTTTAGGTTTCACGTCGATCTTGAAAGCGTACATAAAAAATTTACAACTCCAATATTAGCTCACACTTTTTTTTAGAGAATATGTTCCTTCTGAATCCAACCCAATATTTCCTTAAACTGCATAGTAATTTAAGAAGTAATTTTGGGAAGCGGACTTTATGTACAGTCGACCGCACGTCAGTGGAAGCACTTTGACCTTAAGCTGGTCAAGCCTATTAGGGAGTTTTAATACTACGAGAGACCAATCGCTTTAATTCTGAACGAAATTACCAAATCCAAACCATAACCAAAAACGTTATGATGTATCTAAACTTTTACAAACGCAAGCCAAACCCCTGCTCCACACGTTTGCGTTTGCCGAGGTTTGCCAAATATGTAGATGCAGCATAACGGTTTTGGTTATGGTTTGGATTTGGTAATAACGTTCTGAATTAGCGCGATTGGACGGCCGTTTATACTGGTTTTGTTTCCACTGACGTGCGGTCGACCGTACCTGAAGGAATTCAATGTGTATTTTGAGTTCCATGCTAACTGGAAAGTAAATGAAAACAGCCACAGTGCCACTATTTCTTAGTTCCTTTCTTTTTCCCCTATGAAATGAGCTGGATGTGATCTGATAGCTATCCAGCCAGCACGGCTGATATCTGCTCCTATGGAAGTGGTGTAGAGATGGACCTGTTAGGGCTTCTTTCACCGCTTGCTGACAAAGTCCCAGATACCCTATCTGCAGGTTATATATTTTATTTAATCTATCAGACAGATTTATCCGATAGATTAGTTTATCTCTAAGATTATTATCTGTAACAATATCAGGAAGTGGTGAAAGAAGCGCATAATGACCTCTCGTCTTCTATAGATTAGATTCTATCGAGCATCTGGCAATGCTGTTGGTGCTATGCATGCATTTAAAAAAAAGCTACTCCCATATGGAGGAGTAACAAAATCATTTTACGGGGTGCCAAAATCGTGCCAAATGTATATCGAAATTGATACTCACTCACACATTCTCATTTTCAAACTCCATATAAATTTGTATGAGCAACTTCCTCCCGCTAATCCGCTTCATTTGTCCGCACCCCCCCTGATTTTACACAGAATTTTTCATCGTTTCCCATACAAAATTTGCAAGATGCGATCTCCACAGGGAGCGCGCGCGCGACAAAAGAGGTTCGAATCTCCTTGTTGCTATGAGAATTCAAAACCTAACCAAGCATGATTAGAACCCCATAATATTGTACTCATTCTACCATAGCTCTACTTTTGTGTTAGTTTTTTTACATGCACTGGTACGTACCTACACCACATATGGTACGCAAATGGCGTCGATCGTTATTCGGCCACCGTTTCCGATCCTCTGAGCCCATTATTGGGCACATTAATTAATAATATCTCTTTGTATCTCCAGAGAGCAAATGTGTTACGATTATGGTTGGATTTGTTTAACCTCCAAAAGTATTTTGGATGTGTTGCTTGGTAATGTTTGTTTTTATTGTTTTACAAATTTTGTAAATTCTTTAAGAATCTCTTGAATTTTCTTCACCATTGTGGTAAATATTCCGGCGTGATCATAGCCTGTGGCTAATTTTCATTCAGATGATCTGATATAGATACGCAAAGTATTTCTGCGAGATGTGTTTTTTTTATGGTGATCGTACACTAAACCGCACCGAATCGGACGCATCGCCGGAAGAATTCGGAAGGTACCCAAATCCCAGACGAATCCGGACGACGTCACCAGATTCGGCGCGGACGGTCTTCAGTATTTTCCTTTAAATTCACGGAAATTTATTACGTTTTTAATTCAGGTTTTATGGGATTTCGTACAACGAATACTAAAATTCTATTCTTTGGACTCTTTTGACGCGGACATAAGGATGGTATTATAGACAGCGGCGCCTCCGCTGCTCTGTGAGATTTGACAAGCGACGCCGCCGCTGCCTGCTTATATAATTCGTCTCATACAAACTCATACAATCTCGTAAGATCGAAGCTCTTGTCTATAATACCACACTAAGTCACAGGTTATTATAAATTTATAACCTACAGGGCTCCCTAAACGATCATGCGGCATGACACGCAATACGTGCTGTCACTCATGCATGACCGTCTAGCTGTAGTGATTGACGTGCATGACATGCAAACTACGTGCTGGCCGTTGGTTCACTGTATTGAATGTTATGCTGCATGATGGTCCATCATGCAGCATAACATTCACGTAAACGTTGCATGTCATGCAAGTATGATCGTTTAGGGACACTGTAAGTGTGCATCACCATTGAGTAGGTACTAAAATTTTATCCAAAATTATTTTGTGGTTTGACAACTCCGTACCCTTTCTTTATTCCTTTCGCTTTCTTCAAGAAAAGAACCGCATCTCTCCATTGCCTTTCGCGAACGAGGTCCTTATATTGGCGAAAGGTACGACCTTAAGCTTTGAAATGAGATAATTGTTTTAACAGGCTTGTTGTTTCGCGGCTGGGAGATGCTAATTGCCCACTGGCCCTTGAGACCTTGGCTGGAAGACTAACAAATAACACAAAGAAACACGAGTATTGTAACACAACCTGGTACTGAACTGTTGCAGATGCATTTACTATCGAACACTGAACAATTATTAATCCACGACTTTAAGAATAGTTTTTTTTTCCACTTATGTTGTCATTTCATCATCATCATCATATCAGCCTGTAGACGTCCACTGCTGGATAAAGGCCTCCCCCAAGGATCTCCACGACGACCGGTCCTGCGCTAACCTCATCCAGCTGGGTCCCGCGACCTTCACCAGATCGTCGGCCCACCTTGTGGGAGGCCTGCCTATACTGCGTCTTCCGATACGTGGTCGCCACTCGAGAACCTTTCTGCCCCAACGGCCGTCAGTTCTACGAGCGATGTGCCCAGCCCACTGCCACTTCAACTTCGCAATTCTTTGAGCTATGTCGGTGACCTTGGTTCTCCGGCGGATCTCCTCATTTCTGATTGGATCTCGCAGGGAAACTCCGAGCATAGCTCTCTCCATTGCCCTCTGGGTGACCTTGAGCCTTCTTATGAGCCTTCTTCGTCATTTCATCATTATTCTCTTATTTAGCCTTGCGCAATAATGTATTCTCGAACTCTCTGTAAATAGCGTCCACAAATATGTATGGGAATGCATTACTGCACAGTTTTTTTTCAAGCTGGCTGTATGGAATGAAAGACCATTGACAAACGAAAAATTTACAACGCAACAGCGCAGTACGTATTGGCGTTTATGGGATTTACAATGAAAACATTTCAATAACTTAATAATTATGATAATAATTATGAAAGAAACACGAAGTAAATTATTAATATACTTACCTTTACCTATATATCGATATTATAGTTACGCACTTAGCAAAAATCACAAAAGATAAATATGATAAAATAATTACATTGGTCCAAAACAAAAATGATTTAAAATATAAAAATAATTATGATTTATTTATTTATTTTGGACATTTACAGTACCATAACGATACAAAGTCATAGTATTTGAAACAGAGCTACATTTCGCTGCGGATCATCCGCTGGATGTGCACATAGCCTATTATGCATAGCCTTTCAATAAATATGTGAATAATTCACAGATAACGTAGACAAAGCCGCGCGGCGCCGGTGATTGAGTGGACTAATTGTCGCAATTAGCTCGCCAGTTAGTACATTGTTTGCGGCTGGAGACTTACGACTGCGATTTATATTAGCTGTATGTCCTTGGACATAATTTCCGAGGCATTCTGAAGAACAAGTGGGTTCTGTCGTCGTTTTGTTGGTGTTTAACGGTCTTTCCCAACAGTGTCCTCAAGCTAATTCTAAAAGAGTTGCAATGGTTGTGTATAGTGGGTCGTATCTTTATAGGAAGGTACTCCTCGGTCGAGTCTGGTCGAGTGTCCCGTTGTCACATTGGACCGGCCGCGGTGAATCAGAGGCGGGCGCCGCCGTCGCTATATATAGCGCGGCGTGAGTCGCGACCGCCCCGCTGGAGCCGGCGTCCCAATATCGCCACAGTCTCGCTGCAATACATGACCGCCAGTAACACAACAACAGACGAACAGACGAGATGCAGTTTGACTGCGAACCAGTCGGCGCGGTCGCAGATCGCGGTCGACATTTTGGAGATTCCAGTTTTTGTAGTATCAAATCAAAAGCCTATTAACATGTCCCCACTGCTGGGGCTCAGGCCTATCTCTCAACTAGGGCGTTCGGGCTATAGTCCACCACGCTAGCCCAGAGCGGGTTGGTTGTCTTCAGAATTTCTTTTTCGGCGTATGCCGGTTTCCTCACGATGTTTTCCTTCACCATTTCAGAGCAGTCAGTAAATGTACCGTTCCTAGAAAAAACCATCGGTACATGGCGCAGCCGGGGTTCGAACTTCGGACTTTTCGATATGATAGGCCGCGTCTTATCCCCGACGCCACTGACGCTCATGGCTTGAATCATTGGCAACTGGTTAAGTAGCAAGAAATTTGTCTCTTTTTTGACAACTGGTTGTGTAACTTAGCTGCCAAAGCGGCCGGAGGGGGATTAACTTAAAACTCTGTCCGCTCGCTTCTAAAGTTATTTTTAAGTTGACCCACTGATGTTAGGTCCACTATGGCGTCGCGCGTCGTGTTTACATTGGGAAAGTCGAGGATAACGATAACTTCTTACTATTGTAGTGAACTTAAAATACAATGGTATGAGAGTAACTTGGGGATAACTCAAAGTAAACTTAAAACGGTTGAGTGACCTTACAACAAGGGATAACTGGCTAAAGTAAGCTACTATATGTAGTTACATAGTTCACTCTATGCTATCTCTCGCAAGGGAATGAGGTATTCCCAAAAGTATTGAAACTCCCTAATAGACTAGCTCAAGTTGAAAGTGTTTCCACAGACGTGCGGTCGACTGTACTACCCCATTTTCGAAGTTATTCTGCCACTTTTGAGCTCGATTGAATTCCTATTATAATATGTCCCCACTGCTGGGGCGCAGGCCTACCCTCTCAACAAGGGAGTTAGGGCTATAGTCCACCACGCTATCCTAGTGCGGGTTGGTAGACTTTATAGGTATGCGCCTAAGAATTTCTTCTTCGGCGTATGCAGGTTTCCTTCAACGTTTGAGATCAGTCAGTAAATGTACTTAAGTTTCGAGAAGAGAATTTTCCCGCTTTCGTGGAGTCGGTGCAGGGACTGCCACCCCCGTCTAAGAATAAGAAGAAAAGTTTCGAGAAAAACCCATTGGTACATGGCCCAGCCGGGATTCGACCTTCGGACCTTTCGATACGATTGGCCGCGTCTTATCCCCGACGCCACTGACGCTCTGTAACTTGTGAGCTGCCGGTCTTCAATTAAACCTGCTCAGTGGTTTCAAATGACTTCAAATACTTTAGATAGGTATTTTCGGCGCAAGATTTCGGCCTCATTTGCTGCGTACTTTGGGCTTGGCTTGGTACTTGCATGACTGAATATGAAAGTAAATTGGCGGTGTATCGCCCCCATGTGGGCTGGTGAGGGCAGCCGACGGCCGCACCCTCGGTCCCTCACCCTGCTAATTAACTAACGACCACTACCTAGTACCTACCCCTCCGAATATCGCACGCAATCTATTAAAACACCACTAGCGGACGCCCGCAGTTCCGCTCGCGTATCAGGTAACGTCAGGTTTCCACCACCTAATAAAATTATCGAGCTGATGAGTGCAAAGCGGGTTTATTCCCATTTCGGCCGTAGCTACTGCGCTCGCGCGGGCTTCCAACGTCAGTACAACATACAGTAGGATTCCTATTGTGTCTCGTTGGGTGCCCGCGAAATGTTTAGTTTCTGTAATTGTTTGTGTACATTCCCATCCAGTCCCATCTCTGCCAAATGAGTCATTTTCGATTTGAACTCTCTTCTTAAATCGCTTCTAAACCTTTTTTTTTCATAATCACAATCTTTATTGTTGATTGCGTTACATAGATGTTACAAAGTTTTTAGGATCAGCTCATCTAGGTGTATAATTTGAGAGAGTCATTTTATATTCGTTGGTTAAATTATTATACAATGTCACATTTAAGATTAATTTAGTATGATTATGTAGTTAACTATACATATAATAGATTACAATGAGATTTTAGGTAACTACGTTAGTTATAGTACAATGTCAATTTCAATCAAATTTATCGTCAAAGAATTCATCAAATTATCTATTAAATATATCTTTTAGATATCTTTTAAAACTATTATCTTGAAGGTTTTTAATGGTTTTCGTAGGTGATTGTACTTGTTCTTACATTATTCAAGATATCCTCTGTTCTTGTAGAACTTGTAGAAGCATATACATTGCCCCGTGAACGAATTATTGACCTTCGTCTTAATTTTGGTGGTACAAGTTTGTTTTTATTTCTTGTATCACTTCGCCAGACAGTCCGATACTAGACCCGAATTAAAATTGCTGCAAAACTGTATGTCAAGCCCTCACCATACTTTCCACTTCGTCGGCTGTGTGTTCCGTAAAAACGAATACAGTGGAAATGCGAACAAAGCGGTCGGGTTCCCCGAACTGTTCGTTTCCAAGGAAACCCGCGATCCTCCGCCGAGCTAATTTCACAGAATCCAGCAGATCAGTTTTCAATAATTAAGGTCAATGGGTTAACTGAACAAAAGCTTGTTGAATGTTTTCTCGGAGCAAAGTGTGGATACCTATGTCTATACCCTTTAATTCCTCATTGATCAATTCTTCCTTCATCATCATCAGCCTGAACGAGTCTGATGCTGGAAAGAATCTCGCACAGAATTCAAGAATAATGTTTTTTTTGTTCACGTATTCTATGCTTTCTGCTGATATAATCTGTATCATCCAAGCTCTTGTTGTTCTATAATATGATCTCATGATTTAGTATCGGATAGTTTGAATTGACATAATTTGGGATTGAGAAATGCTCGATGGACCAGTTGTACCAGTCAGTCTGTAGTCTGGGTACCATTGATGGTACTGTTCTATCCCACTAGTGTCATTAATTACAATCGGCTCTTTTTTGTCCCACTAGTACTATTGATGGTAGAACTGGTAATAGTGCTTTGGATCAATTTGCTCCGCAGTTTATTTTTGTTATAACAGATAAACCGTACAGCGTCAGTGGCGTCGGGGATAAGACTCGGCCTACCATATCGAAAGGTCCGAAGTTCAACCCCAGGCTGGGTCCTGTACCAATGGGTTTTTTCTCGAAACTTAAGTACATTTACTGACTGCTCTCAAACGGTGAAGGAAAATATCGTGAGGAAACCTGCATACGCCGAAGAAGAAATTCTTAGGCGAATGTGAAGTCTACCAACCCCACGGAGTAAGACCAACCCGCACTAGGCTAGCGTGGTGGACTATAGCCCGAACGCCCTCGTTGAGAGGGTAGGCCTGAGCGCCAGCAGTGGGGACATGTTAATAGGCTGTTGATGATGATGAGATAAACCGTGGTTAACCATTATATTTCATTATAATTCATTTAATATAACCCTATAGCACAACATACCATAGTTTATAGTTTTATTGATTATATTATATCTAAAGGGAAAATGTAGTGTAATTGTGTTGCAGACAGCGCAGGCGCACATTATGCGGTGAGTTGTGTAAACAATATCGTGACGTAGGGCCGCGGCGGGCTTCCGGCGCACGCGCCGCGCCGCCCGCACACTAATGAGATCGGGACAGACAGGGCTGGGCCCTTCCAAGCTCCATCTATTTAGTCTAATGCATTCGCTGGGGTTTCGATTGTCCCTTCAAGGCGTTTTTTTCCTTACCTTCGTGTGCTTTAATGCCATCATTTCGAGGTCTGAATCTATTGTCAATTTGTTGCTAAGTCTGTCGAATCTTAGTTTGACTATTTTAATAGTAATTCCTGTTTCTCCTTTACTTCTACTTGTCATAGGGCATTGACTAGTAAGGCCATCCATAGACACCCCTGCAATTAAAACTGACAACACATCAGTCGTATATTATGATTTATACAAGAGGCCGCGCACCAACCGTGCATAACGTCATGTTAGTTCCAACCAATCATACGGCGCGACCACGGCAGGACCAATCAGCGAGCAGTTCCCTCTGTCCGCGCACTTCAGCACTTTGACAGAATTACTAGTTTATTTTATTGAGTTTGAGCTATTATAGTATTTATAGTTTTTTTTTTATAGCCGAGAGGGTCGGGTATGGGATACCTTGTATTTTGATCCAAATCTTTTAGTCATCCCTACTAATCTCTTTCAGCTCAGCTTCAAAGTTCACCGTGGGTAAACAAACTCTATTTTCCTTGTAGTACCGAACTAAAAGTTCTAAATAAAATTGTAGTGTTGCTATCAAAACAGTTGTCTTTTTTTACTTTTTTTTTACAAACTTATGTTGTCTATTGGTGGTAATAAATGGCCAATAAAATGACACCTGCGGAGTTGGCGCCAGCCATCCAGAGGTTCCGGTCGTAACAAGGGACCATCGTATTCGGTTCAGAGTATAATGACCCAGACATGCGCTGCATGCATACAGGCAGCTGGCACTGTGCATTCTATCCTTCCTTTTATACCTCCATAACTTATACGCCCTCGCTGTAAGGGTAGGCCTCTATGTCAGACGTATTTATACAGGTTGTTGATTTGATTTTTTTTGATGTGAACTTATAATTTTGATACACATTTATATCTATTAGTTTTGGACTGCAATGATTTCGGGTCAGTGTGAGAGTAAAAGAGATCTATAAAATGGTACCAAGATGTATGGAACCGAAATGCGCCGGATTTTGACTGGTGAAAACGGCTTGCCTGATCAAACAGGTGTGTACAGCTCTCTGGACCTCCTACATCCGTACTGCGGACAACCACTATCAGATCTCACGCAAATCCATCCCTGACGGAGATTTAAAGGCTCAAAGTGACCTCGTTTGTATGAAAAAGCTCCCCTGACCCGAATCCATAGCGGGCGAGTTTATTTGTAAAACCTTCAAGTATCATTGGGTAGTACCGCGGAAATGCTAGTTGCGTGGGGATACCAGGAAGAATGGAGTTGGGCAAAAAAGGACATGTGATCGATTTTATTGTTTTTTTTTTCACCTGGCCATCCCGTAGGCTGCAGCCGTCCACTTTATTCAATGGTAATAAGAGCTATATTTGCTTAATCTGCACATTGGCGCCAGGTAGTCCGAAAGATCCCGCTACCTGCATCGACGCCCTGTAGCGCAAAAATCAGCTTTACGCAGCACAAACGTCCAACGGCACCAAATTAGACAGCTAGTAAACAGCGATTGAGAGCTTAGTGTCACATAATCGATCATCGCTTGTTTCGCGTATCGAACACCTGCTTCCATTTACCGCGCGGTGATTGGCCGCTTAGCTTACCCACACGTTCTCATTTCGATTTTGTTCGTTATATTCTCGTTATATTATAATCAAAATCACAAAGTACAGAGATTATTTATCGATGAAGCAATAACGTACTTATAACGTAAACGCAAGTAGGTATAACAGGCGCTGACTTGCAGCAAAGAAAGCGAATGTTATATTTCGCTTTTAAAGCAAAACGGAGGTTGTGATGTTTTACTTTGCTTAATTTTTTTTTGTTAGGTGTTGGGAACACAGGTATATTTTATGCTTAACAAGAGGACCTTGGCATAAATCTAGTTTTGTATAAAGCAAGATTTTTAAATAAAACAATTTTGTACACCAAATATAATACAACAATACACCAAATATATAAAAAAATATTTGGTGTATTTTTTGTTGTGTTTATTTATTCGTAACCTGCATTCGATAAAATAAAATGTATTTTTTTTCTTTCTGTACATCCCAAGTCGTTCGCTGGGGAGGACCAAGGCTTTAAAAAGGCCTTGGTGGTATAAAAAGTGACATTGTGACCCCTTCTTTCTACTCCGTAGTGTACCTATTTGTGGCATGGATTTAACGAGGCATGCTTTGTATGCGCCGACCGGTTCTGTATCCCCCCCTTCATCGCAGCCTCCCTTCAGCGCCCAGCGCAGCCGGCTGTTCGTTATCTGAGAGCATCTCTCGCTGGTATTGCGAAATCGACGAATATCAATCATCGGCGATTCGGTCTAAAATCAAATTACCAGGTGTGGGATTTTTAAGTCAAAAATCTAGTAGTCAGTCTGGTAGCCTAGTTACATGAAACTAAGTCGATTGCATTAAAAATAAATTTCATCAAAATTACTTTATACTAGCGTTGTATGAGAAAACATTTTATTGAATTTGACTAATTTCTGCTGCTCAGATTTTTTTCTTCCGATATAATGAAATGATCCTTACATCAAACTGAGTCGATCCGCATCAAAAATTTTTTTGATCATAATGTCTAATTTTTATCGACAACACACGCTTGACCAAAAAATTTTCTATGCTAAAATTGTTTTCACAAAATAGACCAAATGGTTCCTAAGACAGTTTCCCTGTATCTCCTATGGTTTCGGTTTTACCCTAAGTGTCCCAGTTAAAAACACTGTTTATAGTCCCCATAAATATTTTTGGCGGTTGAGTGAATTGAATATAGTCACAGATCGTTTGCACATCGCTGACAGTCACATGATATGATGCGTATAGATGTTCAAAATCTTGGAAAGTTTGATTCGGTTGGAAGGTTTGTCTCTAGTGAACCCTCGCACAGCTCCCCTTTGACGCCTAAAATTTATCATTGCCAAATTTACTTGAGTACTAAAAAAAACGGGCACTATACGTTCGTTATGACAATCCGGCGATCGTCAATACTAAATGATCGTAGTGACAATCCCATGAAGTCAGTACTGACTCCATAAATCTTTAAAAAATGTCATCCCACTACAAAATAAATGCGAAAGTTTGTATCGTTTGTGCCAATTGTTTGTGCCAACTATGGCAAATCTCTCTGAGTATAACCTCGAATGTATGGAAAGCCCTTAGCTCTTTTAGTACTTAGTATAATATGATGACGACCGACGTTTCGAGGGTCACTAATAATGACTTGATTGACTCATACAATAAGACACATTACTAACTCGATGAATTCCTTCCGTACCGGAAAACTTACACCCACTCATTTAAAAAGTCAACCAAAGCATAGATTAAATTGTAGACCAAAGCTCACAATGTGCGCGATCCGTCATTTTTAAATTTTCCCGAAATATCTTGGAAGATGTATTGTTTACTGAAATTCTCTTGATTTTCTCATCATTGCCAAAATGTCGGCTTCAACGGGGTTTTCCAGTCAGCCGGGGGATAAACAGACTGACAAAATATCTCCACAAAAAGGGATTGACGGATACCTAAAAAATAATCCTTATACCACTTTACTAAAGCAAGGTTTAGGAGATGTTAATATAACGCTGGCGACCACGTATCGAAAGAGACGCAGCGTAGGCAGGCCTCCCACAAGGTGGACCGACGATCTGGTGAAGGTCGCGGGACCCGGCGGGATGAGGTTAGGGCAGGACCGGTCGTCGTGGAGATCCCTGGGGAGGCCTTTGTCCAGCATTGGACGTCTACAGGCTGATATGATGATGAATATAACGCTATCATACGGTTTCCGAATGCGAAGAATGAGTTTCAAAAATAAATTCATTAACATGTTAGTTAGGAAGATGATGTGAAAATTAAACAGTATTAATCATCAGGCATCTTTATCATTTGTTCGAGCTATGTACTTATTCAATATAGTATACTGCTGGTAAAAAGTATGGATTCACAAACGTGATAACTTTGAAACCTAGTAACTCTCACTTCTTCTGCGCCTTGGTCCTCCGCCAGGGATTGATCGGGATGAGGTCTGGTGATGGCCATCCAGAGAGTGAATGGAGGAGGTGCCCTAACCTAACACACCCAAGTGATCAAGCAAACAGCTTAGACCAGGGTTGTTCTTAAAAAAACCGCAAAAAGTAACCGAAGTATGGTCTCTGCTCGAAACGACTCATCTGATTGGAATTGATAAAATGCCATCAAATGTAATACATCTGTTTCGCTTTTCGGTTATGATTTAGATTAGTTGAAAAAAAATGTCATCAGATGTGTGTACAAACTGTTCATCGGAAGAGAGATGCAGAAATAGTTTACTGTGGACTTCGAAGGTAATGGTTAGGTTCACAAAGAAAGGTTGTCGGGGTCAACTGGCCTGCGTGGGCGTTGCAATGAAACCTAGTTGTAGGTACAAACGGATGCAAGATACAGGAAGGGCTGTACTCAGTGAAAGGAAATGTGGCCCCGCACTTCACAGATAAAGCATTTGGTCCAATTACGCGATTTTTCTAAATACGCAGTTAGTCCAAATGCAATTACATTGACGAAAGTACATTTCTGATAATAAAAGGGCTATTTTATTCATTCATTTTATAACTTTTTTCAAAGGCAATAAAAATAATGCGACACCAAAAGAGATTGCACTATCTACCGTGTAGAATTAACTACTGTAGAACTAAGAGAACTCAACGCTAAAAGATAGAAGCCAATACAGAACGAACACTTGTGTTCATAATTTTTGTACTTACATAATTTTAAGGGCAATTTCTCTGATATTGAACCTACTGCGTATTTAGACCAAACGCGTAATGGACCAACTGCTACTAAATCGAAATTTGTACGCAACATATTATTTTGTATTGGTATAATAATTAAATTTTCATCAAACTTGCTCGTAAATGGTCATATTATACGCATACATACAGAAACACAATGGCCTATATTATACACCCGCGGGAGTAATGAAAATCAGTACAATATTATACCCCTAGGGGCTGTAATGTGTAGCTAGCTGTACTGAACTGGTTTATTAAATTAATTAAGTTAAATTGAGTAGTTAACTTGACTTAACTTGATTAAACCTGACTTATTTCCTCGCAAATGTGATGAAATATATGTTTATCACATTACTCAACTAAATAAAAAATCGATTACGCCATAGTTAATAGACTATGCTGCAATTTTGTAGATTTTTAAAGCATTGCTGTGTACTTCGGAGTGACGCTTCTGTACTGTAAGCACAGAGTAGAGTATATAATAGTTCTGTAGGTAGTGCTTTTGTATTTAGTGTCTAGATCCGGACCTGTAGACCTGCAGCCGTAAGCTGTTGTGCTGGCTATACGTATGCCCAGCGCCCCGCGCGCCCGCCCACGCCCCCATCCCTCCCGTCTGCCTCCCGCGCTTCGAGCCGGGGTGAGATTGCATCTCCGTTGCACCGCCCGATGCATTAAGTCATTATACAGTCTGTGATATTCCCGGGGAGCACTGGTACCTATGTTGAGATATTTATAGGCTAAGTTCCGGTACCCAGAAATGTTCAAGTTACGACGCAGATTCAAGGCATTGGTAGGAACAAAAGGGGACTTTTAGGGCTTCTTTCACCACTTCCTGATATTGTTACAGATAGTAATCTTAGTGATAAACTAATCTATCAGATAAATCTGTGTGATAGACTATATAAAATATATAAGACTAGGCAATCAGATACCTGTGAAACCAAAAAAAACAGGCTATCTGTCAGATAACCTTCAGATAGGGTATCTGGGACTTTATCAGCAAGCGGTGTAAGAGGCCCTTAGTGTTTCGGCGCGCTCGGAACCTTTTTACGTATTCTCTTACCGGTAATAATCCTCTGTGCCAGTAAGACGCTTTTGTTAGTAGTAAATGTTTTTTTTTGTGTCCCTTTATACTCAAATCAAAAATCAAAATCAACAGCCTATTAACATGTCCCCACTGCTGGGGCTCAGACCTACTCTCTCACGAGGGCGTTCGGGCTATAGTCCACCACGCTAGCCCAGTGCGGGTTGGTGGACTTCACATGCACCTAAGAATTTCTTATTCGGCGTATGCAGGTTTTTTCATGATGTTTTCCTTCACCGTTTGAGAGCAGTCAGTAAATGTAGTTCAGTTTCGAGAAAAACCCATTGGTACATGGCCCAGCTACTACAGTCAGCTACAGGTGCTACAGTCTCTCCAGCGTTGCCAAGTTGACTATCGGTACATCGAAGTGATGAAATGCTTATACGAAAACGCCACCATGTCAGTCCGTCTCCAGGACCAGAACTCGAAACCTATCCAACTGCGGCGAGGTGTGAGGCAGGGAGATGTCATATCTCCGAAACTGTTCACCGCTGCACTGGAAGACGTCTTCAAGCTTCTGGACTGGAACGGACTGGGCATCAACATAAACGGCGAGTATGTCACTCATCTTAGATTTGCCGATGATATCGTGGTCATGGCTGAGACCCTGGAGGACCTAGGCACAATGCTCAATGGCCTCAGTAGAGTCTCTCATCAAGTGGGTCTAAAAATGAACATGGACAAGACGAAAATCATGTCGAACACCCGTGTTGTACCCACTCCTCTGAAGGTTGGAGACTCTACTCTCGAAGTTGTAGACGATTATATATACCTGGGACAAACGGTCCAGTTAGGTAGGTCCAACTTCGAGAAAGAGGTCAATCGTCGAATCCAACTCGGCTGGGCAGCGTTCAGGAAGCTACGCAACATCTTCTCGTCCCAAATACCGCAGTGTCTCAAGACAAAAGTCTTCGACCAGTGTGTGTTGCCAGTGATGACATACGGTACCGAGACGTGGTCCCTCACTATGGGCCTCATAAGAAGGCTCAAGGTCACCCAGAGGGCAATGGAGAGAGCTATGCTCGGAGTTTCCCTGCGAGATCGAATCAGAAATGAGGAGATCCGCAGGAGAACCAAGGTCACCGACATAGCTCAAAGAATTGCGAAGCTGAAGTGGCAGTGGGCTGGGCACATCGCTCGTAGAACTGACGGCCGCTGGGGCAGAAAGGTTCTCGAGTGGCGACCACGTATCGGAAGACGCAGTGTAGGCAGG
This sequence comes from Metalampra italica, assembly GCA_949699065.1. Taxonomy (NCBI): domain Eukaryota; kingdom Metazoa; phylum Arthropoda; class Insecta; order Lepidoptera; family Oecophoridae; genus Metalampra; species Metalampra italica. The sequence goes on from OX452985.1 coordinate 9,695,615, forward strand.
CCGAAGGTGGTAACAAGGTGGACCGACGATCTGGTGAAGGTCGCGAGACCCAGCTGGATGAGGTTAGCGCAGGACCGGTCGTCGTGGATATCCTTGGGGGAGGCCTTTGTCCAGCAGTGGACGTCTACAGGCTGATATGATGATGACATGGCCCAGCCGGGGATCGAACTCGAATGTATAGATGACAGGATGAGTAGGACGTGTCAATATGTAGGTAGGTTGTTCGATGGTTCGGATCGTGGTCGTGACGTGGGGGGTGCACGAGCGTCGGGCGGGCGCGTGGGCGCGGGGTGGGGGCGCATCCCGCCGGCCCGGAGGCTGCGCGGGCTCTCGGCACGGCAGTCGGCCAGAGACCGCGCGCGGCCGCGTCGCACCGCGCACCCTCCAGCCATGTTCCACTGCATCGTGCAGCCGCGCCACGACTGGAGCACCCCGGACTTCGACCATGCCTTCCCCGGTACGTGCCCCAGAGGACCCAAGCGTCGCTACCACGAGCTCCCAAACTCACAAATACGATAATCGCCGCAGATCACGACAAACAACACCCGTTATGATCTATTAATGGCCACCAAAAAACCGCGTTAAACGCCAATAACTAATTATAACTGCGTTTTCACGTGCACCGCGAGCTTTTTGCCTGGGAAGCGGCTGTGATGGATGCGGCTCTTGTGATAACTGTGTTCGATATTGTTATTGTGTTACAATTATGCGTGCGAACCGCTCGGGCCTGTAACAGGTAGTGGTTCTAACTGAACTGCTGACTACGGGCTCATCTGGCGGGGCAACCACCTGACTATGCGTTTCTTTGTGTGCATGTGGCAAACCAGATTCTGTGAACAGATGTCTCGGTCGAACCTCGTCGCGGTGAGCGTGTTATCATGCAAATGACGCCGGCTTGTGGTAGGCTTTGTGTTGAATCAATTAGTATCGATCTCGTACGTATCATCGTGCGTGTGTACTATGTAATTACAATGGAAACTTGACAACTTCGGTGTATATTCGTGTTTGTGAATATTAGTCATCATAAACTAATAATAACAATCGATTTGTATTGCCCACGAAACATTATGATACGAAATCAAAGTAGAATAAAAGCGGCTATGTATTTTTAATACATGAACAATAAACAGACCAGAAAAAGTGTTTATGTAGAGCATATGATAGAAAACAATGGAAAACAGACAAAACTAGAAAACATGCAGTTAATAAAATAATCAATAGAATTAAGAAGTTCAGCTCGGATTTCAAAGCTAATACTCTCTCTCTCTGTAGTATAGACAGAGAAGCACCTACGTCCCTAAATACTCTAAATAAAAACCCTACCCTACACTTCACCAAAATCGTTGTCGGTTTGGTGCAGTTGAACTAATTGCCTTTGAACTAATTGAACTTACTTTTACCACTAAATTTGTACGCGAACCTCGAACTTGTAATTTGCATCAGATTCTCAGGGTCCATCCGATTTGGACAATAAGGGACTGCGTAAACCAAGCGAAAACTTGCTCGCGCACTGTTTGACGTCAAATGAACCTTAACTTATATCTTAAAGAACAAAATCGTATAATGACTTCTGCCCGTCGGCGTCGCCTCGCGCTCGAGGTCATTCATACGATTTTGTTCTTTAGTTCATAGTGATATGGTTCATTTGACAATGACGCCAAAAAGTGCGCGGGCAAATTTCCGCTTGGTCTGAATTTCAATGTGAAAGAACTCTTCCTAAATAATTTACGAAATACTAAAATTGTTTACACTTTCTTGCTTTTGTGGCCTAATCATCAACAGGGGTGCATTGTCCAGATATTTTTTAATTGCGCAGCGGATTTAAAAGTCAGGCGGCTGTTTTGTGTTATTTTGAGTGAGTGACATAAGAGCCGTATGAATGATCCGGTTGGCGGCCCCCGCTTTGCCGCCCTCGGCGTGAGTGACGTCTCCCCCTGCGAGTGGCGTTCCCCTCGCTATTTATTCTACACCACATTAATCTACATCGAAATATTCACTCCACTTACAATTCATGACCTTCCTTTCAATGATGTAGGTATTTGGGAATGAAGTGAGTTCGAGACGTTGAATTCTTGCTTTGGCTGTGGCATTATAATGAGTCTATTCCTCATAGTGCTTTTCAATAGAGTTGGCATTCATTTTCTTATGGATATCCTCAAGCCTGCCCCAAGCAAAGAATGAAGGTGCTAGTCGTTGAAGTTACTCTCTATAACGATTTTCATTCATATTCCTAAGATTATTTTTTCTTGAGAATCCTAAATACATATATTTTTTACACCAATCCTAATTCTTAAAATTTCCACAACACTGACCAATTTTGACTATCGATCGATGAAATCGACAGCCTATTACTATTATTATGTCCCCACTATCCTACTCTCTCAACGAGGGCGTATGGGCTATAGTCCACCACGCTAGGTGGACTTCACACGCGCCCAATCTTGCGCGTATGCAGGTTTCCTCGCGATGTTTTCCTTCACCGTTTGTGAGCAGCCAGTATTTTGCCTATAATCACCAGCACTATGCGCTTCTCGCGTTCTTTTTTGCTGCGCACACGTGCTAATTGTGGAATGACCTTCCTTCTGACGCTTTTCCACAGCGCTACGATATGGGGTCCTTCAAGAAGAGAGTCAAAAGAGTCCTTCAACCGCGGCCGGCGCCGCACCAGCACCCCCCGGGTGTTGCAGGTGTCTGTGGGCGGCGGTGACCTCTTAACATCAGGAGGCCCGCCTGCTTGTTGCCCCCGTAGCAATAATAAAATAAAAAAATTACCGAGTGACACATTGAAATAAAGCGGATATCCACATGCGTTCTTTCAGTAACGGTAGAATGCGGGATTTTTATTTACAAGCCGTTACGAAAAATTCGTCAACAACATTGCAAAACGAGCCGTCCGTCCGTCCGGTGCGGCGGATGCGCTCGCGTCAAATTATGTCGCCGGCTCTGCCCCTTCGCCAATCGTAAATCAAATCAACGGCACAATTTTTTTCTCAAGGGACCACTTTTTGTGGGAATGCTCGGTTCGAAGTCCGTTGAACTTCCGCTATCGGCATTGAAAGTGACAGTGACATTTGTGTTCATTTATTTTCTTTTGTTTTGATTAGATATGAAGGAAGATACCCCGCTGGTGGTGTCAGTCCCTTGCCAAGAAACCTATCGGATGGGATGTATATGATAGCTTCCTAATTAACAGAAAGAGTCAACAAGATACACCCAATGCCACTAGTTATGGTGAACTGACTGGCAAATTGAATTGGACCTTAATCTTCTCTACAAAAAGACAACAATCCCTTCTACTGGATGTCGTATTAGACTGACTGTAGCATTTAATTACTTTTATTTATTTATTTGTGTTTCTTAGTTATAAATAGAGGTTCAAAACAGTGCATTTACAGTCTCATCGGATTGATTGATTCATTTCATTGTCTCCTCACGATGGTTTCTGTTTTTGAGAAATTAAGGGCTTCTTTCACCACTTCCTGATATTGTTACAGATAGTAATCTTAGTGATAAACTAATCTACCAGTTAAATCTGTGTGATAGACTTTATAAAATATATAAGATATAGGCAATCAGATACCTGTGAAACCTAAAAAAATAGGCTATCTGTCAGATAACCTGCAGATAGGGTATCTGGGACTTTATCAGCAAGCGGTGTAAGAGGCCCTAAGACTTGCGATACTTAGGGCCTCTTACACCGCTTGCTGATAAAATCACATATACCCTATCTGCAAGTTATCTGACAGATAGTCTGTTTTTTTGGTTTCACAGGTATCTGATTGCATATGTCTTATATATTTTATATAGTTAATCTCACAGATTTATCTGATAGATTAGTTTATCACTAAGATTACTATCTGTAACAATATCAGGAAGTGGTGAAAGAAGCCCTTAGCTTAATATTAATAAGCCACACATACAAAGTATCGCATAATTCCGGTCTTGTAAATAGCTGACGCGTTAGTCCGATGCGTCTGCTATTTACGAAGCAACTTCGGGTGGCTAATGCGTCGGGTATTTACGAATATGCTGCCCGGAGTCCAGGCAAGCGACGTTGGCTTTACCTGCCCACTACGAAATGTTTCTGAGCCGCGCATTTCTTTTGCCATCATTTCGCTAATCTTGCCCATATTATTTGAAAGTGATACGGTTCGTGTCTTCAATGATGACTTATACTGACGTTTGTTTGTTTGCAGACATCCGCGTGCAGCTGTCGGAGCAGACGCGCGTGCTGGAGGCGCGCGCGGAGGCGGCGGCGGGCGTGGCGGGCGAGCTGAGCGACTACTGCCGCCGGCGCGCAGACCTGGAGCACGAGTACGCGCGCGCGCTGGACAAGCTCGCGCGCGCCGCCACGCAGCGACACAAGGACCAGAAGCACAAGTATATTGAATGAATCGTAGTCGCCCCTTGATGTACGGTCGATGGTCAGTGGAAACAAAACCAGTATAAACTGGTCAGTCTTGGTATTGAACCTGAACAAACACATGCATAATTTGGGCATCACAGACAGCCCCCTGTGCAGGGGCTGTCTGCAGGAGAGCGAGACGGTGGAGCATGCAGTGCTTCATTGTCCCGTAACACAGGAAATCAGATCCGAAACGGGCCTGGCAATAGATCCCGACCTCTCGGCAACGAGCAACCTGCAACAGTGCTGCCGTCAGCCAGAAGCCCTACTCCATTACTTCAAGGAGTTGGGATGGCTGGACTGACGGCCCGGGGGGAATTGCACAAAACTCCCGCTTTCGTGGAGTCAGTGCAGAGACCGCCACCAACGTCTAAGAATAAGAATAAGGTATTGAACTCCCTAATAGCTCAAGGTCAAAGTGTTTCCACTGGAAGGAACCAACTCCTTCATCGTTTGAGAGAAGTCAGTAAATGTACTTACCTACACGTACATACTTAAATGTCGGTCCATGTTAGCTCCACCTCTCAACATTATAGGCCGCTTCTTCCCCTCCACACCACCGACGCTCTGGTGGAATGAAGGAATTGAATTGCTTTGAGATATTGAGGGTGACTTGCTTGTATGATTGACGTGGTGTTGTTTGCAGACGCGAGCAGTGGGCGCTGACGGGCGCTCTGTCGTGCTGGCAGGCGGCGCTGGAGAACACGCGCGCGCTGTCGCGCGACCACGCCGCGCTCGCCGAGCTATATGGCGGGCCGCTCGCCGCGCGGCTGCAGCGCGCCGCCGACGACGCGCTGCGCCTGCACCGCAAGTGTCGCGACATAGGTACATACATACACTACACCTAGCATTGGGCGCTGACGGGCGCTGGTAATCGTACCTACAATTAGGCTCTAATTTAAATCACGTAGCTACACCCTTGCACTACTTCGTCAATTCACACTAAAACCTTGCTGAAACCCTTTGATGTGTCGAAAAAACCGTCACCCACCATCCCTCCGACGCTTTTCCACAGCGCTACGATATGAGGTCCTTCAAGAAGAGAGTCAAAAGAGTCCTTCAACCGCGGCCGGCGCCGCACCAGCGCCCCCCGGGTGTTGCAGGTGTCGGTGGGCGGCGGTGACCTCTTAACATCAGGAGGCCCGCCTGCTTGTTGCCCCCGTAGCAACAATAAAAAACCAAGTTATCGATCAATGTCTAATTTAAGCAAATTAGCGCATTAAATGTTTTCCACATCTATACGTATGGCATTAATTGACGCGTCAAGACGCAGGAGTATGATGATGTATTTGTGTGCAGTGTCCGAGCGGCACGAGGAGCTGGGCGCGGCGCTGGCGGAGGCGGGCGCGGCGGGCAAGGCGCACGCGGGCGCGGCGGCCGAGTGGCGCGCCGCCGCCGACAAGCTGCGGCACGCGCACCAGGCGCGCGCGCACCTCGCCGCCGCCGACCCGCCCAGACACAAGAAGCTCAAGGCGCTAGACAAGGAGCTCGACAAGGTGACTTGACTGGTCGCACAGTCGACCGCACGACAGTGGAAACACTTCGATCCTTATCATCATCAGCCTGTACTAGTCCACTGCTGGACATAGGCCTCCCCCAAGGCGCGCCGCTGAACCCGATCTACGGTTCTCCGCATCCAGTCACTGCCAGCCGCCTCACGCAGATCGTCGCTCCATTTAGCCAGGGGGCGTCCCACACTACTACGCTTGCCTAGTCGCGGTCTCCACTCGAGAACCCGTCTACCCTAGGCAGCTATTAGTTTTCCGACAAATGTGACCAGCCCACTGCCATTTCAACGTGCTTACTTTTTGAGCTATGTCCAAGGCTTTGACCCTTATTATAATTCATCAAACAAATAAGGGTGGGGGGTGGGGGGGGGGCGTCCGCTAGTGCAATTTAAAGATGTGTGTGGTGATTGCAGCGTCGCACGCGGCACAGCGAGGCGCGCGCGCGGGCGCTGCGGGCGCGCGCAGACTACGTGCTCAGCCTGGAGGCGGCCAACGCCACGCTGCAGCGGTACTACCTCGACGACATCGCGGACATCATGCTGGTGAGGCAATCATCATCATCACTTGTTATCAACACAATGAGCTTGGAAACGGGTTTTTTTATATACAAGTTTCAACTTAAAATATGACATTTTAAATATTTGTAAAAATAACTCCCTTTTTAGGATTCCGTACATCAAAAGAGGAAAAAGGGAACCCTTATAGGATCACTTCGTTGTCCGTCCGTCGGTAAATACCATTTTTCTCAGGAACGCGTGGAGGTATCAAGTTGAAAATATAAAATACTCCCTTGGTAGGTCCCTTGGAGCCGTAAAAAAATCAGACTTCTAATTGATAAAAATAATGATATGAGTGTTGTGTGCTAGTGCATGGAGGTGGGGTTCGAGGCGGTGGTCGGCCGCGCGGCGCGCACGGCGGGCGCGGCGGAGCACGCGTGCGCGCAGGCGGCGTGCGCGGCGGCCGGCGCGCTGCTGTGCGCGGCCGACGCGCTGGACGCGCTCGCCGACCGGCAGCGGCTGGTGTGCGCGCACGCCGCCGCCTTCGCGCCGCCGCGCCCGCTGCCCTACCGCGGCCCGCCGCCAGACGCGCAGGTGACTACACTACCATACACAGTCTTGTTCTCAGGGTGCCCTGCACTGACTACACGAATGCGGGAGTTTTGTAAGGCCGTTTGTCCATCGCTGCCGTCCCCGGGACGTCACCGGGAACGAGACAACGACGCCGAAGTAGCGATACATACATTTTTAATATTAATAACAGATTGGACAAATTGACACACGGCTGTTTAGTCCCAAACTAAGCCGAAGCTTGTAAATAGGTACTCAACAACTGATAAACACACTTAAATACATTTTAAATAAATACATACACGCCCAGAATCAGAAAACCAACGGATATGCTCATCACATAAATGTTGGCCCCGGGTGGGAATCGAACCCACGACCTCTGGGCAGTAGGCAGGGTCACTACCAACTACGCCAACAGGCCAGCCAAAAACATTTACTATGACCGCGTGTCCGCCACAAGTCAGACGCCTCATATAATCTGAATGAACAAGAATCTCGTTTCTCGGTGCGGCGGTGGACATATGGCCTTACTCCTTGAAGTAGTGGAGTAGATTTTTGGTTTTGAAGACAGTACAATATATACGGTACAATATGTACGGTCGACCGCACGTCAGTGGAAACAACACCAATATAAACTGGTCTCTCTTAGTATTGAAACACTCTAATAGACTAGGCTAGCTGAAGGTCAAAGTTTTACCACTGACTTGGCGGCGAGTTATGCCGTTTTGCCGCTGTACAAGAATGATAATGGTGGCTTGCTTGTTTGTTGAGGATCTGGAGATGCGCGCGCTGGTGGAGGACGCGGCGGAGGAGGAGGACGAGGCGACGCGGCAGGTGCGCGGCGAGCTGGCCGCGCGCCTGCAGCAGCTGGAGGCGGGCGCGCGCGCGCTGCGCGCCGAGTGCCGCGAGAACGCCAAGACGCTCGACGCGGCCGAGGCGGAGCTCGTGCGGCAGGTCAGTGCGCGGCGACAATCAACTAACAAACAATCAATCAATCAATTCATCAATAATCATCAACAGCCTATTTAATGTCCCCACTGCTGGGGATCAGGCCTACCCTATCAACGAGGGCGTTCGGGCTATAGTCCACCACGCTAGCCCATTGCGGGTTGGTGGGCTTCACATGCGCCTAAGAATTTCTTCTCCGGCGTATGCAGGTTTCCTCACGATGTTTTCCTTCACCGTTTGAGAGCAGTCAGTATATGTACTTAAGTTTAGAGAAAAAACCCATTGGTACATGGTCCAGCCGGGGATCGAACTTCGGACCTTTCGATATGATAGGTCGCGTCTTATCCCCGAGGCCACTGACGCTCTTCTCAATCAATCAATTAACAGTCTATTAATATTATAAGAAAAAAAGGAAGGGCCCTGTGCTGTCTGGTTTGTTGCTGTTTCTTTCCCCCGGCTATACAGGTGGGAACTGAGTGGTTTTAGACAGATTTGACGTTAAAGAGAGAATAATCAATCAATCAATCAATCAAAACATCTCAACCCCCACCCCTCAGGACTATTAGTATGTTGGTTTAAAACAACCACGAATCAAAAAAATTTACCCACTCCCATATGGATGAGTAATAAAAGCATTCTATGGGTGTCAAAATCGTGTCAAACTAATCACAAAATTATGAATCACTCACACATTCTCATTTTCAAACTCCATTATAAATTTGTATTAGCAACCTCCTCCCGCTACTCCGCTTCCTTTGTCCGCACCCCGCACCCCCCGGTAAATGGCACCATAGGTTTTCCGATACTAAGGGCCTCTTACACCGTATGCTGATAAAGTCCCAGATACCCTATCTGCAGGTTATCTGACAGATAGCCTATTTTTTTGGTTTCACAGGTATCTGATTGCCTATATCTTATTTATACATTTTATATAGTCTATCACACAGGTTTATCTGATAGATTAGTTTATCACTAAGATTACTATCTGTAACAATATCAGGAAGTGGTGAAAGAAGCCCTAAATATGCAAGATGCGATCTCAATAGGGAGCGCGCGCGCGACGAAAGAGATTTGAAACTTCTTGAAAACAATTATGCCAAAATCCGCTGACATCCGAATTATTTCCCCTATTTTTACTTCGTTTGGTGGGCTATTGAGCCCTAACCGCGCGTTGGCCGCGTCCTGTTGAGCTTGTCTGTGCCCGCAGATGGAGGGCGGCGCGATCGACGTGAGCGGGCTGTTCGGCGGCGCGGCGGCGGCGGGGGCGGCCCCCGCGCCCGCCGGGCCGGCCGGCGCCACGCCCGCGCCCGACGACGACGCGCCGCGACGCGATCAGGAGGACTACTACCTCGCGGTCAGTCAGTGCAGTGCCAGTAACCAACGAACACACCACTTGGCAATAACATATTGCTAGTGTTTTAAAAAAATTGAATGTCTCCCTGTATAAGATGGTTTGAAAAAAAATGTGGGACATATATGACGGCCGTCGGTTCTGCGACAGATGTGACCCGCCCATTGCCACTTCAGTTTGCTAATCCTTTCGGCTATGTCGTATTACCTTAGTTCTCCGTTGGATCCTTACGGATCATGTCCTTCAAAGAAACTCCGAGCATAGCCCTCTCCATAACTCATAATATTTATATTTATTATATTTATTTGTGTTTGTATGCATGTTGTATTCACCTATAACTGGTTGTGCATTTAGATTATTTAGCTCTAAGTCTTTAAAAAATTGGATGTATTAGTGTAACAACTGTTGGTGAATCAAATACTTAAAATAAATTTATGGATTTGTTATTGTTTTTAAATAAAAATATTTATTTACCATAATTAGAGATACATGCTCATATGCAATAAAATATATTGACTTTGCAGAAGTTCCGCTCGTACGTGTCGTGCGCGGGCCGGCTGGCGCGGCTGGAGAGCAAGGCGGCGGCGGTGCGCGGGCGGCTGCTGGGCGCGGGCGGCGCGGGCGCCGGCGGCGGGTCGGCGCGCGCGTCGCCGCCCACGCCGCCGCGCCGCGCCGCGCTGCGCCGCGGACACTTCGCCGCGCCGCTCGGCGACCGCCTGCCCGCCGTGCTCGTCTCCTGCGTGCGCGTCATCGCCACATACGGTACGGTCACCACTCACCAGCGACTGTTAAATCGTATGACGCAAAACCAACTATCTGTCAATAAATGATTGACAGATAGATGGTTTTCCTTTAACACGACAAGTTATAATTTATAATATCTTTAGAGCGTCAGTGGCGTGGTGGGAAAGACGCGGCCTGTCAAAAGGTCTGAGTTCGACCCCCGGCCGTGCCCTCTACTTATGGTTTTTTTTTCGAAACTGCTCTCGAAAGGTGTGGAAGAACATCGTGAGGTAACCCGTGAAGTATTCACATACTTCCCACCAACCCGCACTTGTCTACCGTACGTAGTACGCCCTCGTTGTGAGGGTAGGCCTGAGCCTCAACAATCGGGACATATTAGGCGGTTGATTGATTGTGAGGTTTGTTTGTTCCAGGTCTCCGGCACCAGGGCATCTTCCGCGTGTCCGGCTCGCAGGTGGAGATGCAGGCGCTGCGCGCCGCCTTCGAGCGCGGCGAGGACCCGCTGGCACACGTGCGTGACGCCTCCGACATCAACTCGGTGAGATCCAACTACTTGTTATACACTCCCATCTCTTTCGTACCCTGTTTAAGAAATTACTCCCACCCGAAAATAACTGTTTAAATGTAAGATACTTGCTTAAACATGCTTGGTGGCATTATTTTAACAACCTTCTTCGAGAATAGCGGCCGGCTAAGTTGTATGAAAATACATATCTGTCGTGTTTAGCGGCCGGGCGAAATAAATAACTATGAAACTATACTATATACTATGAATAAATGACTATGAAATTGCAACCACGGATACCTCCGTTGGTCTGGTCATAAGTAAAATTTAAATTTCGAATTTCCGCGCACTATTTGAGAAAAGTACTATACAAGCCTTGGCCATGACCAGGCATTGATGGATTTACGTATGTGTGCCTCGGCATTAATGCCTCTGTTGCCGGCCGGCAGCTGTGTAAAATGATTGATGTTGACAATAAGTTGTTATTATGATGTGTTAGGTTTGCGGTCTACTGAAGCTGTACCTGCGCGAGCTGCGGCCGCCGCTGGTGCCGGCCGCCGTGGCCGAGCAGCTAGTGCGCGCGGCCGCGCTCCCCGCCGCCCCCTCGCCCGCCGCCGCCGCGCCCGCGCCCGCCGCCGACGCGGGGCTGGTGCGCCGGCTGCGCGACGCGCTCGCCGCACTGCCGCCGCCCAACATGATCGTGCTGCGATACCTCACCGCGTTCCTTGCGCAGTCAGTATTCACGTCTTAGCTTACTATAGAGATCTTTTGGCACCCATTCTTGTGTGCTTTTGTGCACCTGGTTCGAAAATATCAAGATAACAGTCAGATGACAGTCTCCGATAGACCCACCTTGGGTGGACCCTCAAACCGAAGTGTCTGTTGAACGCTCCCACGATGAGTCGTACTTTCGAGATTTACATATGTATTTTACATAGGTGTCACTTTGAAGCCATGGTTCTCGGTTAAGGATTTAACGGGGCATGATCTGATGACTGTCATCGAGGAAATAGATGGAGGACTGCTGATCGCTATAAATATCCAACTGATCAGATGAGCCGTTTGGAAGCTGCATTGAATAACTGCACTGGTAGTGTACGATTTGCTGCCGTATAGTATGCTGTTGGATGAATGAAACGCACGGTTTCTGGAATATTTCAATGAATATATTTGCTTGATATGCTATGTGTAATGCTAGGTAGTTTGTTGAAGTACAAAACAAGGTGTTTTGAAATAACTAACTCGCCGACTCAGCTACACGTCAATTTGTTGTGCGGTTTTAAACCAGGTAGCAATATATTGACTCTGGTATGTTGCGTGTGTTGCAGCCTGACGGAGTACAGTGAGCACAACATGATGGACGCGTGGAACCTGGCCATATGCCTGGGGCCGACGCTCATGGCGGCGCGCGGGGAGGGCGGCGCACAGGTACGTCACTTCGTAACAGATGAGCTGATGACGGTCATCGAGAGAGTAGATGTAGGACTTTCAGATCGCTCATTAGATGAGCCGTTTTGAAAAAATAAAAGTTAATTTATTCACCGATCACACAATATTACATACTCACTAAATACGATCATTATAAGATAACTTTTTGTTGTGAGATGAAAGGGTCGATGACTCAGCGAAGCGCTGTTTTTCAGTCGTCACCATTATTCGAACATCGCTAAATTCGAAGTGGGAAAGAAAATGGTGATTGTCATCTCTGCCAAGCGCATAATGATAATTTATAAAGTAAGCCTCATTACAACAGGTTTTAGGGCCCCAGTTAAATAAAATTATTGATGAAATTGTTATAACATTATCCTAACATAAACTGGAAGCAGCATTGTCATGAAGAAAAATACCCGCAAAATGGCGTCAATATTATTTTGTGTGGCGACTTTCATCTTGAATAATATAGTGTTTGTTTACTGAACGGACGTGTTTCGTTGTGCCCCAGATTTCGTGGTCTTGTAATATCCCCAAGGAAGATTATGTCAGTATAATAGTGCTGTGTGAGTATATGAATAAGGGTGTGATTGTTATTGAATGTAATTGAATTTAAATTAATGACGTGTATCAAAAAATACGAATAAATATATGTATATGTATGTATATATGTACGTATGTGTGGGGGTGTGTATGGGTAATAAACTATCCAGAAATACAAATCCTAGTACAATCACAAGATTAGGCTATTGTATGTAAAGTATTTATTGTTGTGTGCGCGCGCGCAGGTGACGGCCCAGAACCTGGTGAACGAGGTGGTCAAGCGCATCATAGTCCACCACGCCGAGCTGTTCCCGCAGGACGTGGCGCCGCACACGCTCTACACCAGGTACAGGTACGTGCATTCATAGTCCACCAACTGTATACATCGGATTCGTATAAAGTTCTATTTAATTTTTTAAAATTTAAATTTCATGGCTTTCCTTTAATTAAAAATACCATGTTATTTAGAAGGATTTTATTCTTATGAATAAAATTTAATATTAATTTAATATTTAAATTAAATTTAGACCCTTTAGGTTTGGTGTCTTAAGAAAATGTTAGTTCTCCAGTCTCCACATTTGTCCAGTTCAAGGGTCCAAGGTTTCAAAGCCAGAAGTTCTTAGACAGGTGGTTTTTCGAGAATGTTATTTATACTTATACAGGATGGAATTTTCAGATGCCACCTGGATGAAAAGTACCCTAAAATTGAAGATAGCAAATTTTACACAAAACAAACATTCCTTTAATCTGCATTCAAAGATTTTTAAGAAACCGCCTGTCTGAGTCGGGAATCGAACCGGACATATGTGTAAAAAGCGCACCTGTAGTTTTATGAAACTAATCGATAGGGTCAATCATCAGAATTAATTCCTTCTAAGTAACATAGTACCTTAAATTAAAGGAAGGTCATGGAATTTAATTTTTCTTCAATTTTTAGGGTACTTTTCCTCCAGGTGGCATCTGAAAATTCCACCCTATATTATACATATTGTGTATATTGTGATGATGTTTGTTTCGGCAGCGAGGTGGAGCCGGGCGCGGAGGGCGAGGCTCTGGACGAGGCGGACGGCGAGGGCGAGAACGGGGAGGCGGCAGGGGACGCGGGGGGGGAGGAGGGCGACGTGCGCGACGACCTCTCGCTGTACGCAGACGATGACGGTACGTGGCCGAGCGTAAAGAGAGAAAGCAATAGAGGACGCACTAAAATAACAATAATAATCAGACAGAGACACACTTATTACAAAAGTGGTAAGAGTAAGCTACACAGACATAATATCTTTTATCTCTTTCTACGTATGCGAATTTTTTGTCGCAAGCCATAACTGTCAACAAACAACAACACGAGTAAAATAGATAGTGTTTGTTCAGTTTGACCCCGCCACATAAGAAGCGTCTTCTCAAATTATTAGAGTAAAAGACTATTGCTATTACATGCTATACGCTGAGTGCGGTTCAATGGGATACTAGTTCTACGTGGCCAAGCTATGTCTGCTGTTTGGCGGTAGTAATGAGACAATAGGCATGATGACAGATTTTGAAAAACTGTTGTATAATGTTCCGAAGTTAATACTATTTCCTACGAATATAAATACTTCTGCATAAATAAATCGTACTTAGTTTACGGAAAACTAAAAGGTAAAGGCCAAGTATCTTGCGACATACTTTTATTTCATTTTATAGTTTGTTTTATTGTATTAATTGGTATGGATTGACTAATTTTCTATGATCATTATTTTACTTGCGACGAGTATTTCTAAAATATGTGTGAAATGAAACTGTTTGGTCTGCAGATGAGATCAGCGAAGATGGGGAGAGTGGCGAGTGGCGCGACCGGGACTCCAGCGGGCATCACAGGTACCACACGACCCTAGCTTCCTTCTGTCGCACGTTTAATTCAAAGAAAGAAAGAAAGAGTACACTTCATTGACCATTGCATCATCTAGAACATAAACAAATACAACTATTGTTTATACAGGGTGAGCAACAGTGTCAAAAGGACGCTGCGTCAGCTTTTTGCCGCAGAGTAGTTTGCGGCACTGATTTTCAGGCAGAACCTTAGATTTATTTTATTTAGTTCCCACGATAAAAAGCAAAAGCCATTGGAAGCGAACGGCGTTGCCTACTAATCGTACTTCTTGTTTAAAACCATCAATCGCCGTCGATTAGTTTGCCTATACCTTTAAAAAAGTTTCATTTATTTTAAAAAAATTATATTAATTAATAATACATTTTATATTATTTTATATTAATTAAATAAGTAAATACATATTTAAATTATTCCATTCTTACGCAGGTCTGACAGCGCGGACCGGCAGCTGTCGTCCATACCGCAGGTACCGCTCGAAACGCTCGTCTGACTTACTGGCGCGCTTGCCTACGCCTCCTAGCCACAGTACTTGCAGACAAGCCTATAATACTTGCCGACTAGCCTACACATTACTACCCGACTAGCCACAGTACTTGTAGGCTTGCCTACAGTACTTGCCGACTGGCCTACACAGTACTTTCCGACTAGCCTACTGTACTTGCCGCCTAGCGTACACAGTACTTGCCGACTAGCCTACAGTACTTGCCGCCTAGCGTACAGAGTACTTGCCGACTAGCCACTGTACTTGCAGGCTAGCCTACAGTATTTGCCGCCTAGCGCACACAGTACTTGCCGACTAGCCACTGTACTTGCAGGCTAGCCAACAGTACTTGCCTGCTAGTTGTCTTTAGTACTTGTCGGCCTTTGCCTACTGTAGTTGCTGCCTTAGTTAATAACGTTGATCTTAAATTGGATTTATATCGCAAGAAATTGACTTTATTCTTTTTATTGTAACATCTGTTCCAATGCAGATATAAAAGGAATGCAATTGAATGATTAAACTATACTAGACTAAATTTGATAGCGTTGGTCTGCAATGTTAACGTGGTGATACAAATTTGTTTTTGCAGTCGGGGACGCTTTCATGTACAGTCGACCGCACGTCAATACAAACACTTTGACCTTGAGCTGGCCTAGCTTACTAGTGAGTTTCAATACTATGAGAGACCAGTTTATACTGGTTTTTGTTTCCACTGACGTGCGTTCGACCTTACAATGTAATATATGCAACTGCAGTTTCAAAATGTTATATAATTTTAATTTGCCAGCGCCATTGGCCGTGAGCGGTAAACGAATTAAACAATTAAGCATGTTGACTGTCCCAAGTTTATGTCGAACCGTAACCACGTGGTGTTCTCACTGTGCGCTCGAGTGTACTTGTTTTACAGTCTGCAACAAAAGTCGATAACAATCCGTGGACTAGTGGCAACACCAATACATTTCACAGGTCCACGTGTCTTTGCTTCCAAAGCCGTAAAGCCAAAAGTAAAAAAAATAACATGTTCTCGTTGAGAGGATTAAGTATCCATGGTATAAATGATCCGGCGGGGTATTATCCCAGTTGTACCATGATAAATAAATATAGGTGGGACAAGTTGATCCCAGTTGTACCAATTGTACCATCAATGGTACTGGCCGAAGGTACTAATGGTCCGGCGGGAAAATTTGCATTTAAATTGTCCTTTATTAAAGACCTTTGCAGTTGAATTGAACTAGTTAAAGTTGCGAAATACCTACATATTAATGTCAAGTGTGTTAGTGGCTGCCACCCAAATACGACCTTATTTCAATTACCTTAAGGTCTAATTATTTTTGTAGCTTACTGTACGCCCTGCATGAATACATTTGTGTGTAGATTAGCATACATAGATCTCTTAATTTAGTGACTTGTGACTGTCTTTTGCTTTTAATTAATTAATTAAATTTTTGTGTGTACACGTAATGCATATTGTATAGTTATGTTCAGAGACCGGAATTTTCGTGGCACTTTTGAATTATCATAGTGTAAAAGAACTTATTTAAAACCAGATAATATGGAAAAATAATAACTATTTATTCTATAAAGAAACTAATGGAACACTTGTTTGCACTAAAACAGACTGAACATGAAATTAAAAAAAACATTGAACTGGACTGAATTAAGCGTAACACACACTGAGCGGCGGCGTTGCGAAAGCGTTGCGGTTTTTTTCTGTAATGTTCGAAATAGTATGAAGCCCTTTACATCAAAGCGGCGGCGGCGCGGCGCGTTCTTCATACAAACCTTCGCCGCCACAACGCTTTCGCAACGCCGCCGCCCAGTGTGTGTCACGCTTTAATGTGAAATATATTGTTTACTATTTAACTTTTCATTGCATATCTCTATTTCACATTTTCAACTATTCAAAAGTTATCTGGATGCGATTGCTCTTAGCGATAAGACTGCCTGTAGTTTACCTCCACTTTTAATCTACTTTAAAATGTTGTATTCTATATTAAATCGATGTATTAATTTAAAAGTGCTACGACAATTCCGGTCTCTGGTTATGTTAAATCGGGGGCCTAATCTCGTCGGGTCTTAGGCCTTAGGCCCAAGACAAACAGAAGGGACCTTGGACCTCAAGGGCGTAAAACATACAGACGACATCTAACGCGTCCCCGCCTCGTCTCGTGGCGTCCTTTCTGTATGTTTGGTGCCTCCATCCAACAAAGCTTAGCGGACGCTTATAACCAATAGGATTTTGTTATTTTCTTAACTCCGCTCGGCTTTAACAACGAAATCGTATTGGTACAGTCAACGCCATAAATTTCTGATCACGTTAGTACCTTATACATTCCACGAAAATTTAGGAGTCTGTTTACACGTCACATGGATTGATTGCTTTACTTTACCGACTCCAGGATATATCATCATCATCATCAACAGCCTATTAATGTCCCCACTGCTGGGGCTCGGGCCTATCCTCTTCAGGATATATGAATAAACGTATTATTTATGCCCCGGGAAATGCTTTTATTAATCACTCTAATGTTTTCGCTAATTAATTAATTAAATTCTTTTATTTCAAGAAACAAGTTTCATATTTTTACATAAATTAAATCATAAGTGAGCTAATGCCAAGACCGAAGTATTCGCCAATGTCGATAGCAAAGTATTTGCTAATGTCAAAAGCGAAGGAGGTACATATGGAGCAACAAGCTACGTAAATGTGAATATATTTATGCCGCCGACTGTACTACCAGATTAGGCCTCGGCTGTAGTGTAGTGTGTATGTAACATCGTTTAGATGCTTTATATTATTGCCTAAGACTGAGTTATACATGTTTATTATAAATATAAATAGTTTGCCTATACATATTGGTGCTTATATTTGTCTGTTGAATAAAACAATGTAGTTATGTGCATGTGTGTGTTTAATTTATATGTCGTAACTGAACTAGTGGTCTGAGTAGCTAGAGCGGTTCCAACTAGCATGTCGTTTTTACATAAATGTATTTGAATGAAACTAGATTTACCTACATAGATGGACGGATAATTAGAAACAGGGCACGAATTTGATACAATTGAGATCACTTTGAAGCCATGGTTCTCCGTGAAGGATTGATCGGGGCATAATCTGATGACGGTCATCGAGAGAGTAGATGGAGGACTTTTAGATCGCTATAGATATCCAACCGATCAGATAAGCTGTTTGGAAGCAGCATCGTCATGAAGAAAAAAAAACAAAATGGCATCAAAATTTATGAAAATCTAAAGTTAAGGAATCATGACGATGCTGCTTCCAGACGGCTCATCTGATCAGATGGATGTCTATAGCGATCTAAGAGTACTTCATCTACTCTCTCGATGACCGTCATCAGATTATGCCCCGATCAATTCTTCACGAAGAAACATGGCTTCAAAGTGATCTCGATTGTATGAAAATCTTGCCCTGTTTCTAATTATCCGTTCACATGTGGAATTAATCGCTCTACTTAATCCGTTCACGAATTAGATCCTGACGAGTAGAATGGAAGACTTTATGTCGTCGGTGTTTTATGGAAATTGTGGATAGAAGCCTAAGGTGAAGGGAGAATTTAGAAGCTTGGATGTATTTCTATTTATACGGCACTGGCCTTCATTCATTCATCTTTACTAACTTTAAAATCGGTATCGATTTTAAAATAATCAACAACATACGTTCATCAATAATAGACAATCTTATAAATACAAATATTACTGGCCTCATTTCGGTACTCTTAAACAAAAAAAAGCTTCGAGCTATTTCCAGAAGTTTTAGGAAGCCCTTATTTTTCAAAGTCGAGTTTATTAATATATTTTTATGACACTTGCTCGTTAGGGGTCTTATTATATGAGTGCCTAAAGAAACACAATGGCATATATATACCCGCGGGAGAATAATGAAAATCAGGACAATATTATACCCCTAGGGCTGTAATGTATAGCTGGCTGTACATTAAGTTAAATTGAGTACCTAGTTAATTTGAATAAACTTGACTAAATTGACTAAAATGACTTAACTTGACTAAACTTGACAAAACTTGACTTGAGTTATATTATGGTAATTAAATTTAACTTAATAAACTTAAATAAATTCAGCAAAGTCAAAGAAAATAAAATTGTTCCCTTGTGTCGTAGGTATTTATTTCCTCGCAAATGTGATGAAAAACATTGTGTGCATGACGGGTAGTAAGGGTATTACAAACTCGAGTGACACACTATTACATTTTCGTACCTTGTCGCTCTAGTGTAATTGACGCATTCCATTCGCTCTTGCTTTTAGACAATATTACTAAGCTGGTCAGATATTAACGAACTCGACTGTACCTTAAAATTTTGGTGCTAAAAACTTGTATACAAAATCGGAGCATAGTGGTATTAGATGAGAGTTGAGAGGGGAATGGGAAGATATTAATGAATGACATGACGTGGTGGCTGCAGCTGGTGCGCCCGCCCTCCCCCGCTGCGCCCGCGCACGTGCCCGCCCCCGCCCCCGCGCCCGTGCCCGCGCCCGCCGCGCTGCACTGTCGGTGAGTACCAATTTTATTCATTTTACAAGCTTATGCCCCGCGACTTCGTTCGCATTGAAATCGTATATGTTACTTACTAAATTTGATCTGTAAATTTTTGTTCCCGTACAAACCTTAACGTCCCTTTTCACCAATTTAGGGTTGGAATTTAAAAAATCCAAGTACACCAGATTTTAGGTCAGACCACATGCTTTCCAACCGGTTCAAAGCGGACCAGTAGTTTTAGCGTGATTCGGGTTCAAACAGACAAGAAATTTATTGAAAAGTGTTTTGGGGTCAGTTAAGCCTATATTTTTTTTAGTATCTCTTCAATATACAAAACTTTTTTTTTTATTGCATGTAAGTACACTGGGTACATTCCTACTTGGCTACATTGGCTACAGAAATACTCATATTGATATTGAGCGTGGGCATATATGCATGTTGCTCGCAGATAGAGCCGTGGTAGCCTAGTTGGTTGTGCACTCGCCTCACGTTCATGAGGTCGTGGGTTCGATCCTGGCCCGTACCAATGAGTTTTTCGAAAACTTAATTACGATTTATTATATCGGTGAAGGAAAACATCGTGAGGAAACCTGCATACGCCAGAGACTGGTATTTACTTATTCTAAGGTGTATGTGAAGTCCACTAAAAACGGATTGGGGCACCGTTTGGCGGACAGGGGTTTGTCACAACAGATCCCATAGGGTCGAAGTGTCGCCAGGTAATCCTGGCCCCCTCAGAAGATAAGATGTTGCTTGCAGGCGCCTGGCGGAGACGACGCCGGACCTGGTGCTGGACCTGCCGGCGCGCGCGGAGCCCCCCTCCCCCGCAGGCGCGGACGCCGCGCCCGCCGGCCCCCCCGCCAGCCCCGCACCGCCCTCGCCCGCCTCCCCCGCCGCGGACCCGCCCGCCGACCCCGCGGACACGTTCGCACACAACCGCGACACGCTCAAGAAGCGACCCGCGCACAAGTAAGTATAACTAGCTTTTCCAGCGGCTTCGCCCGCGTAGAAAAGTTTTTCCCGTGTACTTTGTGAAACAGCGCCCTCTAGTAGGCGTAGACGTAGGCGTTTTGTTACTTAGAGAGTATTAGCCGATGCCCCGCGACCTTGTCCGCGTTAAAAAGTAGAATATATGTTATTCCAGGATATAAGCTATCACTGTACCAAGTTTTATCAAAATCTGTTCGGTAGTTTTTGCGTGAAAGAGTAACAAACATCGTCACATCGTTACAAACTTTCGCCTTTATAATATTAGTAAGAATGATATGCACTTGGTTTATGCCTCAGTGGTGGTTGACACGTATTAAGTTGATAAGTAGTAACTTAATTTTAACTTAATTTTAAGCACTCGATCGTTCACACGTGCCTTCACTAAAGCACTGTTTAGTTCGCTATTCCACGTTGAAAGCCACGCCTACAGGCGTACGGGATTAGAAAAACCGGTTATGTTCTTGCAGGCACACGAGCTCTGAGGGCAGCTGCGACGTGCGCGGCGACGGGGACGCCCCCGCCGCGCCGGCGGGCGGGGAGGAGGGCGCGGGGTCGGCGCCGGGCAGCGCGGGGGGCAGCCCCGTGCCGGCGCGCAACACGGCGCGCGTCGCCGCCAAGTTCGCGGAGCTCACGCTGACGGGGGGGTCCCTCAAGCCGGCACTGGCGGCCAAGCCGGCGCTGCTGCGGCGGCCGACGCCGCACCCGCAGCACGCGCGCCCCGCGGGCCAGCCGCCCGACCCCGCCTGCTGACCGCCCCGCCGACCCACCGACCGGTGCTAACCCACGTGCTATTTGTGGAGACACAAGATACTACTATCCCTTTCTAGCACAAGTGCTCCGCTCAACAGGCGCCTGTTGAGCGAAGCTCCGCGGAATAGCACTATCCTGATCACACTATTCAACGCAGCGATTAGAGATTATGTACGTTTACTCTTATGTAGTTTTATACTCTGGTCCGACATACGCCGAGTCAAGGTATGAGTGAACAATCCTGAAGTCGCCGACACGAGAAGTGATAACGAACCTGCATGAATTACTACTCATTTAACTTTATGAAAT
The DNA here is from genome assembly GCA_949699065.1 of Metalampra italica. Taxonomy (NCBI): domain Eukaryota; kingdom Metazoa; phylum Arthropoda; class Insecta; order Lepidoptera; family Oecophoridae; genus Metalampra; species Metalampra italica. The sequence goes on from OX452985.1 coordinate 9,717,028, forward strand.
TATGACTCGCTGGTGTGACAAGTCGCACTCGGGAGGCCGTATTTTAGTGTTGCTATCCTATTCTTTCATATGGGACTTGTTCATAAGGCAAACAGAGATAGAAATATTTATTTTTTTGAAGAGCACTCGAGCCGAAAGGTTAAAAGTTATGGACCACTACAAAACATTACAAAATGTCCCAACTGCCGACAACATAAGCACCGATCGCCCTCGTACCACGAAACGCTGAGCGACAGGAACGGCTTGATCGCGATTGCGCGCGCTAGATAAGGACATGACTAGATCGATGACAATCGCAACGTAACTTGGTACAATTTAGTTAGCCTAGTTAGTTTATATTTCTTATCGCTATTCGTGGAGGCGACTTAGGGACTGCGCAAACTAAGCGGAAATTTGCCCGCGCACTTTTTGACGTCATTGTCAAATGAACCATATCATTATAGCCTAAGGAACAAAATCGTATAATGACTTCTGCACGTCGGCGTCGCCTCGCGCTCGTGGTCATGCATACGATTTTGTTCTTTAGGCCATAGTGATATGATTCATTTGACAATGACGTCAAAAAGTGCGCGGGGAAATTTCCGCTTGGTCTGAACTGACCCTTATGAGTTTTGGATTTAAAAACGACATCGTTACGATCTTTTTTTTCATTTCTTTGAGAAACTTAACAATCTGTTTCAAGCTTCACTCCGCTTGATTTGGCGCGTGACCGTTCCATGGATAACGTATACTCCAATTTTTACTTATGTCTACGTCCAACTATCTGTCCTGTCGATAGATTAAGGGAACCGATGAGATTGACGTCGCGACATTGTAGCTCTGTCGCGCGGACACATCGAAATCGATCGTACAGATCGGTCAAACAAAATGTGACCAACAAAATTGTGTCGAAATGTACTACAGAATTTTTGAGACGCTCAAAATATTTAAAAATGTGTATTAAATTAAGTATTTTTTATAGTTTACACGTAAAATTGCGAACTTTTTTGTGTTTATTATTTAGTGCATGTTCGAATAGATCTACAATATTTTAGAATAATCAGTGTATACAGGTCTCAAACACCATGCTTTTGTCAAATGTTTACGTTAAGATGTCTATTATTATTGTATGTTGTGCAAAGAGTATGGTGGCGATTCGGAGAGGTGCACATGACTTCACTAAATTTAGCCCATTGTGCTCTTTTTTTATCTGTAGAGATAAGCAAGAGATGGCATGAATTCTAGAACTGTCAAGAACAAGGATCCCATAGAACAGCTGCTAAAATAACAATAATAATCAGAGAGGGACACACTTATTACAAAAGTGGTAAGAGTAAGCAAGACAAGTATAATATCTTCTATCTCGATCTACGTATGTGAATTTTTTGTTGGGGGGCAGCTGGTATGTACCAACTGCCCACCAACAAACAACAGCCCGACTAAAATAGATAGTGTTTGTTCAGTTTGACCCCGCCATAAAAGAAGCGTCTTCTCAAATTATTGGGGTAAAAGACTATTGCTATTTCATGCTATACGCTGATTACGGTTCTATGGTTCATTCTTTTTCTATGTGTGAGACACAAGAAAATGTACTAGGTTTCTATTGCAACTTAGGGCGTATCACAGACACTCGCGGCCTGCGGTGGCGGTGGCGGCCTATTGTCTTCCCTATGCAATGTATGTGAGACTTCAGACACGCGCGGCCTGCGTTTACATATTGAAGCTGCGGTACCACAGGCCGCGTGTCTCTGTGATACACCTAAAACATAGCGATTAATATTTCCTCGGTCTGACAAGACTGAATTTGACAGTTCTAAAATACACGCCATCTCTTTCTTATCTCTACAGATAAAAAAGAGCACAATAGACTAAATTTAGATAAGTCCGTGTGCACCTCCGAATCCACACGATTTTCTACCAAAATCTTTCTACTAAACTGTCGTAGAAAGACTATTCTGCTATAGTCTTTTTCTACCGTTCCAAAATTGGAACACCAGCACTAGAGGGGACTATTATCTTTGTGATTATGATGCCGTTAGTCCAATATGGAACTAAAATGGATGCGACCATATATGTATACAGAATCTCGTGTCGATATTGTATAGTTTAATTCTACATTTACGTTAACTACTCCCGTGATATGCAATGTACATAGGTGGACGGATAATTAGAAACAGGGCAAGATTTTCATACAATCGAGGTCACTTTGAAGCCATGGTGCTCCGTGAAGGATTGATCGGGGCATGATCTGATGACGGTCGTCGAGAGAGTACATGGAGGACTTCTAGATGGCTATAAATATCCAACTGATCGGATCAGCCGTTTGGGAGCAGCATCGTCATGATTCTTTAACTTTAAGATTTTCATACACTTTTATGCCATTTTGCAATTTTTTTCTACATGACGATGCAGCTTCCAAACGGCTCATCTGATCAGTTGGATATCTTTAGCGATCTGAAAGTCCTCCATCTACTCTCTCGATGACAGTCATCAGATCATGCCCCGATCAATCCTTGACGGAGAACCATGGCTTCAAAGTGACCTCGATTGTATGAAAATCTTGCCCTGTTTCTAATTATCCGTCCACCTATGTATATGAGACTTTAGACACGCGCGGCCTGCGGTAGGCCGCCACTGCAGGCCGCGTGTGTCTGGGATACGCTTAACGCGTTTTTAGTTCTCGTAAAGTTGGAATTAAATCTCATTAGTTTCGATAATGAAATGTATAGTTTTGTAACAATATTACTCACTGTGCTTTGTCTGTTCGCGTACGGTCGGCCGCGCGTCACTATAAACTTGTCTCTCATGTTATTGAAAATCCCTAATTTTCTAGGCCAGCTCAAAGTCAAAGTGTTTCCACTGACGTGCGGTCGACTGTACAAGCTCTATTTTCGTGTATAAGCACTATTGTCACATTAAGGCTTCCCCCACATCGGAGCTCAAAAACGATGACGTGGCATCAGCGTCGTGACGCATCTAATGATTACAAGGCGTCTCATGGACGTGACCACACTGGCTCGCGTAAAAGACGCGACTATCGCGTAATTGCAGCGTATTACAATATTGGCACCTTGGAGATATAGTTAAAGGAGATTGTATATCAAACATAACACTGGCCACTTATGTATGTAAATGGAACATATTACTAAGAAAATGGAATATGTATCTTTAGAGAGAGTTGTTTATGCCTGACAGCGTATTTTACGATGGGGAGGTTCGCGTCAAAAACGCGAGGCTACCGCCGCGTTAAAGTGATTCCAGACACAAGCGGCCTGCGGTGGCGGTCCATTGTATTCCCTATGAAATGTATGTGAGACTTCAGACACGCCCGGCCTGCGTTTGCATATTGAAGCTGCGGCTGCATATCGTAGGCCGCCACCGCAGGCCGCGTGTGTCTGGGATACGCTTTAGCGTTTTGTAGCTCCGGTGTGGGGTTGGCTTTACTCATGACGGTGTAGACTAGACTAAGTATGTAATCGAATGCGGCTCGCTCTCGACTCGTCTCTTCGTTACAATATTGTTGTTAACCTTTACCGGTCGCAAATTAGTAATTCCTTTATGGAAACCGGTTACGTTCAAATGAAAATAATTCCTTCATCGAAACTTCGGTTTCGTAGACAGCCGAAGGGTCGGCGACGATATCGGTTTCCGCGACGAGTTGACGACGCGCGAAAGCGTGTAGTAGGTAACTGGTTTCGATGGAGGGATTATTTTTACTTGGACGTAACCGGTTTCGATAAGGAATTGTTTTTACTCGTACGTAACTGATTTCTATAAGGTAATTATCATTTCGTTTCCAAACCAAATAGCTTTGTGTTTTCCACTTTTAAATGAAAAACAGGCGACTGCTTTTCACTTCAGAATGAAATACAGTTTCTGTTTTCCACTCCTGAATGAAATACTGTATGACTGTTTTCGACTTCAGAATGAAATACTCGGTGACTGTTTCCTACTTCAGAATGAAATACAGGATGACTGTTTTTCCACTTCAGAACGAAATACTCGGTGAATGTTTCCCACTTCAGAATTAAAATACAGAATGACTTTTTTCCCACTTCAGAACGAAATACTCGGTGACTGTTCCCACATACAGAATGTCTGTTTTACTACTTCAGAACGAAATACAGGGTGGATGTTTGAACGAGGGAATCCTTAAAAGGGGTGGTAGAATAACCGATCCACATCTCGTCTACAAGAAATGCTGTATAAATAAATAAGGAATGCCAAGTACCACGTGATACGTCCCACGAACGGGCGGCTGTGAGTCGCGCAATCGTGATCGTCCGAATATTCGGGTCGAGAGCGGGCCTCGCCGTATGAGAGCGTATTTTATACCGTATAATTATAATTATTGTATATTTATATAATACTATATACCTACTACCTATATCTATTATTTTTATATGTAGCGCGCTCGGAGACGATTTTTGTGGTCTGTGGAATTTGACGTCACGACCTTTATATTTATGTTGGGCATCTGATTGAACTTAAGTTCAATTTATCCGCGAATTAATGACCTTTCTGATACAGATCAGATAAAGGTCATTAATTTCTGTTAAAGGTCATTAATTCACGGATAAATTCAAGAGCCTAATGCGTCTAGGAGCAGGTATCGATTCTATTTTGTTATGCAACTTTTGCAGATAATTTAGTTTCATGATTTTAACTGTTAAATAAACTACTGCCCGCTTGATAAAGGGGTATACTAAGACTTAAAAACCGTCTCCGAGGGCTCAAAATTTACACGTAGCGTATGTTGTGTCATTGTAGGCTTGGAAGGGGGGGCGCGTTGCGGTAGGTCGAAGGGTAGGGGGGACGGTCGCCTGTCATACTGTGTGATGTAGGCTCGGTTCACAACGCAACTATTTGTCAGCGCATTGAGAAGCAAGCGTTGCTAACTAAAAGCTTTACATTGACGTATAGTCCCCGTAGAATTTCTTGACGGCTGAGTGAATATAGTCACAAATTGTTTGCACATCGCTGTTCTTTATAGTCTACTAGCCGATGCCCCGCGACTTCATCAGCGTTATAAAGTATACTAATTATATGTTATTTAAAAAATCCCGTTCTAATCATGCCAGTTTCTTAGTTTTAAAGTTTGTCAATAGATGGCGTTAGGTGTATTTTACACCCCGCTATCATTTGGTTCTTCGCAATATGCGTACAGCAGTTTTTACCTCTTTATTATTAAGTATAGATGTGCGAGTAAGCGAGATAGTGTGCTGCATAGAGATGTCCAAAAACTTGAATGTTTGATTCGGTTGATCGAATCAATGAACCACTTCTTGAAATTGAATGAGCGTCTCTAGTGAACCGGCACAGCTCCCCTTTGACACCTAGATCTATTACTTCCTCTGTGCCTAGATTTAGTCATTACGCAGTAATCTGCGAACTTCACACAGCCGCCGTTAAACTCTACGGGGTCTATACCAAAGTCTTAAATAAAACCAAAAACATACATAGGTGGACGGATAATTAGAAACAGGGCAAGATTTTCATACAATCGAGGTCACTTTGAAGCCATGGGTCTCCGTGAATGATTGATCGGGGCATGATCTGATTACGGTCATCGAGAGAATAGATGGAGGACTCTTAGATCGCTATAGATATCCAACCGATCAGATGAACCGTCTGGCAGCAGCATCATCATGATTCCTTAACTTTAAGATTTTCATACATTTTGATGCCATTTTGAAGGTTTTTTTCTTCATGACGATGCTGCTGCCAGAGGGTTCATCTGATCAATTGGATACCTATAGCGATCTAAGAGTCCTCCATCTATCCTCTCGATGACCGTCATCAGATCATGCCCCGATCAATCCTTCACGGAGACCCATGGCTTCAAAGTAACCTCGATTGTTTGAAAATCTTGCCCTGTTTCTAATTATCCGTATAGGTAACACATTTAGACATGTTGTTTTGCGAACCTACTCTTTTATGCTTTTTAAATTTGCATTGTGAACCGAATTGGAGCGAATGTACTGTACACTGTAACCTCGTACTCAATAAACCAGTATTACCGATGTACTTACTTTTATTCATTCATTACTAACCACGCCCCGCGGCTTTGTCCGTGTTAAAAAGTATCATGTTATTGTAGTCCACTTAGGCCTCCCCAAGGCGTCATTGAACGCGATCTTCGGTTCTCCGCATCCGGTCACGCAGATCGTCGCGCCATTTAGCCGGTGGGCATCCCACACACGCTTGCCCACGCGTGGTCTTACTCGTCTTCCAGCGTTTATCGGTTCTGAGAGCCATGTAGTTGAGTTTCTGGAAAACCCCATTGGCACGGCCGAGGATCGAACTCTGAGCTCTCAACGTGACAGGCCGCATCTTCCTCACTCACCGACCCTCTAGCTAGACGTTTCGTTGAGGAAATAAAAATAAAACAACCGTTTGTAATATTATAACGAGTGTAATGGCAGTTTGCAATGAGACAGGTACGGTCGACCGCACGTCAGTGTAAACATAACCAGTTTAAACTAGTCTCATAGTACTGTAACTGCCTAAGGCCCCAGTAGACGGTCATGCGAGCGTCATTCTGATTCTGAGCGGCATGACTGATGGTTGCATTATGCAAAAAATAAAGTATGCAGATTTTCGTCAGTCACCACATTAGACGATCATTCATCCGTCAGTCACCGCCTTATTGTGGTAAAACTGACAGCAAAACCTACCGTGTAATGGGGGCCTAATAGGCTAGGCCAGCTCTTTTTTTTAACTAGGCTTTACGGCTCTGAAAGCAAAGTCCTTTTGCCAAGGCCAGAACAAGGTCAAAGTGTTTCCACTGACGTGGCGTCGACTGTACCTAGGTGAAGTCTGTTTCAAAGGCTACTGTCAAAGCCACACGATGGGTCTATCCGATTGGAAAGGGACTGCCATTTCCTTCTCTTTTCCACGCATTGTGTGACTTTGTCAGTTAATGGCTGATTCATACAATAAAAGGTGTATTCACACCGCAGCACATCGCTAACATTTCATAAACATGTACAGTTAGTTCCGCCAATCACAGCAATGCGTTGCTAACTTCAAGTCAGTTTTTCTATCGCAACGCGAGAAATGATTGGCGGAATCCGGCAAGATGGCCGCCGCGTGAAATAAACAACAGTCGGCGTGGAATCGCAAATACTCCTGAGAGCTGAATTTACAATGCAAGATATTTGCCATGTTTCGCGGTTTAAATAACAGCATTGACAAGAAAAAGTACCAAACTTTTATTTTATTGCATGGTTTATTGTTCTTCGAGTGTTTAATTGATGTAAGTATCAAAGAAACTGCAAACGAGGGCGCCACTGCAGTTTCATGGATAGTTTATCTTACTTTTGTCATACATAACGGTCGGGGCAGACCCAGCGTAAAATTGCCCGCGCACTTTTTGACGTCATTGTCAAATGAACCATATCACTATTAACCTAAAGAACAAAATCGTATGAATGACCACGAGCGCGAGGCGACGCCGACGTACAGAAGTCATTACGAATTGATGACGTCAAAAAGTGCGCGGGCAATTTTCAGCTTGGTTTGCGCAGTCCCTAAGGGCCTCTTACACCGCTTGCACATAAAGTCCCAGATACCCTATCTGCAGGTTACCTGACAGATAGTCTATTTTTTTGGTTTCACAGGTATCTGATTGGCTATATCTTATACATTTTATATAGTCTATCACACAGATTTATGTGATAGATTAGTTTATCACTAAGATTACTATCTGTAACAATATCAGGAAGTGGTGAAAGAAGCCCTAAGTCTATTAAGAATACCGACATAAAGTCCCAGATACCCTATCTGCAGGTTACCTGACAGATAGTCTATTTTTTTGGTTTCACAGGTATCTGATTGGCTATATCTTATACATTTTATATAGTCTATCACACAGATTTATGTGATAGATTAGTTTATCACTAAGATTACTATCTGTAACAATATCAGGAAGTGGTGAAAGAAGCCCTAAGTCTATTAAGAAATCGGCGGTAAAGTTTATAAATAATCTACATACTAACTTACTTTCAATAGCTGTGATAAAAATAGATTGTTTTACTGCCCAAAAAAGAATCTCTAGTTTGAAAAACTATTTATTTAATTCATGAGATTTATCAATTGAATTGACTTTTTCGTCATGATCGATTGGTTAAAATGCAATACTCGAAATGTTCAATTTCCGCAAGACATTAAGGTTTTAAGAGACAATGGCAGAGAAGCCGTCTTAGGAGAAAAATTAAGCCACGGAGAAATTCAGTTGAAATAAGCTTAAATAAGCTCAACATTTTTGTATTGTTTCCTTTTAATATTAAGTGTACCTACAACAAATTATTAAATAAACAATAAACAATAATCTTTTGAAACCTAGCTTTAATAACTTTAAAGATACCTTGAAGATAGCACTTATTTATCAACTTAATAAGCTAAAGTAAATCTTAACGGAATTCAAGAGTACCTCTGTCCAAGTAAAGGGCAGACCCTTCTACGTCTGGGCTCTTTCACGTGCAAATTGTACGGTCGACCGCACGTCTTTAGAATAAACTGGTCTCTCATAGTATTGAAATTCCCTAATAGGCTAGGCCAGCCAGCTCAAGGTCTTTTCCACTGACGTGCCACCGACTGTACACATACATTCTGCAGCCCGAGTTTTTAATCGCTCGCTCACTTCTAACGGTCGATTTTACTAATTTTCCTTCGACATCCGATACAGAAGCCATACAAAATTAGTAGAATCGAACTCGAGTCCAGAAAGTCGGCTCAAATAAATATGCCTTTATACTTTAGACTAACTTTGCACACGTAAGATCCGCAGTTAAGTGATACTTGCCGAGGATAAACCCTCGGGCCACCATGGCAACTGAGTTTCGCAACCAGTTGTCTAGAAATAAATCTTGTTACTCAACCAGTTGCCAAAGAAGATAGATACTCTATACTTGTTACGCAACCAGTTACCAACGAAGAACTCCTCAAGAAGAGTGGTTATCTAAGAGGAAGTCGTGATACAAGAATGGACTCTCTTTTGCAACTGGTTGAGTAGCAAGAAAGTGTTTTATTTATGTACAACTGGTTGTGAAACCAGTCCTATTCTGAGATACTTGACAGGTTTAAGGGCATTTATTGTCCACCGCCGTCTTCGGGGCGTCACCTCTTGCGATCGGGCGACGGATTTGTGGTCAGGGCGTATCTACCTAGCTTTTTCTAAAGGAATTATTTATTATAACTCAATAGGCGCGTCCAGACCAAGCGAGCCGCCGCGGGCGAGGCCCGCCTCGGTGTGGACGTACGGCGAGCACGCGCCTGTCACGTCCACACCGAGGCGGGCCTCGCCCGCGGCTGCTCGCCTGGTCTGGACGCGCCTAATTATGAGTTTTGAAAGTTGAAAGGAACCTATAAATTTTACTTCATCTACAATTTCATGACAACAGTAAATTATGCAATATTAATCAGCTAAAGTATTACAGGCAAGAAGGGTCCAGGGGTAGCACAGGTGTACTGTGTGACACGCGGCCCTAGTAAATGTATTTATGTATTGCTACTTCGGCGCCGTCATCTAGTTCTCGGCGACGTCCCGGGGACGGCGGCGGTCGGCACACGCCCTATGTGTGCTTGTTGAGAGTGGTCATGGCTGCTTTTCCATCAGAGATGTGCGAGCAAGCTGCGAGCGGTTCCTTCCCCTTACTCGTGTTCTTCGCACACATCTCTAGCATTTTTATATGTACAAACATCTCGCTCCGCTAGACATCTTCAGAGCGAGGCTAGGTCACAAGTTCCTCGCACATCTCTGGTGGAAAAGCAGCGTGAGTGGCGTGCGCTAGTATCTCAAGCAGTGGTCGTGGTGCATGGCGTGGTGCAGCGGCGCGGCGTTCTCCTTGTCGCGGGCGTAGTGCGGCGCGGGCGGCGCGGGCGGCGGCGCGGGCGCGGCCGGCGCGGGCGCGTACTCCAGCGCCGGCTCGAACTCGTCGCCCGACCCGTCCGACGCCTCCAGGTAGCCGAACAGCCGCGCGGCGCCGGCGGGCCGCTGCTCGCGCCGCCGCGCGCCGCCCTCGCCGCCGCCCGCCGGCGCCTGCGCTGCCGGCGGCGCGGCCGCGAAGCCCTGCGCGCTCGCCGCCGCCGCCGGCACGCGGCTCACCCCCGTCGGCACCTTCAGGTTGCGACTCTCGATTTGACTGGAATTTTTTGGAGTTTTAGAGGGTCAAGAAGTTCTTCATAACATAACGGGTGGATCTGTCAAAATTCAAGTAGGTAGAGGTAGTACGAGAATTGACGTTAAATAAATTAAATTGCGTACTACTAGTGCCACAGATTAAAAAGAAAGCCCCTGATTAGAAAGCTGAAAATTCAATGAAACTATATCAACGAGTTTCTCGGGCGAAATAATGATCCAAATTCCAGATTTTCGACGAAAGAAAAGTATCGTAAGATAACAAGATGACACCATAGGTAGGCGAGTCCTTGTCCTAGGACGTAGAAAGAAAGGTCCCCCTATATTTGGTTGTTCAGGTTGTGATACTGACTGTGCCTCGCGCAGATGATGCGCGAGCTGGTGCTGGTCGTCGGCCAGGAAGGGGCACTTGGCGCACGCCTTCTTGTTGTGCACCTTGTGCACGTGCGTGGCGAGCCGCTCGGCGCGCGCCGCCTTGTACTCGCACAGCGCGCACGCGAACGGCTTCAGGTGCGTGTTGAGGTGCCGCTTCAGGCACCAGTTGTCCACGCCCGACCACGCGCAGTAGCAGCACGCGTACCGACGCTCGCCCTGCGACAACTAAACGTAAGGCGGCTGTTACACGACCAGTCCGAACCACTGACCGTCTAACCCAATGACTGATGGACTGAAACCCCAGACCCACCCAGAGGCAGTGGTGGGATGGAGAGAGTCAGCCCTGTGTAGCTGACCAGACGGTGGAACACAGCATCCAGCGCTGCCCGCTGCGTGCATCTTGGATCTACAATAACTACGGTCAGTCCAGTTAGTCAGACTGGACTGGGCTGATAGGAAACTGATGGACTGAAGCGCCAGGGCAAAAATCCGTCAGTCTGGGGTATTTATTTAATCGGATGGCGTTCATTTATATATATGCTTAGGTAAAATTTAGCTCAAAAGTCATCATTCATTTGGTTCTGGTATGAGATCGATCAGGGCGGCAGGATACCGTTGGTGAACAGGATGCCTGCCTTATGGGTGGTGTTATAAAGTGTTATTCTAGTGAGCGGCGGCTAATTTTATATGGGATCGGCGCCGCCGCTGCCCATACTAAAATCCGTCTCATACAAACTCATGTACTCTCGTAACAGCGGCAGAGCCGCGCCAGGTATTCCTATCCTAAGAAGGTAAGATACCATCGCTCCTAGCCTCCTGTACGCGCATACCTTGCGTCGGATGGTGGGTGGCGCGGCGGGCGCGGGCTGGCCGGCGGGCGCCACCGCCACGGCGGCGGCCTGCACCTTGTGGTGCGGCAGCGCGACCGGCTCGGCCTTGGCCAGCACGGCGCGCTCCAGCTTGACCGGCGCCGGGCGGTACTCTGGCGCGGGCGGCGGCGGAGCGGGCGCAGGCGGCGGCTCGCCCGCCGGTTTGCTGTAGTAGTGCGGCGTGGGCGCGGCGGGCGCGGCCGCGGGCGGCGGCGGCGCCGGCGCCGGCGGCTTGCCGGACGAGCGACGGATGCGGTTCAGGTCGTATCTGTAGTCATGTGAATTTCATTCAAAGAAGTTCAATGTCATAAGGATATTGTCTATGTCTATTATCGACCTTCAAAGATATAGCTGCTTACAGTACGCACTGCGCAACGCGATCGCGTAACGCGCCTCCTAGTCAAAGAAACACAGACCATGCGCAAACGCAGGCGCCCATGCGCAGTGTTACACTACACTAGCACACAGAGATAATCCCGGGGAAGTAGAACTTGGCCATAGCTTGCGACGCGTTTAACTCTGTGTGCTAGTGTAGGTGCACTGCGCTTGTGTGCGTGGTTTCAGAGCGCTTGGTCTGAGTTTCCGCAGTCTCGTTCACTCTGGCCTAGTCCCGCACACTGTGCATTTCTCACCGATCGGCTTATATTGACAGCTCCACCGCCACCCTGCTAGTTGCGAACCTTTATTTTATACTTTAGTAGGCTATTTTCTTGTAAATAAAATGTCTTCTTCTACACTTCAACTACTCGACCCGAGTTTATATTCTACAATCATCATCTCGTATTGATACAAAACAAGTAGTTACACGTTTTTCTTACTGACTGCTTTTGAACAGTAAAGTAATTATCGCTAGGAAACCTGCATACGTCGAACCCGCATTGGGCTAGCGTGGTACGGGTGTGTTAATAGGAACAAGGAGTGTGGTTACGGCTGGTCCCGGTGCATGCGCAGGAAGTGCTTCTTGACGTGGTCCGCGCGGTTGAACTGCTTGGTGCACAGGTAGCAGTGGAAGGGCTTCTCGTCGCGGTGGATGTTCTCGTGCCGCGTGAACAGGTCGCGCCGGTCCGTGGCGTACGGGCACGCGCCGCACGCGTACCTGCGCGCGCAACACAAACAACGAGTCAACCCCCGTTTCTAGCCGGTTTTCTCGTTCATAACCGTCTTTGCATGTGTACGCGTACCGCTTGTCCCCGGCGGCGCCCCCGCCGGCCGCGGTGGACGCCTCCGCCGCCGCCGCCGAGCCCTCGCTGCCGGTCGTCCCGTTGCGACGCTCGTTGCGGGCGGTCTCAACCTTGTACCACATCAACATGTACTACATTATAGGCTTGTCAAGCAGTCGTTCTATAGCTTTGACGAATTTTTGAAGATTAATTTAATTTGACTTTTGTGTTTATTCGATATTATTAATTTTGTGTTTATTTTATTATTATTATTAATTAGGCATTGTTATCATTGAATGTAATTGAATTTAAATTAATGACGTGTATCAAAAAATACGAATAAATATATGTCTGTCTTTATTAAGTTGAAATATGGTGAAAGAATCCATTTACTGAGCAAATAAGTAGTCAAAATAGCTAGTGAGATAAGTTCGTCATTACACTCGAGGCGAGATTTCAGCCCGAGCCGAAGGCGAGTGCGTAATGAAGCCGAGAGTGTAATGACCAATGCTCACGAGTCGCATACACAATATTTTTTTACACGCTTGCGAGTTTTTTTTTGTCATAACTTTGATTTTGATGGCAACAGGCTATCACTTGCGCCCATGGCCGGTCGATGTGTTGGTGGTAGGTAGATACCTTGTTCTTGAGGCGCTGCAGGTAGCGCGTGAGGTCGTCGAGCGCGGGATTGTCGCGCAGCAGGTGGTCGGCGGCGGCGGGGTCGGAGTGGTGGTCGCGCGCGAGGTGCGCGCGCACGCCGCGCGCCCAGCCCGACGCGAACCCGCACCCGCTCGCTGGGCACTGGAACGCGCGCGCCTATGAAGCCACACCAGTTATACAAAACTATTTATTTTTATTAGAAATGCGAACATAATGTCAATAAGTATGGCATTCCAGTTGACCTTTGGGTCATATAAATTCATAGTAATAATTATTATACTTACACTATACAAGTTTTATGGGTTTCACGGTCAATTGGAAGCAAAGTCCTTCTTATTTAAAATACAAAAAATCGGCGGTTATTTTACACCACACCCTCCAAAAGTATGGCCCAACTCAGGTCAGCAAAGGCCTGGTCAACCCTAATGTGTATCTGTAGTATTGTCGGTGGGTAGGTTATACCCGTCAGTGGCGTGTCGGGGATAAAGTGGTCCCTACACCATCAATCTGCATGACATGCAATTACGTGCTGTTTCATGCATGACCGTCTAGCTGCAGTGATTGACGTGCATGTCATGCAAACTACGTCTGGCCGTTGCTTCACTGTATTGATTGATAGCAAGCATGATAGTCCATCATGCAGAATGACAATCACGTAAACGTAACGCATGTCATGCAAGCATGATCGTTTAGGGACCGCTTAAGACACGACCTATCATATCGAAAGGTCCGGAGTTCGATCCCCGGCTGTGCCATGTAGGCAGGTTTTTTCTCGAAACTTAAGTACATTTACTGACTGCTCTCAAACGGTGAAGGAAATTTGTATACGCCGAAGAAGAAATTCTTAGGCGCATGTGAAGTCCACCAACCCGCACTGGGCTAGCGTAGTGGACTATAGCCCGAACGCCCTAGTTGAGAGGGTAGGCCTGAGCCCCAGCAGTGGGGACATGTTAATAGGTTGTTGATGATGTTATACCTGTGAGTGCGTGCCCAGCCAGTGCTCGGCGACGCGCGCGAGGAAGCCGACGCACTCGCAGTCGGTGCACTTGAAGAGCCGCTGCGCGGGGTTGTAGGCGGCGACGCGCGAGTGCGCCCACGCCAGCGGCTCTTCGGCCGCCGTCCAGCGGTCCTCCGCCGTGGGGTCCGTGCGAGGAGTGAAGTTCGCCTGCGCACAACAAGCGGACACCACCCATTGACCATATACCAAAGCTGGCGATAGAGATTGACCAATTCCCAAAATGACCAACCCGCAAAATGTCCAAAACTCAAAATGACCAATTCCTAAAATGACCAATTCCCAAAATGTCCAATTCCCAGATTGACAAATTCCCATAATGTCCAATTCCCAGTTTGACCAATTCCCAAAATAGTAGTAGTAGATTATAGCAGTTGGAGTACGATATATTATGCAGTAGTTGGGTATTGGTCACTCTGGAAATTAATTAAGACATTCTAGGATTTTGACATTGGGGATTGATTCGTATGTAATAAGTATATATAATATAGTTGGGCAATTTGGGATTTGGACATTTTAGGAGTTGGATATTTTGAGAGTTGGAAATTTTGAGCACTTGGACATTTTGGGACTTGGACATTTTGAGAGTTGGACATTTTGGGAGTTGAACATTTTGGGAGTTGGACATTTTGAGAGTTGGACATTTTGAGATGTAGACATTTTGAGCACTTCGTTATTTTGGGACTTGGACATTTTGGGAGTTGGACATTTTGAGAATTGGACATTTTGAGCACTTGGACATTTTGAGCACTTGGACATTTTGGGACTTGGACATTTTGGGAGTTGTACAATTTTCCGACAAATTTAGACATTCTGGGACTGATCGAGTTAAGCGACTGGCCTGCAGTATCCCCGGCGGCGGGAAGCCGTTCTGCATGAGCGCGGCGAGCCCCCAGGCCGTGATGTGCTCCTCCGGGCGCAGCTCGTCGTCCAGGTCGCGCTCGGCGGCCGGGAACTCCACGCCCACCACGCCCACCGTGGCCTCCTCGCCGTACAGCTTCTTGGTGATCTCCTTGAACATGTCCTCGCAGTCCAGCGTCAGAGACACGCCGCTATTTGACTCCATTGCGGCTTCACACGATCAACGATTCCTGGAAATAATCTGCAATTAAAACCACTAGCAAATAATATATAATATATATTATCCCTATGGGATCACTTCGTTGTACGTCTGTCATCATCATCATCATATCAGCTCTTTAGCGTCCACTGCTGGACATAGGCCTTCCCCAATGAACGCCACCACATCCGGTCCTCTCCGCATCCATCCGTTACCGGCCACCTACTTTAGGTCGTCGGTCCACCTATCTGTCAATACCCCTTTTCTCAGAAACGCGTGGAGGTATCAAGTTGAAATTCATATCAAATACTCAAATCTGTAATCTCTTGAAGTTGTGAAAAAATCATATATTCTAAGTCAACGCAGTGAAAAGATACCGCCGTTGTGCCGCATATATTTTGAGTACTTATTATTGACACTCCCAAGGGAATCAAAACCTATAGGGTACTTCCCGTTGACCTAAAATCATGAAATTTGGCAAGAAGCAAGGTCTTATTAAGAGCCGTACTGACCACGGAACCCTACCCTGCACAAATTTCAATAGTTAAAAGTGTAAATTTGACTAAATTCGAAAACATCTCGATAAATGTATTAATTAAGTGGTGTAGAGGGAAAGGGGGTAGCGCAGGGCTGAGGGCGCCGGGGGTGGGAGGCTGCATGTAGGTGCAGCTGCACGGGAGGGGGCCCCCTTCCAGCCCCATCGCCCGCGGGGGGCGACGGGGCGCGACCTCCGGGCTCCGGGGCCCGCTAACTGAATCAACCCGCCGATCTACAAGTATTCCTGCATCGCCCCCCTTCGCAGATCGAAGGTTCTTGTCTCTATTCATATGCGTTATGAAAGAACTAATGTAGACTCCGATAATTGGATTCATTTGCCGTTTCTAGTAAGAAACCCCCACATTAATAGCAAGGAAATTCATTAATTAAGAACTATAACAACGACAGATGCTTTCGTAAGCTTCTATCGATGCGGATAGATACCGACCGCGATGTTAATTTGTCTTATATTATCCCACAGAAAATAAGTATAACTAAGTACAGAAGAACACAGCCTACAAACAACAAGTACAAGTTTATTTTAAGCTAAAATAATCAATAGGCAGCAGGGTAATAGAGAACAATGCAGAGAAAAGCTTAGGAAGTAGAAAGGGGAAAGCGGCCGATGTGATTATGACTGGTGAGGTGTGTGTGGTGGGGAGGCGGAGGGAGGGGGGGGCGATCGATGGCGCGGGCGGGCGGGCGGCGGGTGGTGGGGGGGGGTGGCGGCACGCGCAGCGCGCGGCGAGCAGCACTGACCTGCCTGGTCGCGCGGCGCGGGCGGGTGGCGGCCGAGACGCACGGCCGGGGCGGCGCGCGGGCCGCGACTGCTCCCGCCGCCCATCGATCGCCCGCCGCCCCCCGCCACCCACGGCCGCCCGCCGGCCCCCGCCGCCCCCGGCCGCCCCCCGCCGCCGCCCGCCCTTTCATTCAATGCCGCTACGATATTGACTCGGGGCGGCCCGCTATATCCTCTGTATTCATCGTTTCGCGGGACGCTCGCTGCATTTTTTAATTAACGGATTCTTTGGTGCACCTCGATCAAAAAAAAAAATTATATAAAAAAGGTTTTTTAAATACAAACGCGATGGGGTTGCGTTGTTTTATTAAAGAGTTCCTTCTGACGAAGGCCACCTTCCGGGTCCATCGTCAGATCAGCTCAATGACACCACAATATTGTTGTATTTTTATGTATGTAAGTCGGATCACAACATCCGACTTACATACATAAAAAATACGTAGGTCTGTTTAATTAGGTATTTGCTTGGAGAGCCCTTGGGCCCCGGCCTCCTCCAGCTACCTCTTTTTTTTTCTTGCCACTCTTCCGTGTATTGCTCCATCTCTTTATTCCATTCCTTTCTGCATCCATTTCTCATAGAGTTAGTATACTAGCTATAGAGCGCGCGCATCGCTCATTGCCCGTTGTGCCAAGTGTAAGCAGGTGTTCTATCGACGCTTCTATATAGATTTTTTCTAGATCGTTCTTTTTCGTGAATCGTGTTCACAGCTTGGCACTGCACATTTCACCATGATTACTCCAAATCTAAATAAATATCGGCGAGAGCAACAATCAGCGCTACTGGCGTGTTGTGACTGGTAGCGTCGCCCCGAACATTTCGAGACTGTTCAGACCCGTGCTTACAGTTCAGACTTGCTAACGCGCGCTCTATGTATACTAGCAACTCTCTGATTTCTACCCATTCATCTTTTTGCATCCATCTCTATATTGAATAAAACTAGTAAAGGCACGCGACTATACACGCAAACGGACACAGCTGAAATCAAAGTTGCGTCCGTACGATCAAAACACACGTAACAGTAATCGTTTCCAAAGTCGTGTCTTACTTATTTTATCTTCTATTTTAAATACCTGGCGACACTTCTATCCTTTTACGATGTGTTGTGCCAAGTCCACAGTTTTTTTTGTAAACTCCATACTAGTCTAGAATAGAAAATCAGATGGCGTATGCAGGTTTCCTTATTAAGCATGTTTTCGTTATCCGAAAAGCCTGTAAGTAGTAGGTACCTACCTATTGTATTAAGGGCTTTGTTGGTGGCCGTCGCTCTGGCATGTCACCTGGATTTTAAAGACTTCAGTTGGTTGCAATTTCAATTATAGTTTATAATAATATAAGAAAATAAAAATTAAATAAAAAAAATACAACATAGAATTAGGTGCCACTAATTGTTAACACTTCTAGAAAACCATATTTTTCTTATAAAATCAATAAAAATAAAATTCTATATTGTTTTTTTTTATCAATATTAAAAATCAAGAAAAATATTTGAAAGACTAGGATTTGTTTCAAAAATTAATAAAAGTAAGGTGGGTCCATAATGTGTTTTGAGTAGTATAATTTAACTAGGCTTAGGGAAGTGCATGGGGAGGGGAGTGAGGCAGTATGGTGACGCCCCCGCCCGCCCGGCCGCCCTGCGCCGCGTGTAGCGCGCGCTACGGACGCGTAGCGCGCGCTACACGCCTACCTGTCGTGCAACAGAATGTAGCGCCTACGACCAAACGGCTCAAAATCCTAGGAACTTCGATGTCTACGAGCTACGAGCAGGAAGGAAGCCTAACTTGCAGAACTATCTGAAGCTTTGTCTATTATAATGCAGTTAAGCAGTAACAACTATCATACATATTATTTGTCTTTTTGAGAATTAGCCCATTTGATCCCAGAGGGGATTTCAGTATTTGGATTTCGCGAATACTAAAATGGAAATTTGCAAAATCCCTACTGGTAATGTAGGTAATCATTTGGAAAATCGCAAAATCCCCACTGGTAATGTATCTGGGGTGAGGAAAATGCGGCAATCTTATTTGGAAAATCGCAAAATCTCCACTGGTGAGGCGAGTAAACCATAAGACCCAAATTGCATATTGTATTATCGTTATATTTTTACGATAACATTAATTAAAATTTTGAATTTATCATCATGTTATGAAGATAAAAACAGTCGCTCAGGAACAAAATGTTGAATTCTCATAATGTTGAATTCTCAAAATGTTGGATTCTCAAAATGTTTGGAATTGTACTGTTCATTTTACTTCATAAAACCTTTTACCAAAATCAGTACAAATAAATATAGTTACCTATCCTACCTATCTACTTACATAATTATTAGAAATTGTATTTTAGGTAAGATTATAATATTCCGGCTTTGACAATATTCCTGCGACGTTATCCCCCCTTAGACTTCTCCCCACACTAGTAAATGAGTTAAAAGGGGGGTGTTGAGCCCACCCTTCTATCACTGCACACCATATTTGACTTTTAATTACGCAAGCTTCCTGCCCCTGCAGGAAACACGTTATGTATTGGAGAATTTGCTTTCACGGCAAGGGAAATGGAGTTACTAGTCTACAAACAAACAGGATGCAGGACTCTCTGATGCAGTTGGCGATCAGATTTAAAGTCAAACGAGCATAAATTTTTTTTGGTTATGATGACCCAGTTAGGTACCTACGTAGAAAGAATTTATGTTCCTTTTCACCTTTGTCCTTACTTATAAAGTTGCCGGTTTTCGTTATATTTAATTTTGCGTGAAATTTCCATAAAACAATAGCTATTAAAAAAATATTAGGTACAAAAATAGACTAAAGATTTACCTACTGTATTTTTTTTTTCATTTATTTGTGTTATATGTTTATAAATAGAGTATGAAAACAGTTCAATTCAATTCAATTCAATACACTTTATTGCACGTTTAAAAATTACAGACAAAAACAAAAACAGATACAGTAATGTACATCTAGGCGGTCTTATCGCTAAGAGCGATTTCTTCCAGACAACCTTTGGGTAGAGAATTTACAGCAAATTAGAAGGTAGGTTGTGCAATTTTAGGCATATTTTAAAAATCTACATAAACTAAATACATAGGTATACAAAAAAATATATATATACATACACACATACATGCATACAATATACATACATACATAAATACATACACACAACAACAACAACAGTGCATTAGAGTCACCGGATTGATTGCTTCTTTTCATCGTCTATGGTTTCTGTTTTTGACAAATTAAGACATGCGGTAGGTACTTAACTTAATGTTTAAGTCATACAAAATGCAAATAATCGCTTAATTCGGATTCGTCAACAAAATAGTTTCTGTGAAAAATGCAATCTTCTTAATTTTCTTCATACAAATCCGCAACTTCATAGTTAGGGACCTAATATTATGTAACAAACATATTTCTTTTAATGGACTCCATACATTTTTTAAACAAAATACGACTTTATCAGAAAATATAATTAAGTTAAGTAATGTACCTACCTACTAAATAAAACTAATAATTTACTAAACTAAATAATAAATGACAACAAATTAATTTGTGTAAATAATAAAAATAAAATAAAAAGACTTCTTTATTATTGCATTGCCGCAAAGAGGTGCTGATTTACTTAATAATAATAAAATAACTAATTATAAAAACTAAAACTATTTAAATTTCACATCTTACCCATTTCATTCCACCCTGTACAACGTGCTCCACAACCCCTGCACCCCGCAATACCTCAAGGAGAGGTTTAGCCTGCGTGTGGCTGTGCACGGTCGCCAGCCCCGCTCCTGCACCGAGATGCTATTATGTTGTCCCTCACATCACTCACAATATTACAGCGACTCTTTTACACTCCAGGCCGTACGTCTATGGAACGCATTGCCGGCTCCCATCAGACAAGCGAAATCACTCGCAATATTTAAAAACCTACTGCGTGCTCACTTTGAATCACAATGTGGCTATTAATCTCCATATATATTACTTGACTTGTGTTTTATGTATAATATGTATCTATCAGTATATATGTATTTATATATATATATATATACCTATATATATTATATATTTATTTATTATTTATATTGTATTCATATGTCATGTACTTATATTATCTATATCTATTCTATACTTATAATAAATCTGTAGAAACCGTGTGTCTGTACTTTGAATAAATTTATAAAAAAATGAGTGTGGACGATATAAAAAGAGTAACAGAACACAAAAAAGCGTTTTTAAATTTTTTTGTCTTTCTGTCTTTCTGTCTCTCTGTCTTTCTGTCTTTCTGTCTGTCTGTAATCGCTAATCTCCGAAACTACTGAACGGATTTTCTTGCGGTTTTCACAGGTAGATTAAGCACAGCCTGGCGCAACTTATAGGCTTTGTTTCATTGAAATCGGATGACAGCGAAAAAAGTTATCGTCATTTACAGATAAATCATTTAACGTAACAAGACGATGTCATAGACATAGGAGATATCAGTGTTTTTTTTAACTGGGACAGTATAGGCAAGTCCGAAACCATAGGAGATGCAGGGAAAGTGTCTTATGACATAGAAATTTTTTGGTCAAGCGTGTGTTGTCCATAAAAATGAGACAATTTGCACATATTTTTTTTAATGCGGTTCGACTCAGTTTCATGTAGGTATCACTTAATTATATCGGAAGAAAAAAATCTGAGCAGCAGAAGTTAGTCAAATTCAATAAAATGTTTTCTCATAGAACGCCAGTGAAAAATAATTTTTATTATTTTTAAAAAATGCGTATCGACTTAGTTTCATGTTAGAATCATTTTATTGTATCGGAAGAAAAAATTTAATAAAATGTTTTCTTATAAAACAGACTGTGCAATGTACTTAGGAACTTACTACTTATTCATGCATGCCACCCGAACTCCAGCTGCTCCGATTACTATGTCAAAATTGTTATCACGAAAAAATACCTAAAGGTTCCTAAGACAGTTTCCCTGTATCTCCTATGGTTTTGGTTTTGCCCATACTGTATTAGTTATAAAATACACACGTATAATAAAAATTGATATGATAAGTCTTATGAGCAATAGAAGTGAAAACAACAATTTTTTAAATTTTTATCTGTCTTCACCAAATTGGATACGGTGTTCATAGTTTGTTTCTGAAGGTATGGTATACCTTAAATTATGGTGAAGGTACTTAGAATGATCCATTTTACCATTGGAAAATTATAACTAGACGATGTATGTCTGTACATAGCAGAGATAGGTACCTACTTCCAAAATCCACGCGGACGAAGTCGCGGGCAACAGCTAGTATACATATAAATGTCTGCACCCAACACCTACACTCCTTGAAGTTTTCAACATCACCCTAAGGTTGCCTGGAAGAAATCGCTGAAAGCGATAAGGCCGCCTTTTGATAGTACACAGTTTAGTAAATTATTATAATGTAAACTTTTGATATAATTTGGTGCTCAATAAAGTATATTTGATTTGATTTGATTTGATCTTAATAGAAGTTATCATAAGTTCCGTTTCCGACCTACACACGTCCCAGCATCCGTTTGTACATTTCCTTATTCGAAGCCCATCTCCAATGCAAGATGTCGGGGAAAGCTTCCGGTTCCGCCACTTTGTAGCAACAATTACACAAACAAATATTACGGAAATTATGAATACAAACAAATACAAGACACAATTAGTAGTAGGTACATTGTTACCCCAGGGGTGAAAGTAACTTATTTAGGTCCCGAGACGGGGTTTTCTTGAACCCGAGGGATACACTGTGCTTTTCATTGCGAATACTATGAAAGTAAAAATAAAAACATGAATTAGCTAAAGATAAAATGAATAAGATAATACAAATCTCTGCTATACGGAAGTATAAACAAAACTCTACAACACGAAAAAACAAATGAAGATCGGATTGCCGCTTTCCCGTCTACTTTGTTTTTTTTTCTGTGGCCGGCCAGCTGCTATTCTGCCATTATTTTTCATTTCCATCATTGAAAAAATGGTAAATATTTTGCCCAAATCTATGTTATTTTAAAGAAATAAAGTAATTGACAGTAATTAGGTAAAATTTTTTAAACGGTTACTACTATTTTTTTAAACTACTAAGCACTTATATTTAGTTACAAGCTTACTGATAGTGTTTTCTTATTCTAATAATTTTTGGTCTAATTTGCAGTACAAATATTAACTACAACGTAACAATACTTCTCCATATTATATCTTTCTTTTCTTTTTATAATGTATTGAATTGTATAAGTAAAGGTAACTTATTGGCGAGAAAAGGTCAGTTTATGTGATGAGATGTGTCCGCTGAGATCGACCCTGGTTTACACCCGTCCAATAAACTAATAAACTTTATGGTAACTGAACTAGTTGTCTGCGGTTGGTTCAGAGAGCCCGTAAAGTCAAAAGTCAATAGTTATTTGTAAGAAGATAAGATTGTGGTTTTTTTACGCATCAAAAGCACAATTTTCGTGCTGCTGAGGTGAAAACGATATTTTCACCCAAACTGTATCAAAACTATTGGTCCTTCGAACCGGATTAGTACTTTGCCGAATGAAACATACGTTCGGTGCATTTTAGACTTTCGCGCTTTGTATGCATAATTATATAATTATTTACGGGTCTTACACACGAATAAGTTTTATTTACCTTGCCCTTTAAGTCAGCTCGTGACCACGGCCAGTGTAACCTGGTCGAAACGTCGGGCAAGGTAAATAAAACTTATTCGTGTGTAAGACCCGTAAATAATTATATAATTAGACGTTCGGTGTACAAATACCCTAACGATTTCTTCTTGAACAGACTGCTCTATGAAACATCTGATGTGAACTTTTTTATTCCATATTATATACGAGTAGTTACACTCTACTACCTACATAGGAGATCCGACGGGGAACTAAGGTTACCGACATAGCCGAAAGCATTAGCAAACTGAAGTGGCGATGGGCGGGTCACATCTGTCGCAGAACCGACGGCCGTTGGGGCAAACGGGTTCTGGAGTGGAGATCGCGGACCGGGAGACGCCCCCCCGCCAAGTGGACCGACGACATAAAGAAGGTGGCCGGAAGCGGCTGGATGTGGAGGGCGGTGGACCGGATGTGGTGGCGTTCATTGGGGAAGGCCTAAGTCCAGCAGTGGACGCTAAAACTGAAATGATGATGAATGATGAATTTGGTACTTTTACAAGAGGAGGTTTTATTTATTTCTTTAATTACTTTCATCCACAATACTTTATGCTTAATGAATTATGTGTCGCCAGAGGAAGTTATATGCACGGTGATCATTTCAAAAATGATGGTATAAATAAATGGTAGATGTGCAAAGAGATGCGTGCTCGCCCGTGGCCCCCACGCGAGGCCTTGCGGGGCCACACGGGGCCATGTGGGGCCACAGGGGGCCCTCACGGCGGCACCGGCGAGGGCCGGAACTCGCGGCCGCGTTCTCGGCGACAGGGGCCGGCGCAGCTCAAAGTACGGTCGACCGCACGTCAGTGGAAACAACACCAGTGCCTATATACTGGCATCTCATAGTATTGCACCTCCTTAATAGGCTAGGCCAGCTCAAGGTCAATGTGTTTCCACTGACGCCTGATCTGCAATTTTTTACACTGCTTCCACCTCAATCTAATTATTATCACTTTGCATGTAATAGAGAGTGAAGCATACGAAGGCTTCGGCAGGAAAATATAGCTTTCACTCAAAGGAAATATTTAGTTATTTTTTGAATTAACTAAAACTGCATTCAAAGATTTTTGAAAAGTCGCTCCGCTTGCCTCAGCCTGAAATCGAACCGACACAATTTTTGTGCACAATGAGGACCAAATCTGTAAACTTATGGAAGTAGGAATCCTATAGAATAGTCGTTAGAAAGTAACTACCTAGATACTGTTTGTATTCTGTTAAAAATTTAGAATCCTGTAGTCTTTCCAACTTGCGCCTTTCGGTGAGTTGTCTACACACGTCTATCGCATTTGCTGTCGGTTCGGCGACGACACCACCACTAATTAGGTACAGTATTTCGGCGATGCCAGTGTCCGATCCCCTCAGAGCCGACTATAGCTCATATATATATGGTCGACGGCCACGTGTCTGCTCCGTAGAATGGCGGGTAGCAGCAAATCAAAATATCTACTGCTCCCGACTTTGTTAAAGATTTGACGTCTCGCTGTCACCGATTGTCATCGGAGTGAAGACAAACAAACAGTGGTGTCGCGCTGCAGTCGGCGACGCGCTGCTCGGCCGTGATCTGTCTGTGGCGTAGCGGCCGCGGCGCGCATGCCCGCGGGGCCGCGCGGCGTGCGGCGGGCGGCGCGCGGCGCGCGGCGGGCGGGCGGGCGGCGGTCGATGCGCCAGTCGCGCCCCGACCGCGGCGCTGATCGTGCTGCCGTCGCCGCGTCGCCCGCGCCCGCCGCATGCCGCGCCCGCGCCGCCGCTAGCGCCGGCATGGCGCGCGACCCGCCCGCTCCACGCGAGTAGCGCGGCCCGCCGAGCCCGCCGCCCCTCCGCCGCGGGCGGGCCCGCGCCGCCCTGCCCCGACCGACCCGCGCCCGCCGACCTCCTTTGTGCGCTGAGCTCGGTGCCGGGCGCCGCACCCCGCCACTGGAAGCGGCTCGGGCGAGCGGTGGTGCAGCTGCGCGTGCATCGCGCGCGCGTCGATCGGCGCGCGCAGCCCGCGGGCCGGCCGCGCCGCGCCGCCGCTCCGCCGGGCCCGCCGCCGCCGCCGCCGCCGGCCGCCGGCCCATGCCTGGTGACGTGCGACACTTGACACAGAACCCCATCTGGAGCCACACCCGACACCTAAAACCACTTCTATGTGAAGTTTCGAGTGGACGCAATACACACCGTGACGAGTGAGTGGATCGTTCCCTGAACTTTGTCTCCCAAATTCTCTTAGACCTACGTATTGTTACCGAGTGTCCAGTCCAGTTCCTCCAGGCCGCCTGGTCGTGTGGCGCCCCCTACGGGTTTCAGCGAAGTGTGTGTTTGTCGATAATTCCATTACCATAGTGAGAATGACACGTTGTAAACGGCTGCCAGAATACATTGAACGGGAAACCCTCACTTGCTCTCTGGCTTAGTGGAAAATTCATTGGTAGGTACCATTATCCACAATCACCTCGACCTACTCCCGAATACCCAAATCGCAGTTTCCGTTATACCTACTGTAGTAGTGCCGGGCCCGTCTTTATGGGTATTTGTATTTACCCATATCATTTTCGCTGTACATAGACAGATATGAATCATCCCACATACGAAACTCAAGTCAACCGAACAAGCAAAGGTGTTTGAGAAAAATCTATGTTAGTTGTGAAGTACTCAAATTTGCAGATAGCTAATAGCTGTCCATGTCCGAAGACTGTTGACATGCTCGGGCTCAGGGGCGAACTGCCAGGCGGAAGGATTCCAGAAACTAGGTTAGTTGGTCACTTGCATTGACTATAAAGGTCGCAAAAGACCAGGTGGGCATAACAACATTACATTCTCGCTTCTCATAAAACAAAGTCAAGAAGTTCAGTTCTTCTACATAATTTAGCAGAGGGAGAAACGGAAACAAAAAGGGGATACCTGGACCAGATCAACAACAACATAGTCTCATGAAATCAACCACAACTGCTTGCTATGAGATCCGATTGAAAAGGACA
The DNA here is from genome assembly GCA_949699065.1 of Metalampra italica. Classification (NCBI taxonomy): domain Eukaryota; kingdom Metazoa; phylum Arthropoda; class Insecta; order Lepidoptera; family Oecophoridae; genus Metalampra; species Metalampra italica. Next base: position 9,743,245 of record OX452985.1, read on the forward strand.
AAAGTTTGTTTTGATACCTCCTACTTTGTATCTCACACCTTCGGTTTGCAGATGACATGGTTGTGATTGCAGAGTCGCCGCAGAATCTCGCGGAAATTATAAGCAGCCTTAAATTCAAATTCAAATTGAAAGTCATGTCCAATTCACACCGTCGATAATGTCGATACTGAAGTTGTTCAGGAGTAGATACGTCTACCTAGGACATACAGCTGTAGGATAGGAACAACTTTGATAGGGAAGCTGACAACAGAATCCACTTGGACTGGGCAGCATTTGAAAAACTGAAACCTCATAAGGCGCGGAAACGAGGATTCTGACGGTGGGTCTGGTCCACAGTCCACAGACGAGTTTGGTTTTGACGCATGTGAAGTCCACAAAAAAATGAATTATGACACCGTACAGGTAGGGATTGGTACAACAGATCCTGTAGGGTCAAAGTGTCGCCGAGTATTCCTGGCCCCATAGCAAGATGACCGGTGCGTCCACGTGGTTCGACAACGTGGTCGAACAGTCGAGCCAAGTGGAATATTGATTCCTCGTGGTTTGACTAAGTTATGTTGCAAAAAAAAAGTTTTAAAACTAATAGGTACACAAAGACCTATATATAAGTTGGGTCACAGAGCTACAGATATTACAGTGGTGAACGACTGCGGCTGCCTTCCGGCTCGAAGGACCACTATGAACGGTGGGACAATTTAAAGGCCAGATAACTTCGTCCAAAATATATTACCAATTTTTCTCCCGTCTTGTCACAGGTCGTCATCTGGAACTCTATTTTTGAATCGCTCTCCTCGCTTCGAGCGCTAGATTCTACTGATTTTCCTTAGGTAGATAGATAGACTTATATTCACTGACATGACACATATATATCCTTCGACATCCGATACAAAAATCAGTAGAATCGATCGCTCGAAGCGAGGAGAGCGATTCAAAAATAGAGCTTCTGTTCTCCTCGTTTTTCAGTCCTGTCAAGTCAAAGTTCCAGTCAGCCCATGTCTTCAGTCAATGAGACTGGACGCCACAACAAGTGGTTCGTTATGTCCGAAGTACTTCGTACGGTCGACCACACGTCAGTGGCAACTAAACCAGTATAAGCTGGTCTCTCATAGTATTGAATCTCCCGAATGGGCTAGGCCAGCTCAAGGTCAAAGTGTTTCCTGACATCCGGTCGACTGTACCTAGATGTAAGATAAAATAGTTGCGCAACAGTATGTTAAATAACTAACCTCTGAGACGTTTTGACAAATTCATAAATTAGCATCAATTTGAGCGCACGTGGTTTGGCGGTAACACGAAGTGACACACAAATGTTTTATGTAGGTTTAGATTTCCGCTGTTTTATGATTTTGTGTCCATACATCAACAGAGGTAAACTATCACAAATACACCTACCGGTGAGGGTAGGTTTCGTCTCTTGGGGCCTAGACAAATTAAAGAAAGAAATCATCATCATCATATCAGCCTGTAGACGTCCACTGCTGGACAAAGGCCTCCCCCAAGGATCTCCACGACTGGTCCTGCGCTAACCTCATCCAGCTGGGTCCCGCGACCTTCACCAGATCGTCGGTCCACCTGTGGGAGGCCTGCCGTGCGTCTTCCGACACGTGGTCGCCACTCGAGAACCTTTCTGCCCCAACGGCCGTCAGTTCTACGAGCGATATACCCAGCCCACAGCCACTTCAGCTTCGCAATTCTTTGAGCTATGTCGGTGACCTTGGTTCTCCTGCGGATCTCCTCATTTCTGATTCGATCTCGCAGGGAAACTCCGAGCATAGCTCTCTAAAGAAAAAAATCTCTAAAGAAAGAAATAAAGGAAAGAAACTTGGCGCTCGCTTGGCCTCGCGATTCTGACACACCTCTTTCGCTTCGCTCAGTCTCATTCTCATCATACACGCTCGCCGCGGGACGCGAGTGCTCACGTGTCCGTCTGTGAGCACCTGCTCTATCTGACCCTGGTATGTAAGTCTAGCTCGTCCCCGGCCCCTGCTACCATATTTTGGGTCTACTGTTTTGAAAATTCCCTTTGCTACAGCTATACGATAAGGAACAACCATTTTGACGTCACACTGCAACACGAGGCGTGGATGGGGTCGCCGGGGGTCAGTGCCGGCCAGTCTCACCCTATGTGGGGGCTGGTCGGGTGTCACTGTCACTTCACTTGGCGACCTCATCTAGTATTACTTATTATTATTATTTCTTGTTGTTATGTTTCTTTGTATTTCTTGTTTGTTTTATTTTAATTTTTTAAATTCTCTCGCTGTGTGTTGTCTTTGTGTACGTTAAATAAATTCTATTCTATTCTATTCTATTCTATTTAAGAAATTTTCTAGAAACTGGGTCCCAAATTAAAATCCGGCAACTTCAGAAAGTATATTTAAAGCTTTTCTCAAACATGCGAGGAAATATTGTCATACTTTCGTAAAAAGAACACGGGACCAGGATTCCACTCCAGAGGGCCAATCGCGCTAATTCTGAACGATATTACCAAATCCAGACCAGAACCAAAATTGTTAAGCTGCATCCACACGTTTCACAAACCTTTACAAAGGCAAACGTGTGGAGCAGGCGTTTGGCTTTTGAATTAACTTGTTTTTCCCCTAGAACTCGTCTGCCCCAGCGGCCGTCGGTTCTGCGACAGATGAGACCTGCCCACTGCCACTTCAGCTTGCTAATCCTTTCGGCTAAAGCCACACATTGTAACTCCAACCGTCCGTATTTGAGTTTTGAACGTGTATATCTAAATTCTGGGTAAAACCCTCGACCTCTGGAATGTAGAGCAAGGCCGGCGCGCTGAGTTACATGATATCATCGGCAGCCTGTCAACGTTCGATGTTGGACTGTGTCTCCACGCGGAACCACGTGTTGGCCATCGCAGGGCCCTGTGCTGTCTGGTTTGTTGCTGTTTCTTCCCCTCATCTATACAGGGTGAAACAGAGTGGTTCGAATCGACGTCAAAAAGAAAATTGAATTCCAATTTTGTTTATTTTTTTTATTTTGTTATCTGGCTTAATGGGATGGAGACATCCTCCAATGACTTAAAAGTAAAAAATATATACGGGTCGCCTGAGAGAGCTGAAAATAAAAACTAAAATGGAAATAGTCAGGATGTCGCACGTATGAATGCAGATAGATGGTCCAATATAGTAACGCACTGGGCTGGCCTGAAAAGGGAAAAGAAAGCAGGGTAGGCCCCCTGATGGGTGGCTTGATGAGACCAATGAGAATGCAACAACTGGACGTCAAATGCCAAGAATAGGAAGCTTTGGAATAGAACGGAGGAGGCTTTAGCTTGAAAAGAGGTCCCGGAATAAGAAATTATCAATTTAAAGAAATAATAAAGTTATTGACTGGCCTGTTGGCGCAGTGGTAGTGACCCTGCCTATTGCGCCAAAGGTCATGGGTTCGATTCTTACCCGGGGCCAACATTTGTGTGATGAGCATAACTGTTGGTTTTCGGATTCTGGGTGTTTGTATGTATTTAAGTATTTATTTAAAAGTATTTATGTATGTTTATCAGTTGTTGACTACCCAATTTACAAGCGTCGGCTTAGTTTGGGACTAAACAGCCGTGTGTAAATTTGTCCATACTATTTATTTATATTATTTATTTAATAATACTTTCCATTATGGAAAATAAAAATACATCACAATAGAATAAAGTCAATAGCAAAATATGTAGATCACACGATAGAAAAGAAACGAAAACAAGAAAATTTAAAGAAAAATTATTTATTAAATAATAATTGTATTTCATTATTTTAAGCAATTCCGGAAAAAATACATTGGTATTGCTCGTTCTCGCTCTGCTTGCGCCATAGCTAGCACACTGTCTTGCTAGTTGTGTAATGTCTTTGGTATAACGTGTCTTGTCAGGCGTGTGTGGAAGCTTTGATTCTGTATGCGCGCGCGCACATGTTTACACGCCGCTGCCCGCGCCGCCGCCCGCGCCGCCGCCCGCGCCGCCGCCGCGCGCGGTAAACACCGCGCTGGCAGCCGCCTCAATGAGAGCGCGCTATTAATAAGCGCCTGCTCATGTAGGCCGGGAGCCAGGAGGGAATCCTGCACCTTGTCGCAGGTACAGTCGACCGCAAGTCAGTGGGGAAACTGACCATGAGCTGGCCTAGCCTATTACGGAGCTTCTTCAGAGAGACCAATTGATTTGACTGGCCTGTTGGCTCAGTTGGTAGTGCTTACGGCACCAGAGGTCGTGGATTCCCGAGGCTAACATTTGTGTGATGAGCATATCTGTTGGTTTTCAGATTCTGTGTGTTTGTACGTATTTAAGTATGTTAATTTGTTTATCAGTTGTTGAGTCTCATCCACAAGCTTCGGCTTAGTTTGAGACTAAACAGCCGTGTGTGAATTTGTCCAAAAATATTATTATTATACTGGTTCCACTGACGTGCGGTCGACCGTACAACGACGACTCGTGGAACTGCCTGCCGCCGCTGAGACTTGGTGTGACGTTACGGGAGACGATACTTTATTTGCATGAAAATTACCTTGTAGTTCATGCTTAGATAAGTGCGCCACGCACAAGCAAGAAACTCAGGCAAAATTGGCTCGCCAGACCTGGAAAATGCCTAGATTAGGTCTATAGTTTTAATTTCACATTCATTATTATTAAATTTCATAGTATATACTAACAGTTAAGTGGGTATAGCCCCGCAACTTTATTTTTTGTACCAACTACACTCGGCTGCCATGAATTCATTTTTTATACAGACTAAAAAAATCACTTTGTGCCCTTAAATCTCCGTCAGGGAACGGTTTGGGCGAGATCTGATGGTGGCTGGCCTCAGTACAGAGTGAGGTATGTAGATATAAGTAGATGGAGTTAGGGAGACGTGGTTAAGAGAGTAATTAAACAACCTCTCTCTACGGTTGATAGTTTAATACTGAACGTCTTTCACACGTTACAAGCTCTTATATTTAACACTTACATCTACGTACCTCACCATACAGCCGTAGTTAGGTAACTAACTGACCACCTTAACGTTGAAAACGGCTTGACTGACCAGTTATTTGTGTATGGGTCTCTGAACCTCTATGACAAATTAGTATGACCACCAGGAAACGGCGGAATTCACTGCAGCCAAGTTTATGTTTGTAATAATATGTCTGTGTTTTTTTGTTTGTTTCTATGTATAAATGTAATGTTCATGCAACGACGCGGGAAACGACTAGTATGAAAAATATACAATAGACAAGGTCACAAAATAAAATTAAATAGACAACGAAAATCGTTCTGGACAAAATCGATAGCAACCGTTGAATGATTGGAAACAGAACTTGTAAATAATAAAGTGCTCTAATAAAACGTATTTGTCCGTACTTTCAACAACACTCGACTGGCCGGTTGGCGTAGTTGGTAGTGACCCTGCCTACTGCGCCAGAGGTCGTTGGTTCCATTCCTACCCGCGGCCAACATTTGTGTGATGAGCATATCTGTTGGTTTTCGGATTCTGGGTGTTAGTATGTATTTAAGTTTATGTAGATTGAAGCCGCCACCGCAGGCTGCCTGGGTCTGTGATACGCTTTAGATGATCATTCATCCGTCAGTCACCGCCTGACTGTGGTAAACTCATGGTCAAACTGACAGCAAAACCTATCGTGTAATGGGGGCCTATGTCTCTATCAACCCAGCGTCTCTACATAATAGTATGTGGTGAGTAGGTCGATGTTACTTCATCATCATCAGCAACAGCCTATCAACATGTCCGCACTGCTGGGGCTCAGGCCTACCCTCTCAACGAGGGCGTTCGGGCTATAGTCCACCACGCTAGCCCAGTGCGGGTTGGTGGACTTCACATGCGCGGTCATACGCCTAAGAATTTCTTATTCGGCGTATGCAGGGTATGATGTTTTCCTTCACCGTTTGAGAGCAGTCAGTAAATGTACTTAAGTTTCGAGAAAAAACCCATCGGTGTGTCCCAGCCGGGGATCGAACTTCGGACCTTTCGATATTTATTTGCGTCTTGTCTTGCTGGCTGCAAAGCTCACGTTTGAACAGCCTTATATGACGACATCCACAGAAAGACTGGAGTCGAGTTTTCATACGGGCTTAGCAGGATTACCTTACGTTCGTACGTTCGGTGGATTTAACGCCCCTGCCGCCGGGCTATCTCCCCCGCGTCCCCCTCCGTTCCCCCTCCATGACCCTCACCTACTACCCTCCAACCAGTGTTTATTTTCGAGCGCCTCCCGACGCTGTCGCTTCCGTGTTGCCATCAATTCTGGCGCGCGGAAACGTTTCCGAATGCATCATCGACGTTTCACAGAGCAGCCTGTTCAAGGGCAAGGGTTATAGGGAGAGTGGTCGGAACATCGAACGTCTGTTTCATTCGGCGAAATACTAATCCGGTTCGAAGGACCAATAGTTTTGTATCGGGACCCGCCGTGTAACCAGCTACAAGCTTTGTAGCTGGTTACGAAACTCGGTTACAAACACGGCCGGAGCAGTTTAGCCGTGGCATGACTACGCGTGCATAGAAAACGCACCACGTATGGCATTAAACTCAGTACAGTAAGGGGTCGGTTTCTCTGGAGGCGACCGTACTACGTACTAAGAGAAATTAAAGATCCGAAAATTATTTGTTTGTAACTCGGTTACAAACGGAGACATTATAAATTCTTCATTCGCAACTAATTACAAGGAAAGAAAGTACAGCGAAAAGTTTATTTTTGTTTCGTAATTTGGTTATAAACAAAGAAAATAAAATATTCGTTTGTAGCTGGTTACAAAACTCGGTTACAAACACGGCTGGAGCATTCGTAACAGATATCTATGGGGGAAGATATGGTTTTCACCTCAGAAGCTGGAACAGGCAGCTTTTGCTGCGAGAAAACTGTGAGGGTTTTGCCGAAGCCAGCAGGACTAAAATGAAAGAATTATAGAATTAGATAGCATGCCAATTCAGATGACGTTTTTAGCTTCATCTTTAGTCAGGGTTTTAAATTAAACCAAACAAAACAAACTTTCCATGACTAATAGTACATTGTGCAATAAGGGCAGTAAGTAGGATATTACTAACGAGAGGCTGTTAGAAGCCCGACGCCGAAGGCGGAGGGATATTAATGACTCGAGTTTGTAATGCCCTTACGGGTAGCACAATGTTTTTCATCACATTTGCGAGGAAATAAATACCTACGACAGAAGGGAACAAATTTATTTCCTTTGACTTTGCTGATATTATTCAAGTTCATTCAATTAATTTAGTTAAATTGAGATAAATTTAATTACCCTAATATAACTCAAGTTAACTCAGTTTAACTCAAGTCGAGTCAAATCGAGTACAGTCGAGTACAGGCGAGTACAGTCGAGTACAGTCGAGTTTAGTCGATTTTAGTCGAGATAAGTCAAGTTACCTAGTCAATTTAACTTAATTTTGTAACTTAATTAATTTAATAAACCAGTTCAGTACAGCCAGCTACACATAACAACCCTAGGGGTATAATATTGTACTGATTTTCATTTTTCTCCCGCGGGTGTATATAGGCCATTGTGTTTCTTTAGGTACGCATATAATCAGACCCTGCACGAGCAAGTGTGATGAAAAAGCTATTATGTGCTACTCAATATTATTATAGTTAAAATGTATATTCATCCATATACTAAGTAGGTAGGTATGTCAATTTTAATTAGTTTAAAATTTTGAATGTATATATTAGCTTATAGTGCTTAGCGACTATGGGTGACAAAGGACAAACATACACATTACATAACATGAGTTTGATTATCCTTATGTGCTCCCTAAACGATCATGCTTGCATGACATGCGACATTTACGTTATTTATCAATCAGTACAGTGAAGCAACGGCCAGCACGTAGTTTGCACGTCATGCACGTCAATCACTACAACTGGACGGTCATGCATGAGTGACAGCACGTAATGCACGTCATGCCGCATGATCGTTTAGGGAGCCCATAAGGGTTATATCCTTGATTGAAACAAAATTGCTAGGTACTTCAAACATATTGTGGCGCGGGCGCCACTCCAATGATTATATCCAGTACCTACTGTTGCAGAAATTATACTATATCTAGATTACTTAGATTAGGTATTAAAATGTCAAGAATTTCAACTCTAAAAGCATACCTACTATAGGTATTCCTACTTCATAAGAAGTCACTGACTGACTTACTGCCTTTCCACGTGTATTTGATTAATAAAAATCCTCTGTCATTTCACTGGAGGACGTTTTTAATAAAACGCTCGTTGTGTGCTCTGCAATAAATGCTTTGTAGCAGAACTACACAGGGCTTTAAAGAGGCTTTCATTGCGCTGTGTCGTCAATGCTGTACTCTATGTGGAAAAAATATATATCGGATGTTCTTTCGTGAATAACGAAAGTAGTACCAGGAACTTGGAGATATAACACTATGATCTTAAGTATATACATAGGTGGACGGATAATTAGAAACAAGGCAAGAATTTCATACAATCGAGGTCACTTTGAAGCCATGGTTCTCCGTGAAGAATTGATCGGGGCATGATCTGATGACGGTCATCGAGAGAGTAGATGGAGGACTTTCAGATCGCTATAGATATCCAACCGATCAGACGAGCCGTCTGGAAGCAGCATCGTCATGATTTCTTAACTTGAAAATTTTCATACATTTTGATGCCATTTTGCAGTTTTAGGGTTCCGAACCTCAAAGAGGAAAAAAGGAACCCTTATAGGATCACTCGGTTGTCCGTCTGTCCGTCTGTCAAGACCATTTTTCTCAGGAACGCGTAGAGGTATCAAGTTGAAATTAATATCAAATACTCAGGTCTGCAGTCCCTTCGTGTCGTGAAAAAATCAGACTTCTAAGTCATCACAGTTAAAATATATTGCCGATTTCGCCGCATTTTTGAGTATCTTGGTAACCAAAACCTATGGGGTACTTCCCGTTCACCTGGAATCTTGAAGTTTGACAAGAAGCAAGATATTATAGCACAAGTAAAGGAAAAAATCCGAAAACCGTAAATTTGTATTTACATCACAAAAATTTATTTGTACAAAAGTACAAACAAACTTAACTTTGCGTATGAGCAAGCTACCGTTATAAATTAGTACAATGACGTAAATAATTGTTGAAAGAATTCTCTATCGTCTAGAAATTTCATCATTACAGATCTATATTAAATAATTTCGTAAGGTTTTACAAATTATACTAAAGGTTTAGCTAAGTCTGGAAATAAAATCACTTAAAAATGAATAACATTTGACCATTATTAGCATTTGACATGACAGGACTTGTTTGACTTGTTATTGGTCAATTTATTTCTGCTTATTTTTTAAATTCATTTATTGGCGCATTCTTTTTGTCGTGCCAGTTCGAAATTTAAAAAGAAAAGTTTTAAATCTAAAAAGGTCGCCGCGATGTCTAACCAATACTGCTATAGAATGCATGGCATGTTAGTTACTATTAATAATAGTACTAACACTACAAGAACTGACACAATTATAGATAGGTAATATTTTTTTCCAATTTTAATATACAATTCGGTACTATTCATTTTTTTAGTCACCATTTACAAATCTGGGTCAAATTTAATGAATACTTAGAGAACTTTGATTTCCAAGAAAAATCTTCGAGACTTCCCGACAGCTACCACCTATGTACAGGGTGGAAATTTCAGACGCCACATGGAGGGAAAGTTATTCTGATGATTAACCTTTTCGATCGGTATCATAAAGATACATAGCATGTATTTTTTCCACATTATTGTCAGATTCGATTCCCGACTCAGACTCGTGGTTTCTTTAAAATGTTTGAATGCAGTTTTACTTCATCATCATCATCATATCAGCCTGTAGACGTCCACTGCTGGACAAAGGCCTCCCCCAAGGATCTCCACGACGACCGGTCCTGCGCTAACCTTCAGTTTTACTTAATTTTGAAAATAAAAGAATGTTTCCTTGTAGTAAAATTTGGAATCAGTTATATTTAGGGTACCTACCTACTTTGCCTCCAGGCGGCGTCTGAAATTTCCATCCTGTATATTGAAAGCAGTGGTAGATACAATATAACGTGTATAAATTACTCTTAATGCAATAAAATATTTTGACATTGACTCGATTCCCGTGAACGACGAACTAATTTACATAGGTACAGTCGACCGCACGTCAGTGGTAACACATTGACATTGAGCTGGCCTAGCCTATTAGGGAGTTTTAATACTAGGAGAGACCAGTTTATACTGGTTTTGTTTCCACTGACGTGCGGTCGACCGTACCTACAAGTTTGTACGGAACCCTCGGTGCGCGAGTCAGACTCGCACTTGTCCGGTTTTTTTTTTCTTCATGACGATGCTGCTTCCAGACGGGTCATATGATCAGTTGGATTTCTACGTATCTTCACGCCATGTCATGGACGGGGTAGTCAGAGAGAACGGAGCGCCATGTATCGCGGTTCTGATCTTTAGCTTCGCTCAGTCACAGAATATTTAACCTAATAGTTACTCTTTTTTTTTTTTTGAAATTTTTGAATTTTTTTTATATAGTACTCAGTTAGTTTATGATTTTAGATGAAACCTAAAAGAGGACACTACATTACCTGCTGTCTGTAAATGGCCGAAAAATCCAGTATTACTGTTTTATTTGTTGAGAATCACATCTTTATCATTACCTATCGCAATTTTAAGCTAAAAGCTTATCTCAACCTAGCGCGTTGAATTGTTTTCGACTCAAAATTAAGTTTAGTGAGAAATTGCGAAAGTAAAAGACTTCAACGAGATCGTAGCCAGCGAAACAAGATACTTAGATTATACTAGCTAGCTTGTATACTCTAAGAAGATACTTAATTAAAAATGTAAAAACGGGCGCAGTGATAGTCGGATTCGCACACCGAGGGTTCCGTACCTTGATGGGATTTATGTGCGTTGTACAAAAATCATAAATTTTTACATAGAGTTGGTTTTATTTTTTGTATAAATGTAGATTATTTATTACCGGTATTATTTTGGTGGGGAACTTTAATAAAAACAGAACCCAGTAAGGAAGTCAGTGAAGCCAATACCTATACCTAAAGAAGCATGTGTGTATGGCGTCGTGGGGAAGGCGCAGCCTGTCATGTTAAGAGGTTCGAGTTCGATCCCCGGCCGTGTTATGTACCAATGTTTTTTTTAACGTAAAGGAAAACATCGTGAGGAAACCTGCATACGCCGAAGATTCTTAGGCGTATGTGAAGTCCACCAACCCTGGGCTAGCGTGGTGGACTATATAGTGGGGTCTTATTAGTAGGCCGTTGATTTAGATATGAATGAATGAATTACGAAGCTTAAGTGGCAGTGGGCTGGGCACATCGCCGTTGGGGCAGAAAGGTTCTCGAGTGGCGAGACGCAGCGTAGGCCTCCCACAAGGTGGACCGATGATCTGGTGAAGGTCGCGGGACCCGGCTGGATGAGGTTAGCGCACGAACGGTCGTCGTGGAGATCCTTGGGGGAGGCCTTTGTCCAGCAGTGGACGTCTACAGGCTGATATGATGATGAATGTGTTGCTGTTTGCTTGTTGCAGATGTGTAGCCTGGCAGCGCTGGCGCGCGGCTGCCGGCCCGCCGCCAAGCCCTGCTGCCTATGCTGGTGCTGCTGCTGCTCCTGCTCTTGGTCAGTACCATCAGTATTCAGTTTGTCACGAAACTGATATCTGTTTGTCACGAAACTGATATTTGTTTGTCACGAAACTGATATCAGTTTGTCACGAAACTGATATCTGGTTGTCACGAAACTGATATCAGTTTGTAACGAAACTGATATCAGTTTGTAACGAATCAGTCAGTTTCGTGACAAAACGCAACGCGTAACGAAATTTATCGGTTTTGTTACAATATCAGTTTCAGTACGGTAGATACATCTATTCTGCATTACGTTATTTTCTTCAGGCTTATATTCATCACTTAAGTTTATTTTGCATTTACGTTTGGTTTCTTCATTTTCTCGTAAACTCGTAAAGTTTGCTAAGTTAATTAAAAGACCTTGTAGGTATAAGTAATTTATATTTTTATTAACACGTGGACCAGCTTCGGTTATGTATTTTTTAATACTGTTATTTCAACCCTATAGGTGCCACTTTAGGCAGTAATGTATTTATTCTGTCTTCGATGTTCCTAACAAAACAAAATTGGATACCAAGTTTAGTTAGTAATTACTAATTAGGTAAGTATTGATTATGTTATTAAGTGTACGTTATTTTGTTTCAGGGCTAAGTGGTAAGAACTATTGAGGTCACAGAGTTAAGTATAGAAGGGGGACACTCGGCGCCGGCACGAAACGTAACAAAGGTGCTTAAGTGGTGCGGGAGTGGGCACTGGCGGCCGCCGTATCTACTTTAAGTCTAACTTACAAGTGACATTTTCCCAACCAGAAAATTCTGAAACTTTGTAGGTGTTATTTTATTTTATTTCATTTTAATTTCTTACCAAAACAAATACAACATTTAAAACTTAAATTAAAAACAGATAACAAATTAAAGGTTTCCACTTATAGTGACGGACAATTTTTTAATTTTATTTTATTCAGGAAATTTACAGTCTAACAAGGAAATACAATAATTATGATGACAGATAATAGAACATAGACAGAGACAGTTTCCACAGATTACAATTAAATCTGTCTATTATATATCTATACACATATATCTATATTTATTTATTATATATCTATACACAGCAGAAATTTATAAAAAATTTACAGACACAACAAACACAGAATACAAAAAAAATTAAGCTTAAAAAAAGTGTGGAAACATCATTTTGCTATCTGGCTTGTTTACGCTGGATATCGGTCATATTATTTCCCAATCTTATCTTGTCTGACCCGACAGGATCTGTTGTGCCAAACCCCGGTCCACCAACGGTGTCCTAATTAGTTTTTTGGTGGACTTCTGTCTTTGGGTTCCCATCTAACTGGGGGGCGTCCCACACTACGCTTGTCTACGCCTGGTCTCTACTCGAGAACTAGAGTACTCCGACAGATGTGACAGTCATCTTTATCTATTAGTCTTCTCTTACACAATATAATTTAGATTATTAGCTTAATAACATAAATACCTAACCTACTCCCTATCCATGTAAGAAAATCTCCCTCACTGGCATCCTTTAAAAATAAATTAAAAACTAACTCTGGGTTCAACATCGATGCTTTGAGCTAACAAATATAGTTTATATTATCAACTATTTAGTTTATATATATATTAGGTTAGGTAAATATATAATTTATAATATATGTATTATTATATATATTTATATGTATTTATAAGTATATGTATTATTTTGGTTTATGTATTTTTAGGGTAAGTTTACAGACAAGTAGTTCTTTCTCCTACTTTACTACGAAATTGTGGTACTTAACGCAAAAGCTAATCCTCTCAGTAACTCTAAGGTTGACTGGAAGAGATCCCTTAGTGGGATAAGTCCGCCTTTGTACTTAGTTTCACTGGTTTTACTATCTGTTATTGTAATGTTTTTAGTACAATAAAGTGTTTACATACATACATACCTATATGTAAGTAGGTATGACATTAATGATACAATAGAATTTATAAATATAATTTTGCTGTGCCCTAATCAGGGTCCATAATTTGATTCTCATAATTATTAGGAACACCATGTAACTACAATTATGGAAGCAATAAAGAATTGAATTGAATTGAAAGCAAAGTCGCTTCCCGCTTCTGTACTCTTTTATAGATCTTTTTTAAAACTAGGCAACGGATTTTGATGCGTTTTCACTGTTGTATGTCGATTTGTGTTGCGCTGAGCGTGCGTGTCGGTGGTTGGTTGCAGCCTGGCGGCGCGCGGCTCGGACGCGGGCCCCGGCAAGAAGCCGCGCGACGCCGGCCCGCACGACCCACACTTCTGCGACGGCGACGCGCCGTAAGTACCTCATCACCATAGATAAGATCTCTTTGGTGCGTGCTCGCGGCCCCTTCGTAAAAGAAGCATTCTATGGGTGTCAAAACCGTGTCAAATGTACATTGTGGACCAATGGTTTTAAACCAGTGTCCAATAATAATAATTAAAAAAAAAAATGACAATACATTCACTCACACATTCTCATTTTCAAACTCCATATAAATGTGTATTAGCAACCTCCTCCCGCTACTCCGTTTCCTTTGTCCGCACCCCCCTGTAAGTGGCACCATTGGTTCCCATATATGCAAGATGCAGTCTCTATAGGGAGCGCGCGCGCCATCAAAGAGATTCGAACCTTCGTGCTCATCACCATCAACCCTCTGACAAAGAACGCAAATGGCCAATAAACGCAGTACTACCTGAAACGCATAACATCAAATATGCAGATGTTCCAAGTGGCATAATACGCAAGTGATCAAAAACGGAAATGACCGAAAATAATACGCGAGTTACCAAAAACGCAAAGGACCAAAACGATATTACGCGATAGGACAAACTTAGTAAATATTGTTTAACTATCACAGTCGGAGTCCTGTGCTCGAAGGAGACTGAATCAGATTACTTACATGAAGTTCATCATCAGCAGCCTATTAACACGTCCCCACTGCTGGGGCTCAGGCCTACCCTCTCGACGAGGGCGTTCGGGCTATAGTCCACCACGCTAGCCCAGTGCGGGTTGGTGGACTTCACATGCGCCTCAGCATTTCTTCTACGGCGTATGCAGGTTTTCTCGCGATGTTTTCCTTCACCGTTTGAGAGCAGTCAGCAGATGTAAGTACTTAAGTTTAGAGAAAAAACCCATAGGTACATGGCCCAGCCGGGGATCGAACTCCGGACCTTTAGATATGATAGGCCGCGTCTTATCCCCGACGCCACTGACGCTCATCTAGTTACTGACTACATGAAGTTACAATGCCCAAATTATTCTTTTTTACGTACGAACAAAGAAAAAAATTTTATTTGTTTGTAGCTGGTTACAAAACTCGGTTACAAACGCGGCTCTACCTCTCGACATGATAGGCGTTTGTGTACTTTGTTATCTTTAAAATACATTTTATGTGATTTTTTATTTTAATTGCAGGCCGACGCTGGATGAAGTGCGGAGTTGGGGGCAGTCCTTTGACCGACTCATGCGCAGCGCAGGTGTGTTCATCAATCATCAACAGCCCATTAACATGTCCCACTGCTGGGGCTCAGGCCTACCCTCTCGACGAGGGTCCACCACGCTAGCCCAGTGCGGGTTGGTGGACTTCACATGCGCCTAAGAATTTCTTCTTCGGCGTGTGCAGGTTTCCTCACGATGTTTTCCTTCACCGTTTGAGAGCAGTCAGTAAATGTACTTAGGTTTCGAGAAAAAACCCATTGGTACGTCTTATCCTCGACGCCACTGACGCACGCAGGTGTGGTGCTGACTACATTTATTATTATTTGTCATGGGACTCTTTCAAGGCTCACCCAGCCGTGTAGGTATCACTGCGACCATTACCACAGAATAGATAATAGGACACCATTACTGATCTATTGTGATCGCCGCCTACTATGGTTCAGAGCTAATGCGTCAGTTAGAAACTTTAGCCCCCTTTTGGGGCAGTTTTTTTACTTCATCTGGTTGAAGTGACTCATCAGTAGGTGCAAGGGGTTTCCTCTGGTTCCTGGCAGAGTCTGCACACTTTAGTAATTTCATACTTTCGAACGACTATATAGAGCATTGTGAGGTATCGTGCTCGTACCAAAAAGTTGGGTTTTTGATGAACCTCGGCCTATGTGGATGTTGGGATACGTAATTGTTGCTGTGTGCCTATACAATCTCCAGCGAAACTTTTTTGTGCCTCTGTCTGTCCGCCGGTCAACTCGAAAACTACTGGGCCAATTGAGCTGCTAAACTCAAAATCTCGCAACAATGAACGCAAAAATTATGATCCGTAAATAATCATTACACTTTGTATTTAACATGCCCTAAGTATAATTATAATAAATCTTTATTTTAAAACTAATCTACAAATAAATAAATAAACTAAACCTAAACCTAAAAAAAAAAAAACTTTCCTAAAGGTAGAAGATCTCCTCCAACTCCGCCGAATTTCCAATGGTGCCTAAAATGCCCTAAGTTAATTGGAGAATGTGTTGCGATAATTTGTACTGAAGTGTTGGTATCTGTTGCGCAGCGGGACGCAAGGTGTTCCGCGACTTCCTGCGCGGGGAGTACTCCGAGGAGAACATCATGTTCTGGCTGGCGTGCGAGGAGCTCAAGCGGGAGACGGACCCCGACGCCGTCGAGGAGAAGGCGCGGTTCATCTACGAGGACTACATCTCCATCCTCTCGCCTAAGGAGGTCAGTTACTTACGACTACATCTCGATCCTCTGGTCTAAAGAGCTCAGTCACCCATGACTACCTCTCCATCCTCTGGCCGAAGGAGGTCAGTCACCCACGACTACATCTCCATCCTCTCGCCTAAGGAGGTCAGTCACCCACGACTACATCTCCATCCTCTCGCCTAAGGAGGTCAGTCACCCACGACTACATCTCCATCCTCTCGCCTAAGGAGCTCAGTCACCCATGACTACCTCTCCATCCTCTGGCCGAAGGAGGTCAGTCACCCACGACTACATCTCCATCCTCTCGCCTAAGGAGGTCAGTCACCCACGACTACATCTCCATCCTCTCGCCTAAGGAGCTCAGTCACCCATGACTACCTCTCCATCCTCTGGCCGAAGGAGGTCAGTCACCCACGACTACATCTCCATCCTCTCGCCTAAGGAGGTCAGTCACCCACGACTACATCTCCATCCTCTCGCCTAAGGAGGTCAGTCACCCACGACTACATCTCCATCCTCTCGCCTAAGGAGGTCAGTCACCCACGACTACATCTCCATCCTCTCGCCTAAGGAGCTCAGTCACCCATGACTACCTCTCCATCCTCTGGCCGAAGGAGGTCAGTCACCCACGACTACATCTCCATCCTCTCGCCTAAGGAGGTCAGTCACCCACGACTACATCTCCATCCTCTCGCCTAAGTTGGTCAGTCACTCACGACGACTACCTACATCCAAATACGAAAACCCTCACAGACACATGAATCAAGCTTTGTGAATAAATGCTTTCTGTCTTTCTTTCTAAAACTCAAAGGGTTTCTGAGAGACAAGATCCGAAACGAGGTGATCCGACAAAGAACAAACACAATTAAAAAAGTTGAAATGACTGTGGGCTGGTCACATGTGGAAGTACCTATAATTATTACAGTACCGACCTTGTGGAGATCGCATCTTGCATATTTAGTATCGGAACCTAAGGGTCATTTACCGGGGGGGTGCGGACAAAGGAAGCGGAGTAGCGGGAGGAGGTTGCTAATACAAATTTATATGGAGTTTGAAAATGAGAATGTGTGAGTGAGTTACAATATTGTAATCCATTTGACACCCATGGAATGCTTTTATTACTCATCTATATGGGAGTGGCTAAATTTTTTGATTCATGGCAGGGATAGACGAGTTCTCGAGTAGATGTAGATGTCAGTTTTATCCAGCCCGTAAATTGTTGTTAATTGTGTAATTGCAGGTGTCGTTGGACTCCCGCGTGCGCGAGGTGGTGAACCGCAACATGGTGGAGCCCACGCCGCACACGTTCGACGAGGCGCAGCTGCAGATCTACACGCTGATGCACCGCGACTCGTACCCGCGGTTCGTCAACTCGCCGCTCTACAAGACGCTCGCGCGGCTGGGGGGCTCCCCCGTGCCGCCCGGCTCCCCCGCCGACCCCCCCGAGGACGCCAGCTCCCCCACGCAGCCCCCCGCGCCCCCGTGACCCCAGCCCGCCTCGCGTGGTAACGCCTCACTGTGATCAGCTCATGTGTTCCGACGGAGCGACCTGTGTTAGCCTAAAGACGGTTCGTGGACGCCTAACTAAAGTATTGTTGTCACCTGTCCTTTGTTCGTGAAGTGTGCGGCGCTGGGCGGGACGCAGAGCACCAGAAACGCACAGTCACGCATTTACCTGCATTTCTATACGCAAATTACCAGATACGTAAGGGATCATGAGCAATTCGCAAATTACGAAATGCGTAAATGACCAGGGCCCATTCCGCAAATTACCAGATACGTAAATGACCAGAAGCAATTTGCAAATTACCAAATGCGTAAATGACCATTTCGCAAATTACCAGAGCAATTCGCAATTTACCAGATAATGCAAAATGACTATATTTAATGTGTAGTAACATGAAAATTGGTAAGAATGTAGGGCCCTAAAAATAAAGCCTATTGAATTGTTTTTAAGTTTCCACTGGAAATTTGAAAATGTGTCCTACGATCACACTCCCTAAAAGATTTAACATCACAATACCTGTAAAAAAATTACATTATTCTTCATATTTCATCAATTTAATTAGTTCGTAATAAATGATTTTACTTTTAATTTGTTTGATTATTCCTTTATCGCTCGATCTGGGATTTCGCGTAAAATAAATACCTACCCAATAAATACTATAAAATACCGCTCTGTTATCAGTTCTGTGACAAGTTTCGTAACAGATTGTCAAAATTCTCGTTCTGGTAATTCGCGTAATATGGTATTTAAGCGTAAATTAAGTGTTACACAGTAGTTACCAGGTTTCTTAATTGTCAAAATTCTCTTTCTGGTAATTCGCATAAAATAATATTACGCATTTTACCAAATTTCTTATCCAGGTAATTTGCATTTCTGGTACTATGCGAGGAAACCCGGGGTACCAGTGGTCCCGCCCGCGCCCCGCGGCTACCCCTAGCTGGTCCCGGCACGTTTAGTTGACCGGGTATAGTTTCGTGTAAATAGATATACCTATATGTTAAAATTTAACGGTTCTAATTGTGTATATAGTTAGGGTAAGTTTAAATTTAGAGGCGGTGCGGCTGCTCTATTGGTCCATCTCCGGCGGTCCCGCTGCGCCCCACCCCCGCGGTCCTTTCCCTCCCGGTCTTAAACCCACTGTATAGTCTGGTCCTGACGAAAATGTTTTTATTTATTTTACAATCTAGTCACTACGATCTAGTCTAATTATCTAAAAGCGGGTGTTAGTAATAAATGAATGACCTATTTAAAAATAATGATTAATGTACACGTAAGGGAATATATTGACTTTTTAATCGAATAAGCAAACGGAGCTAACATACACGGACTGTGTGAATCTAGTCCATTTTATTGTAGGTATCTACGCGAAGACTGTTGTCAGGGGAAAACTACAATCATCCACCAATATACCTAACCACGTCTTGTATAGTTTCTTGGTTATAGATTTTTTGGTGGAAGGCTATCTCGGAATATGTTTTTAGTTTTCTAAAAAACATCTGACAAACACCAAAGTTTTTGATTTGTATGCGAAGTTTTGTTGTACATTGACTTTTTCCACCCATAAATCGATAGGTAAGATCTTAGGCAATTTGGACGTCTTATCTTTACTACTCTGGAAAGACAAGAGATTCCACCACAAAAATGGATTTCATGGTCTGTCAATATCGGCAATGGAACAAGGTCTCCCAAGAGGGAAAGTAAGTACTTAAAAATGTCGAAGATTGGAAATTTTACTTTAAGAAGACTTCATTTTATTTTTACCGACTTCCAAAAAAGGAGGAGGTACTATGTTCGGCTGTATGTATTTTTTTTTAAAATAACAATCTGCATTCAAAGACTGCATCCTATATTTTTACGATACCAATCGAGAGGGCCTATCTTAAAAATCAATTTCTTCTAAATCTTGAATTAAAGGATATATCATGAAAAACAATGGCGAACTCCAATACAAAAAGCTTCAATGTTTAAAGTACTTTCCGTCTGTATCCTATAACTGTGGGAAACCTGTATGTAGAAAAAACATTTTTTGCACAAATAGATTTTAGTTCGGTACAAAACATCTTACCTTTTACATTTCTAATATCGGATCTAGATGATTATTAAGGTAATAAGGAGGTACAGTCGACCGCACGTCAGTGGAAACAAAACCTATAAACTGGTCTCTCATAGTATTTAAAACTCCCTCATAATCTAGACCAGCAAAATAGACTAGACTAGAAAATGTTTCCACTGACGTGCGGTCGACTGTACTTCCGTTACTAGTTTAATTCTAAAGTCTGTGCACATGGCTGGCGAATCTTATTAATAAAATATATTTATTATTTATTATATAATTATCTTATTAATAAAATATAGGCACAAATACCTTGATCTCTTTTGGTGTTTTACGTTCGACGAATCAAAAATGATTTATGTACCTTCCTTACCAACTCTACCTGTTTTAAATTTTATGAAAATTGTTTTGTTTGTTATTTATTATACAGGGTACATACCCACACTAAGGTTATTTACTTATGTTTTTATTGAGCATTTATTTATATCTGTCATTAAAGTTCGCTGCTGTCAATCTAGTATTTACGCAGGGGGACTTGAAGTTCGACGTATTCTTAGAAAGGGATTATTATTTGAGGTGATGTGAAACAAGTTAACCCCTAACTAGGGGTCAAAATTGACTGGATTCCTAAGTTTCGCTGGTTTTTTTTTTCAGATTTGTATTAAAAACACAATTATTTATTAGTACTTTATGCTGATAAAATAATGATATATTTTTTAAAGTGGATGCTCCCCACAATCTCGGAGTATTACCTAAGGGCAACAAATACTTTTTTTACTCCTAATTGATAGGGTTAGGGGTTAACTTCTTGCAAATGACCTCAAGTTTATCCTCTTTCGAGGAATAGGTCGACTGTCGAGTCACCCTGTATACGCCAAACTAATGTACGATGACTGTAACATATCGATACTGATGGATGATGTATAATGGTGAGGATTACAGGCTATTTTATTCATTTTTGACGCCATTTTTTCAATGTCTAATTGAGGTAACAATATGGTTGTCTGGAAGAAATCGCTTTTAGCGATAAGATCGCCCACATAAGCCGCTGTAATACTTACATAATGTATTTGTGTTTTTAGGGTTCCGTACCTCAAAGAGGAAAAAAGGAACCCCTATAGTTTATTAGGTACCTATACGAAATAAAGATTGGATTAAATTAATCTAATAAAATCCGTATGATGAAATAGTGTTTGGTTTTAAGCCAACGAGCTTACGTCAACAAACTGCAAGAGAAAAGTAACAGGCAAAAAGTGTATATTGGTCTTTCGTATGCCTAAATGAATTCGTCTCCCCGGTAATATTTAATATCATCAATCATATTCAAAAGGTAAAACCTCACTCGACTGTGTTTTATTTTCCAATAAAACAACTTCGTAAAAGCTTAGGAAGCTTTTTGTGTTTTAATTTAAAGTTGAAATATCGCTCAATAGATGAATAAAATAGCCTTAAAACACCTCCAAACTACCTCAACTCCCCTCTCCAAACCGACCAAAGCACAAATGTCTATCTATGAGTACGTGCCTGGAAGATTGTGAAAAAAAGACATTAACCCTGATGTATCAGATTTTCAAAATTATACGTTCTGTATAGAGACATGACGCAAAGACACGCGCTGTAAAGAAGTTCGACGAAAATATTCGCGCTGTAAAAAAATTAGACGAAAAGATATGCGCTGTAAAGAACTTCGACGAAAAGATACGCGCTGTTAAGAAATTTGACGAAAAGATACGCGCTGTAAAGAAACTCTACGTACGGGGGCGGGGTCATTGCACTTTATTCTCAATGTTCCTGGCACGTACTATTTTACTCCTAACTTGTAACCAGTCTGTAGTTAGAGCAATAAGGTGGACCAATTAAGTTTGCCAGGATTCAACGAATAAAATATTATTAATGTATTTTGTTGGGTTTTATTTGGAAATGCCTGACGCACTGCAGAAGCGCCGAAGGAATTCTTATACTCCCCGGGATACATCGAAAACTACTGAAAGAATGATACTGACACGCGTAGTGTGGGACGCCCCCCGGCTAGATGGAGCGACGATCTGCGTGAGGCGGCCGGCAGTGACTGGATGTTGAGAACCTAAGAGTTTAGTGGCGTGCCTTGGGGAAGGCCCATGTCCAGCAGTGGACTAATGCAGGATGATGATCGATGCTAGTTTCCTCGCCGTTTGAGGGCAGTCATTAAATGTACTTAGGATTCTAGAAAAACCCATCGGTACAGTCGACCGCACGTCAGTGGAAACACTTTGACCTTGAGCTGGCCTAGCATATTAGGGAGTTTCGATAATATGTGAGACCCGTTTATACGGCTGCGTCTTCCTCACTGTGTGACTGACGCGGATTGACTTTGATAAAAGCGTGGTGCACACGAGCGCATGTCGCGAGTTTCGCAATCATTCGGTCTGCCTTAGAGCGGCGCACGACACGGAATAGGGCCACTGTGCCCCGCGCCACGGCTGGTACACGGTGCTGGTATCGGTACCGTGTATCTAATACCTCACATAAGTGCGCTTATATGAAACTTAAGGCGGTAGCTTCGGTACCCTCTTAGGGTCGAGGCAGACAAAGCAGAAATTTGCCCGCGCACTTTTTGGCGTCATTGTCAAATGAACCATATCACTATTAATCTAAAGAACATAATCGTATGAATGAATTCGAGCGCGAGGCGACGCCGACGCGCAGAACTCATACGATTTTGTTCTTTAGGCTTTAATGATATGGTTCATTTGACAATGACGTCAAAAAGTGCGCGGGCAATTTTCCGCTTGGTTTGCGCAGTCCCTAACACCGACAAAATGAAAACCATGCAAGACACACCGCAGTATCATATCAATCGTGTCATGACGTGTACCAGATCATAATATGTAGGTATACTAAGTAACGTAATAAATCTGAAGTTTGTCTGTTTGTTTTAACACGCTAATCTCCGCAACTACCAGTCAGATTTCAAAAATTCTTACGACATATTGTGATGACGTTATTTATCTGATTATAAATTAAAATCTAAAGTTTCAATAACATACTGTACGTCTCTAATATTATAAAAAAAGTTATATTATAGCATAGCTTTCCGTACAAAATAATGCTGTACAATGTGACCCGACCAAAGAGGTTTCCATTCATTATTTCACATTAAGTGTAACACAGCCACACGCGGCCTGCGGTGGCGGTGGCGGCCTGTTGTATTCCTTATGCAATGTATGTGAGACTTCAGACACGCGCGGCCTGCGGTAGGCCTGTGTTTGGGATACGCTTAGATGAGTTGGCGAGTTTTTATAACCCCCGATAACCCCTTACCAGTTTCATAGCCGAATTCTTGAGGAAGGTTGCAGGCTATTTACATCACGCTACAACCCTTAGGAGCCGATCAAAAAAGTAAGAAATAACTTATAAGCCGCTAGCGAGGCCGCGGGGAACAGCTAGTAAAAATATATCGGAATGCGACGTATGTGTGTGGTCATACTGATTACACCATATTACATCAGTATAGTATATTATACCTGCGAATGCTCATACCAGTTGCCGAAATAGGAAAAGCTATTTCCATTTCTTTACCATAAACGTAGCAAAATATTCAGCTAAGTGAGTGTCGACATGCGTGCACTGTGTAACCGGCGGAATACTTTAGAATCCTACTTCAAATCAACAGCCTATTATATGACCCCACTGTTGGAGACGTATGGGCTATATAGTCCACCACGTTAGCCCAGTGTGGGTTGTCGGACTTCACATGTGCCTAAGAATTCCTTCTTCGGCGTATGCAGGTTTCCTCACGATGTTTTCCTTCACCGTTTGAGAGAAGCCAGTAAATGTACTTATGTTTCGAGAAAACTCTATTGGTAATGGCTCAGCCGGGGATCGAATCCGGACCTTTCGACATTATAGGCTACTTCCTCTTCCCCACCGTGCCACCGACTCTCTCACTACTTACGGTAATTAATTTTTAATTCTCCGTGGCAGGTAATTTGTAAGAAATCGTAACTGATTATAAATGCGTAAGTGATTTTGTTTGGTCGTTCGTTACGCTACAAATTGACTACCTATTTACCTATCTATATCTATACTAATAATTAAGAGGTAAGAACTGGTGGATAATTTGCACACTTATCTTAACTATGTTGCGAGGAACCAAAATATAGGTAAAAAATGTAAAAGACGCCTAACGCCATCTATTGACAAACTTTAAAACTAAGAAACTGGCATGATTAGAACGGGTTAAAAAAATTTTGAATAACATATAAATAGTATAATTTTATAACGCGGATAAAGTCCCGGGGCATCGGCTAGTACCTAGGTATGTACCCATGCGTTCAAGTCGAAAATTATCACTAGTCATTAAACTTTTAGACCTTTTGATGTTTTTGATAATTAAATTAGACATTGTACAGGCGGGTTTTAGGCATTTTGCCTTATAGCCAAGTTGCTTTTTAGACTATATTCAATTCAATTTCATTTATTCTTAAAACAATAGTTATTGTATGCGAATAATCCTTATCTAATGCTTAAATTATTACAATATATTTTAAAATTAGAATAAAATAAAAATTAATAACATTAAAATTAAATAAAATAAATCAAAATAAAATTTAAATCAAGTCAAATTACAATGTCAAATCAAATTAGTCATTATAAAATTAAAAATCATCCACACAGTCACCGGTTGCTGATATTGTTACAGATAGAAAACGGACAGATAACGTAATCTATCGGATAAAGCTGTCGGATAATATTTTCCGTTTTCACCACTCAAGTCTCTGTTAAAATATCGGGCAGCTAAACTGTCAGCGATTTACCGGGGAGTTGGAACATTCCGTTCATTCAGTTCAGTTCTTCAGTTCAATTCATTGTTGCGTTTCTATTTAAGCATTTTTGAGCATCGAAAAGTATCATATTTATAAATTAATAACTTAAATTTTATTTAAAAAAAGTATTCATAAATACCAATAAATTATGTATTTATGTATAAAATACAGAAAACACATTTATGAGTCCGTTTTTTGTAATTTATCCTTTAAAATAAAATAAAAGGTAACCACGTTTATTGCGTATAACGAAGCGAAGCAGACTTCTGTTCTCATCGTCTGTGGTTCAACGTTTATTGTTTTTTCTCAAACATGCTTGGAAATGTGAACATTATTTTGACAACCTTCTTCGAGTTAAATTGTCAATGCTGTACTGGTCAAATAAATGAGAGCAGGCGGGCAAATAATTTGAATGAAAATCCATATCTGTCGTGCCTAGCGGTCAAATAATGACCATATTAATTCATATCTGTCGTGTAACCATGGCAACCACGGAGGTAACATAGCAAGTTTTATTTCAATTTCGAATGATGCATGAAATTACATTGATTGCAGGCTTGTATAGGACTTTTCTCAAATAATGCGCGGAAAATGTTTAATAAAAATTTATATATACATGGTGTTTATTTTTATATTATATTCAGATAGATCTCATCGAGCCCATTCATTTGAGTACCATGAACAAGGGTCTAGCACCAGTCGTTCCGGAGATATGGCCAAAAGAGTGTTTTTTTTTCATTTGGCCATATCTCCGGAACGGCTAGTGCTAGACCCCTCGTGTTTGTACTCAAATGAAAGGTCTCGACGAGATCTAGTTGAATATAATATAAAATAAAAACACCCTGTATATACAATTTTACAGGGTGTTTTTTTTATATATTATATTCTGATAGATCTCGTCGAGCCCTTTCATTTGAGTACCATGAACAAAGGTCTAGCACCAGCTGTTCCGGAGATATGGCCAAAAGAGTGTTTTTTTTTCATTTGGCCATATCTCCGGAACGGTTAGTGCTAGACCCCTCGTGTTTGTACTCAAATGAAAGGTCTCGACGAGATCTAGTTGAATATAATATAAAATAAAAACACCCTGTATATACAATTTTATATGAATATACATGGTGTTTTTTTTATATTATATTCAGATAGATCTCGTCGAGCCCTTTCATTTGAGTACCATGAACAAGGGTCTAGCACCAGCTGTTCCGGAGATATGGCCAAAAGTATTTTGATTTGCCGATAGTATTGTGACAACCCTAACTCGTGATCGTTCAGTTCAGACGGTTCACAATTTTAATAAAACTTGATATTTTTTGGATTTCCGCGCATTATTTGAGAATAGCATTATATGGCCCCAACCAGGCATTGATGGGCTCACGTATGTGTGCCTCGGCTTCGCCTTGGCCTACATTCACACGCTCATCCATCAATGCCTCTGTTGCGGGCCGCGGCAGTAATGTACTATTTATAAATGAAACAGTGATAAATCCATATATCATAAAAAGTTAACACAAAACTGAAGTATTACCGCGTTAAATTCGAAAAAAAACAATCCATATCCGACAGATAAAGAAATAACAGCCCCTTGATCTGGCTGTAAGTTTATAAGGCGGTTTATCGGACAGATAAGACAATCAGATACCTGTGAAACAGAAAAAAACGGATATCTGGTAGGTAACCTGCATATAGGGTATCTGGGGCTTTATCAGCAACTGGTGTAAGAAGCCCTTAGCCTTTTTATACATTTTAATTCAATAGGCATCCTGTTAAAAAAAAATCATAACCGTCGTAAAATTCTCAAAAATGTATTTCATCATCAACAGCCTATTAATGTCCCCACTGCTGGGGCTCAGGCCTACCCTCTGAACGAGGGCGTTCGGGCTATAGTCCACCACGCTAGCCCAGTGCGGGTTGGTGGACTTCACATGCGCCTAAGAATTTCTTCTTCGGCGTATGCAGGTTTCCTCACGATGTTTTCCTTCACCGTTTGAGAGCAGTCAGTAAATGTACTTAAGTTTCGAGAAAAAACCCATTGGTACATGCCCCGGCCGGGGATCGAACTCCGGACCTTTCGATATGATAGGCCGCGTCTTATCCCCTACGCCACTGACGCTCTCAGGTATGTATTTAAACAACTCAAAAATGTATTTAATGGCTGTTAATATGTTTTTTTCTAAGTGTTACTTGAATCTCTAGGAAACGGACGTTTGGGTTTATATCTACCCACAGAACCTTGATGTAAGTATAGATTATGTTAACTATCGTTTAGGGCCTCGCCCATGCAGCTGTGTGATTCTGTAAAGTACGAATTAAAACTCGACCATCACATCGCAAGTCACTTACTTCACTTCGCATCCGATCATGAAAGACCTTGATGTCGCATTGTGTAAACAAATACAAGCTACACAATAAACACTTCACTTGCGAAGTAAAGTGAGTATTGAACTGTGAATCATTGAGTTAGAGACCGATCTCACTGCGGATTCAGGATCGAGTTGCACAAATACGCTTACAGAATAGCAGGGCAGATATTTAAGATAAACTGCCTGGTTCGTACTATATTTTAATCGCATCCTGCGAGTCGATATAATTGGACAAATTAGGTTCTAGCCGGTTCTGGTGTGTGCAGCATTTCGCAAGTCCGGAGCGGAGTCAGGACTCACAGCAGTTTCCGGTTAAGTTGCGACACTTGGACAACTTATTACTTAGTCAACATCGGTATTTAGTTACTAAGTACTTACTTACATGGAATTACATGCGATTGCAAGTCTGACTGTTTGTCAGCCGGAAAACTCTTGAAGACACCTATGTATTTATTAATTAACTCATTTTAACTTAAATTTGAGAGCGTCAGTGGCCTCGGGGATAAGACGCGACCTATCATATCGAAAGGTTCGAGGTTTCGATCCCCGGCTGGACCATGTACCAATGGGTTTTTTCTAGGTACTTAAGTACGTGTACTGACTGCTCTCAAACGGTGAAGGAAAACATCGTGAGGAAACCTGCATACGCCGAAGAAGAAATTCTTAGGCGCATGTGAAGACCACCAACCCGCACTGGGCTAGCGTGGTGGACTATAGCCCGAACGCCCTCGTTGAGAGGGTGGGCCTGAGCCCCAGCAGCGGACATGTTAATAGGCTGTTGATGAATCAGATGAAGTTATTTTACACTTAATTACTTTATGGATTACAATTTTACATACAACATATACTTAAAAGAGGCATTGAACAAATAAAACACCATATAAAATTACGAATGTATTCTTCAGACGAGAACGTACGGCGATAACATTTAATTTGGCACTACCACAGTCGCAAACACTCCTCAATGCAAGTATCCGTGGCCCAGGCCGAGCAGGGGAGCCCCGTACCCGAGCCCGGCGTGGCTGATCACCGGGGCGGACAGCCCGTGTCCGTAACCGCCGTAAAGTCCGTGGCCGTAACCGCCGTAAAGTCCGTGGCCATAACCGCCGTAAAGTCCGTGGCCATAACCGCCGTAACCGCCGTAAAGTCCGTTGCTGTAAAGGCCGAGGCCGTGGCCGTAGTAGCCGTGGCCGACGACCGGCGCCGGCGCGGCCAGGCCGTACCCCAGCCCCAGGGCGCCGCGCTTCTCCTGTTTCTTCTCTTCAACGGCGGAAACCACGGCCGCGGCCAACAGCAGTATGTAGATCTGAAAGAAGATGGGTTTGTGAAATCTATACAGGTGTACCTAGTACCTAGATATTCACCTGCATTAATTAAACAATGCGAAAAGTGTTGAATGTTCTGAGTTTGTATTAGCAAAAAAATAGCAAGCGAGACCACCTTTTGCTTTATCGCTAATGTTATTTTATGCATGTGCCGAAAGGTAAAGGCATCTTGACCATACAGCCACTTGAACGCAATCTAAATTTGTAACAACCTCGTTGAAAAGAGATCAAAAATTCAAATGACTGGCCGCAATTATAGAAAAGTTTTTCCGTAGCCATTTAAAATAAATATTAAATAGAGAGTTTATAGACCGGGGGGTCTATAAACTCTATAATTGCGGCCAGTCATTTGAATTTTTGATCTCTCTTCAACGAGGTTGTTACAAATTTAGATTGCGTTCAAGTGGCTGTATGGTCAAGATGCCTTTACCTTTCGGCACATGCATAAAATAACATTAGCGATAAAGCAAAAGGTGGTCTCGCTTGCTATTTTGCTAATACAAACTCAGGAGTAGCTAATTTTTTCATTCATGCTATCACTAATATTCTGTATGGCTGGGGAGCCATACAGAATATTAGTTATAGCATGAATGAAAAAATTAGCTACTCCGCCCACCAAAGAGATCCTATGAGTGATAGTGTCTACGACAAACAGCAGGCAATGAATTTCCATACGACATTGCCGCGCGTTTTTTGTTGCAAATTCAAAAAATACTCAGCCAATGGATTTGGTGTTGCTGTGTAGGAAATGCCATATTAATGAAGAATTTACAACCTTTTGTGATTTTTTTTTTGTGATTTTGAATGAAATGATTATTTTTGTTATCATTTTGCAACAATCTTTTAGAACCTCAGCCGAAATCTCGATCTTATAATTACGTAGGGATGTATCCAAAAAGGTCTAGGCCTTCTAAGATTTTTATTGTAAAATGTAAATGTAATGAATTATTTTAGCATTTATTAGACTGGCCTGTTGGCGTAGTGGTTGTGACCCTGCCTACTGCGCCAAAGGTCGTGGGTTCGATTCCCACCCGGGACCAACATTTGTGTGATGAGCATAACAGTTTCCGGATTCTGGGTGTTTATATGGATTTAAGTATTTATTTAAAAGTATTTAAGTATGTATATCAGTTGTTGAGTACCCATTTA
Source organism: Metalampra italica (assembly GCA_949699065.1). Lineage (NCBI taxonomy): Eukaryota > Metazoa > Arthropoda > Insecta > Lepidoptera > Oecophoridae > Metalampra > Metalampra italica. The sequence continues at coordinate 9,772,662 of OX452985.1, forward strand.
CAAGCTTCGGCTTAGTTTGGGACTAAACAGCCGTGTGTAAATTTGTCCAAACATTATTATTATTATTGTATATTTCGATAAAGTTATTTACTTACTGTAACCTTCATATTTCCAAGCGGTGTATGTGAGGGGAGTCCAGTGAACACTGTACTCCTTCCAAGGGCCCTACCGCCTTATATACCCTCTCCCGCGCACCTATAGGCACCACTGTAGGTAACCTACTAGCTCGTATATTGCCTAAGGCTCTATAAATAGGGCCAATCAACGCCAGAGCGCGGGACATACATGCATGACGTAGAATCAAAATATTTTAAATAATAAATAAACACACTTGAAAAAAAAACTAAAACAATTCGAAAAAATTATAGGCTAACTATTTACGTATATATCAATAAAATTAAAAAAAAAACCGGACAAGTGCGAGTAGGACTCGCGTCGTGAGGGTTCCGTACAAACTTAAATTAAAAAAAATTCGAAAATCGGTATACATGGATGATTTGGTTAAACGTAAAATTAAGTTTGTTGGTAATAGAAAGTTTTCCTTTCATTGTGATGTAACTACAAATTTACTTTTTTCGGATTTTTTCCATTACTTGTGCTTTATGACCTTGCTTCTTGCCAAATTTCAAGATTCTAGGCCAACCGGAAGTACCCCATATGTTTTAATTACAAAAATACTAAAAAATGCGGAAAAACGGCTATATCTTTTTACTGCGTTGACTTAGAAGTTTGATTTTTTCACCGCTCCAAGGGATTGCAGACATGAATATTTGATATAAATTTTAACTTGATACCTCCACGCGTTCCTGAGGAAAAGGATCTTGACAGATAGACATACAGACACCCTCGAAATATAGCCTATGGATATTTAAATATTTTATGGAAATTTTTATTTATTGAATAAATAAAAATATCCATAAAATCAGTTCACAATGACCCGTGACATACACAAAAAAATACAGTCGAATTGAGAGCCCTCCTTTTTGAAGTGGGTTAATTATGTAGAGTTTACACGTGAGATGATGCAATTAACAAAATTTTAACTAGTTATGCAAACGTAGGCAGGTAAATTCATAGACTGCTAAGATCATGACCTCTTTTTCCGAACATAGTGTTATCTAAAAAAGAAAAAACGGCCAAGTGCGAGTAGGACTCGCGCCCTGAAGGTTCCGTACAAACTTAATTAAAGAAATAATTCGAAAATCGTTAACAAAAGAACAAATTGGCTAACTCCCATATCGATTTTTGATGATTTTTTTGCGTCTGTGTATGAAAAATAAGTAAAAGTACCTATAGAGTTTAAATTCCTGAACTAATTAATTAGGTCTTAGGTTTAGAACTATCATCATCATCATCATCATATCAGCCTGTAGACGTCCACTGCTGGACAAAGGCCTCCCCCAAGGATCTCCACGACGACCGGTCCTGCGCTAACCTCATCCAGCTGGGTCCCGCGACCTTCACCAGATCGTCGGTCCACCTTGTGGGAGGCCTGCCTACACTGCGTCTTCCGATACGTGGTCGCCCCTCGAGAACCTTTCTGCCCCAACGGCCGTCAGTTCTACGAGCGATGTGCCCAGCCCACTGCCACTTCAGCTTCGCAATTCTTTGAGCTATGTCGGTGACCTTGGTTCTCCTGCGGATCTCCTCATTTCTGATTCGATCTCGCAGGGAAACTCCGAGCATAGCTCTCTCCATTGAGAGATTTAGAACTATATGATGTCTGAAATTAAATATATGCCATTTTGAAGTTTTAAAGAGTTTGAATGGTTGGCTTCCCTTGGGGATTTGATTGACAGACGGTCTTTTCTAACGTGAATTTGTGTTATAAGTTAGGTAGGTATCATTATATCCCTATAGTATTTTCCACAATCTATTTATATAACATCTCTATAAAAATGAATAAATAAGTAAGCTTATGTCTTTAGCTTAGCGGTAAATGGCTAGATATGCGCCTTGGGAAGCGCAATTCGTAGCGACCTTGCACTTTTCCGATTGCAATAGTATAACTATTGAGTACCGCAACATCCTGAGTCAGGATTCTTAGTTATACTAGGAGTCCTGACTCAGGATGTTGCGGTACTCAATCAAGGAAGTGTGGTCCAGCATTAGCTGCCCTCTGAAAACGTGACGCCTTCTCGAAAACGGGAGAACTCTCTGAAAACGGAAGAGCTCTGTAAACGGGAGAGCCCTGTAAACGGGAGAGCCCTGCAGACGAGAGATTTCCAAAAACGGGGGACATCTGAATACGGAAGACCTCAGACATCGAGAGACCTCCGATTTGTATACAAGTTACCCCATACTTAACTCCACTGTGCTATACGAACATTGTACAATGGCACACGCAATCTAAATCACTAATCACATTCACTATGAACCTTTGGCGTAATACAATGGTCGATAAACGTATTTAATTATAATTGAAGTATAAACTAAACCTTCGATGTTCGTGGGTTCGATCCTGGCCCGTACCAATGCGTTTTTCGAAACTTAAGTACGGTTTATTATAATACCACAGGATTTTCGGTGAAGGAAAACATCGTGAGGAAACCTGCATACGCCAAAGACTGGTATTTACTATTCTAAGGCGTATGTGAAGTCCACCAAGAAAACGGACTGGGGCACCGTTTGGCGGACAGGGGTTTGGCACAACAGATAAGAAGACAAAATAATAAACCTTCGATGTTATTCGAAACCTAGGGCGTTACAATAAAAGTAAGATCAAAAGTTTTTTAAGGCTTACGTAAACCTACTAAGTTCTAAACAGGAGGCCTGTCTGAAAACGGAAGACGTCTGAAAAGGTTATGGATAAAAAACTATTTCAAACTTGATTAAAAACCACTTTTATTCATATCACAAAATTCAGACCAAATGAAGTCAAAGCTTAACTATGCTATGAACTAAGGCACCACCCACATAGCCGAAAGGATTAGCAAACTGAAGTGGCAGCACTTATCTGCCAGGTCACATCTGTCGCAGAACCGAAGGCCGTTGGTTGGGGCAGACGAATTCTTCAGTGGAGACCGCGGACCGTACGCAGCGTGGAACGCCCCTCCGCCAGGTGGACCGATGACCCAAAGAAGGTGGCCGGAAGCGGCTGGATGCGGCGGGCGGAGGACCGAGTGTGGTGGCGTCATTGGGGAAGGCCGCTGTCCAGCAGTGAACGTTGAAGGGCTGACATGATGATGATTTAAGTCTCTTGAGTTGAGTTGAGTCAGGAATATTTATTTGAAGCAATCACGGTTTCCGCTGTTGATTTTTACCGTTCAGCGTTATATCCGCTGGCGGTTGTTATCTGAAAGCTGTATAGCTCTTCAAGTCACTGATATCCACTCAGTCGCAGAGTATGTCATACAGAGGTTGGCCGCACTCTTCGCACAACCATTCGCTGTCTCGCGGCAAATCCCACATCTCTCCTAGGATCATCTCCCGCGGGGCGCAGGCGGGGTGCGGCACGCGGTGGGCGAAGCAGAAGTCCAGGAGATTCTCCCGAGTCTCGATGTCGCGGAGAATGCTCAGAATACGCAGCACGACTCGCCTTCTCAGCAGAGTCGGTATATGTGGGGAAGAAAGCACGTCTCTCGTCACAGTCGCCAGGGCTATCACGTGCCTCTCGAGCGGACGGACGGAGATTATTTTCAAAGCTAGCAACTCCTCACTTTTGGAATACAGAGACTCCATTTTTGGACTTAAACGATCGGAGTGTGACTGAAGACTGCAGTTGTAGCGTGTATTTAAATATTTATCTTAACGAGTATTTCTTAAGAATGTCGTTACTCGGTAATGACCGTACATACCCTAATGTTGATAATGTCAGATGACGTCATATTGTTATCAAGATGGTCGCGAATTTTTTTCCAATACGTGTAACATTTTGACCAACACTTTGATCTTGAGCTGGCTTAGTCTATGAGGGAGTTTCAATATTAAGAGAGACCAGTTTATACTGGGTTTGTTTCCACTGACGTGCGGTCGACCGTACCACCACAGTATGACTTAGTAAGATCAGTAAATCGGTGCAATGCATGCGCTTTTACAACAAACTACCATAGGATATCTTGATTATGAATGACACAAAAAAGAAAACAAAAAGTAGACGATTAATTTGAATGACAACGATGTCTGGTTTAAAGTTAATTCAGCTCAACAACAAAATTTGTTTGATAACGTTGGTCATTGTCATTTATTCATTCGTTACAACAATAGTTGTGTAGAATTAATTTTTGTATATGGACAACATTGTATATATATAAACATTTCATGTCAATATGATTGTCAATATGATGGTGGATGTAATATTTAGTGTTCTTTACAAGCTGATCAGATTTTATTGTAAGGTGCGTAGTTAAATTATGTGTGTGTGTTTTATATTTTGTTTTGTTTTAAAATGCAAACTTTACAGAGCGGCATAGTCACAGGGTGACTAAGCTCTTTAAATAAAGATTTAAAAAAAAAACTTGATTTTAAAAGAAGTTGCGGAGTTTGTTCGAAGCGGTGCTATAAATGTTGTATACTATACTATACTCAGTGTATTCTAATGTAATACGCGATTTTAGACCAGTCGAGTTGAACCCACGTCCAGTCTCTCAGCAGGCATTCTACCTACTGTTACCTGTACTATTATGTATTCTATGCTACTGTGCAAAGACTCGAGCCTCGCCTAGCAACTTTACTCTGCGAAGTTTTTTGCTCTGGTTCAGTGGACACGACATAACGTTATTACATGCGCTTAGCGCCCATAAAGTCCCATAAATATAACAGAGAACTATTACGTGGGTTGGAGCAGGGACCTAGTCAGTCGCTAGGGCATTCTTTTCAGATTGGAGGTTTTTTAGATTGGACATTTTTCAGTTCGGACATTTTTTAACGGTTGGACATTATTCAGATTGGACATTATTCAGAATGGACATTATTCAGATTGGACATTTTTCAGTTCGTACGTTTTTCAGATTGAACATTTATCAGATTAGACGTTTTTCAGGATTGACATTTTTCAGATTGGACATTTTTCAGGTTGGACATTATTACAGTAAATCCTATTTATTTCCGTAGTTCTGTTGAGAATTTTTTTGCATTAGTTCTGCGTAAGTATACATAGGTAGACGGATAATTAGAAACAGGACAATATTTTCATACAATCGAGGTCACTTTGAAGCCATGGTTCTTCGTGAAGGATTGATCGGGGGCATGATCTGATGACGGCCATCGAGAGAGTACATGGAGGACTTTCAGATCGCTATAGATATCCAACTGATCAGATGAGCCGTTTGGGAGCAGCATGGCTTCAAAGCGACCTCGATTGTATGAAAATCTTGCCCTGTTTCTAATTATCCGTCCACCTATGTAATTAACATTTAACTCATATCTCCAGGCAATAGTGTACTATGTTGCTATTTTTGGATGTAAAAATAATAACCAATGGGTTTTTCTCGAAACTGTACATTTACTGACTCTCGAACGGTGAAGGAAAACATCGCGAGGAAACCTGCACGTCACCTGCGTGAAACCTCAGATAAGCATGTAAGTAATGCATTCCAATTGATTTTTGGACAATCCCTTCATGTACAGAATTACTCCCGTTACAGTTTTTTAAAGGATAAATTATGCGGGGTCCCCTTGGCCTTCACCGCAACCCCGAGTGCGTCCCTGGCTGGGTGTGGTGTATGCACTGCCGCACACGTGTGGCCTGATTTCGCGACGGAAAGCGGTTACACACTCGGCCGCCGCCGGGGGCGCCAATTTGGTGTAAGGCTACCTCGAGTTAACTGCAATATACATCAGGCTTTAATATCTATTTCAGACGAAATGCCATACCCGACTATAATTTATTCGTATAGCTTGATTAGAATGTCATGTCACCCCGTATAAACCTTTTATTTATAGTGAACACCATACATTGAAAATGGTATAGGTACAGTCACGAACCGGGATTGTTGAGCCACCGTGGCACCATACGAACAGTGGCACTGTTCGTATTTTGGCCGTGTAATGCAAATCGGGTTACAAAAGGATAGCAACCCTTTTGTCACATTTCATTAACGAAAAACGGCGGCATTCGTGTAACACAACCAAATTAAGATGATAAGTTAGTGGCTCAACAATCCACATTTTACAGCGTAAATTATACCGTAAAAATTAGAACAACATTAAATCATCAACGTAATTTATTAAAAAATAAATAATTAAAAACACTTACAGTCTAGTCTACGTGTGAATGAAATAATTCCCGTATTGCCAAATGAGCTAAAAACTCACAATAATTATGATCGTTTGATAACACCGTAAGTTTTAAAGTCATTAAGCATTGTTGAAAGCCGCCAGAACTTTTTCACACACTTCCTAATTATTGTGACAATTAATTACTTCTCGTATATAATTACCTAATGATACAAATGCAAATAATAGACACGAGAAGACATAAACGATTTCACACAATTAGATCCTAATAATGAGTTAATTATCACATGTTTCGATCGAGGCACTAGGACCACTTAGTAATATTGTTGTAGCTAGATCAATCTCAGGCCCTAGCCAAAAACTTGGGCACACAATTGAAGTTGGGCCAAAGAAAACTGTACAATGATTCTTAGAGACTACATTCGTTCATTTTCAAACTCAACAACAAACAAAACAATCTTTATCTACCGGAAGTGGTCAAGCGGTCGATCTATCGGCGGCTGCAGCCCGAGCGGAATGTGGTTGTGATACCTCTGAGAGTCAGCGTCACCCTCTATACTCCGTCCCTCCACCTCCTGCTGCGGCAGCCCGTACTCATTGCCATGTGCAAACTCTTGTCCATGTTGTGCAAACTCTTGTCCATGTTGTGCAAACTCTTGTCCATGTTGTGCAAACTCTTGTCCATGTTGTGCGAATTCTTGGCCATGTTGTGCATATTCTTGATTATGCTGTGATAATTCTTGATTCGGTTGCCCGTATTCCTGACTGAGCTGAGGTGCTCCATACTCCTGATTCAGCTGATGCTGATTGTTCAGATGCTGCTCGTATTGCGCCTGATCGATCTGCTGCTGGATGTTGTGGAGCTGGTGTTGGTACTCGTGGAACTGCTCGTCGGTGTGCTGTTCGAACACCTGCGTGCCTTGCTCCTGGCTGAAGTGGCCTTCGTGCGGCTGGGGGTAATGGGGTTCAGTGTGCGCGTGGGTCGGCAGTGGGGCCCAGCCGTCGTGCTCCAGCGGGACGGGCTGGGTCGGCTGCAAGTGGACGTGTGGGTTCAGCGCTTGAGTCGCATGCAGCACCGTCGGCGTCGGTTCCACCGCCACAGTCGGCGCTGGCTGCTGGACGACCTCGTGCCCGGCCAAGTGGAAGTGGGGCACCTGAGGATGCTCCAGATACACCTGCGCTGTCGGAGCCGCCGGGGCGGTTAGAGGAAAGAGCTGCGGATAGTTCAGGAACGGATATCTAGGATACGTAGCAAATAGTGACGATTGTATTGCATTTCCTGGTCGTATCACGTACGGATATTGAGGAGATACCGGATATACCGGAGCAGGCACGATTGGGGCGGGCTGTAACAGAGCAGGAGGTGCAGGCAAGACAGGGCCGAGGTGTGCGTGGTGCGGGGGTAGCACGTGGACTGGAGGAGAGGCTACGGGCGAGGGAAGTACTGGAGCATGCTGAAAGAAAACAGTGGGAGTTGGGGCTGGAATCTGATGCAGTACAGTCCCTGAGGGCTGGGGTATGGGCACCACGGGGGTCGCGGGCACGGGCGGGACCACAGGCACCAGCGGCCGCGGGGGGACGTGGTGATGATGATGGTGGAAATGTTGATCCGGTTTGTGGAAGAAGTTCTTGTGGTGTGGAAATTTTAATCCGTAGTGGGGGTGCGGGACTGGAACTTTATGTCCGACTGGCACAGGGTAGCGGTGTACCAGAGGATGAGCTAGAGGTACTTTGACGGCTGTCACGGCAGCAGTGGAGGGGTAGTTGACCACGAGGGGCTTGACCACCGAGTGTGTGACTTGGGGGATGTCGTAGCCGAGCTTGAAGGGGGGCACGCCGGAGAGGATGCCGCGCTTGTGGTGCCGCGCCGCCCACCGCGCCTTGGCCCTCAGGCGCGCCACGTCGCCAGCAGCCACCAGCGCGCTCGCGAGCACCACCACGGCAATCTGAAATACACCACCGACCATTTCTTTTATCACTAATTCACTGACATTTCTGACGGCTATTGGGGCAGACGAGTTCTTTAGACCGGTACGCTCAGGTGGCTATCTGCTAGGTAGATCTACGACCTAAAGAAGGTGGCAGGCAGCGGCTGGCTGCGGTGGAAGGCCTATGTCCAGCAGTCAACGTTCAAGGGTTGATACGATGATGATGACCGACACTTCCACTGGTCACTAATACACTCAGGAGCTATATTAATCCACTGCTAGATACACAGACCTCTTCCATATAGTTTCCGCGTTATCAACCACGCAGAGCTGACTTCAACTGTCTGCCTGTTCAAAGGAACCACAATCCTTAGCTACTCACAAGTGCGAGTCTCATCGCGCCACTGTCGCCTCGACAACTACTCCCAAACCGAGTACCACCGATGACTACCACCCATACTTATAACTTAGAGTCGATCGCATTTGTATGTAGCGGGTGTTCGGGTTTCACTTGGGGAAGCCGGACGCTACCAGATCATGCGGCAGTCATCCTTACGCGATTCACTTTCGACCACTGACCACAGATGTCAGAATAAATAGGTAGCTACTGGAAATGCAATCACCAAATAATGGATTTTTATTTTCCTAGAAAATGATTTTTCGGGTTGCGATTGTATTTTATAAGTGCTGGTTTTGTACAGGTACGGTCGACCGCACGTCAGTGGAAACAAAACTAGTATAAACAGAGTTGGTCTCCCTATACACCAGCTTAAGGTAAAAGTGTTTTCACTGACGTGCGCTCGACTGTACCTCATCATATATCAGTCTGTAGACGTCCACGCTGGACAAAGGCCTCCCCCAAGGATCTCCACGACGACCGGTCCCGCGCTAACCTCATCCAGCTGGGTCCCGCGACCTTCACCAGATCGTCGGTCCACCTCGTGGGAGGCCTGCCTACACTGCGTCTTCCGATACGTGGTTATACCTACCAAACGACTGTACCTACCAAAATAAAAGTCCTGTAAATCTATCTTTGTCTATCTATTATTTACTATCGGTATCCATCTTTGCACACAAACAAGAAATATTAAAGTTACATTTTAAAGAGAAACTTAAGCACGAACGGCTTACTAATTGGTGGCTTATACGTCACCTGTGCGGCGACAAGCTCGGGTCTAGTTCACGACATCGATACTCTTTATATCCGACGGTAGCTGTAACGAAAACGTTCCATCGACAGTACACCATATCGACGGTACACCACATCGATGGTACACTATATCGACAGTACATGATATCGATGGTACTATGCCATTTCTAGAACGTGTTTATTCAAAGTTCTGTGGTAAAACGTCTTCCGAAATTGTAAGCGTTGAGAATTAGACGTTATTTCCAATGACGAGAGTGCAGTTTAGGTGTGATGTGAGGGCGTAGGCAGCTCACGTAGGACACTGCCGTCAAGTGCCGTCATTCGCGTAACACGCGTGCGTGTGCGCATACCAACGGTCGCGAAACGTAATCGAGAGAAAATTGTAGCAGCGCGAGCAGAGGTGGACTTCGTGGGAGAATGTGTAGGAATTACACAATCATAAAATTGTATTTTATCTCCGATGTACCTAATCGTTTTGTCGAAAATCGTTCTGTAGTTGGCGAATTAAATAAAAACTTGGGTTTTACCAGCGAAATTTAACTAATAACTATTTATACTTTTAAAGTTCTATTAGAGTTTACTTTTAAAATTGAATGACAGCCTGACCTCCAACATTCTATAGGTATGGCCAACTTTTCGGCGTGATTTTGTCATAGATGTCTTTATTGTTTAGTTTTCCTATAAAATGTATATTGTAGGTTTTGGTGTTTATCTGTGTTATTTTTATATCCAACAAGTGCTTTATAGTACTGTATATTGTGCGGGATAGATAAAAGCGTGTAGCGACTATACCAGATTGTTCCAATTCTCCCTTGTTAAATCACATTAATTAAACCTACTATCAGTTTAGTGCGGTGTGAGCTGCAGTGTGGATCACCGAATGGTACTAGTTGTGCCCTGGAGGCCGTGCTGCGGTTTTATGTACTCGTGATTTTAAATTACGATTTCGCCTATTATAATATACGTTTTTTTATGGTTTTACGGCCAATTGGAAACAAAGTCCAATCATAGTTTATTTATATAATAGTGTACCTAGAACCGCAGCACGGCCTCCAGGGCACAACTAGTGCCATTCGGCGACTGCACTCCATATCCGCAGTAAACTGATAGTAGGATAATGAAGAAGAGACAATTTGGAACGATCTAGTTAAGTCGTTAAATGCATAAAATTAACTATCCCGCACATTAACACCAAAACTACAATAATATACCTACATTTTGTATGAAAACTAATTATGAAACAACACAACCATCTCTGTCAAGGGTTTAAAAAGAACCCAAAAGAACCTTGTTTCCAGAGCCGTAAAACGCATTATAAAACTTAAATGGCTTTTTGGCGGGATTTTGTCGGAGACGGTTGTCTTTTAATTAGTTTTCCTAAAAAATGTACAAAAAATGTAAAAAATGTAAAATGTATTGTAGGTTTTGGTGTTTAACTGTGATAGTTTTATGTGCAACAAGTGCCTATTAAAGTGTATATGGTGCGAGATAGATAAATAAAATCGTGTAAACGACTCTACCAGATCGTTCCAAAATGTCCCTTGTTAAATCTTCATTAAACCTAGCTACTATCAGTTTAATGCGGACGTGAACTGCTGTGTGGATCACCGAATGGCACTAGTTGTGCTTTCGTGGAGGCCGTGCTGCGGTTTTATTGAAAATCGCCGAAGTCGTGCCCTGTTTTTGTGGAGGCCGTGCTGTAACCGCCGGTTTTTGAAGAAAAACAAACAAAATATGACTTGGCTGTATGGTCTATGACTTTTGCCTGTCCACCATTGGAAACAAAAAGCCAAAACAAACAAAGCTTGAAAAGAAATTCCTTTCTAAATTCTTTTTAGTGAATTATTGTTTCGTTCTTAGAAATGTAACAAGTAAATCTTTGATTCGTTGATATTAATTAGACCGCAACGAAAATATATTTCAATAACCCTACTAAAATGGAACCAAATGTGTGTCGGATATGTCTCAACAACAATGCCTCTGTTTCTGTCTTTGATAAAGTGAACGATATCCAATACAGCACGAAGATCATGCGGTGCGTCAGCGTGGTGATAACCGAGGAGGATACGCTGCCGAAGATGATATGCATCAGCTGCGTGGGCGACTTGATGATCTCCTACGAGTTCGTCAATAAATGCGAGGCGTCCGACAAAGCCCTGCGGTGCGCTGACGACGTCCCTGACGAATTCTACTTAGAACTGGACCCTAACACCGTCATGGAGTTCAAAGACGAAGACATCAAAAAGGAATTAGACGACCATTACGACAATGACTTCTTAAACAACCCTAAAACCTACACTGAAGAACAAAGTAAGGTTAAGAAAAAAGGTAAACATAAAAAGAAAATGAAGCGAAGTAAAATGGGTCCGATACAATGTGTTATCTGTGGACTGATGACGATCTGTCGGTCCGCCATGGAGACCCACATGCGAACGCATACTAAGGAAAAACCATTCTCCTGTCAGTTCTGCGACTCGCGGTTTCCCACCAAAGGTGCTCTCAACAGGCACAACACAACCCGCCACACTAAGAGAGAACGCAGGTTCACATGCGAGACCTGCGGCAACAGTTTCTTCACAAAAAATGATATCATAACCCACATGAGGATTCATTCCGATGAAAAGCCATACATTTGCCAATATTGTTCAACATCATTCCGTCAGATAACTTCTTTGATCCGTCACAAGAGGATTCATACCGGCGAAAAACCTTTTGCGTGCCAAATATGCGGTAAGAAATTCTCAGACAAAAACTTGGTGAAGAAGCACCAACTGGTGCATAGCGACGAGAGAAAATACAGCTGCCACCTTTGCAGCAAGTCTGTTAAGACTAAAACGGCATTGCAAACGCATATGACTCTTCATTCGAATGAGAAACAAAACGTCTGCAACGTCTGCGGCATGGCTTTCTCGATGAAGGGTAACTTACAGACTCACATACGCAGAGTACATTCGGAGAAGTCTGGCTCATGTTCAGTATGTTTGAAAACATTCTCAGACCTCGAGGAGCATATGCGGAAGCATACGGGGGAGAAGCCATTTGCTTGTGGCATGTGTACTCAAGCATTCGGTACGAAACGGAGTCTCAAACACCACATAGTCTTCAAGCATGAGAATGCTACTAAATTTAAGTGTTCTATCGGAGATTGTACTAAAACATTCCCAACGGCAGTGATGTTGGAGTTTCACCTTCTGAAGCAGCACACGAACCACACACCGTATGTGTGCCAGCACTGTTCTCGGGGGTTCTTCCGTAACAGTGATCTGAATCGCCACCTGAAAGTCAGTCACATGGACACACAAGGGAAGTTGACAGTTAAAGCCATTGACACCAAGATTATTGCCATGTAAAATATATAATACTAGCTTTTTCCCGCGGCTTCGCCCGCGTAGAAAAGTTTTTCCCGTGTACATTGTGAAACAGCGCCCTCTATGTATTCGTTTTGTTATTTAGGGGGTATTAGCGGACGCCCCGCGACTTTGTCCGCGTTAAAAAGTAGCCTATATGTTATTCCAGGATATTGGCTATCACTGTACCAAGTTTCATCAAAATCTGTTCGGTAGTTTTTGCGTGAAAGAGTAACAAACGTCCTCACATCCTAACAAACTCTCGCCTTTATAATATTAGTCGGAAGGATTTAGTCGTTTCTCTTCTAAATGTCAGATCTAGTCATTAGATTTAATAATTATTGTAAATATAAACAAAAGTAATTACTGTGAATCTGCATTTAACTATATTATGTATTAGTAAAAGTATTTACTTTTAATCATTGCACTGTGTTGTAATGATTTGTATGAATAATTGATGTATTAGATTATACAAATATTTTATACTGTAACTCCATAAATTTGTCTTATTTTGGATTTAAACTAATTTACTTCTACTACCTTGGATAAGGTATTTAAAATATAAATCATCATACTATCAGACTGTAGACGTCCACTGCTGGACAAAGGCCTGCCCAGGGATCTCCACGACGACCGGTCCTGCGCTAACCTCATCCCGCCGGGTCCCGCGACCTTCACCAGATCGTCGGTCCACCTTGTGGGAGGCCTGCCTACGCTGCGTCTTCCGATACGTGGTCGCCACTCGAGAACCATTCTGCCCCAACGGCCGTCAGTTCTACGAGCGATGTGCCCAGCCCACTGCCACTTCAGTTTCGCAAATCTTTGAGCTATGTCGGTGACCTTGATTCTCCTACTTTATTTACCTATATTAATTAATAATTTAAAATCATTCCGATGTCCTATGGATTAAACCCATAGAGTTGAATTTGAATTTGAGCTATAGAGCGCGCGCATCGCTCATTGCCCGTTGTGCCAAGTGTAAGCAGGTGTTCTATGGACGCTTCTATATAGATTTTTTCTAGAGCGTTGTTTTCCGTGGATCGTGTTTACAGCTTGGCACTGCACATTTCACCATGATTACTCCAAATCAAAATAAATATCGGCGCGAGCAACAATCAGCGCTACTGACGAGTTGTGACTAGTAGCGTCGCCCAGAAAATTACGAGACTGTTCAGACCCGTGCTTACAGTTCAGACTCGCTAACGCGCACTCTATGTATATTAACAACTCTCTGATTAAACCTCTCACATGGCACAGAGGACTATGATAGTTACTACGTAACACATGGTGTAAAGTTGGCATGGCATAATAGCATACTATATAGTTTGTGGGCATAATGTTCTTGGGACACTAGTTTCTGCCCAAAAGAATTCCTGATAATTTTTATGGTGCTCTACTGCACAGATTTCAAATCGGAGGCTGTGGCTCTGCCAAGATGACGCATATCACTATTTGAAATCTACTGTGCGGCGATTTACGCCAAGTTACAATTATAAACGCCTGGAATTTACAGCATAGCAATTGTCTGAATATTTTCCTAGGTTTTTCAATAAATCAGGCAGGCGCTATTTTTTCAAGTTAATTTTTTTTAATGTGCAACTAAATTTTGTTACATGTTATAAATCTGTGAAACAAAAATTGTCAATAGGTATCTGTAATCTGTATGCGTACTACCTCCGCCTCCGAGCCCATCATACATCATCAACAGCCTATTAATCTCCCCACTGCTGGGGCTCAGGCCTACCCTCTCAACGAGGGCGTACGGGCTATAGTCCACCACGCTAGCCCAGTGCGGGTTGGTGGATTTTACATGCGCCTAAGAATTTCTTCTTCGGCGTATGCAGGTTTCCTCACGATGTTTTTTTTCACCGTTTGAGAGCAGTCAGTAAATGACTTAAGTTTCGAAAAAAAACCCATAGGTACATGGCCCAACCGGGGATCGAACCTCGGACCTTTCGATATGTTAGGTCGCGTCTTATCCCCGAGGCCACTGACGCTCTCCGAGGCCACTGACGCTCTCACGTACAATAAAATTTATTTGCCAGTTATTTAGGCGTATCCCAGATACACGCGGCCTGCGGCGGCGGCCTACCGCAGGCCGCAGCCTCATTATGCAAACGCGCGTGTCTGAAGTTTCACATAATTGCATAGGGAAGACAACAGGCCGCCACCGCCACCGCAGGCCGCGTGTGTCTGTGATAGGTACGCCAGTTTTAATCCCTATTAATCATTCTTTGATTACGTACTTCTTTTTTATCGATTAGCTTTGCCGTGATTATCACACTTACCAAATATAGTGAAATGCTAATTGTCAGTCAACCAACACTCAATTCATAGATTATAATATATTAAGTATAGGTTATAATAGTACCTACCTAGTAATAGGTTAATTGCATAATCTGGAACAAAATCGGAATCTGTATGCGCGGCGCGTTGGTTGGTTTGGATAGTTTGACAGCTGGTAAGTCGAATTAATTAAACCTCTAAAACTGAAATTTCGCGGTAAGCGGGCCGATTTTTCGCGAAAAAAATTCGTCAATGTGCTGTGGTTCCCGCGATATCCAGGTGGCATGCCAGAATGAGTCATCCAACCAACCACCAACAAACTTTTTAACGGGGCGCACCGACAAAAACTAGTTTTTACCGACTTCGAAAAAAGGAGGAGGTTCTATGTCCGGCTGTAATGTACCTAATATTCAATTCAATTCAATACACTTTGTATTGAATTGAATAATAATGCAAATTTAAAAATTAGCTACAGACAAAAAAAACAGATACAATAATGCACATCTAGGCGGTCTTATCGCTAAGAGCGATTTCTTCCAGACAAACCTATATCCTATTATACTTTTTTTTGCGACAAAATTCGACTATACCTACCTAATTAACGACAATTTGAACATCTATTCAAAATTGCAGTTTTTGATAGTGCGAAATTGTAATTTACAGCTTTTATTACAGATTGTAGCTTACAATTTCGCGGTGTGGGATAGTGGAAGTGGGTAGGTACCTAAATAAACTAGCTTAAAGGATGTTTTAAACTGGTTCGTATCTGAATAGGTATGTCTTCCAGAGAAAAATGCGTCAATGTACACGATATTGTAACATAGACCCTACAGGAAGAGGGGTGTCCAACTACACCGAAGGGGAGCAGACCTTCCGAAACCCAATAGCGCGGAAATCCTCCACAAAGTTCAAAACCGCCTCCTCCGATAAAACAGTCGGTCGTCGGCAAAGCAGCACCGTGACACCGTCCGTCCCAGGTGTTGAGGTCGCCTTTCTCTTTTCTACAGGTAACATTACGAGGGCCTCTCACTCTCGCGGCAAGGCTTGCGCGGCGGCGGCGGCGCGCAGGCAGACAGAGGACGTTAGCCCGCGCGCGCGTTCGGTCGCATTGTTGTGTTGACGCCCGCAGTCCGCCCCCGCCGCGCAATCGTTCCGCATTCGTGGCCGCGACAGGTGTCGAGCTGTCCGATGACAAACCGTGAACAGTTCCCCATGTGCGCCTAACTTACTTCCTCACCACCGGATTCTTCGAGTCTCGCTATGGGCGAAGTGAGTACCGTTTTTATTGTCCAGCCGGAATGCGGTGCTCCAGTTAGATCGGCCGCTGGCCTGCGATGGTAATCTCGTGGTCGTAGGTCGTCGGCATGGGTTCATGCTACTTCACTAGGTACTGTTGTGAGGCAAGCGGAGGCACGGCGCGGCCGCGCTCGCGTGTTTCTCCCAGATTAATTAGCGCTTTCATACGTGAGAGAATAATGCCCGCCAGTTTGGGAATGTGTGCCAGATCGAAGGCCAGTAGAAAGCTTTTCTCGAGCCGCCAATGGCTCGGTCGACCAGCCGTTCTGCCACATCGGTAAAAGCGTTCGAGATTAGCGTTGTACTGTTAAAATCTGATAACGCGGCTCCGATAAATTATCTTCGATATTTGTTGCTCGTTTTTTTATGGCGATCGAACGTTCTTGCAAAAACAAATGAGCGACTATTGCGTTATCTGTGAAATTATCATCATCGATTGCTCGCCAGTAATAGGAAATATTATACGTAATGGAATTTAATCGGCAGTGAGGAATTTAATGATTGTGCAGGGTTGACCGTGACCATGGGTTCAGATTATCTATTTACCTAGGTATTTGGTTCAAATCCTACTAGGTATAGGTACATAAGTAGGCACCCTAGGTACCTATACCTACCCTACCTTTAACCTACTAGGTATACTAACTAATATTAACGCAAAAGTTTGTATGGATGTTTGGGCGTAGGTATGTTTTGTGAGTTGGGATGTTTCACGCAAAAACTACGGAACAGATTTTAAAACTTTACATTACATAATAGGTATAGGATTAAACATCAGAATAACACATAGGCTATACCTAGTACCTAGGTACCTTGTGTAAAGTTGTTCCCGCGGGAGAAACTTTTCTGCGCGTGCGAAGCCGCGGGAAGCAGCTAGTCATTCCTAATTAAGGAGTCCTACCCACTACCCTACATAAGTAGGTATATTCTAGGCTAATTAGGCCCTGGCTGTGAATGCCACCGGCAGTGAGGCGATAATGAACGGGAAAGTAAGATATAATTGGTCTGTAATTCTGAGATGGGCACAGAGTATATATAAGGGGTGAGCGATCCCTTACCCTGTCCCGAGGAAAGTGGAGGATCAGGCGCATTACGTAAGGAATTGTATTATTCATATTCATATTCATTTATTTGTACTAATCATACTCGTCAATATTGTGATACAAAACATTGTTAATCAAAATAAAATATATTTGTACAATGTCAAAATAATAATAATAATATATAAATGTCAGAAAAAGATATTTTACAATAATGTCGAATAAAATTGTAATTAAAATTCTCAGATAGTAATAGTATTGATAAATTAAAATAATAGAAATAAAAAGTGTCAAAATTTAATATTCATTGCATTGCATGTCATTTTTCTTCTATGAATTCCCTAACGGAGTAGTAGGCCTTTTGGGTGAGAATGTCCCAAATGGGACGTAACGGGAAATTCAATTTTAATATTATTTCTATTCGTCATTAGACCCCACTCCGTTTTTAATGAAAGTAACGTCAGTAAGAAAAGTCTTTGGTAGTTACTTTTAATCGATTTTATTTTATTTTACTATAGGTATGATTTAGATTATGTAAGGTTTAAAAATGTTGAAACTGACTTTAGGAAAAATTTAACTATATACTATATTTTGAAGGTTGATTTTTACTTTTTAGACCAATAGGGTTACTACTTGGTGGCAATTACCTAGGTAGGTACTGTAATGAGTCCTTGAGATATTTTCCTTCACCGAAAAACAAGCAAAATGTGGAATGACCTTCCCTCTGACGCTTTTCCACAGCGCTACGATATGGGGTCCTTCATGATGAGAGTCTTCAACCTTGGCCGGCGCCGCACCAGCACCCCCCGGGTGCTGCAGGTGTCTATGGGTGGCGGTGACCTCTTAACATCAGGAGGCCCGCCTGCTTGTTGCCCCCGTAGCAATAAAAAAGTACTATAATAAACCGTAGGTAGGTATACCTACTTAAGTTGCGAAGTAGGTACGCGCCAAGGTTCAAACCCTAGACCTCATGAACGAGTGCAACCAACAGAACCAACTGAATTGTCTTTCAGCAAAAAATTCTGATAGCGACCCCTAGGATCTACCACGGCTATGGCGTGTTTCAAGAATTATTTTATGAAATGACTGGCCTGTTGGCTTAGTTGGTAGGCCTGCCTTCTACGCCAATGGTCATGGGTTCTATTTCCACCCGGGACCAACATTTAATTTTGTGTGATGAGGTTATCTGTCTGTTGGTTTTCGGATTCTGGTTGTTTGTATTTAAGTATATTTAAGTATTTTTATATGTATTTAAGTATTTATTTTTTTAAGTCATGACGATGCTGCTTCCAGACGGCTCATCTGATCAGTTGGATATCTTTAAAGATCTGAAAGTCCTCCGTGTACTCTCTCGATGACCGTCTTCAGATCATGCCCCGAGCAAGCCTTCACGGAGAACCACGGCTTCGAAGTGACCTCGATTGTATGAAAATCTTGTCCTGTTTCTAATTATCCGTCCACCTATGTAGGTACGATGTTTATCAGTTGTTGAGTACCCTAGGACAAGCTTCGGCTTAATTTTAGACTAAAGAGCAAGAAGGTTTCATAAGTATCCTCCGTGTAAAGAGACGTGTGTGATTTTGTTCAAAACATAAATTAAAATAAGACAAATATGTATGTGAACGCTCAGTATATATGTTGAATAAATAAATAAAATTAAATATCTACATACTCGAGCAGGTATGTTGAATGCAGTTGAATAATATTATGTACAGATAACATTGGCTAGCCATTCAGGTCAAGTAGGTAATACACATTTATGAAATGTGTCTCGGTCATTGCATTACATTACCGGCATTACGAGACTTGCGGCCTTATACAGTCGTGGCTGCGTCATTCAGACCTGAAATGGACCTATAATCGTAATTCTGAGCCACGGTTATTTCTAACTAGCTTTTTCCCGCGGCTTCGCCCGCGTAGTAGAGTTTTTCCCGTGTACATTGTGAAACAGCGCCCTCTATGCAGGCGTTTTGTTACTTAGGGGGTATTAGCGGACGCCCCGCGACTTTGTCCGCGTTAAAAAGTAGCCTATATGTTATTCCAGGATATAAGCTATCACTGTACCAAGTTTCATCAAAACCTGTTCGGTAGTTTTTGCGGGAAAGAATAACAAACATCCTCACATCCTTACAAACTTTCGCCTTTATAATATTAGTAGGAAATAGGATGTGCTAAATACGGTTTATCAGAGGCTTTTCGGTGATAGATAACATCGTGAGAAAATCTGCAGACGCCAAAGACAAGACTTTCTATTCTAAAAGTTCTTTTGACAATCCACCATCCAGTTTAGCCCACCAAAAACGGATTAGGGCACCGTTGGTAGACGGAGGTTCGGCACAACAGATCCTGTCTAATGAGCCAACCTGACACAGTCATTTCCGTGTTATCACTGCAACTTTTGCCAAAAGTACCAAGAAAACTGATTTATTTGTCAAAATTCAAAACAACCTGTCTGTCAAAATGTTTGAACTTTCCCCTTTTATCTAAAGAACACCCAGAAGCGGAAACCAAGATAAACCCTTGCCGTGGGTCTCGAGATAACACGAATGCATAAAACCTCCGGAACAAACATGTCCAAACTTACCAAACCCCAAATTACAGGTTTCCTTGTGTTAAAGTATTGTATACTTACCCTAAATATTTGTAAAAATAACCTCTAGGTAAGATACTAGAATTTGAATGGAATTTATTATTAGAATAATACGTTAAGTAGGTTACTAATGTCATAAATATGTTTATTATGAATATACAGGATGGTTTGGAAGTTGATCTAAGACCTTGCGGAGGTGACAGGGGAGAACATTTAGACTGCATTTTAGCTAAGCATACCTTAGTACAACCCTAGTCTTGATGTGCTTGAATGGTGAACGTACTCCTGAATTGACTATCACGTGCTATCACGTAGATCACGACGTATCATAATTCAACCACGTGCACTATAGATAGCTAAGTGATTAAACATTATATAGAACCTAATCCCAGATTATAGTTATGAATCATACAAAATTGTTAACCAATTTTTCTTCTGTTACAGTCACTGCTGAAAGAGGATCCCCTCTCCAGGATCCAAAGGGAAATCATAGAAGTGACGGAGAGAGAAAGGGAATTCAAGGAAGGTCACTTCAGGATCAACAGACTGATGTCGGAGTCTACCATAGACGTGAACAAACAGAACGGACACGTGAACGGCGACGCCCACGAGAAGCCGACTAAGACCCTCAACCGGGCGGTGTCCACGTCGCACCTCCTCGGGCCCATCTCCCCGTCGGCGCCCGCGGCCCCAGCCCTTCTCAACACCAATGGCTACACGCGCCGCTTCACGCCGCAGACCGGCTCGAGGGGCATCATGCAGCGGTTCATCGCCAACAAGGGCAAGCTCCCGCCCGCCTCCCCCGCCGTGCCCCAGTCCCCCACCGCCCTGGCGCCACCCCTGGCCTACACGCCACCCATCGCTGTCCCGACACTACCTCCGGCTGTGATCACGCGGTCGGCCGACGGAAAACCGGTTCGGAAGGGCTTCGTACCGGTCGAGGAGAAGATACAGAAGGAACTGAAAGATATGAAGGACAGAGAACACGAGCTGAAGCGCATGAGGAAGAAACAGAAGCCGTTCGACATCGATCTGAGCGACAACGAGATCAGTTCCGAGTCGGAGGACGAGGAAATTCCCATGCCGGGGAAGCTGAAGGTGACTAAGTCGATAGGGGAGCTGTACGAGGCGCTGAACGAGGAGCTTCGGTCGCCGTCGCCGAGGAACAGCTCCGGGCACGAGTCCATAGGAAGCCTCAAGCCGGCCAAGTCCTTGGCGGAGCTCTGCGAACTCACCCCGGGCCAGGAATTCCTTGCGCCGAGCTCCACGCGCCTCATAGCGCAATGGGAGTCCATCATTCAACAGAAACAGGAGGCCGGTGCAGCTTAGCGTCTCTTCTAACCACATGGAGGCTATTGGATAAAATACGTGGGCGTATGACGCCAAATATTACCTATTGCGTAAACTGAGACCATACGCGTAACACATGACAAAATTGGATGTGAAGCCGTAAAAGTGTCTGCAGATTCGGCGATGTTTGTGTAAAAGGTGTTAGTGAATTCAAAATGGAATCCGGGCGGATTGCAGTTGTTCCGTTGCGTAAAATCATCTGTTAAGTCATGAGCAGCCGAGGCGAGCGGCCTCCGCGCGGCGCCGATCGATTTCTTGCGACTGATCGGTCGCGCTGCAATTAATTTTCTCCAGATCGCAAACAATGCAAATGATGGTTATCCGTAACGGCAATTATCTCGGGCTCGCGGTTGGAAAGCGGCTGGTGCTCGATGCGAACTCGTCTCCCTGCTGTGAGTACGATCTTCCTATTGTTCGCTGCTGCTCCTATTTGCTGAAAAAACGCTGATAGGTTTTTTCCCCGTGGCGCTGCTTTCCCTGCGCGGTACGGCACTGCTTTATCGGCATCAGCACCACATAGCCACGCCATTGTAGCACTTTTTGTATTGTAATTATATGAGAAATTCCGCAAATGGAGACAACAAACCAATAACCTTGGAATTTATTCAATTGTCGTATAGGTATAGTGTAGGTATGTACTGCAGATATGAAGTATCTGAAACACATTTGCGATATCGCTTTGAATTTCAACACTGCGGCATAACTAAATAATAAAGGATAAATTCATTCTGGGTCATAGGTATTAATTGATAAATTCAACACGTTCTCAAGAGAACAACACCTCTCTGCCGATCGCAGGTATATGAATTTTCCAAGTATAATTTCATTGAATACGTTTTGATGTTGGTACTGTGATTTCGTTTATGTAAGCATATCATACTGGATTATACTGTGTCCAATTCGATTCATCGAGCATGACTGTTTACTTGACGCGTCTATGTTCTAAAGTTCTAACGTATTTTTATCGCGTTTCGTTTCACGCAGGCGGCGCGGTATGCTGACTACCAACTTCCAACTAGATCAAACATCTAATCAAATTATAACATTTCCAACTCTCCATCATTCCGTGTAGGTACTTTCGTTTATTGCATTTATTACGGCTCGCGGTTACATACGTAATGCATTATTCATTATTGTTCTAAAGATAAACAGATAAATATATGCTTTCACATAATTTAGTTTGTTTTGATGAATTTTAATTGTTCTAATGTCTTGAAGTCAGGGCTGACTTACTTAGATTCAATTTCCATATCTATTTGAGAATATTAAGCTCCGCGCTATGTAGGCTGCGCTGTTAAGAGTGTAATAAAAAGGGATTTTTTTTAAATGGCAAGGATAGGTGCATAATAGAATTTTCTAGAATTC
Source organism: Metalampra italica (assembly GCA_949699065.1). Lineage (NCBI taxonomy): Eukaryota > Metazoa > Arthropoda > Insecta > Lepidoptera > Oecophoridae > Metalampra > Metalampra italica. The sequence continues at coordinate 9,795,188 of OX452985.1, forward strand.
TATGAAAATTGCTACAGTTTCCACCAATTAAAGAATTAAAAATCATCCAAATCTAGAAAACCAGTTAACACTTTCCTGTGCTAATTTCTCAAAATTCCCTTATAATTACATTAGCGGTTTTCTCTCGTAGGTTATCAGGATTAGGTTGAGTCCGAGCCTTTATCTTAGGATTTTCGTACATATCTTACCTAGGTACTCGTTATGAAAAATAACTGTGAGATGTAAATCAAAATACAGCGCTGTCTTGTTCAATATTCAAACGCGTTTGTTGCGCCCCCTGTAGAAGAAAGTGATGGAAATAGACGAAGCTGGACTTCGAGTGATTCCTTTTGTATTATTTATTGTACTTAAATTATAGTTAATTATTACACACTTAGTAATATAGAGTACGAATTATATACATGATGCCTTGTCGTTGCAATAATGAATTAAATATCAAATATTCTAAAGTTGAATAATTATAGTAGATGTATCAAATAGGTGTGCCTTATATTTATTATTGTAGGGTTAGCACAAGGTACTAATGCTTTTTTTTATTTAAAATTAATTTAAAAAGAAAAGTACAGGGTTGTGGAGATTGTCTCTGTCGGTTTTTATCCCTAAATACACAACTTAAGACTTAATTTTTCATATTACCTAGGTACCTACTTAATGTAGCAAACTCTCACGTTTTATTCTTTATCTGTTACATTAAATATATTTAAATTATTATTTCAATAAACGCGTCCGTTACCTGTCTACTGTTTTAAACAGATTGTATTATTAAAAGCAAGAATACAAATGCATAATTTTGGATCACGCCCTGTACGTTTCGTCATTGAATTGTTTTAAACAATGAATGATTAACAGACGACGAACGTAAAGCCATGTATGACAAGTTTTAGGTAATTTCTATATGAATCAAATAAATACGTAGCCAGGAGTTCCCTTTGACCTCCTCCGTTCTTTCTTTTCTTTAGACATGCTAGAATCTGTCTAATAAATCAAACGACTTGGGTAATTAGTGGAGAAATTGAAAACTTTGCTAGAACCATATTTTTGGAGCAGTGTGCCTGTCTAATATAAACAAACGAGTCGTTTGAAACGACTTTAGTGATTAGTGGGACATTGAAATCTATAGCATGGGCTCCAAAAATATTTCTAGCGAATAGTTTTAAATTTCTCCACTAATTACCCAAGTCGTTTGATTTATTAGGCAGATTTTATGAATAAGTAATACATCACAGTATTAGTGTCTGTATTCTGTGGTATATTGTGTTGTGCAGTATTCTTTTCTAATATCGCATTTATTTATTGGAAGTAATGAGGATTAAGGGCATTATAATTTGTCTTTTTGTGAAAGGGATTTTAACTCCTGACTACGTGTCTGTGGTTGAAACCAAGTAGGTTTGTTAGTACGAAGTCGTCAGTAGTACTTACTGCCTATGCATGTAAATAAATTATTTATTAGAAAACCCAACAAACTATTTTTCCTAGCATAATATTAATTTAGTCAATGTAGAGAATAGAATAGAGAAAATAATTATTGAGATTGATATGTTTTAATAAGTAATGTTGAATTTTTAAAATAAGAATGTTTTTTATATAATTTAGGGGTTTGTTTCTAAATAGCAGATAATTGATAGTATTCATATCAATATTAGGTCTTTTAAACACAAATCTATACTATACACTTTTATATATCTACTACTATTTACTTACATTCCAAGAAACCGACATTGTGATATGAATTGCCTTAAAAATATACTGTTATAAATGAACTTTATATTGAATGAAATATTTAATAACAATCTAAGAAGAGAAAATCATTGCATGCTAACAAAAATTGCATTTACTGTAAGGAAAATGCATTAGCTGCTTTTGTAGATGGTAGAAGAGTATTGTCACCCTATATAAGTCACCCCGGGCTAATGTAGCTAGGGGGCAAATTTAGTTGACTGAAAATAACCCGTTACTGTTAGAGCGTCAGTGGCGTAGGGGATAAGACGCGGCCTATCATATCGAAAGGTCCGGAGTTCGATCCCCGGCCGGGGCATGTACCAATGGGGTTTTTCTCGATACTTAAGTACATTTACTGACTGCTCTCAAACAGTGAAGGAAAACATCGTGAGGAAACCTGCATACGCCGAAGAAGAAATTCTTAGGCGCATGTGAAGTCCACCAACCCGCACTGGTCTAGCGTGGTGGACTATAGCCCGAACGCCCTCGTTAAGAGGGTAGGCCTGAGCCCCAGCAGTGGGGACATTAATAGGCTGTTGATGATGAACCCGGTACTGTTAGGTTTTCAGAATGAGTAACGTCCTGTGGCTGTGGACAGTAATAATTTAATTCTCTGTAGCCACAGACACTCATTCTAACGTTCTAGGACGTTACTCATTCTGATAACGTAACAGTACTTATCGGGTTATTTTCAGTCAACTACATTTGCCCCCTAGCTACATTAACCCTTGGCGACCTTACGTCAATTGTTCCCTTTACTATAATAGCAGCTAGGTATAGGTACAGGTACGTATTTCTTTTTTGTAATGAATTAAACTGTTTTGTTCAGAAAGCAACTGATGAATTTTCCTTTCGTTTTGTGTACCTACTTAGTAAAGATGTTAATTTATAATTTATGTTAAGGTTTTCGCAATAAACTGATTGTCATTTTTTCAGAAACTTTATTTCATTATACCTATCATCGTGTACTCTCTAAGTAATCTCACTCGATTATTCCAAACTACACAAGATATTGAAAAACTTTTTACTGATATTACTCCGTCACTAGCTTATTAAATTGATAGGTATTCAAATCTGTCTGAAAAAATCATAACCCTCCTTTTTGCTTCTCCGTACTCGGGTAAAAAGAAACTGCAACTGTCCAAATTTACAACTCCCATACAAACTCAAATAGTTTATCAAGAGAAAGTTAATTACAGTACCTACAATTGCATGGCAGTAATAACATTTTTAAACCCGAGTTTTTCGAACAAATCCGGTTTTTAGAGTCTAAAAATATCAAATAGGTATCATCATGTTATGTCTAAAGTTTAGGCATAACATGATACCTAATTGATATTTTACTATTTAATTCTTTCGTATTTTTGGTGAGACGAACAAATTATATAGGCATTAGGTATAAAGTGAGGAATGTAATACATACAACTATACATTTGAATTAATGGTATAATACCTACTTGCCAAATCATAATAATTATTATGTTTATACTCGAGTTATTAATATGACATCACATTTGTGACAGCCAAGTAATTGTGTCGGATTATCGTGGACTCATCAATAGACATGGTTTCGCAATGTCCGCCATTATAATTGTTATTGTTTTGCCAACTCCGCGGCGTCAATAATATTCTATTATTACGGACACAATAGCAATTATAACTAAATCATAATAGCCGTTCTATAACGTCCTTCATTACGTATAGTTGTTTGATGGCAACTGTTTCTTGCTCAATATCCGATTTTGAGTTACTCAAAATCGGATATTGAGCAACCAAAGAAACTTGTTTTTACGAAGTGTAAAATATTCGTCCTACCTATGGTCCTACGCCTGTCTAGTTTCACTTCTAGCCTTTTACGTTTGTTTTTGAGTTACTCGAAATCGGATATTGAGCAACCAAAGAAACTTGTTTTTACGAAGTGTAAGGTTTCGTCCTATGGTCCTACGCCTGTCTAGATTCTCTTCTAGCCTTCCCTTGAAGTGAAGTAAAAGTGGCAGTGGGCTGGTCACATCTGTCGGAGTACCGATAACCGCTGGGGTAGACGAGTTCCTCGTTTGGAGACCACGCGTAGTGTGGGACGCCCCCCGGCTAGATGGAGCGACGACCTGCGTAGGGCGGCTGGCAGTGACTGGATGCGGAGAGCCGAAGATCGGGTTCAGTGGCTCGCCTTGGGAGAAGCCTATGTCCAGCAGTGGACTAGTGCAGCCTGATGATGATGATTCTTCTTGCTATACCTTTAAATGTATTTTAAGTAGGTACTTTTTACTTTTTTTTACTTATAATTCATTCGATTACGTATATATTCCTGACTGTGCTATACTTTCACAATCTTGTGACATTAACTGGTTATTCAGATTTTTTATTCCAGTTTTAAGCAGGCACTTAAATCGGATTAAATTAAAACATAAAAATATATAGAAATCGTTATGTAAAACAGAAAGTTTACTTTCCTTTACATTTTGAAGGATTTATTAGCGATTTAATATCATTTTGTTGGATTACGAGATAATTCGAAAAAATATTTTGCTAGTTTATGCCCCGCGACTTTGTTCGCATTAAAAAGTATTGGTTATTTACTAAATGTTAAAAAATCATGTGTAAATTATTGTTCCCATACAGTATTTATTTATTAACCGCCTGACTTGACTTGCAAATCAAATCATTTTATTGCATAGAAGAGTTCGTCAATAATTGTCCACTGACATGACTAATGGCGATGACAAAAGAAACTAATGGAGATGCCTTATTCAACATATACATACACATTTTAATTTGTTGAGCGTGCCGATTCGCCATATTGTGTTTGATGCTGTTTACAGTGAATGAAATACAGGTGTTTTCGTGTAATTTTGTGGGAATCGTGAGATTTACTGGAATTAAATTTGAATTTAAATTAAATTGCTATAATTGCGATATGGACCAATAAGAAACGTTTCAAAGTGTTCAATAAAACAGTGTAGTGCCAGGCCATTGGTCGGCCATTTTATGTTTTCCCAATGTAAAAGTATACACGCTTTTTGGTACATATCCACCAAGGAGTTTCTTTTGTCATTGACTAGTGGCCACTGCATAGAATCAATTACTCAACTGTCACTTGAGTGTGAAGTAAGTGGTGTCTTCCTACATGCAAATGTGGAATTACCGCGGTAATTATGCGGGTAATTGTGGCACCGACCGACACCCGCCGCTGTGTCGTGTCACGCCGTCGCTGCTTGAGCATGCGACACAATTCCAACTATAAAAAGGTCTTAATTTGGTTCATCAATAGCCTATTAACATGTCCCACTGCTGGGGCTCAGGCCTACCCTCTCAACGAGGGCGTTCGGCTATATTCCACCACGCTAGCCCAGTGCGGGTTGGTGGACTTCACATGCGCCTAAGAATTTCTTCGGCGTATGCAGGTTTCCTCGCGATGTTTTGCTTCACCGTTTGAGAGCAGTCAGTAAATGTACTTATGTTTCGAGAAAAAACCCATTGGTACATGGCCCAGCCGGGTATCGAACTCCGGACCTTTCGATATGATAGGCCGCGTCTTATCCCCGACGCTACTGACGCTCCTTAATTTATTTGGTAGTGGTGTAAAAATCAGGTACGGTCGACCGCACGTCAGTGGAGACAAAACCAATATAAACTTGTCTCTCATGTTATTGAAACTCCCTAATAGGCTAGGCCAGCTCAAGGTCAAAGTGTTACCACTGACGTGCGGTCGACTGTACAAAAGGAACGAAGGTACAAAAATCTTCGTTTGTAGCTGGTTACAAAAATTGGTTACCGGCCGGAACCAATTTTTGTATAATAAATATATTTGTATACAAAGTTGCCGGGGACTTTGCATATTAAGACGATTGTGAAACGGTATATCTGCCAAAAACGGGTTCCATAATGACTCAAACTAAACAAATCATTACCCACGACCCACTTATAATCCATGCCAAATGAAATGGCGTACGAAAACCAACTTTATTTGCGTGTCGGAAATATGTTTCAGTCACCGAAATAACTGATCCGTCCTAGCAAAAACAAGTTTGCATTTGCAGATAGTGTCCTCTCAGAACATCATTATATTGTTCAATTTGTTCTGTACTTGGCAAGTGTTCAGTATAATTATTGGTATTACTAAAAATCACGGTCCTCTTAGCTGCAGACTGAAACAAAATGGTCCTTCGAGCCGGAAAATTGTACCAAAAATTTTATTTGAGCACACGTATGTATACATGTACATAGACTAAACTACAAATGAATTATAAGTAGAAAAACCCTTCGGGGCTCCCCACCGTTGAGAGCGTGCCCAGAAGGCTGGCGGCGTTACCCCACTGAATGGTAAGGCTGATCCTCTGAGCGAGATACCAGCCCTCTGGTCGTTGGCAGCCTCGCCCAGGCGCTTGGAAATCTCTCGAAAGAGAAGAGGTACAGAGAGAATTGGTTAGAAGTTATAATGTCAATGCTACACACACAACTACATTTTATTGTCGCCGCAGTTTGTTTGGTTTTCGTACGCCATTTGTGTCGACTTCGGACGCCAGCTCTTCAAATATGCAGAAACTGGTCGCCATTTTCAAATTGGTGTCTCGGACAGACATGTGACACACCTACTTTATGTTGGTTTTATGTATAGGTACTTCGTCAACTGGGACAAGGCCGATTTATAGTCGTAAAGTGTCCCTAAACGATCATGCTTGCATGACATGCAACGTTTACGTGAATGTCATGCTGCATGATGCACCATCATGCTTGCTATCAATCAGTACAGTGAAGCAACGGCCAGCACGTAGTTTGCATGTCATGCACGTCAATCACTACAGCTAGACGGTCATGCATGAGTGACAGCACGTAATGCATGACATGCCGCATGGTCGTTTAGGGAGCCCATTATAGAATTCGTATTTACACTATGTAAATTTTCATCGCTGCCATATTCACGGAGGTAAATAAACTGCTAATACTGAACACAAATAAATGAAAAAACACATGTCCGAAAATTCTACTAAATTTAATTTGTTTATTTTTTGTTATTATAAAAAAAACCGGACAAGTGCGAGTAGGACTCGCGCCTTGAGGGTTACGTATAAACTTAATTAAATAAATAATTAGATAATCGTTATTAAATAACATTTCATCCTCAAAGTTAAGTTTGTTGGTACAAGAAAAAGAAGATTTTTTTTTGATGTACCTAACTACAAATTTACGGTTTTCGGACTTTTTTCTTTGCCGTGGTTATTGCCAAAATTCAAGATCTAGGTCAACCGGAAGTACCTCATAGGTTTTGATGACCAAGATACTAAAAATGCGGCAAAATCGGCCATATCTTCTGACTGCGTTGACTTAGAAGTTTGATTTTTTCACAGCTTTAGGGGACTTCAGACCTGAGTATTTGATAATAATTGCAACTTGATACCTCTACGCGTTCCTGAGAAAAATTGAACTTTATTTCCAAAAAAGTCAATCGCAAAAATCCCCATGAAAAAACTCCGGGACACCGCGTGCTACCAAATGTAACCGGAACCGGACGCGTCAATGGATGACGTACAAACGACGTTACCGACATCCCGTTATACTCCAAGTGCTAACGACGGGCGTGTCATCGACAACCTCTTTTTTTAATTAACGATTTTGCGGAAAATCCCCATCGCGCATACGGCCTGACCCACGCATGTGTGCGCTCCACACAGACTGTGCCAAAAGATGCGGCAAAAAATGTGGAAACCGTTCGCTTTCGGAGCCGATCGCTGCGCAGACGCAGCCTCCGACATTCCGTCGAAAGTAAAGCCGTTCGGCGCAGGTGATGGGTACTTTCCTGCGGCGGCGTCCTGAATGAGGTTTATTGTGAAGTGGTTAATGACAAAATCTTGAATTGCTTGCGAAATGGCCCGGTAGGTATGTGTATCCGGATAGTTGATCGAATAAAAAACACTAAATCGTTGACGAATCAACTTGACTCAAGTGTTACGGGCACAGAACACGGAAAAAGCTCGCTACTCGCTACGCTCCCGATCGCTACGCTCATTTCTATGGTTACGGGAGTTTGGAAATAGACCATAGAGATAAGACCAAACGAGCCTGAGACCCCTCGGTGCATTGAGTGATCCTTAAACATTATTATAAGGTGCACTTTTTTTAGACTTTGACTTTTTAAAGTAGTAGTCGAGGACTCAAAACCTGACCTGAGTCCTGACCTGAGCTAATATCATTTTCGAAGAAGGAAAGCTGCTAACTGATTTTTTAAAATTTTTAAATAAAATAAGAAATGTATGTTACCGATACATATTTTGAACTCAACATTATTGTAGGTACTTACCATGACTTGTACTTATCAAACGGTGAAGGAAAACATCGTGAGGAAACCTGCATACGCCGAAGAAGAAATTCTTAGGCGCATGTGAAGTCCTCCAACCCGCACTGGGCTAGCGTGGTGGACTATAGCCCGAACGCCCTCGTCGAGAGGGTAGGCCCGAGCCCCAGCAGTGGGGACATTAATAGGCTGTTGATGATGAGTAGGTACTTGAATACCGTCACTTGAATTTTCAGACGTTATCAAGACTGTATTCAACTTATGACTCAAAGATATTTAAATTCGGGTAGCGCAGGAAGCACGAAATAAGTGTTATGTTATCTGTACACATTATCACTGATTAATAGTAATCAGTGATTAGCAAATTGTCGTTACAGATTATAAATAAAATGTAATAACTTTGCTCCGTAAATAATCTCTCTATCAGTCGGGTACTTTACCTATTTTGTAAATAGTGCTTACTTATTTGTATTTTTTCTGCCAATAGGTAAGTATAAATTATCGGTTTTGTACAAAGAAACCCTTACCAGAGGAAATCATCATCATCATTTCAGGAAATAAGTTGTATTAATGAATGAATGAATTTATTTGCTGAAACATGGTAATAAGATGTATGGAGTTTATGCTTACACAGGATCTCATGCTTCACCATTTATATGGCATACAAAATTTACATTAAAATTTAAATTATGTTTTGCGATGTCAAATAAGTAAGTACCAGTCACAATGTCAATAAATTAATTATAATTATTGTTAGCCCTTGATGTCCCGCTCACAATTAGGTGAGTTTTAAATTAATGTTTCATGTCAAGGAACTCTCTTACAGAATAAAAGCATTTCTGTACCAGCCACCTATGTAGTTTTGTCTTGAAATCTTTAATGGAGAGGCATCTTATGTCATATGACATTTTATTATATATAATTATATAATTATTTACGGGTCTTACACACGAATAAGTTTTATTTACCTTGCCCGACGTTTCGACCAGGTTACACTGGCCGTGGTCACGAGCTGACTGGAGAGGCGAGCTGTCATTGTTGATCGCTGTGAGTAGTTTCTGAAACTACCCTCTGCTGATCTTGTATTATTGGAAAGTCCCGGCACACAACACTCACGGTATCCGCGGGTGTATTCGACGATAAGTCACGAGATTTAAGTTTATCGATCACTGGATTCCACGACGGTGACAATCTAAAACCATCTTCCCTATTAGAATTTTTGAATTTCTTGATTTCAATAGCGTCTCGCACTATCCGCGGATAGTAGTGGCGATCGGTGGACAGGATTTTAGGTTGGTGGAGCTCAATCCAGTGGTCAGTCCCAGCGTTAATGACGTGGTCCGCAATGGCTGACTTATACGTCTGGCGGTTTTTTAATTATATAATTATGAATACAAAGCGCGAAAGTCTAAAATGTACTATTTTATTATATATTTCTACGGTCATCATATAACGAGTATAAATGTGTAAATGTAGATACCTACCATCCCTTACAGTCCTCGAAACAACAATTCGTTTATTGCAAATGATTTGATTATAATACCCATGAAAGAGTTACGAAGTAAGAATTAGATTGTCATACCTATTTTCTCTTCTATTCTTACGATGGCACAATAGATATCAATATCTCGTTGGAGACAGTGATTTGACATGGCTAAGTAACCGGCAGTAAGTGGATACCATTTTCGTGTATCTTCTTTAATTTCCGGTCTTTCACTTTTAGAGCAATGCATGACATAGAACCGCATTATTATGTAACTAGGTTTTCCCGCGACATCGAATGCGTGGATTTTGGAAGTTGGTCTCTCCTTAAAATACATTTTAGACCAGGCCAGTGTAACCTGGTCGAAACGTCGGGCAAAGGTTAATAAAACTTGTTCGTGTGTAAGACCCGTATCTATACATATAATAAAATCGTAAAGGCCAAAAAGTCTGTACATTGAATATATTCGAAAAAAAACCAACCAGGGCGACTTAAAATGAGCAACTGAACATGTTAGAACAGTTTTTAAAATTATTGTCTGTCTGTTTGTTTGTTTGTTTGAACGCGCATCACGCCTAAACCGCCGAACGGATTTTGACGAAACTTTGTATAGTGACAGTGTATATCCCGGAATAACATAATAAATCTCGAAAATTTGCCGAGAAATAACAACCAGCAATAAAAAACTCTCATTTGCTAAAATTTGTATGAACTTACAGGTCAGAGTAGCCTGGTTATTTTTGAAAGTGTTACAAGTGAGCCCTGTTCAAAGGATAGGGCTACTCTGCAAACTACCATAGGTTTTTTATTATAAACCCTGACTGACTGACATACAGGATGTAACAAAATCCCTATATTGACCGGTTACAGGGGCTCTCGGTATCGAATACCTACTGATTTGTTTTCTACAGTGACTGGCCGTTGGCTTAGTTGATGGTGAGTGGTAACCACGAGTGGTGACCCTGCCTACTGAGCTAAAGGTTTTGGGTTCATTCTCACCCGGGGCCAACATTTGTTTTCGCGCGTTTGTTCGCGCGTTTTGCACGTTTGTTGGTTGCGGGTTGTTCGCGCGTTTGGTTGATTGGTTATTTGGTTGGTTTGTTCGCGCGTTTCGTGCGTTTGTTCGCGCGTTTGTTCGCGCGTTTGATCGCGCGTTAGTTGGTTGCGGGTTTGTTGGTTATTTGGTTGGTTTGTTCGCGCGTTTCGCGCGTTTGATCGCGCATTTTGTTAGTTGGTTGGTTATTTGGTTTGTTCGCGCGTTTCGCGTTTGTTCGCGCGTATCGCGCGTTTGATCACTTGGTAGGTTAGTTGGTTTGTTCGCACGTTTCGCGCGTTTGTTTGCGCCTTTGGTTTGTTATTTTGTTGGTTTGTCACGCGTTTCGCGTTTGTTCGCGCGTTTCGCGCGTTTGTTCGCGCGTTTCGCGCGTTTGTTTACGCGTTTCGCGCGTTTGATCGCTTGGTAGGTTAGTTGGTTTGTTCGCGCGTTTGTTTGCGCTTTTGGTTGGTTTTGGTTATTTGGTTGGTTTGTTAGCGGGTTTCGCGTTTGTTCGCGCGTTTCGCGCGTTTGTTCGCGCGTTTCGCGCGTTTGTTTACGCGTTTCGCGCGTTTGATCGCTTGGTAGGTTAGTTGGTTTGTTCGCGCGTTTGTTTGCGCTTTTGGTTGGTTTTGGTTATTTGGTTGGTTTGTTAGCGGGTTTCGCGTTTGTTCGCGCGTTTCGCGCGTTTGTTCGCGCGTTCCGCGCGTTTGTTCGCGCGTTAGTTGGTTGCGGGTTTGTTGGTTATTTGGTTGGTTTGTTCGCGCATTTCGCGCGTTTGTTCGCGTATTTTGTTAGTTGGTTGGTTAAGGTTTGTTCGCGCGTTTCGCGTTTGTTCGCGCGTTTCGCGCGTTTGATCGCGCGTTTCGCGCGTTTGTTCGCGCGTTTTGCGCGTTTGATCGCTTGGTAGGTTAGTTGGTTTGTTCGCGAGTTTCGCGCGAATGTTCGCACGTTTGTGTGCGCCTTTGGTTTGTTGGTTGGTTATTTGGTTGGTTTGTTCGCGCGTTTCGCGTTTGTTCGCGCGTTTCGCGCGTATGTTCGCGCGTTTCGCGCGTTTGTTCGCGCTTTTTGCGCGTTTGATCGCTTGGTAGGTTAGTTGGTTTGTTCGCGCGTTCCGCGCGTTTGTTCGCGCGTTAGTTGGTTGCGGGTTTGTTGGTTATTTGGTTGGTTTGTTCGCGCATTTCGCGCGTTTGTTCGCGTATTTTGTTAGTTGGTTGGTTAAGGTTTGTTCGCGCGTTTCGCGTTTGTTCGCGCGTTTCGCGCGTTTGATCGCGCGTTTCGCGCGTTTGTTCGCGCGTTTTGCGCGTTTGATCGCTTGGTAGGTTAGTTGGTTTGTTCGCGAGTTTCGCGCGAATGTTCGCACGTTTGTGTGCGCCTTTGGTTTGTTGGTTGGTTATTTGGTTGGTTTGTTCGCGCGTTTCGCGTTTGTTCGCGCGTTTCGCGCGTATGTTCGCGCGTTTCGCGCGTTTGTTCGCGCTTTTTGCGCGTTTGATCGCTTGGTAGGTTAGTTGGTTTGTTCGCGCGTTTCGCGCGTTTGTTCGCGCGTTTGTGTGCGCCTTTGGTTTGTTGGTTGGTTATTTGGTTGGTTTGTTCGCGCGTTTCGCGTTTGTTCGCGCGTTTCGCGTTTGTTCGCGCGTTTCGCGCGTTTGATCGCTTGGTAGGTTAGTTGGTTTATTCGCGCGTTTCGCGCGTTTGTTCGGGTTTGTTGGTTGCGGGTTTGTTCGCGCGTTTGTTCGCATAATTTTATTGTAACTAGACGCTGTCTGAGTATAGGAGAGATAGCTATACCTACTTCCAAAATCCACGCATACGAAGTTGCGGGCAACAGCTAGTCTAGTTATAAATTTGCTACAGGGAAAATATACACCAGATTTTAAGTGAGACCTTCAGGAACACAACCTGTGAAAACCGTATCCAATTTGGTGCTAGTTTTTGCGTGATGCCGGAACAAACATAGGTACAGCCAGACAAAAATTCAAAAAATTATTGTTTTGTCTTCTATTTGCTCTTTTTTTTTTTCTTAAATATCTCCTATATCTGCTCACATAACATTATCTAAATAAAAATTTATTATATTTATTTATGTATAATATGTATTTTAGATATAAGTAGGTTTACTCTGAACGCCACCAATCAGAACCGTGGGTCATATCTGCGGGGCAGTGGCCATATCGCAGCTATCTGGCGATAACAGCAGCTTGATGGTATTGATATGCGATACTAGATAAGGCGACCTTACCTTACCTACACGTAGCCGTCAGCTGATCGATCGATCGCTTCTGCACTCTGTATTTACTCTTCTATCGTATTCTGGTGGTTCTCACTTGAAACAGAAGCTCTAAATCACTGAAACAGCATATTTTCATACAAAACGGCCACCAAGTATCATCATATGAGCCCTTCAAAGGCCACTGCTGGACGGCCTTCCCCAAGGAACGCCACCTCACCCGGTCTAGCCGCTTCCGGCCACTTTCTTTAGGTCGTCGGTCCACACAACGGCCGTCGGTTCTGCGACAAATGTGACCAGCCCCACCTTCGGATATCTCCTACACTATGTACCGACATAGCGTAGGAAATAGCCGAATGTGGTTTACCGAAACCTTAGTCCTCATTGCGATGCTCTTCAAAGAAACTCCTTCCATAGCTCTCTGAGGACTTGTGGATCAGGTCCACCGTCAGTGTCCACGTTTCTGCGCCGTAAGTCTGGATACCACGACACAACGTGGATACAAGCATAGTTGGGTATGTAACCACTACAATAACACCTCATAAAGCAAATTTTGAGGCTTTAGGTGTAAGCTAAAGCCTCAAAATTTGCTATAAGCGGTGTTAAATGATGATTTAGATTGTTTTAAGATCAAAAATCTATGTTTTAAAGATGTCACGCTCGACCAATATTATCAAATAACTATGGAAGTGTGATCGATAAAACTTATCGACTGTTATCACTATCGCGACCATGGTTCGAATATAATGCGATTGTGAACGCAAACAAATTAAAGTTATTGCCTATCTACTTATTAAGCACTTTATCACTATAGTCTGTCAACGTTCACTGATGGACATAGTTCTATAACAGCATTCGGTCGTATGCAGGATTGTTTTGCACCGATGGGTTAGCGCAAGATACAGCCACGGAGAACAACATTTTGTAAATCATTGAAAAAAACTTTTTAAAAGGAAAAGTGATCATAAAACATTCGGAAACCGATAATTTGTAGTTATGACTAAGTATCCTATTTCATGCAGAAAGGTTCTCGAGTGGCGACCACGTATCGGAAGACGCAGCGTAGGCAGGCCACACCTTGTGGGGACAAGGTGGACCGACGATCGGGTGAAGGTCGCGGGACCTGGCTGGATGAGGTTAGCTCGGGACCGGTCGTCGTAGAGATAATTGGGGGAGGCCTTTGTCCAGCAGTGGACGTCTACAGGCTGATGATGATGATGATATCCCATTTACGAATTTACATGGATGATACAACATAAGGATGTACTTATTTAAGTTCAGTACTGAAGCAGATCCTACGCGCAATTGTGCGTTTTTATATTATTTGTTTGTTTGTTTGTTTGTCTGTCTATGGACGGGAGGAATCCTTGCAATCGATTATTCGATCACTTCCCGATATCCGATCATGCTGAAACGCCCACCTTACTAGATCTATCATAGATCTGGCCAGTGGATCTACTGAGAAAGCAATTTCTCAGTAGATATACAATTTCAATATTTGATCTATTGACAAAAAAATATCTCACTACATCTATCATGGATCTGGCCAGTGGATCTACTGAGAATGATCGTTTTTTTCTTTATGCATATTTGCAGTGCCTCGGACGTGATGTTACCGTGATTGCAGTTAAATTCTCAGTTACTGTCTACCTACGAGGGTGACCTCACACTCATTTAGCACATGTTTATTGAGTTATATATAAATTCTTAGTATGCAATATACAACCCACAAGGCCGTGCTTAATCGTAGTCGTTGCGAAATCAAAATCAATACTTATACAATAGACTGTACTGTATCAAAATACCAGTATAAATATTGTCTAGTGTCGACGGTTTTTATAAAAGTTTCAATTTTGCCATGTAATTATATCAATACATAGGTAGATAGGTAGGTACTTATTGAAACTATTGAAGCCTCAAGCCCAGTTGGTAGTGACTCTGCCTGCTCGCTCGGAGTCCCGGGTTATTTATCTTATAAATAAGGTATATGGTATTTAAAATCACGCTACGACCCTTAGGAGCCAAGCAAAAAGAAAAAAAATAATAATGTAATAATGTTTGGACAAACTCACACCCGGCTGTTTAGTCCCAACTGAGCCGAAGCTGTGGGAATCGAACCCACGACCTTTGGCGCAGTAGGCAGTGTTACTACCACTACGCCATCAGGCCAGTCTAGTCTATAGTCAGAAATAACTTATGAAAAGTGGGCGAGCCCGCGGGAAATCTTAAACAAATAAAGTGGACAAGTTTGATTCGATCAAATCAATTATGACCTTGTTCTAAGATTTGAGACTGGTTAAGCAGGTCAATCAATAAAATCACTATACTTAGGCTTGTCCTAGTTGATATTTATATGAAGTCATTAGGAAATTTATCGACATGCGATGTGCAAGTCGTTCGGCGGTTGTATCTGATCGATGACTAAACAGAAAAGGAGCAAACTCATCTTCACTAATCTGTTTGTTGGCATCATAATTTTCATTACCAACATGATGTGTTTATTTATATTTCCTAACTGTTCATATGGCTCAACTTAAAATAACCAATTAAGTAGGTAATGCATTAAGAACTTTGGTAAAACATCAATTGAAATTAATCAATTTATTAGATTTTTTAATAATTTTATTATTAGTTTCGTTGTAATTCATATAATTTCGTTGATGCTATGGAGTGTTCGATCCCCGTCACGCCGTTTCCCGAAACTTGAAGGAAAACATCGTGAGGAAAACTGCATGCGCCGAAGAAGGAATTCTCAGGCGCATGTGTAATTGTGAAGTCCACCAATCTGCACTGGGCTAGCGTGGTGGACCATTGCCCATATATTATATGAGACTTCAGACACGCGCGGCCTGCGTTTGCATATTGAGGCTGCGGCCTGCGGTAGGCCGCCACCGCAAGCCGCGTGTGTGTGGGATACGCTTTATACTACACCAACTCATGGTAGACGTACTGTGTAAGATTCGCATGTAAATAAATAAATAAAAAGTCAGTAAGCGTGTGCGGAAAAAGAACTTTTTTCCGAAATTTTCTTAATGTTTTTTTTCCTTTTTTTTATCGCCCATTATCAACTTCTTAATTCTAAGTTTTTAGTTCAATCGGTCCATTAGTTTTCGAGTCTAATTGACCGAGCGAGCGAAGCGTCTATGTTTCGAGATTGGCCAAAAATGCTATTGTCCGTCTGTCCTTCTGTCTTTCTGTCTGTAATTCTCTACAGGTCGCATTTTTCAACCAATTTTGACAAAAATTTGGCATAAGTATAAATTAATTAAACCGACAAAATGAGTAGAATAAAATTTTGAAAAACATTTTTTTAGAGTACCTACCATACTCACAAAGTGGGAGTGAACTTTTTTTTTCTTGTGAATCCCATAGTGTGGCATATCGTTGGATAGGTCTTTCAAAAATATTGCTGGTGTGTGAATACCATTTTTTCGATTTAGGGATCCGTTGGCGAAATATTAAGCTTTGAAGCGGTAATTTTTGTTAGAGTCACGTGTCCCCCCCCCCCTGCCAGCTAAACGGTTGCTTCTGGAAATGTGAAAAAATTCACGGCAGTAGCATATATAACGTAGTTAAAAGGAAAACTATGACAGCTAAGTAGGTTCTATTAGTTTTTGAGTAATAGTCAATTAACTTAAGAAAGTCGAAAATTTTAATTATGTTCATTGAACTGCATACGAAAAATGTAAAAAAAAATTTTTCGCGTGAATTCCATGGTGTAGGGTATCGTTGGATAGGTCTTAAAAAAATATCGCGGGTGTGTGAAAAACATTTTTCGATTCATCTGCGGATCCGTTTGCGAAATATTAAGCTTTAAAGTGCTAATTTTTGTCACATTAGTACTTAATCTGTCTCCAACTGCAAAATTGACTTCTGTTCGTTTCTTTTAGGTTTGGTTTATAAGGGCTGGCGAGGTCTACTGTTCTCACGGAACTACTAGTACATAGATATTAGGCAGAAAGCTAAGGCTAGGGATCACTAAAAACAGACGAGAGAAGCCGCCTCGATGCCTGCCTCAGTGTATTAGCTTTGGCTGTGTGACAGATATCACCTGCTACGAAAAGGGAGGCCGGTAATTGGGTCAGGAAAGGTCGCGGCGCGCCCTCGCCCGACTTCGCTTGCCATCGCGAATCGCCCTAATTCTGAACGACATTACCAAATAGCCAAAAACGTTATGTTGCTTCCACTGTCTGTCTGTTGAGTTCGTTGACAGAGTTGACGTTTGGGCTGATGGAATTCTCCAACGCCCTAATATGTAATAATAATAATAAAAAAACATACATACAGACGAACATAGTACCTCCTCCTTTTTGGAAGTCGGTAAAAAGAGAATATTGTATTCCATTTTTGAATAAACGAACGAATTTTGACTTTTGACGTAGCTAGCTCGTTTAGCGCGCCTTTCTGCCGCCAACCACCAATCAAATCGTCAACTTATTAATTGACCGAGCGAGCGAAGCGTCTATGTTTCGAGATTGGCCAAAAATGCTATTGTCCGTCTGTCCTTCTGTCTTTCTGTCTCTCTGTCTTTCTGTCTGTAATTCTCTACAGGTCGCATTTTTCAACCGATTTTGACGAAAAATTGGCATGGGTTTAAATTAATTAAGCCAACAAAATGAGTAGAATAAAATTTTGAAAAACATTTTTTTTAGAGTACCTACCATACTCGCAAAGTGGGAGTGAACTTTTTTTTTCTTGTGAATCCCATAGTGTGGCATATCGTTGGATAGGTCTTTCAAAAATATTGCTGGTGTGTGAAAACCATTTTTTCGATTTAGGGATCCGTTGGCGAAATATTAAGCTTTGAAGCGGTAATTTTTGTTAGAGTCACGTCCCCCCCCCCTCCCTGCCAGCTAAACAGTAGCTTCAGCAAATGTGAAAAAATTCACGGCAGTAGCATATATAACGTAGTTAAAAGGAAAACTATAACAGATAAGAAGGTTCTATTAGTTTTTGAGTAATAGTCGATTAACTTAAGAAAGTCGAAAAATTAAATTATGTTCATAGAACTGCATACTTAAAATGGGAATGATTTTTTTTCGCGTGAATTCCATGGTGTTGGGTATCGTTGGACAGGTCTTTCAAAAATATCGGGTGTATGGAAAACATTTTTCGATTTATCGAACCGTTTGCGAAATATTAAGCTTTATAGTGCTAATTTTTGTCACTTTAGTACTTAATCTCCAACTGCAAAGTTGACTTCTGTTCGTTTATTTTAGGTTTAGTTTATAAGGGTTGGCGAGGTCTACTGTTCTCACAGAACCACTAGTAATAATTTAATTATAATAAATTAATTATAATTTATACCAATGAAATATCATCTGCAACTAACGCAATCTTCTTTATATTCTGCAATATAAAAAGTACCTACAATAATCTGTCGAGCTAAAGTAAAATCTTAAAACATTACATAGGTATCAGCATAATATATTTTAAATGAGAATCGTCGCCTTAAGTAAACACATGCAAAGATATTAATCGTAAATAACCATGGATTTATTATTGAATCAGGACACCAGTCAAGTATTTAAGTATCTAGTGAAGAAAAGTAACCAATATAGTTCATCTGCCTCTGCGGAACAACGTACCACAATGTCCTATTTTTGGTCAATACTTGCAGTGTCAATTTTATATTACTCATGCTATCTCTGGAACATTTATAGCTATTGGAGGAAAAGAGGAGTTGTGGGACCGACTCCTTTACCCATTGTGGGAAATTACGGTCTTGTGCTGCTGAGAATTAAAAGCGAAAAACAAATTCTGAAAGAAATCTATAATGATTATCCAAATGAGAAATGTATAGGAATCTATATTGGCTCAAGCCCAGTGCTAGTGGTTAAAGATCATGATATGATAAAACAAGTGATCGTGAAACAAACCGATCACTTTGGAGACAAGTTTAGGGTTTTAAAACGTTACAAAAAGAGCTTGGCCGTAATGTCAGCTGATCGTAAATGGGCTGAGATGCGGCAATCGATATCACCAATTTTCACAAAATTGAATATGACCAAGTTTAGTTTATTGACAAATTCGTGTGTGGACAAATACCTAGAATTTATTGATACACTTGTGACGAACGAAGCTACTCACAATGTAACTGCATTAAATTCTAAGCTCATTCAAGAAGTCGCTTCTAACATCATGTTCGGATTGGACTTCGACGAAGTCTGTAAAGAAGCTAACTTGGTAAAGTTTCGTAAAACTATATCTAATACAGAATTTCACGTTATATACCGTGTTTTAAGTGGTTTTCCGTTAATTATGAAAATTATTTCACCAGTCGCAAAATTTCTTAGTATCAAAGTTTACAAATACTTCTCTAAATTAATAATGTCACTATTGAGCAAACGTGAAAATAATGTAATGAAAATTGATACGATATTGAATGTAATGTTGACAAGGATTAAAGAAGAAGATTATACAAGCAATCCAGGAAATGTTGAAACTATAGGACAGAAGATTGATATCGAAGCTCTGGTCCAGAATGTTTTTTCTCTCTTTTTTGGTTTCATTTTTGCAATTCCTGATAGACTGACTTTCTTGATTCACGAATTGGTAAAAAACCAGTACGTACAAAACAAATGCTATGAAGAAATAAGAAAATTTACTATTAATTCTGCCGAAACATTGACATATGATGTGATTACATCTAAAATGAAATATTTGGGAATGGTTGTAGATGAGGCCTTGCGGAAATATGGTCCGATAATAGTGAATCGAATCTGTACAACCAAGTACACATTTACTGACTCAGGTTTGTCTGTAGACAAAGGTGTTTCTGTATTTATTCCCATTGATGCCATTCACAATGATGCTAAATATTTTCAAAATCCTGATGTATTCGATCCAGAGAGATTTTCATCGAAGAACAGGCCGACAATCCCACGTTACGCTTACATGCCATTTGGAGATGGTCCTCGATCTTGTATAGGTTTGTAGAACAGATCAATTACTATTTCCGCTAATAATAGTCCCGTCATTATTGGACAATGACATTCACGTACTGAGCGTAATGCGTATGATATGTATGTATCAGTAGGTATACAATCTTTACTGCACGGTAGAAGAAATCTTGATTTGAGATTGGGTATTTTATAATATGAAGATACGGTACTCTCTTACATAGAATAAACAAAAACTAGACGCGTTGCACTACCTTATGCACACCCATATAGGTGAAATTTAAAAAATTCAAAATTGGAATACAATATTCTCTTTTTGACGTCAAATCTGTCTAAAACTAAAACTACTCTGTTTCCACCTGTACGTCGCCGAAGGTAAGAAACAGCAACAAATCCAACAGCACAGGGCCATGCTTTCATACAATATAGCTTGTTTATTACAAAGTTTAAATCAAAGTTGCATTCGTACAATCACCAGCATTAACTTACTGTATTTTCCTAATGTAATGCCAGTACACGTCCTATCTATAGGTAAGCAGCTAGCGAAAATGTTGATGTTGAAGATAATGACAGCGTTCATAGAGAAGTTCCGAGTATTGCCATCGAATCTGACCGAGGATGAAATAAAAGAAGACGGTTCCAGAGTTGACAGGTGTATCTATGGAGGAGTGGTTGTCTCTATACAGAAAAGAAGTGACACATAGGAAAGAGTAATATTGAATTTTATTTATTTTGGAAACTTTTTGAATTAAATAATGCAGAAAATTAGCAAAATTGTCTCATTTTTCAATCAGATGTAATTAGAACATTCCGTACGTCATGTGCATTGTATGAGGCGACTTAAGGTAATAAAAGGTACAGGTAAGGTAAGGTAAAGGTAAGAAAGTTAAGCCAACTTTCTCATTCACTAATCGACTTATATTTTTTTTTTTAATACTAATTATACCCACTAAGAAGAATCTATAATATTATCAGCTACGGATGGATATACAAAACCTATCTAGACAAAATATACGCACTTTGATTAAGAATACTTGAAAATATTGTTCCACACACCAATAAACAAAAGTATACCAACAAATATCACGAATTATTCCATTCCTGCAAAATACTACCTATAGGTACACTAAAAGTTTCATTTTTGTTTTTATTAGAGCAATATACTAAGAAGGGTATTCAAATCCCTACATCCTACTAAAAGCAAACTAAAGATGTAAGTAACTCATAAACTTTTAATAATGCAAATCTAACAACGCATATTATGCCCTTAGAGTGTTAAAACGGGTTTTGCGACCCAAAAAACAAGATCAAATACTAGACTTATGCGAAGTCTGGATAGAGTTCGTTTTTCAAAAACCAAAATCTGACAGCCACATTCTCATGGTTAATAGATTACCAAACGATTTAACAGATAAAATAAATATCATTATATATCTTTAAATATCTGTATATGCGCAAGCAAAAACTGGCTAGCTCCACTCAATATTACTCAACGCATCTACCTGTACATAGGTAAGTACTTCTTACTACAGCACGAAAACGTACTCAAAATGTGCATTTTACAGCATTTTTAATACCAACTTACGAGTTTGAAATGTTAATAATTATCACATAAATATTAAGGCGGTGTTCTAACAATTTAAATTAATTTAATAATAAGTATGTAGAACGGCTTTATAAAGCTTACCCAGCCTTGTCAAAATTTTCGCAAGAATATTATCTATAAATTTTCTAGGAAATAATAATATGATCAAACGGAACTGTAAAACTACTTACTTGTACCGAACCATTAATGTCAAATTTGTGGTCGATTTACAAAAACAACACTTGTTAAAAGTTTTAGTTTTTAAAGAAAAACAAAAATGCAATCATAATGTAATAATACTGCCGTGCAATTTATAAACGCAGTAAGGACAATTTGACAGTTTTGAGTAAAACGCGTTTGAAAATTTGATTGTACGTTGTGTTGTATGGTGGTTTGGTGTTTATAGTTTTTGTTTCTCTCACTTCTATTGCACGTAGCGAAAAACGGGTCTTTGTTTCTGAAAGATCTCATCACAACGATGTCAAATATGTAATAAAATTATAAACGCAGTAATGTGTCTTACTGCGTTTATAAATTGCACGGCAGAATAATGGCATTTGAAGTTCTTTTTACGTACCTACATCGTACACAATTAATGTGCAATTATTATAATGAAATAGAAACAATTTTAGGTATTGTAGATGATTTTTAAATATACTAGATAGCACTAGTATTAGATTTAGACAAAGAATCCAAAAAAGTGTTTTGAAATGGCTGTTAGAAAATATTACCTCCTATCTACATTTAAATCCCTAATAGTTTGTTTAAGTAGGTATGTACCTATTTGGTTAAATTTGAAAGGCTGGCAGAGCTGAACACCTAAATGGCGACTCTCTTGCTGCATGCTTTCAATGAACAATTTGGACATTTTATTCTCAAAAGTTCTATTCATTTGGGCGGCAAGTTAAAACTTATGCAAGCGCGACACATTGTTTAAATAATTAACAATAACTTGAAGAATTCCCAGAGCATGTAGGCTACAATGACCTGCAGCAAAAGCGCGCTGGAAACAGCTAGAAACACATCCAATTTAGCACTATTCAGAGAGGAGATAAAACCTACGGAGAGCACTATTGGTCAAACCAGGCCCCTAGTGTCTGTAAAGCGAAACTTGCCTTGCAGTGTTAATTTGAAGATATTTTTTAATGGTTTTTACCATGAATCAAAAAATTTAGCCACTCCCATATGGACGAGTAATAAAAACATTCTATGGGTGTCAAAATCGTGTCAAAATAATCACAAAATTTTGACTCACTCACACATTGTCATTTTCAACTTAGCTGGCACCATAGGTTCCGATACTAAATATGCAAGATGCGATCTCCACAGGGAGCGCGCGCGCGACCAAAGAGATCTGAAACTTCTTGGTTTTTACTGACAATTGGAAAGGTCCTTCTAGGCCAGACGTAGTTTTTAATACTCAGATTACCCTCGGTTACGGCCAGAGCTTCCACAAAATAGGCCGCAACTCTAAGTAGTGCCAGTCGGCGATCTACAGTTCACATCCTTGCTAAGTAATAGCAACTTTATTGAAGATTTAGGGCTTCTTTCACCACTTCCTGATATTGTTACATATAGTAATGTTAGAGATAAACTAATCTATCAGATAAATCTGTGTGATAGACTATAAAAAATATATAAGATATAGGCAATCAGATACCTGTGAAACCAAAAAAATAGGCTATCTGTCAGATAACCTGCTTATAGCGTATCTGAGACTTTATCAGCAAGTGGTGAAAGAAGCCCTTAACAAGGTAATTATTTGGATTAGTTATAGTTACGAGAAAACTTTCCTAGGAGACAATCCATAAATTTTTGAGATACGCTGAACTGCATTCACACACTCAGAAAGGAAATGGGCAATTTACACAAAAACTTTTTTAAGCCAATCGATCCCGTTTCTTATAAATATACTAGAAAAGTCAGATATCGCAGTTCAGCATATTTCAAAAAGTTATTATGGTTGGTCTCCTAGGAACGTTTTCTCCTAACGGGTAACGTTAAAGTCCCTTTACTGTCTCATCTTAAAAATCCACCCTGTGCAATATAATATCACAGATATCTGCACCAAAACCCACAATATCTGGGACAAACCTCTCATAGAAGAAAATTAGATCCCGCCAAAAAGAACAAGAAATTCAAAAACCCTCAAGAATGTCACACAAGCGTTTGACATACACTATTTATTTGTGGTCTGACGTTACCAAATTTTGCCGCTAGGGGCGCATGCGTAAACTTTAAGCCATAATCAAAAATGTCGTAGGTCAAAAAACTGTGTCCCAAAGATCTAGCGAGACGACCGCTGGTGTCATCGCCCCACTGTGACCGGATGCCCAAATTGTGGTCCTCGCACGCTCTAACCTCCATTGTCATGTAAATGCGTGTCACAGGCGTTACAATTGTTAACGTGGTGCTTATAATAATAAAAAGTAACACTATTCTGAAGGCGAAAAAGCACACGATGCATTCTTAAAAAAATATATACATAATTTCTCTTCCAAATATGTCGCTAGAGCCAGAAGCGGCTCATATCTACCCTAGTATAATCCGGTCCATAATTAATTTGTATGTACATGCAACGAATCAGTCCCCCAATGTCCAATTCCCAGATTGACCAATTTCAAAAAAAAGGTACCTAGTAGAATAAAGCAGTAAAGTTGGAGTACCAAAAAGATTTAGGGCCTCTTACACCGCTTGCTGATAAAGTCCCAGATACGCTATAAGCAGGTTATCTGACAGATAGCCTGTTTTTTTGGTTTCACAGGTATCTGATTGCCTATCATCAACAGCCTATTAATGTCCCCACTGCTGGGGCTCAGGCCTACCCTCTTAACAAGGGCGTTCGGGCTTTGCCTATATCTTATATATTTTATATAGTCTATCACACAGATTTATCTGATGGATTAGTTTATCACTAAGATTACTATCTGTAACAATATCAGGAAGTGGTGAAAGAAGCCCTTAGTATAGTTGGGTATTGGTCAATCTGGAAATTAATTAGACATTCTGTGATTTTGACATTCCGGGATTGATTCGTATGTATGTATAGTTGGACACTTTGAGCACTTGGATATTTTGGGACTTGGACAATTTTCCGACAAATTTGAACGTTCTGGGACTGATCGCATTCTCCATTAGGCTCAGAACCTATGACCGACGGTCGAAGCGACTAAGCCAAAAAGCCATCTAGACAAGATTAATTACTTAGGGCTTCTTACACAGGTTGCTGATATTGTTACAGATAGAAAACGGACAGATAACGTAATCTATCGGATAAAGCTGTCGGATAATATTTTCCGTTTTCACCACTCAAGTCTCTGTTAAAATATCGGGCAGCTAAACTGTCAGCGATTTACCGGGGAGTTGGAACATTCCGTTCATTCAGTTCAGTTCTTCAGTTCAATTCATTGTTGCGTTTCTATTTAAGCATTTTTGAGCATCGAAAAGTATCATATTTATAAATTAATAACTTAAATTTTATTAAAAAAAAGTATTCATAAATACCAATAAATTATGTATTTATGTATAAAATAGAGAAAACACATTTATGAGTCCGTTTTTTGTAATTTATCCTTTAAAATAAAATAAAAAGTAACCACGTTTATTGCGTATAACGAAGCGAAGCAGACTTCTGTTCTCATCGTCTGTGGTTCAACGTTTATTGTTTTTTCTCAAACATGCTTGGAAATGTTAACATTATTTTGACAACCTTCTTCGAGTTAAATTGTCAATGCTGTACTGGTCAAATAAATGAGAGCAGGCGGGCAAATAATTTGAATGAAAATCCATATCTGTCGTGCCTAGCGGTCAAATAATGACCATATTATTTCATATCTGTCGTGTAACCATGGCAACCACGGAGGTAACATAGCAAAAGTTTTATTTCAATTTCGAATGATGCATGAAATTACATTGATTGCAGGCTTATATAGCACTTTTCTCAAATAATGCGCGGAAAATGTTTAATAAAAAATTATATACATGGTGTTTATTTTTATATTATATTCAGATAGATCTCATCGAGCCCTTTCATTTGGGTACCATGAACAAGGGTCTAGCACCAGCCGTTCCGGAGATATGGCCAAAAGAGTGGTTTTTTTTCATTTGGCCATATCTCCGGAACGGCTAGTGCTAGACCCCTCGTGTTTGCACTCAAATGAAAGGTCTCGACGAGATCTAGTTGAATATAATATAAAATAAAAACACCCTGTATATACAATTTTATATGAATGTACAGGGTGGTTTTTTTTATATTATATTCAGATAGATCTCGTCGAGGCCTTTTCATTTGAGTACCATGAACAATGGTCTAGCTCCAGCTGTTCCGGAGATATGGCCAAAAGTATTTTGATTTGCCGATAGTATTGTGACAACCCTAACTCGTGATCGTTCAGTTCAGACGGTTCACAATTTTAATAAAACTTGATATTTTTTGGATTTCCGCGCATTATTTGAGAATAGCATTATACAAGCCTTGGCCCCAACCAGGCATTGATGGACTCACGTATGTGTGCCTCGGCTTCGCCTCGGCCTACATTCACACGCTCATCCATCAATGCCTCTGTTGCGGGCCGCGGCAGTAATGTACTATTTATAAATGAAACAGTGATAAATCCATATATCATAAAAAGTTAACACAAAACTGAAGTATTACCGCGTTAAATTCGAAAAAAAACAATCCATATCCGACAGATAAAGAAATAACAGCCCCTTGATCTGGCTGTAAGTTTATAAGGCGGTTTATCGGACAGATAAGGCAATCAGATACCTGTGAAACCGAAAAAATCGGATATCTGGTAGGTAACCTGCATATAGGGTATCTGGGGCTTTATCAGCAACTGGTGTAAGAAGCCCTTAGGGCTTTTTTCACCACTTCCTGAAATTGTTACAGATAGTAATCCTAGTGATAAACTAATCTATCAGATAAATCTGTGTGATAGACTATATAAAATATATAAGATATATGCAATCAGATACCTGTGAAACCAAAAAAACAAGCTATCTGTCAGATAACCTGCAGATAGGGTATCTGGGACTTTATCAGCAAGCGGTGTAAGAGGCCCTTAATATTGTAAAAGGCAAAGTTACTCTGTTTGTCACATTTTCTCGTCTAAACCGCTGAACGGATTTTGATGAAATTTGGCGTAGAGATAGGTCTCGAACTCTTCGAACCTTTAGGGCAGGACATAAACTATGTCCTGGTCCGGTGGCAGAAAAACTTATTCCACGCGGGCGAAGCTGGGAGAAACAGCTAGGCAGTGTGTTATAAAACAGAAAACATTACAAACGGTTAAAGTTAAAGGTGATGCATACAAAAACGTGCGCAAAAAAACGAAAAGACAGCGCAGTTACGGAGTTTATTTACGTAAGGCCGCATCTAGTTGTGTAACTACAGGCGGGTCAAGTGAAAAACAGTAGACTTACACATGCCGCATTAGTAATTTAGCCAGAGGTCATGACAGTTTGTGCGAAAGTGAAAATAATGTACATTCGCGTGCAAGATTTAATGTCAGTCTTGGAGCGTCACACAGTGGGCTGAAAATGAAGCTCCATAGACTTAGCGTCGCTCAAAAATGAAGTACTTAATTTTGCAAAAAGAGACATGCCATCGTGTTCCTTTACGGAAGAGAAATATTTTATGTGATGTTACATTTTTTGATAAAGCTATTAATTAGTAAGTTATTTGAGATTTCTTTTTTTTTGTATGGAGCTGAACAGTTTCTTGGATTTTATTCTTAAACTTTCTTATAGGATTACTGTATGTGTCATAAAATGCATCATGTATCCTATATTTTCACAAAAGCTTGAATCTCGGAAACCCTCGGAACATTGTCATTTTCAACTTTCAAATTTTTTTGTATGGAGCTGAACAGTTTATTGGATTTTAGTCTTTATTCTTAAACTTACCGACTGCTCTCAAACGGTGAACGAAAACATCGCGAGGAAACCTGCATACGCCGAAGAAGATATTCTTAAGCGCATGTGAAGCTCACCAACTCGCACTGGGCTAGCGTGGTGGACTGTAGCCCGAACGCCCTCGTTGCGAGGGTAGGCCTGAGTGGTGTGCCCAGCAGTGGGAACATGTTAATAGGCTGATGATGATGATGAACCTCAGTCTTTTGCAACAAATCTGCGAGCATTCGTTGTATCTAATTATAATTAGATACGCTATGTTCTAGATTATTTAGTCCTAATTGGGAATCCTCAGCGTAGTGGGTACTTAGAAGGCCCATAAATACCCGTGCCTAATTAACGTTATGAGATTATAAGTTATTAAGTACTTCGCACCGACATTGTCTAACACGTCTACTGTACACCGCAAAACCTTAGAGCAACATGGGGCCGCCAGCTTGTCAGGTCAGGTTTTCTTCGCGAGAGGGAGGGCTTTGCTCGCGCAGTCTCCAGCATGATGCGCGAGCGTTTTCCGTTTTACACTATAATCATAATTGGAGCCTTTTAGCGTCCGCTGCTGGACATAGGCCTCCCCCAACTAACGCCACCACACCCGGTCCTCTTGCCCGCCGCATCCAACGGCTTCCGGCCACCTTCTTTAGGTCGTCGGTCCACCTGGAGGAGGGGCGTCCCACGCTGCGCGTACCGGTTCGCGGTCTCCAGTTTTCTACGCGGACGAAGCCGCGGGAAAAAGCTAATAGACTACAAACACAGTCAGGGATGTGCAAACAATCTGTGACTATATTCATTCAGCCGGCAAAAAATTCTACGGGAACTTTAACTACTTTGCTTTCGCCAAACGATTTGTTTATATTAGAGCTCCGTTTATACGCCGACTGACCCGATACATAATCCAGACAACGTTGCGTGACCGGACATTACTTTGTTGTAATCACAATCGTGTCGCAACCTTCCTCGACTACATCGCACAATCATGCGTAATGGGAGACGATTAGGAGTAATACTTTTGAAAGTGCACTAGAAAGCGTAGTTTGGTTTGGCGAAATAAGTACCTACCACATGCTTAGATCTTAATACAGGTTGTTCCAAAATTGAACGCCAACCCTTCGGTTGACAATTTTATATAGAAAGAAAGAAATAGTACATTGTGCATTTAGGGTAGTAAGAGGCGGAGGGATTTTAATGACTCGAGTTTGTAATACACATTACTACCCGTGATGCACACAATGTTTTTCATCACATTTGCGAGGAAATTAATACCTACGACACAAGGGAACAAATCTATTTTCTTTGACTTTGCTGATATTATTTAAGTTTATTAAATTAATTTAGTTAAATTAAGTTAAATTTAGTTAAATTTAATTACCTTAATATAACTCAAGTTAGCTCAAGTCAAGTGAAGTCAAGTTAAGTCAAGTTAAGTCAAGTTAAGTTAAGTCAAGTTAATTTAATTAATTTAATAAACCAGTTCAATACAGCCAGCTACACATTACAGCCCCTAGGGGTAATAATATTGTACTGATTATCATTATTCTCCCGCGGGTATATTAGGCCATTGTGTTTCTTTAGGCACTCATATAATAAGACCCTTAATGAGCATGTGATGAAAAATCATTTATTCAACAACCACAAACGTGCAATAATTTAATTAAACTTAATATAAAAAAATCAGGTAGTAGACGATATATAGGTACCTACTTACAGCAAAAGAATAGGTCAGGGGTCTTCTTCATACATACGAGGTCACTTTGAGCCCTTGGATCTTTGTCAGGGAACGGTTTGCATGAGATCTGATGGTGGCTGTTCACGGTTGGAGGAGGTCCAGAGCGCCGTACACGGCCTAACTGATCAGGATAGCCGTTTTCACCAGGGACCGTCTTACGGGTGTCTGACGGTCCACATAATTAGGTAGATACCTTTTTCAGGACCAAATCTACTATTAACTATTGGTCATATAAAGGCCCAAGGTACACAAAAACTCAATATAGGCCTGGGCCTTGCGAGGGTATCGAGGTTCAAAGCAGAAAATGCAGATTTGAGCCGCACGTCCGCTTCGCGCTTTCTCGCGGTCACTCGTAACGAACTACTAATTGAATGAACCGCTTCAGGAACCCGCTGAGAGCTAGCTGTGTCTGTGACGTCATCGAAATCGCATAGATAAAAACAAGCCTTATATCGACATATTGCCTTTTTCTACTACCTTGAGTAAAAAGTACGGTTTCATACTCGAAATCAGTTTCGAAAATCGAACTTTCTGGATCCAGGTGCGAAATGACTTTCAGGTCGTGACGAAATGTTGTATGAAATTTCATTTCGTACTCGGTTAGGACACTCGAAATTATCTCGCGGTCCTGTAATTAGCAAAATGACACTGGTGACAATGAGTATCGTTCGTACGAATTAAAAAAGTGGCTTTTCTTACACCTTGGATTAAGCTTCTGGCTTCATACCCTTGTACTCGGTACGAAATACCTATATGCTATTGCCCTACCCGCAGAGTAAGTAGGTATAAGACGCTACCGCTGCTTCAGCGAATTTCGAGCTCCGTTGTGGGTGAGGCTTTATACAAATGACATGTTTATTTAAGGCCGGGTCAAACCGAATGCAGCACGGCGCAGCACAGCACAGCGCAGCACGGCTTATGACATTGTAAATGTATGGGTTATTATGGGCCAGGACACACCTACGCACGATGCTGCACAGCGCTGACACGGCGTGAGGCGATTGCGTTGCGGCACAGCACGTCGTGACATGCGTAGCATACTATATAGTTTGTGGTCGTGACAACTGGCCGGTGTGACGTGCTACGCAACGCCCTGCGCTGCACCGCATACGCATCCGGTGTGACCCGGCCTTTACGCAGTTCGTCATATTTTCGATCTGCACTTTATTTGCTTAGGGTTGAGTCACGTCGGCAGATGTTTCCAATTATGTGCTCATCGGCATATTAATTATAATAATACAAAAACAAGCTCAGCGTATGCTCACTTAGGAAAATCGTCATCAGACTCGCACAGTCCGTGGTTGAACATAGGCACTCCGAGATAGACATCAGCATATTATCTGGTCATAAGACCTGGCTAATCTTCGGATGGAAAACTCAAATCAAATATGGTACTTAATATAGGCACATAACATTGAAGTTTGTTGCGCCGCTTCTTCTTCCCAGTTCTAACACCTTGGAAGCGGTGGTAGATAAAAAATTTACGTTGTATAAATGTACCCAGTGTACTTACATGCAATAAAATAGTTTTGACTTTGACTTTGTGTCACAAGCAGCATCATGCATTATTATAATAGTACCTAGTATACTTTTTTTTGTTTTTTGTTTTTGTTTTAGGGGCTTTTTACAATTAATAAAAGCAGCCCCTAGCCTGAGGTACATTCTTATCCTAAGGTACATTTTTATCCAAGGTCATTAAATCATAAATCATTCTGGCCGACCTCGAAGAAGATGTCAGAAAGAAAAAAAAGAGAAAACCAAAGATAGGCCCGTCATCGTCACCAAGAAATTCATCTAAGTTATACCTACCTATATCTTTTCAGTTAGTAAATCGTGGAGTTTCTTTTTGGATATAAATAATAATAATAAAGATAATTTATTCATCGATCACACAATATGACATAATTACATAATACACTATCAATCAATCAATCAATCAATCAATCAATCATTTATTAATAAAAAAAGATTTTACACGTCAATATTACATTCAATAATTCATAATAAATAATTTAATTAATATTAATAATAAAAAAATAATAATTTAATTATATGCATATATTTAGTATGTAAGTACTTTTATTTATATGTTCGCGCTCGTTCGCGTTGTCGGGGGAGTGCGAGCTTCGGGAATAAGAGGTTTCCTGGCGTCTAGTCGAGGAAGTGCATGAACTGCACGAGCACGATGACGTAGGTGATGCTGAGGCCGAGCAGCGCGAGCGGCAGCGCGCCGTCGGCGGCGAGCACGCGCAGCACCGTCAGCCGGCACGCGCGCACCTCCAGGAACCGCTGCGCGTCCGCCACGGCTCCCGCCAGCGCGGCGTCCGCACCTGCACACAGCGGCGACTTACGGCGCAGGAACTGGGCACATCAGAGCATAGAAACAGGGAGATCGGACAAGTTGGACAAAGGCCTTCCCCACAATGACCGGTACTGCGCTGTCCACAACCAGTTAGTTCCCGTGGATTGTCAGGCCTGCACACACTACGTCATCCGGTGCGTAGTCGCCACTCGGGAACGTTTCTACAACAAAAACCGTCGGTTCAGCCAGGTTGGCTTGCCAGGAACTGTTGTCGTCAAAAATTCATAGACCACTGTTGGCTGACTGTACGGCTCGACCCGGAGAAGAAATGACATTGCGTTTTGTTTCGGCGCATTCCATACCTGTGCAGCGGAGCAGCTGCTTGTTGACGAGGAGCTTGATGCGGTCCACCTCGCTGGTGCAGCACTCCATCAGCACCCCCGGCATGCACGACATCACGTAGATATTTAGTAATGCCACCCCAGAGTATATCATGTGAAACTAAAATGAATAAGATCAGGTGAGGTAAATGCGATACACCGGGGAAAGAGGAACGACTAGACAGGTTGTGTAAATGGACACCGGGGAAAGAGGAACGACTAGACAGGTGGTGTAAATGGGACACCGGGAATCTAGACCAGAGTTCTATAGACGTCCAGCCTACTTAACTCTGGTCTACGTCGTTACTTACTCTATAGTCGTTCCTCTTTCCCCGGTGTCCCACTTACCCCACCCACCTGACCTTACGAACTTATCGAGTTACATTTTCTGTTATAAAAATCTTCGAATATACACCGGGTGAGATACAACGGCCCACTTTTCCCAAAAAATACAGATTGTGTTGCGTTTGTACGTAGGTACTGTTTTTACCCCATCGGAACTTTAGGAACTAAGTAAGATAATATTTTTAAACGTTTTCAAGTTACTTTTGTCGTGTTATATTTTAAATTTGTTTGTGACTTTCTGTTTCCCGAAAAAAAAGGAAAATATTAGTTGCAGCAACAGTAGCAGGCTCGCTGCTCACCGTACGAACATCTCCATACATAACTTTTAACTGGTAAAGGAATAGAACGCACGACCACGTTGATCTTATTTCATTTTATATATATCGAAACTTGTTTTTATTTTTTTCGTAGTCGCGTTTTAGAATTTTTACTTAGATGGTCGTACTTAGAAGAGGTCAATTAATTAAAGAGGTTGTTAAACGTCAAAGCATAGGTTATTAAATAGAAATAATATAATTTTTCTTTACATTAACGATACCAAACTCCGCCAAGTGGATACGTGATAGCGATATATACCTATATAGTATATAGCTGGCAATAAAGAAGTACTTATGAACTCTTCAAGAAATGGCGTTTATATCTTGCGGCCACCTTTTGCATTATTCCAAAAAAAATGTAAATGACTTTAGGTTCCGCGAGGGAACAAAACACCACATAATACATACAAACTAACGTACAATACCATAGACTGCCAAACCAAAATACAATCCTCCTCTTGGCTATGCCGTAGTCGAGACGCTACAAAATACTCACTAAAACTGGATAAGTTATGATAGCATAATGGGCAACCAGCAACACCCGGGGAAGGCTGTACAGCAAGTTGATAAACATCTGGAAACGAATATAATTCAATATGCGTCATATTGTCTTGTCAGTACGTTAAATATATTTCTATTTAAACTAAACCAGTAGAGTAGGTACTTATGTCAAAAGCTCCGATAATCAAAAGTGCAGAATGTCAAAAGTGTGCAGAAAGCATGTCTCTATGAGCTCGTGCGCGCATTATCCTATCTTTCGTCTTCAAGAGCCCATTGGCGTGTCGAAATTTAGCTGTGGACAATAACCAATGGCTAAGATGTGATAATTATGTTTTGCATGCATTTGTAAATATTAGCTGTAAGTGTTCCAAACAAAATGTATGACAACATCTTGAATTACATAGCTTTCTTTCTATGCAATTCTCGAACACCAGTCAAAATAAATTATCATCCCCGGAGCACCATAATGCAAGCTGCTACAATGGAAGCTAAGATGGAAACGTTTCTGTTTAAACTGATGTTAAAGTTATGTAAAATCTCAAGATGAGGTTAAAATACATTATAAGTACTGTTGGTTTAAACGCAAAAATGTTTAATATAAATAACTAGGTACGTAGGTTTTAATAACAGACACCCTTCTTTCCCTTCTTCCAGGCATTCTTATTTCTTAATAATTGTAATGGAAACAATGATAAATGGACTGTATTATGTATTATTTAATGCAAAGCTAACGATACAAAACGAAGGGCACAAACAACACTGACAAGATAGTAAGACTTTTGTCTTTTGTCTTTTTTTTTGCATATCAAAAACAAAAGAACATTATTAAAAAGAAGTTGCAAAAGAGTTAGCAACAAAACTACTATATTTTATTTAAAAAAGCAAATAAATGCAGTTATATTCACCAGCAATTTTGGTGCAACACCGGTCCCTTGTAGCGCGTCCAGCAAGCTCCTGTACACGCGCATACACTCCTTTATTGTTTTTATTGTGTGCTCTTTGCGATCATGCTGAGAATCTGCACTCAAATTATGCTCCAACAGTCGTCTCAGAGACGCCATCCTGCGCCACAGCATCTCACACATCGCTATTGCGCCCAAACCGCCCACCAAACTCCCAGTCGCCATAATGTTCCAAGCGGCAATGTAAACGGGTAAATTGTTTTTACTAAATATGACATAGTAGCCGATTAAGTCGGTAATTTGTAAGAAAACTATCGAAAACCCTAGTATGCGAGTGAACAGTATGTCGTCACCGTTTTGGACCCGAAGCCCCATAATCGAGTCCAAGGTCCTCAATTTTGAACAAAACGTTGTGAAGTATTGTTCATTGGTGAAGTACGATACCAGGACTATTGCGGCATATTCCGTTGCGGTGATTAAACGTCCAATCAGTATAATAATGGAAACACCAGACATACTTGAATAAAGCAAGATCACAGGAAACCAAGCGCAATACAATCGTGCTAAGATGGTCATAGTCTCGTTCGAATTGAAGTTAAAATTGTGCTCGTTGTAGAACCCAAAGAGAAGTTTGAAATACATAAAATATTTGATTAGTTGGTCGGTAGACCAGCGTTTTCTTAATAATGATAACATTTTGTTTAAATATAAATGTAAGTTGTAGATAAATTATAATGTCAGTCGCTACGTCTCATTGGACAGACTGTTATTTTAAAATTACATTTAAAAGGTACCTGTAATGTATTTTCTCTTTATCTTTGCTC
This sequence comes from Metalampra italica, assembly GCA_949699065.1. Taxonomy (NCBI): domain Eukaryota; kingdom Metazoa; phylum Arthropoda; class Insecta; order Lepidoptera; family Oecophoridae; genus Metalampra; species Metalampra italica. The sequence goes on from OX452985.1 coordinate 9,829,633, forward strand.
TAGATCTTACATTTGTATAAATAGTTATCCAATTAATCAAATGCAATGTATAAATAGTAAGGTATAATCCCTATACCTACCATTTTTATTATTATTCCTTATACCTATAATTTTTAACCGTTTTCAAGTAACAGCTCGTCAAAGTTTAAGAAATTTAATGTAAATTTTAAACCGAACCAGCTGATTGGCGTCAGTGACGTTAAGGGTTTTAACGTATGTTATATACAAATCTACAATGTGCGTATAAAAAGACAACAAAAAATTAAAGCGGTTAAAAATTATTAATTTCATTTCATTAAAATATAATTTTCTAACCAATAAAACGATTGCTTATATAAACTTATAAAATCGTTTGTCAGTCAGTCTGACGGTCTCAGGACAAACGATTTCTGTCTACCAAATCAGAGACGATGACGGTCTACCAACGCACATCTTAATCTAGGAAGCTGACATATTTTGTATCAAAATTGCTAAGAAAACAAAGGCGTTGCAAAAAAATGTATTTTATTTCCATGAAGCTTAATTATGTACATTGAATTATTGTATTACATATTATACCTATTACATTGTGTCTAGTCGAGCAAATGCATGAACTGCACGAGCACAATGACGTAGGTAAAGCTGAGGCCGAGCAGCGAGAGCGGTAGCGTGCCGTCGACGGCGAGCACGCGCAGCACCGTCAGCTTGTAGGCGCGCGCCTCCAGGAACTTCTGCGCATCCGCCACGACTGCCACCAGATCGTCGTCGGCACCTGCACACAGCACCTCATATCCCAGAGACAGAGCCTATTAATTTGTCCCCACTGTCTCAACGACGGGCTTAGTCGACCACGCTAGCCCAGTGCAGGGCGACTTCAGTTTATGTACTGAAGTTTCGATGAAAAGCCTTCTTGTTGCGACCCTTAGGTGGATACTGACGGTGGGCCTGATCTACAAGTGTAAGATCGCTCAGCGAGCTGTGTAGAGTGGGCTATGCTCGCAGTTTCTTTGAAGGAGGGATCCGTAATGTGGAGATACAAGTTAACGAACGTGCATGCGATCCATCTTGAAGGAGACCTGCCGACAGTATGTCGTATGGTGCGTGGTCGCTACTCGAGAACATTTCTGCACCAACAACTCAATATTACCAGCGCTGTGCCCTGGACAGTCACGTAAGCTTGGCAATTCTTCGAGCATGAAGAGAATGATGAGACTGAGTGAAACGAAAGAGGTGTGTCAGGATCGCGATACTTGGCGCTGCGTTCTGTCTGCCTAAGCCTACCCCACCAGGGACATAGCGTGTATATATGGTATGTATGTCGGCTACTTTGGTTCTCTTGATTCCTGATTCGATCACATAAAGAAACTACGAAGCTCTTTCCCATCGCCTTATACCGAACTAAAGTTTTTTATAAGGCCCATAGTTAGCGACCACGATGTTTGTCAGTATATAAACCAATTCGAAATGGTACCCTCAGTGATATTTCCATGTGCTAGGGAGTGTTGTTAGAACTGATAGACCACTCTTTAGTGAGAGTGTACGTGTGGTGTACGGCTCTACCCGGAGGAGAGATGCCGTCGCGCTGTCTAATGGGCGCGCTACGCACCTGTGCAGCGCAGTAGCTGCTTGTTGACGAGGAGCTTGATGCGGTCCACCTCGCTGGTGCCGCATTCCATCAGCACGGCCGGCAAGCACGACACCACGTAGATAGTGATCAATACCACCCCAACGTATATTATGTCAAACTAAAACGAAAACAAACTTATTGACGATTGAAGAACCTTCGAGTATACCGGGCGGTAAAATATAAATATAAAAAAAATAAAATTTCACCCTTTTCGTGGTTTATTTGGAACAAAATGTTCGTGATGGAAATCAACCTTTGGAAAATCTACCTAGACGATCTAATTCTACTTTAAAAATTTTAATATATTCAATTATGAAAGAATTTATTTCAAAGAGATTGTATTAAATATCTTAACTCTACAAAATTTTATTCATTTTGGAATGTTCGACAACTTGCTTGTTAACTAACAAATACTTTCAACCTGAAAAGTTGGTCCATCGGGAGAAAAATTCCACACGGCCTCGGTACTCCAGTTGAACCACGCGAGTGTACCACGGGGGACGGGTGCCTCATAGGTATATTGTACATACAACATACTGCCAAAATTATAATCCTCCTCTCGGCTTCGCCAGTCAGGTAAGAAATAGATTTAAAAGACTATAAAACAGGTACTTACTAAAGCTGGATAGCTTATGATACCGTAAAAGACAACCACCAACACCTTGGGAAGGCTATACAGCAAGGTGATAAATATCTGGAAACAAATACATAACGCAACAGTGCTGCCGTCGGCCAGAAGGCCTATCCACTACTAGCTGGGATGGCTGGACTGACGGCCCGGGGGGAATTGCACAAAACTCCCGCTTTCGTGGAGTCAGTGCAGCGACCGACAGCCCCGTCTAAGAATAAGACATTCACCACAAACTTCGGTGCGAGGCCGGCGCCTCGCAACGCGTCCAGCAAACTCCTGTACTTTCGCAAACACTCCTTAATTGTTTTTATTGTGTTCTCTTTGCGATCTTGCTGCGAATCTGCAATCAAATTATGTTCCAACTGTTTCCTCAGATACGTCATCCTGCGCCACAGCATCTCGCACATTGTTATTCCGACCAAACCGGTTATCAAGTTCCCATTCCCGATAATGTTCAAAGCGGTAATGTAAATGAGCTTATCGGTATGGCTAAACATGAAAAAGTTGCTGATGAAGCTGATGATATGTATTAAAACTATCGGCAACACGAATAGGCGACTGAACAGTATGTCGCCACCATGCCGGACCGGAATTCCCATGATCGAGTCGATGGTCTTCAATTTTGAACAAAAAGTTGTCAAGTATTCTTCTTTAGTGAAGTGCGATATCAAGACCACCACGACATATTGCGTTGTGGTGGCTGCGCTTCCAATTAGTGCGTATTTGTCAACACCAGACATGCTCAAATAAACCAACATGCCAGGAAACCAAATACAATACAATCGTGCTAAGATGGTAATAATCTTTTTGGAATTGAAGTTAAAGTTGAACTCGTTGTAGAACCCAAAGATAAGTTTGAAATACATAAAATATTTGATTATTTGGTCGGTAGTGTAGCGTTTTGTTATTGATGATAACATTATGTTTAAATACGGTAATATAATGTCAGTTGTAGTTAAACTACTATTAATAAAGTCGCTACGTCTTATTAGATAGACTGTTATATTTGAATTACATTAAAAAGGTGCCATTACCTGTAACATAATTTGAATAGGTTGGTGCCTGAAATAAACAGAATTACTTAAAACTACCATGTATTTTCATTATATCTTTGCTCCAGATCTTACATTGTATAAATAGTCAACCATTTAATCAAATGCAATATATAAATAGTACTATAATTATTTTTTTAAGTTACAGCTGGTCAAAATTTAAAAAATGTAAAATTTCAACTTATCCGGCTGATCGGAGTCAGTGACACCTATGTTGATGGTCGACAAATAACTGTGGTACATACGTCGGGCGGGACGGGACTGAAATATACGTGATATTTTATTATTAGGTATTACCATTGTCGGACTCATGGACTTAAAAAAAACTATTCGAGTTGCTCGTTATATTTTTAGTTTAGTTATAAGTTTAACTAAGATCTAGGGCAAAGATAGAATAAAAATAGACTTCTAATTGTAACTCATGTAGGAAATTCTATTCAATACATTACCAACTGTCTCTTCACTTAGACGCTGCACTATAACATAATAAGCTATTGATGTCGTCAGTTTGCCGCCGGACCATTTGTACCATCTATATTTTATTCGTCTTGTGTATCTAAAACTGCTACTACTTATAACCTTGTCCTATTTAGGCAAAATGGCGGCAACTATAAGACGATACCTGGGCACCGACGTTAGAATCAAACGTATGATGTATTTTAAACTCATCTTTGGATTATACAACGAGTTCAACTTTAACTTCAGTTCAAACCGAATCGTTTCCATCTTAGCGCGATTACACTGTATTTGGTGTCCTGCAACGTTGATTTATTTAATTTTGACTGGTGATGTTCGCGAAATGTCTTCGATGAGAGTTTATCTCTTTGCAACGGAATACGCCGCGGTGGTCCTGCTATCGCACTATACTGAAGGGGATTACTTCTCAAAGTTTTACTCAAAAATAAAGACCATCGATGCAACAATGGGACGACATGGTGACGATATATTGCTGATCTCTCTCTTTACAATATTTCCGATAGTCTTTATGCAAACGTTTGGCTACGTTGGCTATTATTTAATATTCAGCGGCCACAAATTATCCATTTACATAACAGCTCTAAACATTATTGCAATTGGAAACTTGTTGGGCAGTTCCGTCGGAATAGTCATGTGTGAGATGCTATGGCGCAGAATGACGTCTCTGAGAAGACAGTTGGAGCTTAATTTGAGTGCAGATTCGCAGCAAGATCATAATAATATAATAAAAACTATTAAGAAGTGTTTCCGCGTGTACAGAAGCTTGCTGGACGCGCTGCGAGGCGCCGGCGTCGCACCGAAATTGCTGGTGAATGTCATTGGCCGTTTCATTTACTACCTAGTAACTTGTGTATAATTTACAGTAGTAAATGTACTAAGTAATTCGTAAGTTAACAAACGGCGTCGTTAGTATCTAAATGCTTGCTTTTGGTGTCAAATTTCTTGTTATGTCCTGTCCAAAGGTTCGAATGTCAACCTAACGAACCTAACCAACCTAGTTATTTCTTTCAACCTATATTTATTGAAGTTTATTTGGATATCTGATCGACCGTACTGATAAGCTAAGAAACACAATTGGTTTCCAGATGTTTATCAACTTGCTGTACAGCCTTCCCCGGGTGTTGCTGATTGTCCATTATGCTATCATAACTTATCCAGTTTTAGTGAGTATTTTGTAGCGTTTTTTAAATACTATTTCTTACGAAGCCAGGAGCAAATTTAGCAATCTATAAACCATCTACCTTAATTATTATTATATTAATAACCATTTCACCTTAATCTATCTTTTTAATCTATATATGTATGTATGTGGTATTGTACTCATGGAACCTATGGATCGATTTCAAAAAGCGAGCTATCATTGAATTTGTCTTGGTTTTGCAAGTGTCATAGGATTTTTAAACCTACGTTGCAATACGACGTATGTACCTACCTACGCCATTTATTCGCGTTAATCCTTCATATATTACTAGATACCTACTTTATATTATTACATAACTTAGCGTAGGTACTTAATGTATCTATATAGGTCGTAACATAAATATAAAAATACGCAATCGTTTATAATGGTCAGAACTATTTTTTTATCAAATGAAATTAATAATTTTAGTAAGTTTTTTAAAGCGTCTGGGTAGGTGTTACTGAACCCGATAAGCTGGATAGCTTGAAGGTACCTACTCGAATATATTTTAACGGAAAATATAATTCGGTAAATCCGTAAGGTCAGGTGGGGTAAGTGGGACACCGGGGAAAGAGGAACGCGACTATATATAGAGTGACTAACGACTAGAGTAGGCTAGACGTCTATAGAGTTCTATAGACCCATTCTCCTCTGGTCTAGTTTCCTGGTGTCCCATTTAGCCCACCTATCTAGGCGTTTCTCTTTCCCCGGTGTTCCATTTGACTTACTACACTGACCTAATTCATTTATCTAAATAATTAAATTTATTAGGGAGGCACAAAAAACTGATATAAAACATTATGATAAAAAATACAAATACTACGTGTCAAAGAGACCGCCCCGGGTCATTCGGTCCTAATTCATTTTAGTATCACATGACATACGTTGGGGTGGAATTTGCCACTATCTACGTGGTGTCGTGCATGCCGGGGGTGCTGATGGAGTGCTGCACCAGCGAGGTGGACCGCATCAAGCTCCTCGTCAACAAGCAGCTGCTGCGCTGCACAGGTATGGAATGTGCCGAAACAAAACGCAATGTCAGTGGGACCACGAGAAATCTTCATTTCGGATGACAGCTGTCAAACATAAAACAGCTGTAACCTGAAAACTATTTATCCTAGACTACTAGTTTGCACAGAGAAATGATAGATCTCGTCGAGATCTTCATTTCGGATGACAGCTGTCAAAAGTGAAACTGACATCCGAAATAAAGATCTCTACGAGATCTATCATTTCTCTGTACAAACTAGTAGTCTAAGATCAATAGTTTCCGAGTTACAGCGGTTTTAAGTTTGACAGCTGTCATCCGAAATGAAGATCTCGACGAGATCTATCATTTCTCTGTACAAACTAGTAGTCTAGGATCAATAGTTTCCGAGTTACAGTAGTCAGAAGTCGCGGGTCGGGCGGCTTTTGCCTAGAACGTTGTTTTGTTTTATTCTTCGCGATGGGTATTTATTTTGTACTAGTTATGTTGACCGTGACTGTACTGAAATAAAAAAGTAGTCATTTTGCGAGTAAAACATTTTGCGATGTAGACTAAATAACAAAGAAGGCATTATGCGTTACCTACCATATCGCTGTATAGACTTTCAGCGATCTGACGCCGCGCTGGCGGGAGCCGTGGCGGACGCGCAGCGGTTCCTGGAGGTGCGCGCGTGCCGGCTGACGGTGCTGCGCGTGCTCGCCGCCGACGGCGCGCTGCCGCTCGCGCTGCTCGGCCTCAGCATCACCTACGTCATCGTGCTCGTGCAGTTCATGCACTTGCTCGACTAGACGCCAGTACCCTGGAGGTGTCGGCGCAGTAAACCGCGGGGCACAGCTAGTCTCAAAGACTCATCTCGATTTGAGTATAATATGCGATTAGACAATTTAGGGCCTGAACAAAACGAATAGCAACTTTTCAAATCAATTATAACTCCTCGGTTAGTTCTAGAACTTGATAATATCAGTTACTTTTATGTGAGATTTTTATGTAAATAATCATATCATTGAATTGTAAATGTTGGAAAATAAAAGCTTTATTATAATGTAGGTCTTTTAATTCAATTTACACTAGTTTCTTTTTCTCGAAAACTAGACAATAAAAAACGTACAGAAGCCGAAGTATTCTTTCATTGCTAGGTCATATCTGCCTTAGACGTAGGTGTTCGAAAATAAACCGTAACGCTTTGGCTTACGGTTGCATTTTAAGAAATGGCAATATGTAAAGCTGGTATCATATTTTGTTTAGTACACTGTGGCCACCTAACAAAAAGGCCATAATATCAGCCTGTAGACGTCCACTGCTGGACAAAGGCCTCCCCGACGGATCTTCACGACGACCGGCCCTGCGCTAACCTCTTCACCAGATCGTCGGTCTACCTTGTGGGAGGCCTATACGCTGCGTCTTCCGATTCATGAACAAAAGGGTAAATAAAACAACTTTATTAATTACATGTACCCATGCATGTATTAGATTTTCCACAAGTAATAGACACATAATAATTATGAACACATATAACCCCGTAAACCCGGTTAATAGCATAGCATGGTCTATTACCATAGCATAGTATGTTTTAATTTGGTCGGGTATATACTCTAGTAACAACACCTATAATCATAGATTTATTTTTATAGACATGTACTATTTTTATGTATTAGGTATTTTATGTTATACTTCATTCACGAGATATGTGAGATTCTATACCATAAGTAACTAACTTTTTTTTCTATTAATCTTTTAAGATAAATCGTCTATTACAATAAATCACGTCTAAACACTGCAACATGTTTGATACAAAAGCTGAAGGAATTAATTCGATCGTCTCAGTGGCCTGGTGATTCAGGCGTTTGTCTCGAATCAGTGATTATGGGTTCGTTTCCGAAGCCATATAGGAAGTTAAAAAAAAACAACACTTGTCAATGTAATTAAGGTTTTGAATAAAAATGTAGATTGGTTGGAACTTGGTTGGACAGAACCACTAAATTGTCAACGAATATAATATTACAAAAAGAATTAAGGATGCGTGTTGGATTTAGGGTTAGAGAGCTGAAGGCAAAGGGTTTTTTAAATGAGTTTTACGGCCTTGGAAACAAAGTAATTTTAGGCCGATCGTAGTTTTTTTGACACGTGTTGTTTCTGTAAAACATCCTTCATTCACGAAGAAATTTAGCGAAAACGGTATAGCTAAAAATTATCGCCGACGCGAAATTGTTTTCAATGCGGTAAACATGGCACAATGTAATATAACATTTGGATACAACCCTAATTTGTTTAACGATAGATATTCATTACAAATCTAGTTTAGGTTCAAACCAGTGTTACCATCAATAAGAAGCTGCCTATAATTAAGTCGAGAGAATATAATTGACAAAGAGAAACTACTATTGACATGTTATAACTATATTTTTCGTACGTTTTTCTATATTTAAAAAAAAATACAATAACCATACCTAATAACTGCACATCTTCACGCTATGTGTCTGTGACCGAGTAGGAGGTGCTTTAATACATACGCTCTATTAGTAACATAAATCAAAAAAATTATCCACTCCCATATGGATGAGTAATAAAAGCATTCTATGGGTGTCAAAATCGTATTTAAAAAATCACAAAATTATGACTCACTCACACATTCTCATTTTCAAATTCAATAGTGAAAAGATAATTCCACCTCCTCCCGCTACTCCGCTTCCTTTGTCCGCAGCCCCCCTGTAAATGACACCATAGGTTCCGATACTAAATATGCGAGATGCGATCTCCACAGGGAGCGCGCGCGCGACAAAAAGAGATTTGAAACTTCTTGATTAGTAACGTCATTAATATGACTCAATATCATTAGTAACACTGATTCAAACATTTATTTTTAAACACTTCTTTTTTCTTATCCAAACAATTTGACATTATTTATCCTAATAATTCGTATAGACTAGTATAGAAAAAATAGACAAAGATCGTATCTTTTAAGAATTAAACTTAATCAGTGATTCTCCCCTTCCGTAACTTAAATACAATTAAATCAACATCACAGTGAGGAAGAGTTTTATTAAATCATCGACTAATAATCCCAAAAACTTATGTCAAAGTCCCTACTGAGGTGCGCGAGCGGCAGGAACTGCGCGCTGATTGGTCCGGTCGAGGCCGCGCCGTGTCGTGATTGGTCGGAACTGACAAAGAAAGGTATCCAAATGTCCGGCGCCTATTTTATTCATTCTATGTTCTGACAAATAATTGACAAGTTTTTTTTCTACTACCATGAGTAAAAACTTCCAATTCATACTCGAAATCAGTTTCGAAAATCGAACTTTCTGGACTCTCAGGTCGCGACGAAAATGTTGTATGAAATTTCATTTCGTATTCGGTTAGGTTATTTTTGATGTAAGTTTGTCCAGACACTCGAAGTGACGCTGGCCATATAGCGCCGCGTCGCGCGGCGAGGTAAAAGACCTAATAGAAAAAAATATGAATTTGGCGAGAAAATAATCATGGCGAATTTTTCTGAAAGTGATTCTGTTCTTATATATACTTATTTTTAATCAGATAGCTTTTTCCCGCGGCTTCGCCCGCGTAGAAAAGTATTTCCCGTGTACAAACAACGCCCTCTATGTAGGCGTTTTGTTACTTAGGGGGTATTAGCGGACGCCCCGCGACTTTGTCCGCGTTAAAAAGTAGCCAATATGTTATTTCAGGATATAAGCTATCACTGTACCAAGTTTCATCAAAACCTGTTGGGTCTTTTTTGCGTGAAAGAATAACAAACATCCTCACATCCTTACACACTTTCGCCTTTATAATATTAGTAGGATTCGGAGAACCAACTTGGGACCTTTCGTGTTCGCGTTGTATCGTCTATGGGCTTATGTCGATGTGTCAAACAATAACAAAAGATAAAACAAGTGTTTCTAAACCTAGTTCAGCGACATACTAACAATAACAAGGCAGACATTGGTGCCGCTTCGGAGGTGCACACGACTTAACTAAATTTAGTCTATTGTGCTCTTTTTTAACATTGAAAATGTTTATTGGATCGATTTCACGAAATAAACAAAATCTGCGATAACTTCTAGAAAATTAGGGCTACGGGGTCAGACGAGGGCTCAAAAGGCGCAGAATTTATCGAGACACATTATAACGTTGAAAAGTTGAAAATCGGTTGGCATTTTTTTTTGAAAATCGAAAAAGTTTGGAAAAATCTGGGGATTTTTTGGGACGAAATTTCGATAAGTTTTTTTTTACACGAATCTATTTGGAATATCGAAAAAATGAGAAAAAAGCATCTCTGCGCTTAGACGGACTACCCAAATATATATTTTTTGAAATTTTATCTTTCATAGGTTCAGAGATACGTGACCCCAAAGTTGGGACATTTTGTCAATATCGCTGTGCAGACGTTATAGTTCGCCGAAAACGGAGCAACCGAAGGGTGCTAGAGATAGAATCCTGAGCGTAGCGAGGATTTCAAGGTACGAGACGCAAAATAACGTACAGTCGCTCATAACCGTCTAGCTACTATGGTACATTTTCAATGTACTAAGATTCTGCGTACTGCGTAAAATCTGTGGATTTTTATCTGTAGAAATAAGAAAGAGATGGCATGTATTTTAGAACTGTCAAATTAGTAAAGTCATTTAGTAAAGGCATTTCAATCGCCATGTTTTAAGTTGAAATACAAACCTGGTACATTTTCTTGTGCCTGACAGGACTAAACTAATTTGACAATTCTAAAATTCATGCCATCTCTTTCTTATTAGTACAGACAAACAAAGAGCACAATAGACAAAATTTTGTTAAGTCGTGTGCACCTCCGAATCGACACGTTTTTTTTATATAAAAGCAGCACCTTAAAATTTTAACCAGCTTTAAGCCGTACTAAGGCCTTGACCGTACTATACCAAACGCTTAGCCATACACACATACACACCGGCAGAAAATAACTGCCCCGAGTTACACCAATTCCACCAATTTGCGCAGTCTAAATTATGTATTATGAGTTAATCGCTGAACATTACATTCTCAAATATCTTTCGCAAGAGGCCACATTTTCAAATCACAGAAGTACAAATAACAATATCAACAGTTTCTACGCAAAGGCTGGTATAGTCCCCGTAGAACTTTTTGGCGGTTGTATGAAGTTGGCTGATTTCTGCGCATCGACTAATTTTAAGTGTCCAAGGGGAGCTGTGCGGGGGTTCACTAGAGACGCTCATTCAATTTCAAGAATAGTTCATTGATTCGATCAACAGAATTCAAGTTTTTGGACATCTCTATGTATCACACTATCTCGCTTACGCGCCCATAGGTTGTAAACGCTGTCAGCGATGTGCAAACAATCTGTGACTATATTCACTCAATCGCCAAAAAATTGGACGGGGACTATATCACACACAGCTGTACGAGAGACCCGTATGGTCGCATAGAGTATGAATGGGCCTTGGGTACTGCGCAAACCAAGCGGAAAATTGCCCGCGCACTTTTTGACGTCATTGTCAAATGAACCACATCAGTATTAGCATAAAGAACAAAATCGTATAATGACTTCTGCACGTCGGCCTCGCGCTCGCGGCCATTCATACGATTTTGTTCTTTAGGCCATAGTGATATGGTTCATTTGACAATGACGTCAAAAAGTGCACGGGCAATTTTCCGCTCGACCCCAATACAGCTGTGAACCCAGCCTTAATATGCAAGTTATCATTTTGGCATTACGCGTATCTACGGTTCAATAAATTGAAAATAGTAAACCGAGCGACTAAAAATAATGAAACTGGCAACTAAAATATTAACTGGCGCCTAAACTAAACTAATATTAACTGGTTTTGCTCGGTTGGTTTGCAGTCTGTCGCCAGTAAAATGTTTTAGTCGCCCGTTTCAGTACTTTTAGTCGCTCAGTTTATTACTAGCCTTCGAAAATTAGACATTTTTGATTAACTCCAAAAATACTCTCAAACACTGACCTGTAATATTATAAAGTTGAAATATAGTGGTTGGAAGGTCGATGCAAAGCTGGCCTACCCTATTAGGTAGTTTCAATACTATGAGAGGCCAGTTTATACTGGTTTTGTTAGCACAGACGTGCGGTCGACCGTACAAACTTGTGTTGTTTCATTTTCTTGGAATGAAATGAAGTATGTAGCTATATATTACAAGTCAGCGAGTCCCAAATCAAAATCAACAAAAGTAAACTTACAACTAGGTACATTTTCAACGTCCTCGTGTCGATTTAATTTTTAATGTTCATTTTATTCAACTCGCTGTTCATGTTGCGACGTCCTGAAAATATATATAAAAAAATATAGACGAATTCCGAGAATTTTTACGAAAGTTTGTAGAAAACTTTATCATTATTATTAAAAACACCCAAGCTTTGTGTACGGACGTACACTTTGCGGAGTTCTAAATAAGTAGTGGCTCAAGTGTCTAGTAACCAAGCCAGAAACTAATAAAAACATTACCTCGTCCAGCCCCGGAGGAGAGCGGCGGGAAGTCGGCTTCGCTGACCAACGGCGCGGGCGCCAGACGTATTGGCGTATCTATAATTAAATGGGATATATATATTATATTTATATCCTCTGAGTTAAAGCAATAGAAACAAATATGAATAAAAAAATAATAAAAACCGGACAAGTGCGAGAGAGGACTCGCGCCCTGAGGGTTCCGTACAAACTTAATTAAAGAAATAATTTGAAAATCGTTAATAAAATTTGTAGTTAAATCACATGGTACTAACTTATATGGATGAAAAAAAGTCTAATCTAATAAAATAAAAATCTAAAAAAAATATCTATACTATAGATAGATAGTCGATAGATATTCCTGCAACACTGTATGTCTATGTCATCATAAATAAATTTCAAATTTTATTAAAAACCACTCACAATCAGTCGGCATGCGCAGCGGCGGGTTGGATCTTTTCTCCTTAGTTGAACCTGAAAATAAACAATAGAATTTAGCTTAGTTTTATTTATATGGTTTTACGGCCAATTGGAAACAAGTCCTTACAGGCCAATCGTAGTTTAGGTTCAGAATACATAAAATCGCAGCACGGCCTCCAGGCCACAACTAGTGCCAATCGGTGATCCACACTGCAGTTCACATCCGCACTAACCAGATAGTAGATTTAACAAGGGACAATTTGGAACGACTGGTTGAGTCGTTACACGCTCATATTGTAACTTTCCCGCACAATATACACTTGTTGCATAAAATACTATCACAGATATACACAAAAAAACACAATATATATTTTTTTGGAAATATAAATAAAAGAGAACCATCTCGGTCAAAATCCCGCCAAAAAGTCGTGTGGATTAATTTATTTGAATGTAGCGTTTGTGCAGAGATGTTTTTTTAATTGGATTTTGCGACCCTGGAAGCGAAGTCCTTTTTTAGGTCTTATTCTAAACGATATTACCAAATCCAAACCATAACCAAAAACGTTATGCTGCATCCACACGTTCGGCGAACCTTTACAAAAAAGCCTAAAAAAGGACTTCGTTTCCAAGGTCGTAGAACCCAATTTAAAAAAAACATCTCTACACAAACGCTACATTGCTACATAACGTTTTTGGTTATGGTTTGGATTTGGTAATATCGTTCAGAATTAGCGCGATTCGGGAGGCCTTTGTGGACGTCAGTGGACCTCTTTCGGCTGATGTCATGATGAGATGATGGTTCGGTGTCACTCACCCGCGGGGCCGCTGCACACGCTGAGCGAGTCGTTGAGCGTGGTGTTGCACGAGGTGCCCGGGTCGCTGCTGCGCGTCACGTCGCCCCACGCGCCCGCGCCGCGCCCCGCGCCCGCCGCCGCCCCCCGCGACGCCTCGCGCGTGCGGTTCTGCTCCTTCACCGACATGATGCTCTGCCAACGGGATTAGAAAAACCATAGAGTTAAGTTCTCTTTGGTGCGTGCTCGCGGCCCCTTAAAGAGGCGTAAAAAATGTGTGTCAAAATCGTGTCAAATGTTCCACAATACTGTGACTCACTCACACGTTCTCATTTTCAAACTCCATATGAATTTGTATTAGCAACCTCCTCCCGCTACTCGTTATGTATAAACTCGATTTCAAAAGACGTGTAGCGGTAGTTTGTTGCGCCGCTTCTTCTTCCCAGCTCTATATAACACCTTGGAAGCGGTGGTAGATAAAAAATTGACGTTGTATAAATGTACCCAGTGTACTTACATGCAATAAAATAGTTTTGACTTTGACAAGGCGTGTGTGTAGCAGTACTCACGGACAAGTGGTAGTCCGGGGGCACGTGCTGCCCGGGCACCAGGTCCACGCCCACCAGGTGGCAGCAGCTATCCAGGATGGTGAACGCCCAGCGCGTGACGCGCGACTTGCAGCACTCCACCGCCCGTTCGCCGAGCTCGTGCATCTACCACACATACCACCGACCACACATCTATACTAATAAATAATAAACACGACACACTCTTAACCCGCATTGGGTAGTGTGGCATACTGACAAATAAATAGTCGGATTGACGCGCCCGCTCCTCGCATTACATCAAGTGTGTTGAATATACGAGGGTGGCATGGTCAATGCTTTGTACCAAACCCTCATAAAAAAATAAATAATAATAAAAAAATATCATAACTGGCAACATTGCCGTAGTGTGCTATTTATGCTGGGGCATTGGCAGCACTGGAGTAGTGCTACGACCGATACTGCGCTAAGCGGTTGAGTTACACGCACAAACCCATAACTAAATATCGTATCATTTATGAGCCCCAATACCCGAGCCACCACAGGTAGGATTCCCTACTCCCTGTGTCACGGGTGGCTTGGACACATACAAACACCATCCCTTACATCCAAGACCCAAGAACAAGCATTTATCGGTCAGATATTTCTTGTCCAGCAGTGGACGTCTCGTCGTCTGACGTCGAGACGTGGTCGCTCACTATGGGCCTCGTAAGAAGCCTCAAGGTCATTCAGAGGGCAATGGAGAGAGCTATGCTCGGAGTTTCCCTGCGAGATCGAATCAGAAATGAGGAGATCCGCAGGAGAACCAAGTGCACCGATATAGCTCAAAGAATTGCGAAGCTGAAGTGGCAGTGGGCTGGGCACATCGCTCGTAGAACTGACGGCCGTTGGGGCAGAAAGGTTCTCGGGTGGCGACCACGTATCGGAAGACGCAGTGTAGGCAGGCCTCTCACAAGGTGGCCCGACGCGGGACCCAGCTGGATGAGGTTAGCGCAGGACCGGTCGTCGTGGAGATCCTTGGGGGAGGCATTTGTCCAGCAGTGGACGTCTACAGGCTGACATGATGATGATGACAGCCGTGCGAGACCGCCGCTGTCTCACCTCGCACCCGAGCTCCGGCGTGTACTTGAACTCGTCCTTCCGGAGCTGCGCGAGCGCCAGCGACTCCCGCGGGAACCCGTCCGCGCCGTCCGACCGGATCGCGTTGGCCAGCGTGAACAGTAGCGTGTCCAGCTTGTAGATGCGGAACAGAGTCTCGTCCTCCCCTGCGCGACGTCACAACATGAAACACCCGGCGAAAGTAGTCTACGTTATCCAAAATATCCAGGATAAATAAAAAAGTTTACAATAATAAGTATTTACATAGTTCTTTTTACCCACTGTATGTTAATTTCATAAACAGAGTGGAATTTTCAGATGCCACCTGGAGAAAAAGTACCCTAAAAATTGAAGACAGCAAATTTTACGCAAATGAAACATATACCTTTATTTTCAAATTTCAGTAAAGAAACCACCTGCCTGAGTCGGGATTCGAAACGGACAAATGTGTAAAAAGCGCACCTGTAGTTTTATGATACTAATCGATAGGGTAAATGATTAGAATTGATTCCTTTTATGTAACATAGTATCATAAATTAAAGGAAGGTAATGAAATTTAACATTTAGAGACGGTTTTTATCAACAGCTTGTCCTTCGGCAAATGCCTCCTCTAAAGTCTTCCATTTCTGTCTCTCACTGTTCTCATTCTCATCATAAATAATAAATAAATAATGTTTGGACAAATTTACACACGGCTGTTTCGTCCTACGGTACTCAACAACTGAACACACGACCTTCATCACGGGTTATACATGGATATCCAGGTATAACCCGTCGTAAATATCTGCGGACCTCGCTGGATTAGGTAAGTAATCTGTGACCTTGATTCAAATCTAGATTTAAAAAATATGTACCTGCTTTAAAGCACATCTGCTGAATGAAATTCAGAACGGGCGCCACCTTCTCCGGCATGGTGAAGATGGGCGGCAGGGTCTTCAGATTGTTGTCCTTCTGCTTCAGGTAGTCGATGACGTTGGCCAGGATTTTGTTGAGGTCCGTCAGCGGCGCGCCCTCGTCCGGCATCTCCAGCCCCAACTCCTGGCAGCCCAGCTTCACGTCGTACCCGTACCCGATTGGGATGCGACCTGAAGTTTACAAGAACATAGGATTAGCAAGCTGAAGTGGCAATGGGCAGGTCAGATGGTACCGATGGCCGTTTGGGTAGACCAGGCGTGGTGGCGTTCATTGTGGAAGGCGTATGTCCAGTAGTAGACAGTAAAAGGCTGATTTATTTATTTATTTTAAATAGAAAGGCAGCTTATAGCTGATGCTTCCATATCATCAGTCGACTTGCTTTCATAATCATTATTTATTGCATTTTTTTAAGTTTGAGAAAGTTGTCTAGTCTGTTTTTGAACATGTTTACAGAAGTGGCAGATACAACAGATTCTGGCAGATTGTTCCATTTGGATGCAACCCTGTTGCCTAGAAAATTTCTGTAGGGGTTCAGCTGTGCATTGGCTCTTTGTATTCTCATGATGTGCCCTCTCAGTCTCTCTATAGGTCTGATATGTATGTATGTAGTGTAGTTCCACTTCCGAAACCAGTTGCTAATAAAACAGAATTATTTTTCTTTTATTTAAAACCAGTTTGCATAAGAAAAATTATTCTGTTTTCTCAACTGGTTTCGAATATAGTATAAAACATAAATAATTTAGTTGTTTTCTTACCTGGGTTAATGACAACGTGATAGTTGTCACGTATCCCGTGTTTCAGGTTGAAGCGCAGCACGGTGCACTCACCGATCAGGTACTCTCCGCTTGCCTTGCAGTACGGGTTCACGTCCATTAAATATATATCCTCCGTTATAATGCCTGAATAAGACGCGGCTTGTAAATTAAGTATGTAGTAAAATTTGTAGGATCATAATAAAATATGACATTTTTCATTCATGGAGCTTAATGCGAGAGAAGGCTGAGAAATGGACTAAAAATACAATAGAGTGGATCCCACGACTTGAAACAAAAGGAAAAAGAGGACAGCAATGTAAAAGATGGGCAGACGACTTACAAAAAGTGGTGGGCCCACTACGGACGCGACAGGCCAAAGAAAGAAATCAATGGAAACAGCTGGAGGAGGCCTACATGTCAAAAGACACTCGACTCAGAGACCAATGTGTAAAATGTAAAATTCTAAGTTTAATTTTAATTTTGTAACCTGGTTCAGTAAATAAAGGCTTTGAAATTGAATAAAATATGACATTTATAGTAAGTCCTTTAAAATATTATTTGATTATTTTCAGTCTTTAACAGATGCAGTGTATCGTGCGTCGTATCTTTCGCTAAATTGTACTCTTTGGAAATAAATAAATTTATTTATTATTAGTGTAGGGCTGCATTCCTCTATCATACACAGTCTTCACATACACCTTAACTCAAAAAATTCTACAGAGACTGAACCCACATACAGATTTCATGTTTGTTTTTTAATTTTATGGTATAGAAGCATTGCTACTCACGGTTGTCGAAGGCCCTCAACTTGACAAAGTTCTTGATATCCTGCAGCTCTGCTTCCTCGGCTTCCCGTTTCTCTCGTTCCATCTGCTCAATTTCTGCTAGCGATATGCCTGTCGAAGTGTACTTTTTCTCTGGCACATTCATTTTTTGCTTTTCTGCCTTCGCTATAGCCTCATATTTGGCTCTGTCTTTTGGTGGTGCATTCTAGAAACAAATTACAGTAACAATCAGTTTAAAATCTATAAATACCAAGGAAGGTACTTTATTGGTTAACTAATATCAGCAAAACTGAGTTAAAAATGCCCGAAATTAGTCTGAAGTTCATACTAAGTACGTACTGGAGGTACGGTACCGGAGGACAGCGACACTGCGACCCTATGGGATCTATTGTGTCGGCCCGTGTTTACCTGGCGCTCTCCTCCCCAAGTGTTCGCTGCACAAATGCTATTGTGCAGCTGAGGGGTAGGAGCCTGTAGTCCTCGGGTTCAGGATAAGCCACACCCAGGACACTCATCGCCTTGCGGCTAGTGCATCGCATTCACACAGCAGATGTTTCGTCTCGCTGTCCTCTCCACAGGCTCTACATATTTTGAGTTAAGTGTTGAAATAATGCTGCTTGCACACGACGCGCATTAGCTTGCGCAACAATAATACTGCGAACGAAATTTCGCCGTGTAATTGGTTGTACTCCCTATGGTCCTTGCGCCAGTGCCTCGTTCCCCTCCCCCCACTACGCCTCCTTCGCTCCCCTGTTACTCTCATGCCATGGCGTCTCTTGCGATTTCGGGCCGAGCGTATCCCCAGATACACGCGGCCTGCGGTGGCGGCCTACCGCAGGCCGCAGCTTCAATAAGCAAACGCAGGCCGCGCGTGTCTGAAGTATTTCATACAGGAATACAACAGGTCGATACCGCAGGCGGCGTGTCTGGGATCCCCTGACCATTTTGGGAAGTGGTCATTTTGGGGAGTTGTTATTACGGGACGAAACCATTCATTACTTTCACAAATAAAAGTATAACAAGAGCTATTTACCGCCCACAATGGTCCCGCCGCATTCGCAACCTCAGCCATGTTTTGGTAGTTTACACCCTTTTTTCTTTGTTCTTCCTTGAAGTCATTCATGTAGAAATAGAAAGCGTTCCTCGGCGGCTTCTTTGGCATTTTGCTTTGCTTGCTGAACTCACAGATTGATTTTCAAACCAGTTTCAAACAGAAATACTTTTTTTTTGTCTTATGACGGGCCGAGGCTATTTCTAAAGTGAATTTGTTTTTTAATTTAATTTTAAGGCAAAGGCAAGTATGCATACAGACAGCCCATAAAAGTATTCGGAATAATTCGGATAGTTTGTTCCAGAGGATATGAAACCAATATAAAACGCTACGAAATCAAAGTAATGAATAGAATTTCATGCTTTGTTGCAAAATACAAATAATTATGACATTTTATCATTAAATTTATTTGTTTCATTTAATTCAGTAAGAAATTTACCGACTTTTGGTTTGGGGTACACACACTAACAGGCAACACCATAATCCAATCTGTAAAAAATGTTCGAGCTGTAAATTGATTTCTTTACGTCGTCATGGCCCATAAAAAATTCTCGTTTGTTAATGCTATTTGCAGAGTGAGACTTGAGTGAGACCAACATATGTTTCCATGGCAACATGGGGAAATAAATGGTAGCCGTCCGTCATAGCCAGCATTATTTTTATTTTCCCGAAAAATGAGGTAATCGTTTTTGTGTGCATATTTATCGGCATAGAGTGACTTATATACTGGCAATCGGTTTATCGGTACCTCCCAGTACCTCCAAAGAAATTGAAAGCTTCCCTTGCCCGTCCTCAATAGAGGACAAACCAACAAAAAAAAACTTCATCCGTGAAAAAACGGATCAAACACGTGTGAAACTAACGTTGAATATGAATCGGAAATGGATGAGTGCACAAACAAGCGTACATACATTTACTACTACGACCAAAACGGACTTATAACGTGTCCGTCTTTTTCACGTACTGAATGTGAATCGGAAACGTATAGTGCACAAACGGCCATAATTTCAGCTCATTTTCGGTTTCTTTCTAAATAGTGATGTTCTACATAGAGTATGCTTGGCCAGAACAACCTACAGAACTCCATCTCTCTGTGATACATCTCGCCATAAAATTACGTTTTGAGCATAGAAGTAGAATGAACCACTCTCTATACGGTTTTGACGTTAGGTATGTAATGCAGGTAGGTACCTTCGATAGTACACCTACGACTTTTCAAATAGGAACTTTCGAGAAACATAATATTCCCGGTATTGATAAAATACCTACGTACTACGTGTCTACTGTCTAGGTCCACCTACGTCGAAGGGAAAATAATAAGTAAAAATCAATGTTTCCATGACGTTGTGTTCAGATTACAGAATAGGTAGATATAGTTGTCAAGGGTGTGTGTCGTATTGTACTGGAACCAAGTTCCAGCACCTTGTATTCATGATTTGTTAGATGAAAGCAGTAAGATGGAGGGATAATTTAACTAATGTAAGCCAGAAGCATAGATTGAGAGGGGAAATCCAGGTGTAGGTTTAGCTTGAATGAAGTTGAGAAGACGGAGGAATGGTTGATATAATGATCTTCAACAGGAAGCTCAATTAGCTTACTGAGAGCTTATTTTCTTGATCCTTAGGAAACTAGGTTTTCATATTAAAAGTTATCGCGTCGAGGTTATGTATAGACTTAGTTAATCAAAAATAATAACAAAAGACTTGCGAGGAAAGCAAAATGTATTGAGGACAGATCGAGGACAGGTCGAGGACAGATCGAGGAAGGGTCGAGGAAAGGTCGAGGACAGGTCGAGGAAAGGTCGAGGAAAGATCGAGGACAGATCGAGGAAAGGTCGAGGAAAGGTCGAGGAAAGGTCGAGGACAGATCGAGGAAGGGTTGAGGACAGATCGAGGACAGATCGAGGAAAGGTCGAGGACAGATCGAGGACAGGTCGAGGAAAGGTCGAGAAATGCTAGTATATAAGCCGTGTAATTGACACGGATCGGGATTCTATTTTGGGACGTCAAGCTGTCACTACGCTTGGCGATTGTATATTGACACACGGTAATTTATCTCTGTCAGATCTTGAGGAATCAGCCTGGCCTATCAAGGATCTGTGCTGGTTCCAGTTTATTTCTATATTTGGATTTGTTCGCGAGTAAAATAGCCTGTGAAGTCCACAGCTGGACATAGGCAGCAGAAGTGAAGTTCTGGAAGTGATCGTGCTAAATTCAAGTTATTCTTTAGATTCAAGTACGGGGGGTTGTGTCATGAGTCTAGGGACTGTACATCGACATGGTTCGGTGGGCTAAGAGTTGGATACCTAACGGAGACACCGAAGACTCTTAGCTTCAAACGGCTTTCGGGCTGTATCCAGTCTGTGGCGGACTGGAAGATTGTTCTTTACCAACATAACGATCTAGCAGCCACACATGTCAGAGGAAACTGTAAAACGAGTTGACCAAGAGGCCCCAATCTTTTGGATCAAGCAGGCCTTCATGACCAACCTTTTGCAGAGCCTTCTGTCATGGTCCCACACAATAGGGAACCGTCCATGCTCGGCCGCCTCTGCCATCCTGGCCTTCTTGGACATTACACGGGTCTTAGGACTAGGAACACTTTGAGCTTGACCTACTCCATCTTTTCTGTCGCTTAGTTAGAAGGAAATCATTGCACCTCGATTTCCTACACCACACATCCCACTATTAACAGTAAATGTGAGGTTCCAGCGCCTCTAGTTTTGACCAGCACATTTAGTTCGAATAGGAGTATTATTTAGACAAATATTAGTGATAGGGACGCAAGGGAAATATTTAAAACTACATATTTAAAGGGGAAGCAGGATGTTAAGTATTGTAAAGGGAAACATAGGAATTCAAAGTAGACATAGCTAGGTTCGGGAAAAGCTATAAATTTGTCCGTGTTGAATAAAAGCTGAGAAAATCGAGACATTGAGTTTATATCTAAATGAGGTAGAATAGAGGGAGGAATAGCTAGGAATCCTAGGAAAAATAGCTAGGAATTTTAGGAAGATTAATTAGGAAATCTTGTTGAGAAGCTAGAGTAAAAGAATGGATGCAGTTGAATGATGGTTTAAAAGGACCTGGTTTAAGTCTTAGTTTTAAGGCTATCTATTTATCCAAATAACTTTTGGGATTTTGATTAATAACTTTATTAAATTATCCTTCTTTCATAGAAGATGCAGTATTGCCTAGGCTTGCTAGTCAAGATTAACTACGCTAAGGCCGAAGGCCGATATTTCATTCGATATTTATCTTACAATCATAAAGAGCCTATGATCTGAGGATTACGCTCCCATCTTCAAAGCAAGCCAGCTGAATATAGTTTCTTGCTCTTCTTAACTGCCAAACCTAAGGGCTAGGCGAGCCACTGGTCCGAAGGATTATGCTCCCATCTTTAAAGCAAGCCAGCTGAATATAGTTTCTTGCTCTTCTTAACTGCCGAACCCGAAGGCTAGGCGAGTCTATGATCCAAAGACTTAGCACTCTTCTGTGAAAGTAAGCTAGCTGAATGAATAGTTTCTTACAAGGTGACAGAGCCAAGGCTGTTCTGCATTTTACTACTACTGCAATACCCTTAGAGATGAAATCCCAAAGCTTATTAAAATATACAAATACTAATATGAAGTTTTATAGCTTCAGCCTGTCATGGCATCTCTCCATTACTTACGTCTGTACCTCGTTTAGACGAGTGGCTCCTCATTCAAAAGGGAAGACACAAGTATATATTTAAAACTCCCAAGACTAAGTTCCAATAGTCTAAAGGGTGGACAGGTGCAAAGGTGGGGAAGGAGGCGTTTGCAACAAATAAAAAGGAACTCTTGGAGGTTACATATTACTTGTATCTTCTTTTGGAAACTAAGGAAATTAATCTCAAGTTAGAGTAATTATAGATTTTAGATGTCGAACTTCTATTCTAAAAGAAAATGGGTTACTATACACAACTAAAGGGTTCACTAGACGATCACAAGGCCAATATAAGATCTAATTTCCTATAAGCAACTAAGGTTCAGGATATAAATATTTCATGACGTGCACTAGGTTTCGTAGTTAAGATATTTTACTAGGCCAGGATAGCGTTCAGTACAATTTGGTGCCGTGACCAGGATGATAGTTTAAAAACATAATGTGCGCGGCTTAGGAGGCTCAATTTATAAATGTCTTATCGGGAATTAGAACTTTAAAGTAGTTTAGTTTACGTGGGTTAAAACCCACAATTTGATGCCGTAGAAATGGAAAGAATCAGAAGTTCGACACTAATAAATAGCATTATATTATCATAGGCTAAAGGGTAATCAAGATTCTATAATAGAGAGATAAAGACTAAGGATGAAAGAAATATAAATATATGTATCTTAGGCTAGGGCTGACTTAAGTCTAGTCGTTTTAGAGTTCGGGCGACTGGGGTTGAGATATTCTAAATAAGGAAAGCCGCTGAGAGCTCAAGCGTATGGGGTTGAGGTAGCCTGAACGTATTAAAAAATATATCGTTTTGTTTAAGGAGTTTGGAGGTATTAAGATTGTCTGTCTGTTATGGTAGAGTGCATATTGGATAGAAATAAGATTGGCATGCATAGAAGATGAAATTGTACATGATGAGATTCGAATGTGTTTAAAAATAAATGTTTTGAGCTTCGGGAAAAGAAAATGCATGCCTACTTCTTAAAGTACCAGATCACATAGTTGGGCGGAGATAGCTCGGTACATTTAACTTGGATGGACCCTTGCTTATTCAGGCTAAATGAGATGGAGCTATGTTTGACATAAAAAGGGTTCTTGTGTTTCACAGTTTTCTAGATTTACAACTTTACATCTATAAATAATGATATACAAGTTTAGAGATACCGCGGGGAAATACGAGAGCGAGGAGAGGAATAAGAATATTAAGTCACTCGGGAAAGAGTAAGAGTTTACAAAAACACGTATCAGTTGGAAACCAAGAATTTGTTGATTTTAGAAAAAAAATTTAAGGTGAAACTATACTTAAAGTGACATGGTGTGTGGTTGGAGGGGTGTGAGGCGGCTGATTCCCCGTGGGTTTTCGGGGGGGTTAAATATTTGATAATAAATAAGGTTAATAAAATAAAACACAAAATTAGAGAGTTGTTTTAAGAAGGTTGAATGGTCGAATTTAGAAGAAAGGAATAGCCTAATAGATTATGAATTGTAGGTGAATCGGAGAAGTAGGGTAAAGCCAAAATAGGTTAAATTTACTTATGATTTAGTATGCTTTAAATTTCGTGGGGTTGCCCGAGCAAGAGAAGTTAAAATAGTCTTAGGTTAGGAGTGATTATTTTAGACTTGGAGCTGAAACCCAATTCGGCGTAGAAATTTCTCATAGTTTTCCATGTAACTTGTACATGAGAACTAACATCAGTTTAAAGGTTTCAGATTCTGGGAGTCTTTTATAGGAGGAAAGATGATTGATGGAATTATATGATCAAGGATTGATTGACCGAAGTTTTTCGAGCAAGAAGTTGCAAGTATGGAAGACTAAATAGTAGTTAAATGTTTAAAGAACTTATTCATAGAAACTAATAGGGAATTAAAGTAATTTTAATACAATTTTGAACATGAAACGGAAAGGCTAGAATGATGTGGATGAGTTGAACGAAATTAAATGTATCCGGGTAAAGACATGGTAAGGTTTGATAAAGGTATGGTAAAGGTATTGGATATATCTTTTCTTTCAGTCTTAAAACAACATCATTTGTGCCTTTCTAAACTAATGGTTTTATTTTAGCTGGTTAAGAACAAATGTAAATTTTAAAATTAAATAATTCGGAATATTTGAGAGGATAATCTTGGAGATGTCAGCGGCTTTACCTGGTTAAGCTGGGGGGAGTGGAGGTTAATTTTCGGGTTACTTAGATTTTGGTGGGAAGTTTTAGCAGATGCCTGCGTTAAATGTCTTGTTGTTGTTCTATCAAAGCTGTATGTTTGTTGAGGGGATTATGAAAGATGTATGCTGGTAGTTAGTAATTAGTTAGAATAATGTAGTTAGAGAAAGAGAGGGATCAAAGGGCTTTGATGCAATGGCAGCGGACAATTCGTGGGTGATTTTATTGTCATATGTCCTTTGGAACATTTACACGTTACAAATGGTCAGTCTGCGAGGACTTAGGTGTTAGGTTAAATTCACGATTTATGATATTATTTGTCCAATTCGCACATTGATTATATACCGGACAAGAAGCTAAACCGAAACCTGGTTACATGGAACTTGCGGGAAATGACTAGTTCAGAGGCTAGATGGAGACCTGATTCACTTTTAATTTAGTGAATTCGGACCTTATGGTCTGATAGTTATATTAGATTGTTGAGTTGACATCAACGTGTTAACTGCAACATAAGTGAACAGCTTCACATGTTTTCTGTTGCTTCTCATTACGTGATTTCTGACAAGCGCCTGGTGTGAATAATTCCAGAGAGAAGTAGGATTGATGATTAGGGGAGGTTGGTTAAATATGGGAGTAAGTCTCTAATTCTGCACGTATGTGTATGTTCTGATGGGGTCAGCTAAAAGGTCGGCTTTTTGCGTTGGAGGCGCACAGGAAGCTGAGAATCGGAGGTGGTTCTCTTTGGTGGAATGGGGCCGAATGATTAGCTGAAGCTACAGAGCTGACTTGCCTCACAAACAAGGCCCTCGTCTGGATGTATGCCTAATAGGGAGCGGGGGGTTACTGTTATATTCTGACTGACTTTGCAGTCGTCTCTCATGCTTTCCGAAGGGTTATGAAATACCAGGTTTAAATACTCACCGCAACATAAGCTATGGTAAGAAAAAAAAAAAAAAACCTAGCTAGCGCTTTGAAGGCATATGATAATAAGATGTTTGAGTGTGCATAAATATGATCTTGAATCCGAAATTGGCTTCGTCACTTTAAAAAAGAAAGAGAAACCCTCCAAGTTAAGCTGGGTGCAGAGCTTCTGATATTTTTAAGTTATTGATTTTAATTAGTATTAAGATTTAGTTGTAAGCTTTAACTTATTGCTCTTGTTGGCAATGGATGAAAATAAATTTGTAGATTATATTTTCAATAAATGTAAATTTATATTTATAGGTACTGAGTTGCATCAAGAATACAAGAGAGGTTTGGAAAAGTTTGAAAAGTTTGGGAAACCTTTAAAACTTTTGGGGTTGATTGTACTGGAACCAAGTTCCAGCACCTTGTATTCATGATTTGTTAGATGAAAGCAGTAAGATGGAGGGATAATTTAACTAATGTAAGCCAGAAGCATAGATTGAGAGGGGAAATCCAGGTGTAGGTTTAGCTTGAATGAAGTTGAGAAGACGGAGGAATGGTTGATATAATGATCTTCAACAGGAAGCTCAATTAGCTTACTGAGAGCTTATTTTCTTGATCCTTAGGAAACTAGGTTTTCATATTAAAAGTTATCGCGTCGAGGTTATGTATAGACTTAGTTAATCAAAAATAATAACAAAAGACTTGCGAGGAAAGCAAAATGTATTGAGGACAGATCGAGGACAGGTCGAGGACAGATCGAGGAAGGGTCGAGGAAAGGTCGAGGACAGGTCGAGGAAAGGTCGAGGAAAGATCGAGGACAGATCGAGGAAAGGTCGAGGAAAGGTCGAGGAAAGGTCGAGGACAGATCGAGGAAGGGTTGAGGACAGATCGAGGACAGATCGAGGAAAGGTCGAGGACAGATCGAGGACAGGTCGAGGAAAGGTCGAGAAATGCTAGTATATAAGCCGTGTAATTGACACGGATCGGGATTCTATTTTGGGACGTCAAGCTGTCACTACGCTTGGCGATTGTATATTGACACACGGTAATTTATCTCTGTCAGATCTTGAGGAATCAGCCTGGCCTATCAAGGATCTGTGCTGGTTCCAGTTTATTTCTATATTTGGATTTGTTCGCGAGTAAAATAGCCTGTGAAGTCCACAGCTGGACATAGGCAGCAGAAGTGAAGTTCTGGAAGTGATCGTGCTAAATTCAAGTTATTCTTTAGATTCAAGTACGGGGGGTTGTGTCATGAGTCTAGGGACTGTACATCGACATGGTTCGGTGGGCTAAGAGTTGGATACCTAACGGAGACACCGAAGACTCTTAGCTTCAAACGGCTTTCGGGCTGTATCCAGTCTGTGGCGGACTGGAAGATTGTTCTTTACCAACATAACGATCTAGCAGCCACACATGTCAGAGGAAACTGTAAAACGAGTTGACCAAGAGGCCCCAATCTTTTGGATCAAGCAGGCCTTCATGACCAACCTTTTGCAGAGCCTTCTGTCATGGTCCCACACAATAGGGAACCGTCCATGCTCGGCCGCCTCTGCCATCCTGGCCTTCTTGGACATTACACGGGTCTTAGGACTAGGAACACTTTGAGCTTGACCTACTCCATCTTTTCTGTCGCTTAGTTAGAAGGAAATCATTGCACCTCGATTTCCTACACCACACATCCCACTATTAACAGTAAATGTGAGGTTCCAGCGCCTCTAGTTTTGACCAGCACATTTAGTTCGAATAGGAGTATTATTTAGACAAATATTAGTGATAGGGACGCAAGGGAAATATTTAAAACTACATATTTAAAGGGGAAGCAGGATGTTAAGTATTGTAAAGGGAAACATAGGAATTCAAAGTAGACATAGCTAGGTTCGGGAAAAGCTATAAATTTGTCCGTGTTGAATAAAAGCTGAGAAAATCGAGACATTGAGTTTATATCTAAATGAGGTAGAATAGAGGGAGGAATAGCTAGGAATCCTAGGAAAAATAGCTAGGAATTTTAGGAAGATTAATTAGGAAATCTTGTTGAGAAGCTAGAGTAAAAGAATGGATGCAGTTGAATGATGGTTTAAAAGGACCTGGTTTAAGTCTTAGTTTTAAGGCTATCTATTTATCCAAATAACTTTTGGGATTTTGATTAATAACTTTATTAAATTATCCTTCTTTCATAGAAGATGCAGTATTGCCTAGGCTTGCTAGTCAAGATTAACTACGCTAAGGCCGAAGGCCGATATTTCATTCGATATTTATCTTACAATCATAAAGAGCCTATGATCTGAGGATTACGCTCCCATCTTCAAAGCAAGCCAGCTGAATATAGTTTCTTGCTCTTCTTAACTGCCAAACCTAAGGGCTAGGCGAGCCACTGGTCCGAAGGATTATGCTCCCATCTTTAAAGCAAGCCAGCTGAATATAGTTTCTTGCTCTTCTTAACTGCCGAACCCGAAGGCTAGGCGAGTCTATGATCCAAAGACTTAGCACTCTTCTGTGAAAGTAAGCTAGCTGAATGAATAGTTTCTTACAAGGTGACAGAGCCAAGGCTGTTCTGCATTTTACTACTACTGCAATACCCTTAGAGATGAAATCCCAAAGCTTATTAAAATATACAAATACTAATATGAAGTTTTATAGCTTCAGCCTGTCATGGCATCTCTCCATTACTTACGTCTGTACCTCGTTTAGACGAGTGGCTCCTCATTCAAAAGGGAAGACACAAGTATATATTTAAAACTCCCAAGACTAAGTTCCAATAGTCTAAAGGGTGGACAGGTGCAAAGGTGGGGAAGGAGGCGTTTGCAACAAATAAAAAGGAACTCTTGGAGGTTACATATTACTTGTATCTTCTTTTGGAAACTAAGGAAATTAATCTCAAGTTAGAGTAATTATAGATTTTAGATGTCGAACTTCTATTCTAAAAGAAAATGGGTTACTATACACAACTAAAGGGTTCACTAGACGATCACAAGGCCAATATAAGATCTAATTTCCTATAAGCAACTAAGGTTCAGGATATAAATATTTCATGACGTGCACTAGGTTTCGTAGTTAAGATATTTTACTAGGCCAGGATAGCGTTCAGTACAATTTGGTGCCGTGACCAGGATGATAGTTTAAAAACATAATGTGCGCGGCTTAGGAGGCTCAATTTATAAATGTCTTATCGGGAATTAGAACTTTAAAGTAGTTTAGTTTACGTGGGTTAAAACCCACAATTTGATGCCGTAGAAATGGAAAGAATCAGAAGTTCGACACTAATAAATAGCATTATATTATCATAGGCTAAAGGGTAATCAAGATTCTATAATAGAGAGATAAAGACTAAGGATGAAAGAAATATAAATATATGTATCTTAGGCTAGGGCTGACTTAAGTCTAGTCGTTTTAGAGTTCGGGCGACTGGGGTTGAGATATTCTAAATAAGGAAAGCCGCTGAGAGCTCAAGCGTATGGGGTTGAGGTAGCCTGAACGTATTAAAAAATATATCGTTTTGTTTAAGGAGTTTGGAGGTATTAAGATTGTCTGTCTGTTATGGTAGAGTGCATATTGGATAGAAATAAGATTGGCATGCATAGAAGATGAAATTGTACATGATGAGATTCGAATGTGTTTAAAAATAAATGTTTTGAGCTTCGGGAAAAGAAAATGCATGCCTACTTCTTAAAGTACCAGATCACATAGTTGGGCGGAGATAGCTCGGTACATTTAACTTGGATGGACCCTTGCTTATTCAGGCTAAATGAGATGGAGCTATGTTTGACATAAAAAGGGTTCTTGTGTTTCACAGTTTTCTAGATTTACAACTTTACATCTATAAATAATGATATACAAGTTTAGAGATACCGCGGGGAAATACGAGAGCGAGGAGAGGAATAAGAATATTAAGTCACTCGGGAAAGAGTAAGAGTTTACAAAAACACGTATCAGTTGGAAACCAAGAATTTGTTGATTTTAGAAAAAAAATTTAAGGTGAAACTATACTTAAAGTGACATGGTGTGTGGTTGGAGGGGTGTGAGGCGGCTGATTCCCCGTGGGTTTTCGGGGGGGTTAAATATTTGATAATAAATAAGGTTAATAAAATAAAACACAAAATTAGAGAGTTGTTTTAAGAAGGTTGAATGGTCGAATTTAGAAGAAAGGAATAGCCTAATAGATTATGAATTGTAGGTGAATCGGAGAAGTAGGGTAAAGCCAAAATAGGTTAAATTTACTTATGATTTAGTATGCTTTAAATTTCGTGGGGTTGCCCGAGCAAGAGAAGTTAAAATAGTCTTAGGTTAGGAGTGATTATTTTAGACTTGGAGCTGAAACCCAATTCGGCGTAGAAATTTCTCATAGTTTTCCATGTAACTTGTACATGAGAACTAACATCAGTTTAAAGGTTTCAGATTCTGGGAGTCTTTTATAGGAGGAAAGATGATTGATGGAATTATATGATCAAGGATTGATTGACCGAAGTTTTTCGAGCAAGAAGTTGCAAGTATGGAAGACTAAATAGTAGTTAAATGTTTAAAGAACTTATTCATAGAAACTAATAGGGAATTAAAGTAATTTTAATACAATTTTGAACATGAAACGGAAAGGCTAGAATGATGTGGATGAGTTGAACGAAATTAAATGTATCCGGGTAAAGACATGGTAAGGTTTGATAAAGGTATGGTAAAGGTATTGGATATATCTTTTCTTTCAGTCTTAAAACAACATCATTTGTGCCTTTCTAAACTAATGGTTTTATTTTAGCTGGTTAAGAACAAATGTAAATTTTAAAATTAAATAATTCGGAATATTTGAGAGGATAATCTTGGAGATGTCAGCGGCTTTACCTGGTTAAGCTGGGGGGAGTGGAGGTTAATTTTCGGGTTACTTAGATTTTGGTGGGAAGTTTTAGCAGATGCCTGCGTTAAATGTCTTGTTGTTGTTCTATCAAAGCTGTATGTTTGTTGAGGGGATTATGAAAGATGTATGCTGGTAGTTAGTAATTAGTTAGAATAATGTAGTTAGAGAAAGAGAGGGATCAAAGGGCTTTGATGCAATGGCAGCGGACAATTCGTGGGTGATTTTATTGTCATATGTCCTTTGGAACATTTACACGTTACAAATGGTCAGTCTGCGAGGACTTAGGTGTTAGGTTAAATTCACGATTTATGATATTATTTGTCCAATTCGCACATTGATTATATACCGGACAAGAAGCTAAACCGAAACCTGGTTACATGGAACTTGCGGGAAATGACTAGTTCAGAGGCTAGATGGAGACCTGATTCACTTTTAATTTAGTGAATTCGGACCTTATGGTCTGATAGTTATATTAGATTGTTGAGTTGACATCAACGTGTTAACTGCAACATAAGTGAACAGCTTCACATGTTTTCTGTTGCTTCTCATTACGTGATTTCTGACAAGCGCCTGGTGTGAATAATTCCAGAGAGAAGTAGGATTGATGATTAGGGGAGGTTGGTTAAATATGGGAGTAAGTCTCTAATTCTGCACGTATGTGTATGTTCTGATGGGGTCAGCTAAAAGGTCGGCTTTTTGCGTTGGAGGCGCACAGGAAGCTGAGAATCGGAGGTGGTTCTCTTTGGTGGAATGGGGCCGAATGATTAGCTGAAGCTACAGAGCTGACTTGCCTCACAAACAAGGCCCTCGTCTGGATGTATGCCTAATAGGGAGCGGGGGGTTACTGTTATATTCTGACTGACTTTGCAGTCGTCTCTCATGCTTTCCGAAGGGTTATGAAATACCAGGTTTAAATACTCACCGCAACATAAGCTATGGTAAGAAAAAAAAAAAAAAACCTAGCTAGCGCTTTGAAGGCATATGATAATAAGATGTTTGAGTGTGCATAAATATGATCTTGAATCCGAAATTGGCTTCGTCACTTTAAAAAAGAAAGAGAAACCCTCCAAGTTAAGCTGGGTGCAGAGCTTCTGATATTTTTAAGTTATTGATTTTAATTAGTATTAAGATTTAGTTGTAAGCTTTAACTTATTGCTCTTGTTGGCAATGGATGAAAATAAATTTGTAGATTATATTTTCAATAAATGTAAATTTATATTTATAGGTACTGAGTTGCATCAAGAATACAAGAGAGGTTTGGAAAAGTTTGAAAAGTTTGGGAAACCTTTAAAACTTTTGGGGTTGATTGTACTGGAACCAAGTTCCAGCACCTTGTATTCATGATTTGTTAGATGAAAGCAGTAAGATGGAGGGATAATTTAACTAATGTAAGCCAGAAGCATAGATTGAGAGGGGAAATCCAGGTGTAGGTTTAGCTTGAATGAAGTTGAGAAGACGGAGGAATGGTTGATATAATGATCTTCAACAGGAAGCTCAATTAGCTTACTGAGAGCTTATTTTCTTGATCCTTAGGAAACTAGGTTTTCATATTAAAAGTTATCGCGTCGAGGTTATGTATAGACTTAGTTAATCAAAAATAATAACAAAAGACTTGCGAGGAAAGCAAAATGTATTGAGGACAGATCGAGGACAGGTCGAGGACAGATCGAGGAAGGGTCGAGGAAAGGTCGAGGACAGGTCGAGGAAAGGTCGAGGAAAGATCGAGGACAGATCGAGGAAAGGTCGAGGAAAGGTCGAGGAAAGGTCGAGGACAGATCGAGGAAGGGTTGAGGACAGATCGAGGACAGATCGAGGAAAGGTCGAGGACAGATCGAGGACAGGTCGAGGAAAGGTCGAGAAATGCTAGTATATAAGCCGTGTAATTGACACGGATCGGGATTCTATTTTGGGACGTCAAGCTGTCACTACGCTTGGCGATTGTATATTGACACACGGTAATTTATCTCTGTCAGATCTTGAGGAATCAGCCTGGCCTATCAAGGATCTGTGCTGGTTCCAGTTTATTTCTATATTTGGATTTGTTCGCGAGTAAAATAGCCTGTGAAGTCCACAGCTGGACATAGGCAGCAGAAGTGAAGTTCTGGAAGTGATCGTGCTAAATTCAAGTTATTCTTTAGATTCAAGTACGGGGGGTTGTGTCATGAGTCTAGGGACTGTACATCGACATGGTTCGGTGGGCTAAGAGTTGGATACCTAACGGAGACACCGAAGACTCTTAGCTTCAAACGGCTTTCGGGCTGTATCCAGTCTGTGGCGGACTGGAAGATTGTTCTTTACCAACATAACGATCTAGCAGCCACACATGTCAGAGGAAACTGTAAAACGAGTTGACCAAGAGGCCCCAATCTTTTGGATCAAGCAGGCCTTCATGACCAACCTTTTGCAGAGCCTTCTGTCATGGTCCCACACAATAGGGAACCGTCCATGCTCGGCCGCCTCTGCCATCCTGGCCTTCTTGGACATTACACGGGTCTTAGGACTAGGAACACTTTGAGCTTGACCTACTCCATCTTTTCTGTCGCTTAGTTAGAAGGAAATCATTGCACCTCGATTTCCTACACCACACATCCCACTATTAACAGTAAATGTGAGGTTCCAGCGCCTCTAGTTTTGACCAGCACATTTAGTTCGAATAGGAGTATTATTTAGACAAATATTAGTGATAGGGACGCAAGGGAAATATTTAAAACTACATATTTAAAGGGGAAGCAGGATGTTAAGTATTGTAAAGGGAAACATAGGAATTCAAAGTAGACATAGCTAGGTTCGGGAAAAGCTATAAATTTGTCCGTGTTGAATAAAAGCTGAGAAAATCGAGACATTGAGTTTATATCTAAATGAGGTAGAATAGAGGGAGGAATAGCTAGGAATCCTAGGAAAAATAGCTAGGAATTTTAGGAAGATTAATTAGGAAATCTTGTTGAGAAGCTAGAGTAAAAGAATGGATGCAGTTGAATGATGGTTTAAAAGGACCTGGTTTAAGTCTTAGTTTTAAGGCTATCTATTTATCCAAATAACTTTTGGGATTTTGATTAATAACTTTATTAAATTATCCTTCTTTCATAGAAGATGCAGTATTGCCTAGGCTTGCTAGTCAAGATTAACTACGCTAAGGCCGAAGGCCGATATTTCATTCGATATTTATCTTACAATCATAAAGAGCCTATGATCTGAGGATTACGCTCCCATCTTCAAAGCAAGCCAGCTGAATATAGTTTCTTGCTCTTCTTAACTGCCAAACCTAAGGGCTAGGCGAGCCACTGGTCCGAAGGATTATGCTCCCATCTTTAAAGCAAGCCAGCTGAATATAGTTTCTTGCTCTTCTTAACTGCCGAACCCGAAGGCTAGGCGAGTCTATGATCCAAAGACTTAGCACTCTTCTGTGAAAGTAAGCTAGCTGAATGAATAGTTTCTTACAAGGTGACAGAGCCAAGGCTGTTCTGCATTTTACTACTACTGCAATACCCTTAGAGATGAAATCCCAAAGCTTATTAAAATATACAAATACTAATATGAAGTTTTATAGCTTCAGCCTGTCATGGCATCTCTCCATTACTTACGTCTGTACCTCGTTTAGACGAGTGGCTCCTCATTCAAAAGGGAAGACACAAGTATATATTTAAAACTCCCAAGACTAAGTTCCAATAGTCTAAAGGGTGGACAGGTGCAAAGGTGGGGAAGGAGGCGTTTGCAACAAATAAAAAGGAACTCTTGGAGGTTACATATTACTTGTATCTTCTTTTGGAAACTAAGGAAATTAATCTCAAGTTAGAGTAATTATAGATTTTAGATGTCGAACTTCTATTCTAAAAGAAAATGGGTTACTATACACAACTAAAGGGTTCACTAGACGATCACAAGGCCAATATAAGATCTAATTTCCTATAAGCAACTAAGGTTCAGGATATAAATATTTCATGACGTGCACTAGGTTTCGTAGTTAAGATATTTTACTAGGCCAGGATAGCGTTCAGTACAGTATAAGCTTATTGAAGCCGCGTACCAAAGGCTGCCAATTAATTAGGTTTAAAATACCTTCGGTTATTTTCGATCTGTACCAAGTCGCACAATTAAGTTAAGTATCACTTTTTATAAATAGCAGATTAAGCATAAAGATCAGGACACACTCATCGACGGCTTAAAGTGATTTTCCTCAGTACCTACTATTATTTAATCTGTGCCAGGTATAATACCTCTTCAAAAAATACAGTTCCAAAAACCTCGATAGAAGCCGAACTTTATAATTACATACTTCTTCTGTAATAAAGGCACAGACAATCAAATGTCAATTATTATTAGGCCAGCGACGATGTTAGCAAAAGCCTGTGAAGCAAGGTCATAAAATTGATTGAAAAAAAATTACTTTACGTGACTTTTGGAGGGATTTTTTTGAGTCTCCATTGAGAATCTTTAGCGACTAATTAAATTTAAGTAGGTAAGTACCTACTTGTTTACAGAAAAATCGCTCATTTTGCCGATAAAAAGTACTTACCGACATAACACCTATATATATTATGTACGCGCCGTTACCTATTGGGAAAGACAACCAAGACACATTCATGCGAATGTGATGGAGACCGAGTTTGTCCATACAATAAGCACGATTTGTTTGTATGGTACGGTCGACCCCACGTCGCGTCAGTGGAATCGAAACCAGTACCTATAAACTGGTCTCCTAATAGGCTATATATTTTAAATCGTATGGCGTTTATAAGTAAATTCATTATTTAAAAATAAAAATGCACAGTAATTATTCATTTTGTGCTGGATTGTGCACACTCGACCAATTTAATTTCTGACCCAAAAAAATCATTGCATTCATTCTCATACAACCAACCAGTGTAATTACTAAGTACCTACCTTTCAGAATATAGGTAGGTTTTACAAGTGCGAGTTTAAATGAAAATTTTCTATACTTATTTTTTCTATAGCCTGACATAAACCTCTTAAAACTAAAGCTTAAAATTAAATATTCACATAGCGTATTCATAAAATTGTTGGTAAGTATTATATAAATTCAATTATAATAATTATTTTTTTGATTACAGATAGGTATTTAATGTAAATTTAAATAAGTCTTAACCTATCACAAAGATACGACCTAGCACGAGATTTAGATCCGATGATTAGGACTTAGGATTCGGATTATGTACAGTCAGGCAAGAAAGTGGTATAAGTATCTACTTAGTATAGTTACCTTTATAACGGTTTTGACGAAGAAAAAATTATGTATTTTTTTATTAGACAATCATTTGTTACGATGTAAATTCAAAATAAATATGCGCATATTGTCATAAACTATACAATAATCCCGCCCCGTGTCGAAGCCCATAATGGGCTCCCTAAACGATCATGTGGCATGACATGCATTACGTGCTCTGACTCATGCATGACCGTCTAGCTGTAGACTATTACTTACTCTGTGGCTGTAGTGATTGACGTGCATGACATGCAAACTACGTGGTGGCCGTTGCTTCACTGTATTGATTGACAGCAAGCATGATGGTCCATCATGCAGCATCATCAAGCATGATCGTTAAAGGACATGAGAATTTGTTAATAACATTAAAAAACAACTTCGTAAGAAAGCTTGTTATTAAATAATTATAATTTATGGTTAATAAGTTATAAATATAATAGACAATTATTGAAATGACAAGTTGCCTGGTTACTTCAGCCTCGCACATTCTTTACACTAACACAATTAATTAAATTTATAAGATCTGCTGCGGAAATAATGTAATAAGTGTCTTTGTCGTGTCTTTCGCTTAATTGTACTCTTTGGAAATAAATAAATTTATTATAATTAAAAATAATAATAATAAATAATAATAAAAAAAGTTTGGACAAATTAACACACGGTTGTTTAGTCCCATTAAGCCGAAGCTTGTAAATGGGTACCCAACAACTGATAAACATACACATACTTAGACTATTTAAATGAATACATACATACAAACACCCATAATCCGAAAACCAACAGATATGCACCTCACACAAATGTTGGCCCCGGGTGGGAATCGAACCCACGACCTCTGGCGGCGTAGGCAGGGTCACTGCCAATCAATTGCGCCTCTTCGCTAACACCCAGGCAGCGGTGGTGGTAGATAAACAAATGACGTGTTTAAATGTACCCAATGTACTGATGTACTCACCCAATAAAATATTTTTCATCACACTTGCTCGTTATGGGTTTTATTATATGAGTGCTTAAAGAAACACAATAATGATAATCAGTACAATATTATTACCCCTAGGGGCTGAAATGTGTAGCTGACTGTACTGAACTGGTTTATTAAAGTAATTAAGTTAAAAATGAGTAGTTGACTTGACTTAACTAGACCTAACTTGACTTCACTTGACTTCACTTCACTTGACTTCAATTGACTTCACTTGACTTGAGTTAACTTGAGTTATATTAAGGTAATTAAATTTAACTAAATATAACTTAATTTTAATTTAATAAACTTAAATAATTTCAGCAAAGTCAAAGAAAATAGATTTGTTCCCTTGTGTCGTAGTTATTAATTTCCTCGCAAATGTGATGAAAAACATTGTGTGCATCACGGGTGGTAAGAGTATTACAAACTCAAGTCATTAAAATCCCTCCGCCTTCGGCGTCGGGCTTCTAATAGACTCTCGTTAGTAATATCCTACTTACTACCCTAAATGCACAATGTACCTACTATTGCATTTGACCTATTTATTAGTAATCAAATATTTTTTTACCTTAGGTAGGCACCCCTTGGTATACCCCTTGATACCCTATCTGCATATGCGTAACAATTTGCAACAATTGTTTAACGAAATGCCTCATTCCGTAGTTGTTCAGTTTACCACTTGTTGAGCAAAACATATCGTGCGGCAAGTAAAGGTTGGGGTCATAGAGAAACGCATACTTATAAGTAATGGTGTCCGCATTTAGTAAGTTGTTGAAACTCGCCACTCTGGAGTTGTACAAGCCGGCTCCGCAGATGTAAGTCGGAGCTGATATGATTATGTTCGTGTGCGTGAAATCGAGCAGAACATTTCTCACGTGGATCACGAGGGCAGCGTAGTCTTGTACATGTTTGAAGTCAGCTTCCCCTACGATGATGATGCAGTAATCATTCCTTGTGAAGTTCATTAATTTGTTGCTGATGCCGCAGAGGAGCTCTCGCATGCCGCCGCAGCTAGCGATGTAATGGCAGAAGTCGAACAGGTAATCCACATCGGTGTTTCGTATCGTTTGTAGGACCCTGTTTCTGCTGCTGGTGCTTAGGATGCAGAGCTTGTTCAGGGTCGGCCTCGGCACAGTCCTGGCCAGGTCCTGATCGTCGGGGCTCGCAGCGTCTGATGATCCGCTCGACGTTACGTCTCTACAGATTGCTATGTTGGGTAAGCTGACTGCCCGCCGTTTTGTTACGAGTATGGGGTCAGGGAAATCAATTTCTGTGTCCATTTTTGTGCGAAACACCAACTTGGAAAATAACAACAGCAGACTAACAGAAGCTTTGAGTAGGGCACGCACGATTTTAAGCAAGACCATGTTTTCCGGTGAATAATTAGTAATTACGTATTTAAGCGACCGATTTGTACCGGTCTTTCGAAATTGTCATCCCTTGGTCACTAAACACTCACTCAATACATGTCTTCACTTCAAGCTTCTAGATAATTTGAATCCAACTGTAGTCACTGCGAAGTTTCTGAAAGTCCTGGAGAGCTGATAGTATTTCAATTAATATAATGTTTTGAAACGGTAAGCAAGTGTTCCTACTTTCATATCTTCGCTTCAGGCTTCAAGTTACGATCACTATGACTTGAATTTAACTGTTTTTAAAGATTCTGCAAGACCCGAAGATGTTGTCTTCCGACTTCCCGCGCCGAGTTACGGTTAATGCCGCAGGACGCCGGCGACGCCGCCGCGGGCGCGCGGGGGCGGCCAGCGCCCACAAAAGTGCTGGGTGCTGTAGGTACCAGGGGTGCGCGGATGTTTCTCAAAAGCAATCCTTTCACGTGAGAGCCTGTGGGCTGGCTTTTCCGAGCCGACTCACGCAGAACTCCAACCCACACTTACCCGAATGGTAGTTCCGGAGATTAGAGAAACAAACAAACGCAAAGTACTCGTCTACTTAATGTAACTTACTTTTAAGTACCTGCACTAAATCTATACTAGGTACTTATAAAAATCTGATGTACTTGGATTTTTAAAATTCTAACCCTAAAAGGGTGAAAAGGGATAATAAGGTATGTATTGAAACAAAAAATTAAACTAATCAAATTTACATGCCGCGGGCAACAGTTAGTAAGAAAGCAGGTGGTCTGACTTAAAATCTGGTGTACTTACTTGGATTTTTAAAATTCTAACCCTAAAAGGGGGAAAAGGGATATTAAGGTATGTATGGGAACAAACAATTAAACAAATAAAATTTACATGCCGCAGGCAACAGTTATAAGAAAGCAGGTGGTCTGACTTAAAATCTGGTGTACTTGGATTTTTAAAATTCTAACCCTAAAGGGGGAAAAGGGAGATTAAAGTATGTATGAGAACAAAAAAATACAATAAAATTTACATGCCGCGGCCGCGGACAAGTTAGTAAGTAAGGATACTTTTTAATGTGAACGAAGTCGCGGGGCATAAGCTAGTGAATCATAAACATATTTGGTTTGTTTACCACTGTATTCTCGTTGTCAAATTAGGTATTTTATTTTCAACGACATTTCGCGCCTTTTCAAAAGAATGCTTCACCAGAAATTTCCAGAAACCTCCCAAAATATCACTTTGATCCCGAAACTTTTCAATGACGCAAATGCAAAAAGTTGACACGTTTTTATATTCACTCACAGTACAATGGTCACAATAGCTTTGTTTTGAAAGGAGTAAGTATAAGTATCTACTTACCTGAGTAATTGCAAAATGCTCCGTGTTTAAAAAATTTGTAAAGGGTGCGTCGTAACACAATGTGCAGGGTTCTGTCGATTAAACGGATTTTATTCACAACTTTACTGATCAAAAAATATGTAATTCTTGTAGGTACCTACCTAAAAATTATCATAATTTTATCTATATTATAAAACTGAAGCATTAAACATTTTTGTCCCTTCAATGTACACATTGAATTTTTATTAATAAATATTTAATTTTTATTAATATAATTAGTATTTTTTTTTTTTAAAATAATTTGTACCAATCTATCATTTAATTACTGTTTATATTATCATATTGTTTTAAATAAATATTGTTTTAAATTTTTGCGCCTATCACTAATTTATCTGCATGGCCCAAAGGTCAGCTGGTAGAGAATGCCATTGGCATTAAGTTCGCCTTTTGTACAAACTAGTGCAATAAAGTTTTAAATAAATA
Organism: Metalampra italica; assembly: GCA_949699065.1. Lineage (NCBI taxonomy): Eukaryota > Metazoa > Arthropoda > Insecta > Lepidoptera > Oecophoridae > Metalampra > Metalampra italica. The sequence goes on from OX452985.1 coordinate 9,869,328, forward strand.
AATAATAAATAATTGAAGGGACAAAAATGTTTAAATACATTTCTTCGGCTTAACTGAGCCTTTTCAAAAAATTTCTTGTCTGTCTGTTTGACAGCGCATCACGCCGAAACTACTGCTCCGATTTTAACGAGACTTATTTAGTTTGAAAGCATGTGGTCTGAACTAACATCTGGTGTACTTGAATTATAAAAATTCCATCCCTAAGGGGGTGAAAAGGGATGTTAAAGGTTGTATACTTTTCACGCTTAAACCGCTGAACGGATGTTGATGGGTGGAGATACATCAAACCCTGCGGCAGCATATCTGTTACTTTTTAGCGGTAAACTGTTCCCGTGGGAAAAAAAAACTTTTCCCAAGCGGACAAAGTCGCGGGCAACTGTTAGTAACATAAGTATTTTTAACGCGGACGAAGTTTCGGGGCATAATGTACATAATCATATAAATATAATAAAATTGTAACATTATGATGTCTGTAAGGGAGTTTTAATAACAGCTGACATTTAAAAAAAAAAATGTCTGTGTGTCTGTCTGCATGTTTGGTCCCGGCGCGGGCGGCATCACCCAAAAACTACTGGAGCAGATTGGACGAGGTTTTGACAGTTGTGTTCCTGAAGGTCTAACTTAAAACCTGGTGTAGGCATGTTTTTCCACATAGGAAAATTCCTGTCTGTACAGTCGACCGCACGTCAGTGGTAACACTTTCACCTTGACCTGGCCTAGCCTATTAGGGAGTTTCAATACTATAAGTGACCTGCTTATCCTGATTTTGTTTCCACTGACGTGCGGTCGACCGTACATAGGAGAGATAGTTACCACTTCCGTCATTTTAGAATCGCCGCTGTTTCGGTTACTTTGGTTTTTAAAAATATTTAGTTACTAAGTACAGTCGACCGCACGTCAGTGGAAACACTTTGACCTTGAGCTGGCCTAGTCTATTAGGCAGTTTCAATACTATGAGAGACCAGCTTATACTGTGTTTCCACTGACGTGCGGTCGACTTTGATTTTCCAAAATCCGCGCGTCGCGGGCAAAACAAATAATATAATAGAAGATGTAAGAAATTCATTTATTAATAGAATTATTTGCACGTGTACACGGTAGGGACCTCTCCCTCCTATCCCCATGAATCAGGAAAATGGACGAACTGATCCGAAAGATACCGAATTGATCCGGAAGAGTTCACTTAATGTCGATACGTCTCGAAAACCTCGAACTTAGTAGTTTATGAAACTGGTAGCTTATCAGAGGTTAATAAAACAGTGTGAGTTTAAAAAAAATACACAGATTTTACGCAGTACGCAAGAATCTTAGTACCTACATTGAAAATGTACCATAGTGGCTATAGACGGTTATGAGCGACTGTACGTTATTTTGCGTCTCGAACCTTGAAATCCTCGCTACGCTCAGGATTCTATCTCTAGCACCCTTCGCTTGCTCGGTTTTCGGCGAACTATAACGTCAGCACAGCGATATTGACAAAATGTCCCAACTTTGGGGTCACGTATCTCTGAACCTATGAAAGATAAAATTTCAAAAAATATATATTTGGGTAGTCCATCTAAGCGCAGAGGTGCTTTGTTCTCATTTTTTCGATATTCCAAATAGATTCGTTAAAAAAAATCTTATCGAAATTTTGTCCCAAAAAATCCCCAGATTTTTCCAAACGTTTTCAATTTTCAAAAAAAATTGCCAACCGATTTTCAAACTTTCAACGTTATAATGTGTCTCTATAAATTCTGCGCCTTTTGAGCCCTCCTCTGATCCCGTAGCCTTAAATTTCTAGAAGTTATCGCAGATTTTGTTTATTTCGTGAAATCCATCCAATAAACATTTTCAATGTTAAAACAAGCCATAGGCGATAGTAAAGTTGCTTTAAAACTACATACAAAAATATATAAAACACGACCAAAGGCACAGAACAAGTATAGTGTACCAAAGGTTACATAATCGAACGCGGCTTATACATATCAAGAACATTCCATGGTTATGACCACACTATGACATAATGTTGTGATGATTCTTACGAGTTCAATGATTTTGGGTTCCTTGTATAAGTTTTTTCAACACACTTGCTCGTAAAGTGACTAATATTGCACCGCTTTTAGGGTCGTACGCAGCTTATTAACCTCGCGTGCTTTTTTCTCCTAGTGCTTGTGTTTTACTTTCCTTTTTTTTTTATTCTCAGCAAAGAGTTTTTTTTATGTCTACCAGTACCAACATTTTTGTGAATGAATAAATAATTGTGTTAATTTAAATAATAAGATATCTAAACATTTCATTTCTGACCGTCTCAGCTCTTCTTATCCTCCGGCCTCTGCATTCAGCCAATGTCTAAGGGGCGAGAGACCTACCTTCCGAGTTGTGTAATTTTTGATTATATTTTATACAGAATCCTGCAAAATAAATCTATTTACTTCTCAGCTTAATAATTATGGATTGCGTAATTATTCTAATAATAACATGGTTTGGGTAAAACCTTTATCAAATCCGTGTCAGTAGAAACAAGAATATTTTATACACGTGTTTTAAATAAAGGTTCCGTAGCATAGTTTTGTTACATTCTGCTTTTACACACTCGGATTCATTATACAATTTTGTAAAGATCCTGAAAATATAACGAAATTCATTCTTACATTCCAATTAACCGGCTTTTTGCAAAAATTCTAGAATTTTCGCAAAGATCTCAATTCTAGGTGTTACCGCAACACAAAATAAGGCTTGTATATGAATGAATACTCAAAAAATTGTATCTAGCTAAGTTTAAAACCAGTCATCTTTGTCATTCAAAATTAGAGAATAATTTATTGAACCCTAAAACTGCCGCCAGTCATGGCTGTTTTGTTTTCGATATAAAGGACTTGTTTTTTAATATTTACGTAACCTATTTAGTTGTTTGACTTAATTAGGACAAGGACTGGATACTTCGTCATTGTGGACGAAATATATAAAAGGATTGCTACGGCGTAGCGTATATAGATCAATACCAGTTCTGGAAGAAGCTAGAAGCTGACAGTGCCTGAGCGAATTTAATAGCAAAATGAAAGCTGTGGTAAGTTGCTACTTTTCCACCTTTCCAGCCAAAGGAAGCTGGAAAATTATGAATCACCATTGGGAAAAAATGCGTCTAGAAAATCGTACAATGGTGAAATAATCGATCGAGAAATTCTGCGTTTGTAAAGAAATACCACTTTGGAAATAACGCGAACGGAAAATAAAATAAAACGAAAATAGAAATATACAAAATTTTTCGAAATACAGAGTGCTTATAAATTTACCTACATATTTTTTAAAGTGAATTTTTTTTTGTTTTTCAATATTGTTTCTTGTATTTTAAGTGAAATTATGTAGTTTTTTTAAATGTACTTTTAGCTTGATGTAAATGAAAATGTGGCCGAATATGGAGCTTTACATTTTAAATTTTACGAAAGTAGACTTAAAGGTTTTTTTTATTTACCAAACCTATGTTTTATTCTTTTTACCGTCATCAGACGTCGTCAAACACATAAACCACTGATTGAATAAGTTTATTAAACAAAAAAAATAGTTTATTAATATATTTTCTTCACAAAAGTAGAGTTGTTTTTACCATCAGATCATCGACTGATGCTGATTGTACAATTATTTATTAATGATTACAAACGTGACCACGTTTCCAGATCTTACTGGCGGTGGTGGCCCTGGCGAGCTGCGGCCCTCCGCGCCAGAGGCGGAGCTACGACCACGAGTACTATGACAACACCCTGTATTCCTCCCCGGAGGTGTACACCATCCGACAGCCGGAATACACGGTATAATATATTACAGCTGGATTATGATACCGATTTCTTTGGATAAGAGCAGTTTAGAGATTTTACAATTTTACCAATAAAACCGATAGACTCATTTGTTACGAGCAGCGTTTCCACGCTCCCGTCCGCCCGCCCGCCGTCGCCGTCGCACAATACTAGCTAGGGTTGTTTTAATATTATTAAGTTTTTTTTATTGATATGCAATGTTACATTTTTTATTTTTATTTATTTTTATTTATTTAGGAAACCAACAGCTTATAATAATACAGATTTACTTAAAATATATTAATAAACAAAAGCCAATTATAGGTTTCCCCAATTTAAAAGAGCTTATAAAACTTACAAAATAAAAAAACAGAGATTTCACATTTAGCATATAAGCTAAAAATAAAAATTTGTGCAGCTAGTTATTAAAAGATTTTAAGGTAGGTACTATTAGATATATATTTTGTGTGTGTGTGAATATATTATATTTGTGGCGATATATTTGCATATATGTATATATACAAATATATAGTATGTAGGATATAGTTATATTGGTAGGTTATATTATCACTCATATTGATCATAATTACAGATTATTATTATAGTGTCTACGGCAGTCAGAATCATCTAGTTTTAAAATACAGGGTGGTTAAATGTACAGTCGACCCCACGTCAGGGTTTTGTTTTCGCCGTGTACCAGGGTCATTACATAAGCTTTAATTTTATTATCTCTCTCACAGACGCACTCCGTAGCGCCCGTGTACCACATACCTCATCGCGCGTCCGCGGCTCGGTACACTGTGCGTGTACCCGTCACGTACACTTACACCGTGGACCAGCCCGTACACTCCGCGGTGTACCACGACGCCCCGAGGACCTACAGCGCCCTGCCAGAGACGGAGGCGCCGGTGTATAGCGCCCCCTATTCGTCCTACCCTGTGGACGCTTATACCGATTTTACCGACCCTTGGTGCTGAGCAGATTGTTCTGTTATTAAACTGGTTTGTTATCTTTGTTGACTTTAATTACATAGAATTTTATAAAATTCAATGTTTATTTGAAAAACGTTCTTTCTGCCTACCTCGCCAGGGACATAGCGTGAGGTTAAGTATGTATACATGTATTAAAAAACATGCTTAGTCTCTACTATTAAAAAACTGTAACAGAAGTATTTCTCACGCCGGACCATTTGTACCAGCGGCCAGTACCATTGATGGTACAACTGGTACATTTTTGTTTTGTCTTTTCGACTTGTCCCACTAGTACCGTTAAACCTACTTGAGATAAGAACTTGTAACACCCTAGCCTGCCTAGCCTATACTAATAAGCAAAACTATACATATGCTACTCTACATCAAAATCTCTACCACACTAGGTATGGCTAGATTCCATCTGTACATTGTAGGGATTTTAAAAAAACAATCGGAATACGTCTGACTCCAAAACACTTTCAAAAAATTTCTTGTTTGAACGCGAGCGAGACGAGGAGCCAATTGCGGAATGTTCTAGTGGGAGTTTATGAAAAGATTGGAGCTAGTGTTACAAAAAATACCAGGTCCCCTTCGAAGGAACTAAGGAACATCCTTCGCTGCGCCGGCGCTCTCACGCTGTGCTTGTCATGACATTTGAATTGCAAATATTATATCTTGGATAACATTGAACTTTGATTAAAAATCTATGGGTTTCGTCACCGTGTGTCTGTTATTGGTGCAGTAGGTTCAGTTCCGAGGGCTGCGCTTGCGCAACCCTCAGCTCATTTGTAAATTAATTGCTCGAGTTTAGTATAAATGTCTCCAATATCCGTCTGGCTGCATCACATCGTTGTGGAATCAAACTCAATCAACATGAAATCATTCGTAAGTTTATCAAATATTATTTTGTTTTACTTTCGCACGGCTGTAGGAGTACCGAAGCAGAAAGTACGGTCGACCGCACGTCAGTGGAAACAAAACCAGTATAAACTGGTCTCTCATAGTATTGAAACTCTCTATTAGGCGAGGCCAGCTCAAGGTCAAAGTGTTTCCACTGACGTGCGGTCGACGTACATAAACGACCTAAATGACGATTTACAGTTGTGATATTTGCTAAATTAATGCGATTGCATGTGAATGCGTGGCTGATGATTCTCAGTTGTTCCATGGAACATTACGTTACAGAACAAAATTGTATTTTGTCCCAGTTTATTAAAGAATAAATGTTTTTTTTTACAAAATTGTTCCATGGAACTTATATACTAAAAGTATTTTGCGAGAGCAGAGTTTTTTTGCCAAAGCCTCATTTATTAGATAAAGAGAAAGAGTGCCATTTTGTACTGTTACGTAATGATCCATCAAACCAATGGGATCTTTATATGGCATGCATATAATCATGATGTGATTGTTTCTTTGAAGTCAAGTAAAAATATTTTTTTCAAATTGTAATAAAGCTGAAAAATGTATGTTTCTTTAATCGTTTTCTAAGAAATATCAGCGTAGCGAGAAAGTAAAGTTCGGTGTGGCCGTATCGGTTTGAAATTCTAGTTCTAAGTTAAGTGTGTACAGATCAGCACGAAACTCTTGTAAGAAATGAAATTGATTTATTCATGATTCAACTTCATTACTACAACTAACTTATTTAATTTAAACAAGGGTATACCCCGATTTCTGAATATCCCCTACCTACCTCTATTGCATAAATGCACTTGACCGAGTTTCAGTAACGTTTTTTGCAGCCTGTTCTTAATTATATAGCAGAGTGAATAATTGACAAGTTTTAATCCGATCGATTCCCATCTAATATTAATCTAAATAAATATAGGATAACAATAAAAAACTTATTATATAAAACTAAAACTAAACTTAAATATAAATTATAAATAAAAAACCCATCCCATCTTGAATTGATGATGATAATGATTGATGAAAAGGTACACACCTAAACTCTTGCAAGTTTGAAAGAACTGTTTCTTCTCTGAATGACTTGAAACTTTAAATTAGTCCTGATTACTCAACATGATACTTATGCCTGTCATAACTGATAATCGATGAAAAAATCATCACAAAATCATAACTTATAATCGTGAATCCATCTTTCTAAAAACTCCTAAATTGTTCAAATGTGGAAACTTCATCATCTTCCCCAGGTCTGCACGCTGTTCGCTCTGGTCGCCATCGCTTCGGCGAGCCGCGAAAAGCGCGGCATCTTCGGCGAGCCCGGCGGTCTGCTGACGCCCAGCCATCACTCAGCACCTCTTCTGAGCTCGCACTCTCTCCACTCAGCACCCCTACTTAGCTCGCACTCCCTCCACTCGGCGCCTCTACTGAGCTCACACTCCCTCCACTCAGCACCCCTACTGAGCTCACACTCCCTCCACTCAGCACCCCTACTGAGCTCACACTCCCTCCACTCGGCGCCTCTACTGAGCTCACACTCCCTCCATTCGGCGCCTTTGTTGGCTCCGTCCTACCATATCCCCTCCTTCCACCACGGCCCGTCTCTGCACCACGCTCCGCTGCTGAGCTCGTCCTACCACCATGCGCCCATCATCAGGCACGCGCCCATCATCAGGCACGCCCCCGTGGTCCGCTACGTCGCGCCCGCGAGGTACGCTTCGGGGTGGTGGTAAAAAGACGATCAAGATACGTTTCTCTGCCTATACCAAATTTGTTAAATGTGTTTTAATTTAATTAAACTTGTTTATACCAATTCAAAACGGTTATTTTTTATTTTTTCTTTGCTTTTTATTAAATCCCCATTCCACTGATAAATAAATGCGAAAGTTTGGAAGTTTAAGAATAACATAATAAAATTATGATACTTTTTAATGAATGAATCTGTCAATATTTCATTGCATGTTAGTACACGGGGAGTAGGTTTTTGCCATGCGCTGATGAGAAGAAGCGGCGAAACAAACGTGTTGAAAGATTAAACCTATTTAGGCAAGTACATACAGCAATATTCAATAGATATACCTACCTAGGTAGTTCTTCAATTCTTGAAATACATAAAAAAACGTACATTTCCGCACTTAATTCATCAATTTCAGTTCTATAATCAGCAAATTTCAAATAACTTTTGTCTTGTATAGGTTACATTGTATTACCTAGATTTTTTTACTTTATAAAAGCTAGTACCTTCGTAATATTCAATTCATATGCAAAGACATAAGAAAACTTCTACTAAATGATTTACAAAAATTAGTCAACCTGATGCTAATCACAGTCATAAATTGGTAGGTCATAAACTGGAATGTAACACACCTTAGATTAATTAACCTTGAAGTCCCACCGGTGGAGTTACAAGCCTCCTTCCATGCCGCGACGATGCCTGCAAGTTTTCATAACGGTTCGAAGAGAAAACAGACAGACAGCGTTACTATGATTGGTGGCAGAATAAGAGGGACTAACATTAAAAAAACTTCAATTGGAAGAAATATAAGGGTGGAAAAAATTATATAAAATTAGGGACGAATGCTCAAAAATCATAAATTTTTACAAAGATGTCGATTTTATTTTTGTAAAAATTTATGCTGAATGAACTTTAATGAACAAACACACGGTAACTTATTTTTACTAGTCCGTTTGACCTGGTTATAGATACATAAAACTCGGTGATGTTTTTGGACGGATTCCGCGCGGACCGGCGCAGGCGCAGGCTTGCGCAAGGACCTTGCGGTGACATGTTTAGTGTGCCATCGGACGCCTCTGCCACTGCGTCCAATGATCGGGCATTAATTAAGGCCGTCTTAATTTTAAAAATAGTATGCAGAATTCGGCGCGCTCCTAAACTAGAAAGGGAAATGAATTTTGAATATCTTAGTGTATAAATTAAGGGATGCATAATTATTTATTTATCACATTTTTTTAGATTATTATTATTTATTCCATTTGACTATTAATTAATAGCTATTTTTAAAAATATTTTCTCAAGGAAGTGAACTAGGGACAATATATTCGGGAGCGTATTTGCCCAGCAGTGGACCAATAAGTACTTAATTATAGTGAAGGACAAATGAAGGCTCCAGAAATGTGTTTTATAAACTTTAAAAAATTAATTACCAGACATCTACCTATACAATTTATTAAACGAATTAATGTAATATATTTTATAATAATAAATAATAGTTAATTACGCAACAAGAGACGAAAGTGTATTTTCCCTGGGAGCTACGAGATATCTAACTACTAATAATAAATAAATAATAATAATCAAATTTATTGGTAATACGTATTACAAGTCTTAGGGCTTCTTTCACCACTTCCTGATATTGTTACAGATAGTAATCTTAGTGATAAACTAATCTATCAGATAAATCTGTGTGACAGACTATATAAAATATATAAGATATAGGCAATCAGATACCTGTGAAACCCAAAAAATAGGCTATCTGTCAGATAACCTGCAGATAGGGTATCTGGGACTTTATCAGCAAGCTATGTAAGAGGCCCTTAGACTATACTAAAAACCATAGATTACTTTAAACCGTAGCGAGCTTTTTTCGTGTTCTGTGCTAAAAACTAACGTCGAGATGAGATGAAGTCTAGACCCAGACAATAAGCCGAAAACATAAATAAAAGTGCAACAAAAAGCTCGATTTCGAAAGTGGAATAATTTTTATTAGTCATCGTAATCTATGCAAAAGGAATGAATAAAATTGTCGTGTTATAGACACACGTCAGAATGCAGATACGTTTGCAAAACGCGAATTTAGTTAACATGATTATTATTCATACTAGCTGTTGCCCGCGGCTTTGTCCGCGTGGAATAAGTTTACCGCGGAAAACGTAGCCTTTTGTTATTCCAGGATATAAGCTATCATTGTACCAAATTTCATCAAAATCCGTTCAGCCGATAAAGCGTGTTTGAACAACAGACATCCAAACGTATTTACTTAGTATTTGATGGTATAGTGGGGTAGGTCATCGCGCATGATTATAAACATCCAATTTGACTTGGATTGTGAATGTGAGAAACTCATGTTATATTTTGAAGAGTTACTTCGGTTAGTGATCTGGCAGACATAGCTGAAAAAGCAAGTCATCATCAACAGCCTATTAATGTCCCCACTGCTGGGGCTCAGGCCTACCCTCTCAACGAGGGCGTTAGGGCTATAGTCCACCACGCTAGCCCAGTGCGGGTTGGTGGACTTCACATGCGCCTAAGAATTTCTTCTTCGGCGTATGCAGGTTTCCTCACGATGTTTTCCTTCACCGCTTGAGAGCAGTCAGTAAATGTACTTAAGTTTTTGAGAAAAAACCCATTGGTACATGGTCCAGCTGGGGATCGAACTCCGGACCTTTCGATATGATAGACCGCGTCTTATCCCCTACGCCACTGACGCTCGCATTAAAAGTAAGTACCTACATTGAAGTGGCAGGCTGGACTGTGACTGTCAAAGAACCGATAAACTCTGGTAAACGAGTTCTCGAGTGGAGACCGCGCGTCGGCAAGCGTAGTGTGGGACGCCCCCGGCGAGATGGAGCGGCGGCTGGCACTGGCAATGGATGCGGAGAACCGAGAACCGAAGATCGGGCTCAGTGGCGTGTATAGGGGGAGGTCTATGTCCAGCAGTGGACTAGTGCAGGCTGATGATATGATGATGACGTGGTTATACATGACTTCTATCGATACCGGAGAGATTCCGGAAGAGATCAAGCTTTGTTTAAACCTCAATCGGTCCTTTAATGTACGGTATTAATTGGTAACTAAACCAGTATAAGCAGGTCTCTCACAGTATTGAACTTCTATGATAGGCTAGGCCCAAGGTCAAAGTGTTTCCACTGACGTGCGGTCGACTGTACCAACGGGTTTTTCTCGAAACTTAAGTACATTTTACTGACTGCTCTCAAACTGTGAAGGAAAACATCGTGAGGAAACCTGCATACGCCGACGAAGAAATTCTTAGGCGCGTGTGAAGTCCACCAACCAGCACTGGGCTAGTGTGGTGGACTATAGCCCGCACGCCCTCGTTGAGAGAGTAGGCCTGAGCCCCAGCAGTGGGGACATGTTAATAGGCTGTTGATTTAATTTGAACTGCTGCTTCCAGCGCGTCCTTTCCCTAAAATCCGCAGACCTTTGAGACCGCAGAATAATATATTGTAAGTTAATTTCAATAATTTGGTTGTTTAGGATCATTTTAGGATGAACTTTGCATGTGGTCAATGTCGCCCGCATTTTGTTTTGTGTAAAGCGCTGTATATAAGCGCAGTCATGCATCCGACATTTGTATTCAATCGTGAGATCTGCGAGAAACTGCACCTAAAATGAAGCTTCTTGTAAGTTTCCTATTATTTTGCTTTTCTTTGTTTACACCGGGAACTTTGTGCCGCAACACAAGTGCCCACACAAAACCTTTTAAACACCTTAATTTAGAAGTTCATCATCATCATCATATCAGTCTGTAGACGTCCACTGCTGGACAAAGGCCTCCCCCAGGGATCTCCATCTCCATGACGACCGGTCCTTTTTTTTCACGTGGGAAATGCATTAAGCATACCTGACCTTCTGGGGGGGAAGGCCGGGTGATGTGGGACTCGCACCCACTAAAACCCCATCCTCGACGACCGGTCCTGCGCTAACCTCATCCAGCCGGGTCCCGCAACCTTCACAGGTCGTCGGTCCACCTTGTGGGAGGCCTACGCTGCGTCTTCTGATATGCGGTCGCCACTTGAGAACCTTTCTGCCCCAACGGCCGTCAGTTCTACGATTTTGAAGTTTATTTTCGTTTATTTTATAATACTTACCTACCCTCCTACCTATAATAAATGATACCTACCCTCGCTAGTATTGCTGAACTTCTGGAGCAAGCCAGTAAACGGATATGACCAATGGTTCTACAGGAACGAGTATTTTCTTCGTATAGTTTAATTATTGCAGATGATACGCGCATTTGTATACGTATTAGTATTACTTTCAGGTCTGTTTTGTGGCCATCGCCGCTTTCCTTGGTGCGGTGTCCGCCGGCTACCTCAGCTACGGGCACGGGCACGGACACGGGCACGGGCACCACGGGCACGTGCACTACTCCCGGCCGGTGGTGAGGCGAGTGGTATACTCGTCACCGTCCCACGGACACGGCTGGTCGGGCGGGTATTACCCTTCGAGCTACTCCTCCGGTTGGCACGGCGGCTACAGCGGTGGATGGTGGTAACTCTGCCCTATATCCTGCTCATATCAAGATGTCCAATAAGCACTCACTCTTTCATCTACATGTCGATACGCGTATTGTTTTGAGGATGAGGCACAGTCATTTGTATACGACCATTTATTTTGCTACCATCCTCTCGTTCAGACGCATAGAACCATAAACGCAACTTACCTGGGTAAGAAACCTGGTCATGTTTGTTTGACGTATATACTATACGTATAAGCGAATTACCAGCTTAAAGAGGGTGTGATTGGGGCTCATTTTCAATTTTCCCGTGGAGATCTATGACCCGCGGGAAAAGTGCCTATGTCTGTCTTCATCCCACCCCCTATTTTTATCAAATGTTACAGTCCTTTTTCTTTTCTGTTGTTATGCGTAAGCGCCACCGCTTTCAAGGTGTTAGCGTTTAGAACAAGCGGCGCAATAAACTTCCGCAACACATCTTTTAAAATAAACCTAAACATCTTCGAAAATTCAGAGGACATCTTAAAACGAGCGAACTCCAGCTGCGTTGCATCCCATACACTAAAAAAACTATGGTGTTTCTCGTCAAATGCGATTCTTAAAACCTGTGAGTATAATATTATTAAAAGAAAGAATGAATTAGATAAAATATTTTTACACGCAAGTATAAAAATCTAGATCGCAGGTGTTAAGAACAACATTTTGGTGAAAATACGAAAAAAAAATCGAAAAATTGCGAAGATCGACCCCATACACTGTTGCATCAAACGTAAGGCAGTAAAAAGAAGCTTTACACACACAGTAGGTGACATTTGCTTGTTTGTAATTCACTGGTTAAACCTGTATCCTATGTGTCGTGATACAGAAACTAATTAAGCAATAGGTAAAGTTAAATCTAAATGAATTTTTAACAGGTACTGTATAAACTTAATAATGTATAATTTCTCGTCCATGTTTCTATACATAAGCATATTTAATCTTCAACTATTTAAAACATATTATTAATAGCCCTCTGTGATAATGATAAATTAAATACTCATTTTTATGGTAATAAATTATAATAAACATTTATTTTATATTTTATTTCACTTCCCCAAAAGTAAAAGAATGGCTTAGTCGAATCCCCATAGCAAATACAACAAATACCTATATGTTAAAATTCTGCTCCTCTTTATAAACTATTGATAATATTAATTAACGATTAGCTTTATAGCTAATCGTTAATTAAAAGTCTAATAGAATCAAAGAGCAATGCGATCTGGATCCTCATTCAACTGAGGCAAAGTTGTTCACATTTCAGTAGGCTTCAATGAAACATTTAACTTAACAATCAGCATAAAGATGGAATCCGCAATACACAAATTGATCGCTTTTGACAGGTCTGCACTATATATTATCAACAGTAGTTGACCGAGGGTAGAACCTTGGGGGACTGTATACCTTATCGACAGGTGTTAGAGATCACACTAGATCTATCTTCTTTACGGGCCTGTACAAGTTGTGAGCGACAAGGTTTTAAAAAAGAACCAACTATGCCACAGAAGTGATCCATACTACAACGCAACATTGATAGAAGTAGGGACACATTTAAGGAGTCCAACGCACGGGAAAAATCAAGTAATGACAGGATAGAATAGAACCCTTCCCAACATCCTGTTCTACGAGAATATTATCCACATCTAAGAAGCGTGGTTGTGGTACTCCTGCTTTTACAAAAACCGAACTAATCATCAGGATTTTTTTTATTGATTTCAAGTCTAATTAGTTGTGCATCATTATGACATTTTGTCAGTTTGTACCCGCCGTGACCTTCTGGATGATTTTAGAAATTAATTAACGGTAAAATATTTATAGGTCTAAGGTCCTATAATTCAAATGGATTGTCTACTATTAGGTACCTACCTATAGGGTTAAGGAGGCAATCTTCCATTGGCTGGAAAATGTAGCTACTAGTTTCAAGTATTATCTTTCTTTTTGCGCGTACCATTCATTTATCTGCATGGCCCAAAGGTCAGCTGGTAGATAATGCCATTGGCATTAAGTTCGCCTTTTGTACAAATAAGTGCAATAAAGTTTTAAATAAATTAAGTAAATGTGAAAGTTTGTATGTTTGTCGCGCAATAATCACACGAATCACGCTAGGAATCACGCATTAACGTGTGAACAGATTTTAATGAATCTTGGTACAGTGATTTATATCCCGGAATAACTTAATAGTACATTGTTAACCTAGGTGTGAAAGTAACTTATTTAAGTCCCGAGACGGGGTTTGGCGCCCGACGCGTAGCGAGGGCGCCAATAGTTCGAGGGACCTCTAAATAAGTCTTGAACCCGAGGGAAACACTGTGCTTTTCATTAAGAATACACTGAAAGTAAAAACAAAAACATAAAATGAGTGTTAATACAAATCTCTGCTATACGGAAGTATAAACAAAACTCTACAACTCGAAAAAACAAATGAAGATCGGATTGCCGCTTTCCCGTCTACTTTGTTTTTTTTTCTGTGACCGGCCAGCTATTCTGCCATTATTTTTCATTTCCATCATTGAAAAAATGGTAAATATTTTGCCCAAATCTATGTTATTTTAAAGAAATAGTTGACAGTAATAATTATAATAAAGTCATTTAAAAATATATATTCTTTAATTATTACTTAACTTTATGTTACTTCAATTTTACATCGCGCTGTAATTGAGTGGCTGTATAGACAGTTGGATCATGGTCCAATAGAAATGTCAAAATAGTACTAGTTTTTTAAAATATAATTTGACAGCTGTCAGTTGAAAGCGATTCTCCCTAGGGCTGAGATGTACTACTTTCAACCCGCTCCTCAGGCAACTTCAGACCTACTTTCAGAGTATGAGTAATGAAAAGGATACTTTTAAATGCGGACGAAGTCGCGGGGCGTCCGCTAGGATTGTACTACTTCTCTTTTAAAATTTTGATCATTTTAATGTCTTCCAATGTTAAAATTAATTTATACAAACATGTTGTTGTCATTATTTTCGAAAGGGCGCGGTGGGCGCGGCGGGTCATTGTCAAGTTCACGACATTCACCCACCCAGTTCCGGTCACAGAATATTTGAGCTGCTTTGGCCCCATTCATTTGTGCCTACGCGCCAGCAATACAAGTTAGAATTGTTCCTATAGGTATATCAGGCTGTTGACCGCATCTTCGCCATTTATCCCAGGCGACCACGGCCGTAACATTCTGACATTTTTCACAGACACATTTACACTTGTAGACTGTCGCTACGTAACTCACACGCAATGAATCGAACAACAGAACCATAACCTCTTGTTCTATACGTTTTGATACGGTGCATGAACAGGTGGTCTTGTATGTTACTCCGGCAGAATGTAGAGACTGTCAAAAGTCATGAACTAGATCTGTGTACCTACCATAAGTTCACAACGTCAATACTCGCTAGCGACTAAGTAAAAACGTAATAGTGCTGTCTCTTTTCGACTAACTACGAAGGATATATAAGATATAGATTATAGTTTTTACGTCATCGCTAGCGTGTATTGCGTTGTAAATGTGGTAGGCGTATACTGAGGGGAACACCTGACGCATATAGCCCTCCGACCGAGGTCTTAGGTTTGAATTCCATCGGGTACAGACAACTTTATAAAATGTATTCCTGGTCTTGAAGTTATATCTGGGAATTGTCTTATTCTATTCTAGATAGTAGCTGCAGGAGAAAATCCTTGTTTGGGATTAGACCTGTTATTGCGTATTGTGTAATAAAATATAGTATAATGTATATTATTATTTATTGTATAAAAAGAAAACACGCAGGAATATAAGCTAGTTTGGCCGATGGTTCTACTTGTAAGAACCTTGTTTTTACCTACGTCAAAATCTCCGTGATTGTTACTCTTTGACACACGAATCTACTTATTAATATTATAAATAACCGTCACTAGATTATTTAATATTATTGTATCTGCTTAGCATAATTTTAAGTCATGGCTATTCAGACCTTCGGCTATTCGAAGAAGATAATTGATTTTGACCTAATTGCATAATAATGATATTAATAATTTTAAAAATGATTTGTTGACCATAAATACAAAGGTAAAGGATGACATAATGTCGTTCGACATTGAATTTGTAATCATCATCATATCAGCCTGTAGACGTCCACTGCTGGACAAAGGCCTCCCCCAAAGATCTCCACGACGCGCGGTCCCGCGCTAACCTCATGCAGCCGGGTCCCGCGACCTTCACCAGATCGTCGGTCCACCTTGTGGGAGGCCTGCCTACACTGCGTCTTCCGATACGTGGTCGCCACTCGAATTAGTAATGATTCTATGAAATAAACATCCAAATAACATACTGAAACCATTATTAGGTTTACCGTATGGTATTACAATAGGCATATGTCCAACAGTGGACATTGAAGGGCTGATATTATGATGATGTTGATTACAATAAAGTAAGGAACGCTTTAAAAACCTGTCGAAACGGAAACTCAAGCTTTTTTGTCCGTCTGTCTGTCTGTCTGTCACCAGGAACTCTCGAAAACACTGGACCAATCGGACTGAATCTTGAATCGTCTAATGATAGGAAAATTACGTAAAATTACGTAATTTTCAAGAAGGTGAAAGAAACCTTAGTAAAGTACCTTTAACTAAGAAAGAGATTTCATACTATTTCTAAGACCTCTATAGACTAGTCTAAAAAACTATAGACTATAACTATAGATTTTTTTAGACAGAGCGTCAGTGGCGTAGGGGATAAGACGCGGCCTATTATATCGAAAGGTCCGGAGTTCGATCCCCGGCTGGGCCATGTACCAATGGGTTTTTCTCGAAACTTAAGTACATTTACTGACTGCTCTCAAACGGTGAAGGAAAACATCGTGAGGAAACCTGCATACGCCGAAGAAGAAATTCTTAGGCGCATGTGAAGTCCACCAACCCGCACTGGGCTAGCGTGGTGGACTATTGCCCGAACGCCCTCGTTCAGAGGGTAGGCCTGAGCCCCAGCAGTGGGGACATTAATAGGCTGTTGATGAGATAGATTTTTTAGGTCTATAGACCTCTATAGACTATAGGGATCATAGACAATTGGTGCTGCAGTCTTATCGTGGGAAGAATTTATGTACTTATAATAACGCATTAGAAATCGTGTATCTGTACTTTGAATAAATTTATGAAAAAATGAGTGTGGGCGATATAAAAAAAATAACAGAAGACAAAAAAAAATTAATTTTTTTGTCTTTCTGTCTGTCTGTCTGTATGTATTCGCTAATCTCCGAAACTACTGAACGGATTTTCTTGCGGTTTTCACAGGTAGATTCAGCACAGCTTGGAGCAACTTATAGGTTTTGTTTAATAGAAGCGCACAGTGCTGGGCGTTTTGATGCTGCTCTAGTAATTAATTCCGTGTTAAGGCGAGGACAGTTGTTACGACATCGTGCTATTTATACAATTCACATGTCACCTATATATTAACCGGTGAGGATCAACACAGCATCACTCAGCTACCGATCCTCCAACGAAGCGACAAAATGAAATCCTTTGTGAGTTCCCACCTTCTTATGGGCCCGGGAATACACGACACTTGGACCCTACAGTATCTGTTGTGCTGAACCCCTTGTAGTTCGTATAGGCTGTATACACTATGGATACCTTAGTCCCTTTTGGAAGACATTCAATTTCTGAACGAGGCTATGACGTAACTAGTTGCCAAAGCGAGATAGCTGCAACTAACAGTACGAGTGAGGGAGCACGGTGTTTTCCTTTACCAAAAGGCCTGCTGTATTTAAACTGTCTGTCTGTTTGTTGGTTACCTTTTCACGCCTAAACCGCTGAACGGATTTTGATGAGATTTGGTGTGGAGATACATCGAACCCAGGGGCAGGACTTTGGCTACTTTTTACCGCGATAAACTGTTCCACGCGGGCGAAGCCACGGGCAACAGATAGTACTTAAAAATGTATAATTAAACCTTGTTGTTTCCAGGTAGTACTCTGCGCCGTATTGGCCCTGGCCACTGCTGGGCAAGTCCGAGAGAAGCGCGGCTACCTGAGTGGCGTGCACTCAGCTCCGTACCACTACCACGCAGCCCCCGTGGTGGTCCACGCGCCGCCACCTCGCGTGGTCACCGTCAACAAAGTGGTGAACGTAAACAAGGTGGTGACGGTACCCCAAGTCGTGCACGTGCGCAAGGTGGTATCAGTGCCCCAAGTGGTGACAGTGAAGAAGCTGGTGGCTGCCCCCAGCTACTCCACCGGTTATTCGACCGGTTACTCGGCCGGTTACGCCGGTAGCTACGCCAACGGTTGGTGGTGATGTGATAGCCTAGTCAATGTTACACTGTGATTCAATAACCTTAATTTTATGTTTCTCGTAAAGAATAAATTATTTTTAACCTAAAATCGTAGCTGCGCTTTTCCCCCTTGTTATTTTATTTATTAAGGACAGCCAACAAAGTTTACACTCTTACTTGCTAATTACTGATACATGTATGATAGAAAAATCTAAGTGCTACCTTAGTTAAAGGCTGCCACGACATGCATTATGTATAGAAGTGAAATTGCGACTTATAAGTAAAATTACCTATAAATTTAGAGCTAAATTACATTTTTTGAGATCCTGCCTTTGTAAGAAAACAGTGAAAAATCAAAATTAAAAGTTTTAGATGTGAAGTGATTTAATTGCCTTTTTGAACTTGATAAGGTTATCTGAAAATACATCAATTTCTGTTAGTTTGCTTAAAGAGTTATACTGTCTCTGCCCTGCTATTCTGTAAGCGTATTTGTGGAACTCGATCCTGAATCCGCAGTGAGATCGGTCTCTAACTCAATGATTCACAGCTCAATACTCACTTTACTTCGCAAGTGAAGTGTTTATTAAGTAGCTTGTATTTGTTTACACAATGCGACATCAAGGTCTTTCATGATCGGATGCGGAGTGAAGTAAGTGACTTGCGATGTGATGGTCGAGTTTTAATTCATACTTTACAGAATCACACAGCTGTATTCTGTTTAGAGTGTTGTTTTGGCCCAGGTTACTGCGGGAAGAGCTGACTTTAAATGGGGTATATTTTGTTCGCCTCGGCAGTTTCCTCGGCGTATTAAAATCGAGTCTCGCTAGAAGTGCGGGACAATCAGTTCCATCATTTATCACTTTGTACAGAACTTGTTTATGTTTTCCTAATTTTTATTTACAATACTAGCTGTGTCTCGCGGCTTCACCTGCGTTTTGTAAGTCTGACTTTTTATTCTTTTTGTTCGGCTCTTAGGAGTCGTAGCGTGATGATAAATAGCCTAACTAACCTTCCTCAAGAATTGAGCTATCCTATAAAATGCAATTTTTTTTAATCCGACTGGTAGTTTCACAGATTATAAATTAGCACGTTCAAACAAAAAAAACTCTTTAGCTTTATTATACGTTTAATATTAGTAAATATAAATATAGCCGTGGTAGCCTAGTTGGCTGTGCACTGCCTCAAGTTCATGAGGTCGTGGGTTCGATCCCGGCCCGTACCAATGAGTTCTTCGAAAACTTAAGTACGGTTTATTATAATACCACAGGTTTCTCTTCTCGGTGAAGGAAAACATCGTGAGGAAACCTGCATACGCCAAAGGTATTTACTATTCTAAGGCGTATGTAAAGTCCACCAAAAATTGGATTGGGGCACCGTCTGGCGGACAGGGGTTTGTCACAACAGATCCCATAGGGTCGAAGTGTCGCCGGGTAGTCCTGGCCCCCTCAGAAGATAGTAAATATAGATAGATATGGCTTAACTGTCTAGGAACCAAGCCAAAACCTACTTTAAAAGAGTTCCTCCTTTTGTTTCGTTCGGAAGTCTGATAAACTGTTTGGAAATGATGTTTTATTAATGAGGTTTCCAAATGGCATGATCTTGACCGCTGATGCCGCCGGCCGCCTCTCACTTACGTGACACTGCCATCTCGGCCAAATTCAAACGATCCGCTCCACATCAGGTCCTCTAGTGATACATATATTCTGTGGTGATCAAGCACTTTTATTGTCAGATCAGACGAGGGTCGATCATAAACCACGCATAAGTTTGGATGGGTGTTGCTGTAAAAGGTAGGAGTATGTTTAGGGCAGGGTATTTATATTTTACTAGCTTTTTCCCGCGGCTTCGCCCGCTTAGAAAAGTTTCATCAAAATCTGTTCAGTAGTTTTTGCGTGAAAGAGTAACAAACATCCTCACATCCTCTCATCCAAACATCCTTACAAACTTTTGCCTTTATAATATTGGTAGGAAGAATAATATTAGTAGAGTTTTATGCCCAGAGTTTCTCTGAAAGACAGGATAAACGAGATGATCTGACGGAGAACCAAAGCCTTCGACATAGGCCAAGAAGTAGATACGTTGAATTGTCAGTGGGCTGGTCACATCTGTCGGTGAACCGACAACCGCTGGGATAGACGACATCCTGACACACCTCGATCGCTTCACATAAACTCATTATTTTCGTGCTACATTACATCGTTTATGAGAGACCCCTGGTTATTGCACACTGACCACAATAATGTTAGAAGCATGTAGTGGCTCAATGAATACTATCGACTTTTATGACTTAATTAAACTAAGATTTATGACGGTGTGCCATAAAATAAAATCCTTGTATTCAAAATAACTAGGTTAAAAGAAAGACTATTTCATTGTAGAATTCGAGTAAGATTAGTTTCTTCATCAGCCTGTCCTAGTCCACTGCTGGACACAGTACCAATGCCAGCCGCAGATCGTCGCTCCATCAACTTACTAATATTTTAAAGGCGAAAGTTTGTAATGATGTTTTGATGTACGTTTGTAAGTTGAGTGTTTGTTACTCTTTCACGCAAAAACTACTAAGCAGATTGTTAAGAAACTTTGCAGTAATATAGATTATACATCAGATTATCACATAGCCTATAGATACCTGTTTCTATGAGGACGCAGCCGCGGGACACAGCAGTGAATAAAAACAGTGTCTGTACTAGTAACTATACTGTGGTCTGGTCACTCGGCGAGGCGTGACGGCGCGTGCGCATCGGCGCTGATGCACTTTTACTTCGTGGCTACACCGAAATAAAAGTGAAGTTTATGAATGTATTTTATTTACGATGAGTGTAAGTTACTTTATGATCTACTAGAGGTTGCTCGCGGGCGACCGAACAGTTGACCGCGGTAAAAAGTAGCCTAGATATATGTTATTCCAGGATTTAAGCTATCACTGTGCTGTTTCATCAAAATCCGTTCAGCCGTTGCAGCGTGAAAGAGTAACAAACATTCAACTCACAAACGTACATCAAATAGTACATTGTTACCCCAGGGGTGAAAGTAACTTATTTAAGTCCCGAAACGGGGTTTGGCGCCCGACGCGTAGCGAGGGCGTCAATAGTTCGAGGAACCTCTAAATAAGTCTTGAACCCGAGGGAAACACTGTGCTTTTCATTAAGAATACACTGAAAGTAAAAACAAATACATAAAATGAGTGTTAATACAAATCTCTGCTATACGGAAGTATAAACAAAACTCTACAACTCGAAAAAACAAATGAAGATCTGATTGCCGCTTTCCCGTCTACTTTGTTTTTTTTTCTGTAACCGGCCAGCTATTCTGCCATTATTTTTCATTTCCATCATTGAAAAAATGGTAAATATTTTGCCCAAATCTATGTTATTTTAAAGAAATAGTTGACAGTAATAATTATAATAAAGTCATTTAAAAATATATATTCTTTAATTATTACATAACTTTATGTTATTTCAATTTTACATCGCGCTGTAATTGAGTGGCTGTATAGACAGTTGGAACATGGTCCAATAGAAATGTCAAAATAGTACTAGTTTTTTAATATAATTTGACAGCTGTCAGTTGAAAGCGATTCTCCCTAGGGCTGAGATGTATTACTTTCAACCCGCTACTCAGCCAACTTCAGACCTTCTTTCAGAGTATGAGTAATGAAAACATCATTACAAACTTTCGCCTCTAAGATACATTAGTATGATTGATGTAAGTATACCAATAACTATCAGTTTCGTCTTCTGTCTGTCGTTTGCATGACACGGTTTTCCTCACGATGTTTTCCTTTCGAAAAAAAAAAGAAAAGCCTGCGGCGTCAAAATATTAGACCGTACTTTAGTTACGAAAATCTCAAAACTCATCTCCTCATGACCAACCAATAGATTCGAACCAGCGGCTTCATGATCGTTAGGCAAGTAAAATGCACAACCAACCAGGTACAATGTGGACAAAAGGGGGCTCAATGAAAAAATACTCTTCCTTGTTACCTCCTTCCAGGTACTGTGGCTCGCTTCGCTCGTTCGAAGGGTTACCAGTAACCTAACGAACCCAACCTTCAGGACGCTCCGAATGCTGTCACACATTTTTTTCCCTCGGCGCCAAAAATTTGTTTGGATTTGTGGGGACACAAGATATCGCTATCCCTTTCTAGGGCTAAGCACTCCTCTCAACTGTCACCTGTTGGGAGCTCCCCCTTTTCTCCACTCCAACCCCTTTGAGTAGTTTAGCGCCTAGCATAGATGAGTCTAAGATGCATTAAGTTATTCAAACACTCCAATTAATAGTGATACTTTAGTGTCGTTTAATTTATCGAAATACGCAATTAATTATAATAAGAACAGGCGCTTGCGCAAGCCACCCCGTGCGCGACGCGTCGATTTTGCAAAATTTGGCGACCTCGCGTCGGCGCGTATATAACGGTGGAGCCCCGCGCTCCCACACATCAGTCCCTCTGTGTCTCCTATCGTCTAAACACACAAACAGACAAACACCACAATGAAAGCTTTCGTAAGTACCTCCGTTTAAAAGAGTCTTAAGCATTGATGCCCAAGGAAGGCATTGATGGCCCTTAGAAAACGGTGTTTCGTGAAGTATTTTAACTCAAAAACTTTTATGTAAGCACTTAGAAACAAAATCTCAATGAATATCTTTAAAAATCTCCTGATATGGTTTTTTTTAAACAATGATTATAGTTTTAAATTTTTAAAATATCTTAATTCCATTAACCTTTTAATTTTTACCTAGTCTTTTTATAATAGAAAACCGTATATTACAGTGTCATTGACCCCGATAGCGTGGTGGACTATAGCCCGAGCACCCTCGTTGATAGGGTAGGCCTGAGCCCCAGCAGTGGGGACATGTTGATAGGCTGATGACGATGACCCGAATCAGCTGGTTAAAGTTGAATTTTAGATTTTTTTTTAACAATCTTATAATTATAGAGCTGTAACTTGAAAAAGGTTATAATATAAACCTAGTTCCTTTGGGAAAAACCCGTATTATATAATCTGTTATATAAGGCTGTTTTCTTCACCAGGCATGCGTAGTGCTGCTGGCCGCCGCCGCCCTGGCCGCCCCCGTTGAAGAAGCGAAGCGCGACAAGCGCGGCTTCCTTCACGGCGGATACTCGTCGTTGGGGTCCCACGACCACGGCCTCAGCTACGGGGGGTACCATCTCGGCCACGGATACGGCCACAGCCTGGACCACGGCTTCGGCCACCACAGCTTTGACCACCACAGCTTCGACCACCACAGCCTCGGCCACCACAGCTTCGGCTACGATCACGCTCCCATCGTCCACCACGAGCCTATAGTCCACCACCACGCGCCCTCCCACAGGGTTGTCTCCGTCAACAAAATCGTGGAAGTGCCTAAGGTATGTAACTACAACTTCATACTACAACATTTACCTAAAAATCCTAAAATGTGACGTTAAGAGAATTTGGACGTTAGGGGGAATTGTACCTTCGAGGATTGGACGTTGTGGGAACCGGACGTTAGAGTCCAGAATCGTACCTACAAATGTAAGTTTGTAGCACAAAATAAATTCATTCATTCATTCAAATATTAAAGCGTGAGGTAAACATGATTATATCAAGGCAGAATATCATAATTTTCAGGCGAAATAATTGAGATGTTTTGTTTTTTCAAGACCATTCACACCACACTAATTATAATTAAAATCAACTCAACTGCAGTTTGTAGGTAGATGTTCAAAGAATGACTTTATCTTCTGTAACATCCTCACAAGATTTCTAAAATATCATCAAATCCCGTGATCAAATTAAGTACGTGATTATTTTGATGTCATTTGATTGAATGATTTCACAATGTTGGCCGTATGCTCTGATTGACGTGCAATAGTTTGCTGTCATTAATCAGTGTAACATTATCATTGAAACTAATATGTCTTAATGATATAGATACCTATACATTTACTCCATGATTACCGCATTCTTAGATAGATACTACATAATTTAATATATATCAGTTGATGGTAAAAGGTACCATAAAATCCCACCGGAAGTCACGTGACAAAATTTAATGTGAGTCGTTAATTTAAGCAGTCCTTAATGTGTTTAAGCAGTTCTTAATATGTTTAAAACTCTCCTCGAGTATTGGGCTATCAAATGCAATAGAGTTTTTCAAATCCAACTGGTAGTTCCAGAGATTAAACATAAAACCAACTCATCAGGTTGAGCCGTGGTAGCCTAGTTGGTTGTGCACTCGCCTCACGTTCATGAGGTCGTGGGTTCGATCCTGGCCCGTACCAATGAGTTTATCGAAACTTATATTATTACCACAGGTTTTTCGGTGAAGGAAAACATCGTGAGGAAACCTGCTTACGCCAAAGGCTGGTATTTATTATTCTAATACGTATGTGAAGTCCACCAAGCACCGTTTGGCGGACAGGGGTTTGCACAACAGATCCCATAGGGTCAAAGTGTATTCCCCTAAGAAGATAAGATAACTCATCAGGTGTATTATATTAGTCATTATATATTTATTTGATGTGAGCTTTAATATAATCCTATTATTCCAGGTAGTACAGGTGCAGAAACTGGTGTCCGTCCCCAAGGTGGTGTCGGTCCCGAAGGTGGTGCAGGTCTCCAAGATCGTAGAGGAGCCCCATCACCACCACATCTCGTACGCTCCCTCCGTCTCCCACGGCTGGTGGTGATCCTGCAGCCACTTCAGAGGCATTATCCTTATACCAAGACTCACTATAGTACCTAATTAAATGATAAGTACAACTTTTATGAACTCGTTTGATTTCGTCTTCCAATTCAAATAAAATCAACAGCCTATTGACATGTCCCCACTGCTGGGGCTCAGGCCTACCCTCTCAACGAGGGCGTTCGGGCTATAGTCTACAGTGAGGGTTGTGGACTTCACATGCGCCTAAGAATTTCTTCTTCGGCGTATGCAGGTTTCCTTCACCATTCGAGAGCAGATGTACCTACTTAAGTTGTTAATGAAACCCATTGGCTTAAGGGCCGGCCGGGGATCGAACGCGGATATCTCGACGTGACATGCCTCGTCTTTCCCACTACGCCAACGCCACTGACGGTTAGTTATGATTTGCAAACAACAAATTTACCAATTACCATAAACCAATACCGTTAATTGCATTACCACGTTCGACTAAGTCATTAATCACGCCGTTAACTATGAATAAATTACCCACATGTTAACTTACCTGCGGTTAATTATATACAACAGGCTTTTCGGTGAAGTAAAATCGTGAGGAAATCTGCATATGTCAAAGACTAGAATTTATATTCCAAGGCGTAAGTGAAGTCCATCAAAAAACTTATAGAGAGGGGCACTGTTGGCGGGGGTATTTGGCACAACAGACCCCAAGGCTCGAAGTGTCCCCTATTATAAATAGGTATTCCTGGACGATATTACCAAATCCAAACCATAACCAAAAACATTATGCGGCATCCACACGTTTGGCGAACCTTTACAAACGCAAGCCAAACCCCTGCTTTACACGTTTTCGTTTGGCTTGCCAGGCGTGTGGATAACTACACCTACTAACTGTAATAGCTCACTTACTCAATAACATCGATCTTTGTGAAGTACTTAACCATTTATAGTAGACTAGCTGTTTACCGCGGCCTTGCCCGCGTTTTAAGAGTTACTTCTGACTTTTTTTTTCTTCTGTCTCCGCGCCTATGGGTCGTAGAGTGATCTTAACGAAAGCCTTCATCATTCATCAAAAATTTGGCTAACAATTTTTTTTTCAAATCCCACTGGTAGTTAGTTTTTTTTTACTTTCTTTTTTGTAGTTAGTTTTTTTTTTACTTTCTTTTTTTATTTGCGGTAATTTCCCACACAATGTATTTTGTTATGGATTATATGAATTGAATAGTTCCAGAGATTAGAAAATTTTCAGTTTTATTAAGTTGGTACCTACCCATAGATTTTCTGTCTGTTCTTTTCTGTCTTATCATGCTTGCTTCCGCTGACCAATTTCCATTTTCTGATTAAGTAGGTATGTACCTTAATATGCTTCCGTGAGTGCCCGAGTTATCAAAACCGTGTCTATTATCTACCGCGTAAAAGTTGTTTAGTGACGCGAATGTAGATCACTTGATCATGCCGCCAGCTGGTCATCTGATCGCGAGGTCAGTGTTGCGATGCCGCGATTAATGCCGCTGGAAACTATGTATTCGGCCCAAGTTCACGCGACGCATCGCAAGCAGCGGTCCCGCCCTCGGCGCTTGCGCAACATCGCGCGCGCGTCGCAATCTGTACTAACGAACGAACGTTTTCTATTCACGGGTCCTCGATCGCAGCTCAAAGGAAAATATTCCAAAATATCTTTTATTTTCAATCGACTTTAAAAAAGGTCCGAAACACACAGTCGAATAGAATATAACCTCTTATATTCTATTCGACTGTGTGTTTCGGTTATGATCAATCCGTCTAAAACGAATTTGCCTATACGACAAAATGCCTAAAATGTCTAATTATAAAAAGGTCTAAAAAGCATATTGACTACTAATCAATTTGCCTTAAACGCATTTACCACATCATGGCTGTTTGTGAACCGTTTGAATGATTTTTTATTTATTTTGAATACTTTGGGGGTCACACTTCAATTTGAAAACAATATCACACAAAAAATCTAGGATCAACATAGTCATCATTGTATGAGTCCCCAAATTTTTGAAAATAATTATGCCCTTGGAGGTGAAAAATATAAATTTTCAAACTGAAATGGGACCGCCCTCGAAATTAGTAAATTCAATGAAAACGAATCAATCAAAACGGTTCATTCACAATCGGCAAAGGTATCGCGTAACAAACAAACAAACAAAACAAACAGTCGAATTGAGAACCTCCTTTTTGAAGTCGGTTGAAACAGCCGTATGGTCAGACTATTATTATTATTATTAACTTTATTTCAGCCCATAAAGGGCCATATTACATAAATACCTTAAACTAGTAAATACATATAAAAAAGGTGTGTTAATTTACTTTTAATTCATCTGTGGTATGGTACAAAATCTCTACACGAAATAATCGAAAAAAATAGTCACCGAAGTTAAAACAATTATTAGGTAGGCATACAAAAAAATTCCATCGAATAAAATATTAATGTAGGTACTAATAAATTCAATGTATTGCTTCCAGCACGCCCGCCGCCGCCGCCGGCGGCGATGCATGCGGAAGGAAGCCGCCTGCACTGGCTTACACTGTCAAGCATATTAATTTTCATGATTTCCTCAACTAGGGGACCTACATAGAGCTGCTATCACCACTTACTAATAAGAATACTAATCAACAGTCTTAATTTGTCCCCACTGCTAGGGCACAGGCCTACCCTCGCAACGGGCTAAGTCCCCCACGTAATTGCGTAATTGAGATGATGCGACGTTTCGGGAGGTCCGAGCTCGATCCCCGGTCGTGCCAATAGGTTTTTCTCGAAATTGAAATACATTTACTGACTGCTCTCAAACGGCGAAGGATTAAAAACATCGTGACAAAACCTATGCTCATGTGAGTCTACCAACCCAGGGCCTTAGCCCATTGCGGATTGGTGGACTTGACTTGCGCATAAGAATAACTGAAGTTTCATACATTACGTTACTAGTCCAGCAACGGTCTAATGATGAAATAAATGTTAGTTTACAGTTGAATACGCGGTCGGAGCGTAGTAACTTAAAATGTAATAACAGCTCTATATATTTACTTTCGCTTGTTTCACCGCGCCTGAAGACTTGGTAGCCTGAAGTGGTACGGCCGGCTCCGGGCGCCGGTGGCCCGCCCCCGCAGTAGCGCACGCGCCGACGGCCCGCACGGTCACCGACATGGATCTATTTGTGAGTTTTCACTACACTATACATATTTAATTACAGTGTTTAATTGAACTAGCTACATACCCAAAAACCCAAACCATAGCTGATTGAAGCTTCACAGAGATCTTAGATTTAACAGCCTCTCATCTTTTCTTTACGCTATATGTCCCAATTGTAATAGAATCTAGCGAGTGTTGGCTTGGGAGACTGATAAAGTGGTGGCTTAAACCTAACCTGTTTTGATTCCTAGTGTGCATATTGTGTGTATGTAAATGTATGTTTTTGTGTATGGATAAAATCGTTCAAGTGCTTCTCTTATCCTGCTCCAGCCGTTTTGTATGGCTCCCACTCAAGCGAAACAATTGGTCCCCTGAATATTAAAGACCCATTTCGGTATTATGTATTTCAGATGTCATTGCTGCTGTTGTCTTCGTGCGCCTGCGCCTTCAGCGAGCCACTGAGCGCTGCGATAAAGCGCCGCAGCGACCTGGGCGGCGTGTACGCCAGCGACTACAACCAGGACTACGAGCCCGTCACTTTCGTGGCCATCCCGCTGCACAAGCCGATGCCGGTGCTGCAGATCCTGTCCAGATCGCCGCTGTTGGAGGGGAAGTACAACAAGCAATCGAAGCAACGGAGCTACGGCCAGAGGATCAAGCCGCACAAGACCTACAGCCACGCGGTGACCTCCCAGGAGACGTACGAACCCCAAGTGTACGCGTCCTCCTCTCCCAGCTACGCGGTGTCCACCCAGCAGGTGCACCGGCCTCATGCGTACGCCACATCCACGTCCCACACGTGGTACGACTGGTCCGACATAGACGAGTCCGAGAGCAAGTACCCCAGACCCATCAGCAAGTACCCGAGACCCACCAGCGAGTACCCGAGACCCCACAGTGAAGAAGACCACGTTGTTTATTTCCCAACACACAGCAACGAAGCCATAGCCAACAAGTACCCGAGACAGATCAGCAAGTACCCGAGGCCTACCAGCGAATACCCGAGGCCTACCAGCGACTACTCTAGACCCGTCAACGAGTACCAGAGACCCCTAAGCGAAGAAGACCAAGTGGTGCTTGTCCCGACACCGGGCTACGAGGAATCTGTGAACAAGTACCCAAGACCCATCACTAAGTATTCCAGACCCATTAGGAAGTATCCGAAACCTGCAGGAAAGTACCGGCGACCCGTTGCCAAGTACCAGAAACCAGTTAACGAGGAAGGTGAACCGGTGCTGCTGGTGCCTACGCCTAGCAACGAGGAGCCCCTGATACTGTTCGCGAAGCCCAACAAATATGGCGGCTACACGTACAGCAAGCCACAGACTAAAAAGAGGAGCCCTCCGAAGAAAAAGGAGCCTATTATTATAAGAGTACATAAGTACAGGATTATAAGAGAGCGATAGAATAAGTAGCGGGATCTTATACAGATGTGTCTTCAACTCAACCGATGTAGACCGGGAGGCGATGGTATCCCAACCACGTCGAGTAGTACCAGAATAAGATCATCCAAAAAACTACACAAACATTGGCAGTTATTTAAACTAGGTGTAACAATCAAATTTAATTACATCATAATGTTTTTTAAGTTGTTTTGTTTACGAGATAATCGATAAAACAGTCTAAATTAAAGGTGTATGAACATTTTACTATGGAAGCTGGCATAGCTCGATCCGCCATTTTGATTTTTTGAAAAGATGTTAATAGAACAGTTGGTCTTATTCGGGTACTCAATGAAGTAAGGTTAATTGCGACCGTCGTCGCCTGGTCTAACGGAATACTGACCTGTGTTTTCAGTACGCAATACCTACACGTATTACGTACGTTGATAACAACAAAAAAAACAATAAGTCCGTAAAATTAACAGCAGGTCTTTTCAACTTACAAAGATTTGTTCTCAATATTTTGTAGGCTAATAAACTGACTGAAATCTTAAACGACTAACGACTAAAATTGGGCGTCTAAAAATACAAATACAGTCAGCTAACCTAGCCTAATTTTTAGTCGCTAGTTTCAATATTCTCAGTTTCTTTTTTATTTATTAGACCTACGAGAGAAAATAATTATTTTTGTTTATAACGCCTGGCTTGATCTAATAGCACGCAGCATTTCAACTAAATTGTATTTGTATGTAGCCCATGTAATAATGATGAAACATGTATTGTTATGTAGAAGGAAAGACGCTTACGCATGCTTTTGTTATGTTATCTAATTTATAATAGTAATAAAATAATTAATTAAGCTGCGATCATTAATATTAGTATTGACGATCGCCGTAATTAAGTTAAAAACGGAAGTCAGACGGTCGTGACTGAAACGCACTATCTGTTTACGATAAAATAATTGTGCGTTTTCAACTATTGCCTATAATTATAATATAGAGATTAATATAATTAATGTACATATAGCAAAATAACCGTACATATACAGGTTATAAACTAGGTGTATCATAACTTATCTTTTTTTTTACTTGTTTTACCAACCAAGCTTAGGATTTAGCGAATTTGATATGAACTTTAGGATAATAAAGAGAACTGTCAATTTGTTGTACCTATTATCTGCTAAATTGTTATTGTTGTATTATATTATTTCTAGTTAAAAAACTAATATGAGATTCTATTAAAGACTGACACCTTTTTTATTTGTTTAACTTTGTACCAAACGAGTCCTCAACAATCTTTGTATAAATACTTAATTATGTCTTTCTGCCTACCCCGCCATGGACATAGCGTGAAGATATGTATTTAAGTATGTATGAGTATGTATGTCGCAGGATAAACGGACAATTCGGATATTTGGCTAAATGAATAAAAGTCGGATAATTGGAATGTAAGAATCAATTTCGTTATTACCCAACCTTTTCAGGATCTTTGTAAAATGCAATTTTAGGATAATTTAGCCAAAAACAGCTCACGTTTCGTAAGTCATGAGCATTGGCTGCTTCAAACGTTAGGTACACATTGACAGATGCGCGAATCGACTCATAGATTACCGTTCAAATTTCCAATCGTCCTAAACCATGAATTAAAAAAAAAAACTACTCCTATATGGATGAGTAACAAAATCATTTTAGGGGGTGCCAAAATCGTGCCAAATGTATATCGAAATTGATACTGACTCACACATTCTCATTTTCAAACTCCATATAAATTTGTATGAGCAACTTCCTCCCGCTAATCCGCTTCATTTGTCTGCACCCCCCCTGATTTTGACACAGAATTTTTTATCGTTTCCCATACTAAATTTGCAAGATGCGATCTCCACAGGGAGCGCGCGCGCGACAAAAGAGGTTCGAATCTCCTTGTCCTAAACAAACTCGAATTTTTGCAAAAATCCTGAAAAAAGCTCGGATGATAACGAAATTTATTCTTACATTCCAATTATCCGGCTTTTTGAAAAATCATAGCATTTTCGCAAAGATCCGATTTTTTCGATTAAGCTACGACACTAAATACAAAAGTATATACTTACCTACTTACGAACTGTCTAATCCCTAACTAGGATTTTCCCCTTTATGTTGTACCACCCACCAGCATATACATAATAGCACAGAAAAGGAAAACATCACGAGGAAACCTGCATACGCCGAACAAGAAATTCTTAGGCGCATATGAAGTCCACCACCCGCACTGGGTTAGCGTGGTGGACTATAGCCCTAACGCCCTCGTTAAGAAGGTAGGTCTGAGCCCCAACAACAAGGACTAATAATAGGCAGTTGATTTGAACTGGAGGTTTGATTTGACCCTACAAACCACAGTAGAGGACTATACCTATATAAATGAGTCAATCAATCAATCTACTTGTTTTACCCGATTATGTAATGGTTTAATTGACCAAGTAACAAACTTGATTAATACGGTTAATTTTGAAGAATTTTATTTTGTACAAATTATAGCTGCCGGAAGTTTTGGGCTCGCGTGCGCATGCGATGCGCGGGCGCGTGCCGGAAATTTAATAGTGTGTTATCTATTATGTTATATATCACATCACTCATGTAAAGTCGACCGCACGTCAGCGGAAACACTTTGACCTTGAGCTGGCCTAAGCTACCCTATTAGGGACTATTATTGCTATCAATCAGTACAGTGAAGCAACGGCCAGCACGTAGTTTGCATGTCATGCGCGTCAATCACTACAATAGACGGTCATGCATGAGTGACAGCACGTAATGCATGTAAAGGATGATTGACTAGGGACCACTTAACGGTGGAAAGAGTGCTGGAGCGGAAACGAAATCAGGCGAAAAACCCAGAGACCGAGAATTATGAAATTTAGAGAACAAACTTCTTTTTACTAAAAAATTGTATACAAACAGAAACATAATTACAAAATCAGTAAATATAAACAAAGATAAAAGCCTTTTTTGTAATACAACCAGCTAATTTTGGCCAGTTTTGTTCATTTCGGATTTTTAGCCCATTTACTTAAAATGCGTTCTTCTTAAATTGTGGTTGCAACAGGTTGTCGTGTGTGGTTACGCTTCGGTGTACCAATGCTCGTTGTGCAACAGATTCTTGAGCCTCTCAGTCTCCTCCTTATCCTCCTCCAGCTGCTTGTAGAAGCTGGTCACCAGGACCAGCATGTAGAACCGGATCACTGAAAAATACACGGAATAACTTAACATTATCATCAGATTCCGGAATGTTTGGCTGAATATTTGGCTTTCGGTCAGTAAGATACTTGAATAATGCAAATATGAAGACTGAACCTGTTTAGCCGCCAGACCCTTGTGACAGAGATGGACGGATGATTTGGACCCTTTGGGCACGAGAGAATTTTCTTTTTCTCTGTTTTGTCCTTTCTTCAATTTAACTTCATTTCTTGCTGTTTCTATTGTATTTTCCTTATAGTTTGCAAGATTTTTTTGACCTTTAGAGATTAACACCACTCACAAATGGCGAGGAACTCGACCGCGCAGAACAGAAGCGAGGTGTCCGCGAACTGGTTGATCATGTTCATGGTGTTCCAGAACACAAACATCAGCACCGCCACGATCAGCTGCAGAGACTTCCACACCACCCACGGCTTTATCAGCTCCGCTTTGTCCTGGAATCACGCGCAAAATACTTCATCTGATTGATTGATTGATCGATCATCATCTTATCAGCCTGTAGACGTCTACTGCTGAACAAAGGCCTCCCCCAGGGATCTCCACGACAACCGGTCCTGCGCTAACCTCATCCAGCCGGTTCCCGCGACCTTCACCAGATCGTCTGTCCACCTTGTGGGCGGCCTGCCTACGCTGCGTCTTCCCGTACAGTCGACTGCACGTCAGTGGAAACACTTTGACCTTGAGCTGGCCTAGTCTATTAGGGAGTTACAGTACTATGGGAGACCAATTTGTACTGGTTATGTTTCCACTGACGTGCGGTCGACCGTACCAACGCGGTCGTCACTCGAGAACCTTATGTGCCCCAACGGTCGCCATCGTTCGAGTGATGTACCCTTAAATCCTACTGACTACCAATTTTCGGATGTTTTAGTTTTAGGTCATTACGATAGGAAGGCATATAATATACAACAATATACAATACAGTGTACAATGCACGTAGACACCGCAATACCAAGGGATATACCTTCAACGCGCCAAGCAGCATGATGGCTGTCAAAACGAAGGACACGACGTGGATGAAGATGATGCAGGCCACGAACGCGTACCCCAGCACGGAGTCCGCGTCGCCCTTCAGCTCCCCGGTCAGGGTCATCAGCACGGCGCACCCTTGCGACAGGGCCAGAAGGGTATACAGCTGGAAACAGATAAGTCTATGTGTTAATAACGTCATCAATACCTAAACTAATCAACGCACAGCCAAACCGATGAGCCCATAGACTTGAAATTTTGCACAGAGGAAAGTGTAGGGAAACCGCGGGAAGCCGCGGGAAACAGCTATCATGAGATATTAAAGCGTTTATAAATCACGTGACTCGATTTTGCCATTTTTTGACCCTCTCCTCATAGGAATTGTTCCCCGTTTGGCGTGATCATCAATATTGGACGAGCGAAGCGGTAATTTCAACATTTTTGCAATATTATCGGTCCTAATGTAATACGGTTAAATCGAAACACAATTGTTAAAATTTCGACTGTTAAAATTTGTTACTTGTGCTGTTTTAGGAACTACCATTTAGTTCAATCACCAGTAATGCATTTTTTTATTGCTACGGGGGCAACTAGCACTAACTCCTGATGTTAAGAGGTCATGTGCACCGCCGCCCATAGACACCTGCAACACCCGTGGGTGCTGGTGCGTTGCCGGCCAAGGTTGAAGAGCTCTTTTGACTCTCTTCTTGAAGTACCCCATATCGTAGCGCTGTGGAAAAGCGTCAGAGGGAAGGTCATTCCACATTTTGCACGTGCGCAGCAAAAAAGAATGCGAGAAGCGCACAGTGCTGGTCCGCCAGGGGTCTGTGTAATGTGGGTGAACCGTATTCTGACGGCGCGCGGTGCGATGGCGAAAACTGGTGGCTGGCACCAGACCAAACAATTCCTCGGAACATTAAATAACATTAGGTACGAGGACCTTTATATGAGCGTCAGTGGCGTAGGGGATAAGACGCGGCCTATCATATCGAAAGGTCCGAGGTTCGATCCCCAGCTGGGCCATGTACCAATGGATTTTTTCTCGAAACTTAAGTACATTTACTGACTGCTCTCAAACGGTGAAGGAAAACATCGTGAGGAAACCTGCATACGCCGAAGAAGAAATTCTTAGGCGCATGTGAAGTCCACCAACCCGCACTGGGCTAGCGTGGTGGACTATAGCCCGAACGCCCTCGTTGAGAGGGTAGGCCTGAGCCCCAGCAGTGGGGACATTAATAGGCTGTTGATGATGATGATGATGATGACCTTTATATGTATTTTATTTTCACTTACAATGACAATCAAAGCGGTGAGGATGCATCCGAACTTGAGCGAGAGGCAGCCGAAGCTCCTCTGCCTTGGAATGTTTTCCATCGAGAATGGAAACTCTGGAAACATAAACGTTAAACTGGAACTTGTATATATCCACGTCATTGTATTATAATGTCACCATACAATTTTTAAACACGGTTAGTTTTTTAAAATAAATCTAGAGAGATTGTAAACTGAATATTGAGACACATTTTCGTACTAATAACGATTGTTAATAATCTATTCGTTCTTGCCTAGCCGTAAAATTGAACGAAATATACTCAAGGTAGAGGTGTCTTATTTGATTAGCACTTATAGACTACTTTCTACATTATATCAAATCAGCATTTTCATAGGATTAATAAATAAGAATTGTAGAATTAGACACCTTTGGGTTGGTAGACTTTTTCAATTTACACGATGCCATTGTTTAAAGCACTCGGTATTATTACAAACAAAATAGAGTACTTAACTAAGTAAATTCTGCTACAAAGAAATCCACAAAACGTTTGGCTTGAGTCATCCGAATAAATCCATCAAATTACTTAGATAACGTAATTAATACTCAGACAAAAATTATTCTATGGACTTACCTACGCGACTAACGCGACGTAGTTCTTATAAATCAAAACCTAATCTAACTTGAGATAATTACACTCTTACTTGAATACATTGTCTCTTGAAAACTGCCCCTCGCAAAAAAATGACGCCTTCTTTCGAAACCGCTGCTTTCAAATTCAAATTTCTTTGTGGTGTGGCGTTACGACGAAACCCACTAGTTTCCGGGCTCGTGGCCACCGATACACTGATAATGTTATCAGTTCTGTTATCGATTGGCTTCAAATATTTATCTACGATATTTTACTTATCTAATTATCTTTCACAGCTTTTTGAACGACTAGGATTTTTGCTTCATTTGTTTTTTAAGACTACCGAAACTAAAGTGACATTCGGAAGGTCGCATCTCTCGCAGAACAAGTCGACGGATAAGTTCTAGAGTTAAGACTGCATGCTGACTGGCAATCTAAGCTGAAGCAACTGGATAGGTCTAAAGAGGGAGTTTAGAAGGATATAGCGTTAGCGGTATAGCAACGAACGGTAAAGGATGATGAATGTTAATTAAACCCAATTGCTCTGTGCTTATAACCGAACCATGTTGTGGTGTGACCATTCCAAAGCGCTAATCAAAGCCTAAAACCGCAAAAATGGGTATCAGAATGGGCTAAGAAGGTAGAGTTTACACACACTGGTGAGAGCACTAAAAGCAAAACAAACACATGTTCAACCTCAAGCCCCAGGACACGAATGTGAGCAGACTCTGCCAGGAAGCAGAGGAAGCACCATTGTACCTTCTGTGAGAGTGATCCCACTGATGTAAAAAAGAAACACCCCCATCTGCAACTATGTACTTACTTCAACCTGATGAAGTAAAACAAATCAGTGCCAAAAGCGTGTTAGAGTTCCTAACTGACGCAAAACTTAGCACTGAACTAGCAAGGTGGCGATCACAATAGATCAACAAGGGTCGCCCGCCGTCATACAAGGCTGCGTAAGCCTTGAAGAAACTCATCACAAAGAATAATAATTCCAATTGAGCCCCCAAACAACCTTTTATTAAATATTATTAACAAAAGTATACGCATAACGGATGCATTTATAAGTATAACCTCTTCGAGCATAACCGGACGTCTTGTAGCTTTGGGAATAGATCTCCTGAGTATTATAACTCCTTCTTTGATGCTTCATATTTCTACCTCTTCTTAACAGATTGAGTCCGGGTCTTGGGGTGCTGAAGGCTGATCACCCGTTCATAGGAGGAAAAGCAGATTCAAGTCTTTCAATCCATCTTCTCTATCTTTCTCTATCCTTCTTTATCTGTCTTCTCAATCTTTCTCTCCATTCCGAGCGTGTCCAGATGAGTCTCTCAATTAAGAAGCGTCTCATTGGAATGACCGCAACTGGGGCAAAGGTTTTCTGTGGCGATGTATGCTTCATTGTACCAGTTCTCATCGTGGTCCAAGTTTCTTAGTCTCTCTGTTTCCATCTTCTCCTCCTCGATCTGATTGTAGAGGCTGCTCACCAGGATCAGCATGTACCACCGTATAACTGCAAAACAGGGACGAAATAACTGTCATACTTAGATTTAACCAAAGCAAGGAAGAAGTTCTAGGGAAGAGAGGGTTTTTTGGAGCACGGAATTTGAGAGTGCCTCAAAGTTGTTAGTGTGTTGATACGAAACTAAAACCTTATTACATTTGCTTAATTGGCTGTAATTTTATATGATAATTGCGATATAAAGTTAGAGATTTAGAATAGAAACTAATTAAAACAACTTCTAATAAAAACCAATCAATAGTTATACGACGCAAAACTGTTTGGTTCCCTTTGAATATACCCACATATTGCGAAGAACTCGATTGCACAAAACTTCAGCGAGGTGTCAGCGAACTGGTTGATCAGGTTCATGGTGTTCCAGAAGACAAACATCAGCACCGCTGCCATCAGCTGCAGTGTGTTGCACCACAGCCATGGCACTATCAGCTCCGATGTTCCCTGGATATGCAATTTAAGTAGTTGTAGCGGATCGTTTGCTGGATGCGCTCAGAGCCATACAGCCCTGCTATTCTGTAAGCGTATTTGTGCAACTCGATCCTGAATCCGCAGTGAGATGGGTCTCTAACTCAATGATTTACAGTTCAATACTCACTTTACTTCGCAAGTGAAGTGTTTATTAAGTAGCTTGTATTTGTTTACACAATGCGACATCAAGGTCTTTCATGATCGGATGCGGAGTGAAGTAAGTGACTTGCGATGTGATGGTCGAGTTTTAATTCATACTTTACAGAATCACACAGCAGCACACCAGCTGACCTCTATTGCACCATACAGCATAATCAAGTTTAGGCCCAACGACACGATGTGGATGACAATGATGCAGGAAACGAACTCAAACACCAGCACTGCCTTGTAGTCAGTATTGAGCACCACATTCAGTGTTGCCAGCAAAGGACTGCCTTGGAATAGCGCTAGGGAGGTGTAGATCTGGAATCAGATAAGCCAGTATTATCGATGTCTTTCTTAATCAGCCGCATCTGCCTAGAGGCTCGAGGACTATTTAAGAGCTCTGCAGAGCAGGAGGGAGATCTTTACCTCGTAGACCAGCCCCATCTTTTTCTTGTAATAGTGTTATATGTTGATAAAGATAATTTAAGTTTTTCTCTTCTTTTCTCTTTTGTTTTATTACCATGTTTTAATTATGTATTTTTATCACGTAGCTTTTTACGAATCGAATATTAGAAATAAATCACTCACAATGCCAACCAAAGCAGTCAAAATGCATCCGATCTTAACAGAGAAACAGAAGAATCTCCTGTGCTTCGGAATGTTCTCCGTCCACGGGAAATCTGGAAATGTAAAACGTTTATATCAGGCAAGAGCATTCAGGACAGTCTTATTTATATATATATTTTTTTCTATAGTTACGTTTGATATAAAGGAAAATGTAAAGCCAAATTATAGACTATTACATGTTTGATTATTTCTTGCTAGCCCACAGTCTACAGTCGACCGCACGTCAGTGGATACACTTTGACCTTGAGCTGGCCTAGCCTATTAGGGAGTTTCAATACTACGCGAGACCAGTTT
The DNA here is from genome assembly GCA_949699065.1 of Metalampra italica. NCBI lineage: Eukaryota > Metazoa > Arthropoda > Insecta > Lepidoptera > Oecophoridae > Metalampra > Metalampra italica. Next base: position 9,907,812 of record OX452985.1, read on the forward strand.
ATACTGGTTTTGTTACCACTGATGTGCGGTCGACCGTACAATAAGCCTGGATATAAGTGTAACTGTACCAAGATTCACCAAAGTGCGGTTCAAAAGTCAATAAACAAGCAAATAAAATGACCAAAAATCTACACTCTCACAATAACGATTACCTACCTATTAATATTATTCTGATATAACTTTTAATTTCTTACTTGAATACATTTTTGCTTGAAGACTGTCCCACTGCCTCGCAAAGAAAAAGTATTTCCAGTGAAATGTCAAATCTATTTGCAAATTTTTACAAAGCCCACGCTTGTTTGGGTCTGTGGTCACCGAAACACTGATAGTGTATCTGAGGATAGTATGTTATCTGTATTATTAAATACCTAAGCAGAGCTCTCGTAAATATAAGGATATAGGTAGTTACTTACTCGGATTCCCCGAAAAATAATGAATTATTTTGTTAAAATTTATAATTTTTATTGTTTTATTTATTATTTTTTACAGTTACGTGTGGTTGAAAGACAACACTATTTTTCAAAATTTTATTTTCAAAACGTCTGCTAAAACAATTCCTTAGGTAGGTACCTACTTAAATAAATTATTGTCGTATATAGATAAACAATTATTTACAAAATTACATAGATTTAACTTAACATTTGGTTACAATCTTTTTGAAGGTGAATATTTTATTTCTTGACCTATTATTTTTTTAGAAGGACATAAGTGGTCCCTAAACGATCATGCTTGCACGACATGCAACGTTTACGTGAATTATCATGCTGTATGATGGTCTTTCATTCTTGCTATCAATCAGTATCTACAGTGAAGCAACGGCCAGCACGTAGTTTGCATGTCATGCGCGTCAATCACTACAACTAGACGGTCATGCATGAGTGACAGCACGTAATGCATGTCATGCCGCATGATCGTTAAGGGAGCCCATTACATACTACGAACTTTAAATAAATATAGATACACTTAAAGGCTGACTACATGATTAACATAAATAAAGGAACAAACAAGAGAAGCTTTCGGACCCGATCTCAATACTCGAAGCTCAGAATTTTAAGGGTTCATTTTTAGGGTTTTAATGTGTAATTGTGATAGTATTTTATACATTAAGTGCTTGTGGTCGTGCATATTGTGCGGGAAATTAAAATAAAAGCGTAACTCTTTCAGCTCGTACCAAAATTGTCCATTGCAATAATCTCCAATAAAGTTACTATCGATTTAGTGAAGAATATGAACCTTCGACTAACTCTAGTGATGCTCTGTTTTTGTGGAGGCCGTGCCGTAACCGCCGTATAAATAGATTTATGAAATAAGACTTTAAAATAAATTTGGCTTAAAGGCTTCGTTACCAAGCCAAAACCTACTTTAAAAAAACGAAGTTTCATCATTTCGGAGAGTTCGGGATGGTTGGGGTCCGAAAGCTTCCATTGTAAGTTAAAAATTAATACGGATGCGCTATAGCGTGCCCGTGCGATTCAATTACCGTGCTGCCGTATCCAGAAGCTACCACCGGCTGCGGTACTACCGCACTAACCGGGACCGGCTGCGGTACCACCGCACCAACCGAGACCGGAAGCGGTACTCTGACGGGTACCGCGGCCGGTACACCCACGATGTACGGCTGAGGGAACGGTATCGCGACCCCCTGCGTCACAGTGACCGGTACGGGATGAGGGACTGGATACGGGAACGGCCGGTCTATCGGTATAGCGACCGGTCGCGGTACCACATGCGCTACCGGGTGTGGATACGCGAACGGTACTGGCCGGGGCTGGTCAACCGGTACTCCGATGTGGACAGGGTAGGGTACCGGTCTGGGCACGCTGATCGGTACTGGCTGCGGGACCGGTATTGCGACTCTGTTCTGATACTCCGTGTAGCTGTGGCGTGTTGGTATGTGTTGGGGGTAAGAGCGCACTCCTCGCTTGCTCTGGATGTCTGCGCACGCTATGCCATGCACGGTTATGAGTAATGCCAATATCTGAAAGAGCAGAATATAAAGGTTAATCATAAAATTATTAACTTATAATTTCAATGGGCAGCCCTAATTTATTGCAGATAGAAAATAAAAAAAGGATTTTGGTGAAACTTTGTAAAGTAACAGCTAACTCATATTGTATAACCTAGACTAGAATAACTATAGGATAAGTTCTAAGGAATCGAGTACCAATATTAACCGCCTGGTAATAAATGATTAGCAATGTAACATTTTAGTTATTTGACACATATTTGTTAGTTTCAAATTGAATTAAAACTTCTTTAGTCTGTCTTTATATAACATTCAGTCATATCAAATTATGTTCATAACTCAAAGTGTCTTTTAAAAGCATGTAAAAGCTAATTTTACATAAATAATTAAACTTCACTTACTCTCTGTACTCGAATCATTTTCCAAATTATTCTTTAAAAGTACCTTTAATAAATAACTCAATAATTATGTCAACTAGTCGTCTCTAAGTAGACCGAGGAAGGAAAGTGGCCCACGAGTAGGAAAGTAAATGTATTTATAACCATGTAAGTACCTACTAGTATTTATGTAGTATGTACTTACATATTCTAGTTCTGTTAAAGTTTACATATTACACGGCGGACTCATGTGCGGAACCAGGGTTTATTTACACCCTGTAGAAACGCGAAGAAAGCTAAAATGTATCTATATAAGTTGGATAAATACCCCACAGAATTTAGTTCTGTTAAAAAAGTTAAAAGTTTAAGAATTGAAAATACAAGAAGTTAATATTGGGTTCGATTCTTTGATTGTCGCTGAGATACAAAAAAATTGAAAGCGCTAAATTATTTCTATCCGGCCAAAGAAGAAGACAAATAACAAAATAAAGAATATTTATTTCAGTTCAAGGGTATAGATTATAAAATTATATATATACAAAATATAATATGTTATGTATAATAATAATAAGATTAATATCTCGAACGACACAGCAAAAAACTCTTTATAGGATTCCCTCGTTGCACCAGTCTTCTTATTTAAGTATTAATAATAGTTTAATGCTGTGACTGAATTGGTTTCAGATCCTTCTTGCGCTATATATCTGGGACATTTGATTGATTTTCTTTTATAATAACAACTCCAAGGCGGTTGCAACCGCTCTATATATTTCCTTTCTACATTTCTCATTGGCTCACATGTGACAGCGTCTCGTCAATAAGATAGGAGACTAGATCCAGACCAGATCCTCACGTAACCGCCGCGCCTGCGCCCGTCTGACCGGTGCGCGTGCGCCGCGGCGGTGTGATGTAACCCTTGGATTGTTTACGAGTCTCAATCAAAATTAATGAACTGATATGGCCTAACTCGGGAACTGAGGAAAAAGTAGAAGTACTTTTAAAACATCATCGTAATGTCTCTGGTTTTCTTGATATTTAGAAGGACTCGCCAGAAGTTGTGGTTTCCCAAATTGGTCCTTTCCTGAACAATTTCACGGATCCTGCAAAGTCGTTTATTTAAAGATACTTGAACCTAATGATTATCTATTTCGCATCTGGGCATTGGGTTGGTCATGAGGACCAGATATCTTGGGAAAACGATATTTCTGGAAAGGACCTTTCGTGAAATAGTACATTGTTAACCTAGGTGTGAAAGTAACTTATTTAAGTCCCGAGACGGGGTTTGGCGCCCGACGCGTAGCGAGGGCGCCAATAGTTCGAAGGACCTCTAAATAAGTCTTGAACCCGAGGGAAACACTGTGCTTTTCATTAAGAATACACTGAAAGTAAAAACTAAAACATAAAATGAGTGTTAATACAAATCTCTGCTATACGGAAGTATAAACAAAACTCTACGACTCGAAAAAACAAATGAAGATCGGATTGCCGCTTTCCCGTCTACTTTGTTTTTTTTCCTGTGGCCGGCCAGCTATTCTGCCATCATTTTTCATTTCCATCATTGAAAAAATGGTAAATATTTTGCCCAAATCTATGTTATTTTAAAGAAATAGTTGGCAGTAATAATTATAATAAAGTCATTAAAAAATATATATTCTTTAATACTTAACTAATAATTTATTACATAACTTTATGTTATTTCAATTTTACATCGCACTGTAATTGAGTGGCTGTATAGACAGTTGGATCATGGTCCAATAGAAATGTCAAAATAGTACTAGTTTTTTTTATATAATTTGACAGCTGTCAGTTGAAAGCGATTCTCCCTAGGGCTGAGATGTACTACTTTCAACCCGCTCCTCAGGCAACTTCAGACCTACTTTCAGAGTATGAGTAATGAAAAGGACGTTTTGGGAAAAATTACATTTCGGGAAAAGGACATAATGAACCTAGATGCTTCCAAATAGACCCATCCGTCCACATTTCCCGTTGGGTAACCTTCTACCTAACCTGTAGTGACAGACGAGAGAAAATGTTACGCATGAGCTGTCTGGGGATTTAGAAGAAGGAATGCCGCTCTATCACCGTACTATTAAGGCTGTGTGTACAGTATACGTTCTTGGTTTTTCCTACTCCTGTGTCAGACATGTGGTTGTGTACTTATACAGGACTAGCTATTGTCCGCAGCTTCGCTTGCGTGGAATAAGTTTTCCCTCGCGTATAAAGTAGCCTATGTCCTGACCCAATGGCTCGGTGTATCTGCACAGCAAATTTCATCAAAATCCGTTCAGCGGTTTATAAGGCGTGATTAAAAAGACATGGTTATTGGTTCATCATCATCATCATCATATCAGCCTGTAGACGTCCACTGCTGGACAAAGGCCTCCCCCAAGGATCTCCACGACGACCGGTCCTGCGCTAACCTCATCCAGCTGGGTGGTTATTGGATAAAGAACCCTAATTAATGATCATAGCAAATTTTACTGAAAGCAAACTGGACTTTATTTTTTAAAGTAAACAGAACTGCATTTAAAGATTTTTGGAAACCACCTGACGACACCTGTCTGAACCAAGACTGGACAATAAGTGTGGAAAAAAACACCGGTATTTTTGTGGGGAGGCCTTTGTCCAGCAGTGGACGTCTACAGGCTGATATGATGATGATGAATGATTTTTGTGATATCGATCGAAAGGGTCAACAATCATTATGCATCAATTTTTTTTTGCTATAGTTACCGACATAGCCGAAAGGATTAGCAAGCTGAAGTGGCTGTGGGCAGGTCACATCTGTCGCCGAACCGACGGCCGTTGGGGCAGACAAGGCCTGGAGGGGAGACGGTACGTGTAGCGCTGGACGCCCCTCCGCCAGGTGGACCGATGAGCTAAGGAGGTAGCCGGAAGCGGAGGACGGTGGACCGGATGTGGTGGCACTCATTGGGGTAGGCCTATGTCCAGCAGTGGACGTTAAAGGGTGGATACGATAATGAATTCCTTCTAGTACATTTTAGACTTTCGCGCTTTGTATTCATAATTATATAATTATTTACGGGTCTTACACACGAATAAGTTTTATTTACCTTGCCCGACGTTCAAAAATTTTAATAGGGAAGATGGTTTTAAATTGTCACCGTCGTGGAATCCAGTGATCGATAAACTTAAATCTCGTGACTTATCGTCGAATACACCCGCGGATACCGTGAGTGTTGTGTGCCGGGACTTTCCAATAATACAAGATCAGCAGAGGGTAGTTTCAGAAACTACTCACAGCGATCAACAATGACAGCTCGCCTCTCCAGTCAGCTCGTGACCACGGCCAGTGTAACCTGGTCGAAACGTCGGGCAAGGTAAATAAAACTTATTCGTGTGTAAGACCCGTAAATAATTATATAATTATGAATTCCTTCTACTATGTAGTATAATCTTAAATTAAAGGAAGGCCATGAAATTACGTCAGACATAGCCTTTACCAGTCTAACTTTGAGCGGGACTTCACTTCACTGCTCATCAATGCGCGTTACAACATTTGATTGATTAGAATGCACTTTGTGAATGGAGTCTGACTCAATCACTCGCGGAAGACCGCCGCCTGACCCACTGCGCTTGAGTCCTTTTATTGTCTTATGCATATTCTAATCTGCGATGCGGACATGCTCCGGAATAACAACTAAACTAGTCGCAACTCCAGTAATACAACGACAGAACTGTCATTTAGTAAATTTTACACGAGGACGTTTTTAACAAAGTGTTTTGAAATGTCACCGACCGACACCCTATACTGCCCGCACTTGCGCATTCTGTGCTCTGTGGTTTTTGAAGATTTTAATATTGTTAAGACGGATTAGTTCTGGCATTGTTTGTAAGGATGTTTGTTACTCTGTCACGCTGTAACGGCTGAACGGATTTTGATGAAACTAGGTACAGTGATAGCTTATATCCTGGAATAACATATAGGCTACTTTTTACTGCGGTAAACTGTTCCCGCGGGAAACTTAATCCACGCGGACCAGCACTGAGCGCTTCTCGCGTTCTTTTTTGCTGCGCATGCACGTGCAAAATGTGGAATGACCTTCCCTCTGACGCTTTTCCACAGCGCTACGATATGGGGTCCTTCAAGAAGAGAGCCAACAGAGTCCTTCTACCGCAGCCGGCGCCGCACCAGCACCCCCCGGGTGTCGCAGGTGTCTGTGGGCGGCGGTGACCTCTTAACATCAGGAGGCCCGCCTGCTTGTTGCCCCGTAGCAAAAAAAAAAACGCGGATGAAGCCGCGGGGAACAGTACTGCATATGCAAATAAAAAACATTATCCAGTATCACAGAATACATCAGTAAAGAAGCGACCTTAAATCATCAACCTTAAATAAATAATTCGGTTCCATCGGAGCGTGCCAATGATACTTGTTTAATATGATAATATTATGAACAACTACTGGTTTAGCTTTGTCTACCCGCTATTTTCAATATAGTAGTCATGCAATAAGTGAACTTAGTTAACAATAAGGTCACAATATAATATCAATTTGTTCTCTTATATTATGTGCCGTTTAAAAAAAAATATAATGTTTATAGCCGTAAACTTTCAAAGGTGCCATCAGCCTGATAAAGTATTATTTATTTTATGTTTATAATGTGTAACTGTAAGTATATTGTTATACTATTGTATTTACTTTCTTTGACGAATAAATGAATTTTGAAAAAAAATAAAAAAATAAAAATAATAATAATAATAAATAAAAAAATACATAAATGCTCTAGGTATGCTACAAATACGAAATGCTACCAACTATTAGAAGTCCTTGGTCACTGGAAAGTAGAACATCGAAGCATTCTTCGTGAGTCAACCGCTCCGGTTCTAGACCCGCGCTGAAACCGACCTAATGCGCCAGGCATTCAATCTACATTCATTTCTAAGGACCTGGTGGTGAGTTCGTTTCGGCAACCGCTATAATCTAGATCCGAGGACTGTGGGAACCGGTGTCCCCATTCGAGTGGTTTATTTATGGTGACAAAGTTTCAATGGTGGAGATAACTTTGCATGCAATGCAACCATATTCAAGTCAGAAGAAATTACGTAATACTTAGGTAATTAATATTTAAATAAAATACTTATACATACTTCATACACTTATCTAATTCCATGTCTAATTTCAAATTTCCCAAAAAAATCACGTTTGGATCTATGCGATTTCCCAATTACCCTTGGCCAGATTCAATTCATCAACAGCCTATTATCATGTCCCCACTGCTGGGGCTCAGGCCTACCCTCTCAACGAGGGCGTTCGGGCTATAGTCCACCACGCTAGCCCAGTGCGGGTTGGTGGACTTCACATACGCCTAAGAATTTCTTCTTCGGCGTATGCAGGTTTCCTCACGATGTTTTCCTTCACCGTTTGAGAGCAGTCAGTAAATGTACTTAAGTTTCGAGAAAAACCCATTGGTACATGGTCCAGCCGGGGATCGAACTCCGGACCTTTCGATATGATAGGTCGCGTCTTATCCCCTGCGCCACTGACGCTCTCAGATTCAATTCAATCAATGAAATTCTTTTTAGATCCGTTTTATTAAATGTTTTAAAAACAGATAAAATAAAAATCACACTTTATACAGACGGATCTAAAGAGAATTTTATTTCCCATGAAAGTTCTTGGTTGACTAGACGCACACCTTCAAAGATGGAAGAAATTGCTCTTAGCGATAAGACCGCCTAGATGTACATACTGTATCTGTTTTTCTCTTTTTTTGTCTGTAATTTTTAAATGTGCAATAAAGTGTTGAATTGAAATGAAATTGAATTGAATTGAATGGATCTAATAAAAAAATAACCGGACAAGTGCGAGTAGGACTCGCGTCCTGAGGGTTCCCTACAAACTTAATAAAGAAATAATTTAAAATTTCATACACAAAGTTAAGTTTGTTGGTACCAGAAAAAAAGTTTTTTTTGTGACGTAAATACAAATTTACGGTTTTCGGATTTTTTTTCTTTTATTATACCTTACTTCTTGCCAAATTTCTAGGTCCACCGGAAGTACCCCATAGGTTTTCATTTCCAAAATACTAAAAAATGCGACAAATATACCTTCAATACTGGATAAATAATCACAATAATGCTTAATTAATGAAAAATAAAAATCTCACAGATTCAACTTGGATCTGGCAAACAGATCCAATGGAAAAGAACGAAACCACTTCGATAAATTGGGTCAAAAATGCAATCGAGCATTTTTCTCCTCAATCCAAAATTTGTTATTGTTCTAAGCATACGATACGCAGGGTGAGATCCTTCGCAAATAGTGGGGTGTTTACGACCAGCCTTATATAAGTCCTGACTGGGTAACACAGTCACATAATTATGTGCAGTGGAACGTACGCGTCACGTAGTATTGCTCCAGTTACTAGTATTATTAACTAACTAGTATCTAATCTTAAATAACGAGTTACAGTGCTGTGAGTGTGTCAGTTATTTCAGGAAACATGAAGATATCCGTAAGTAGTTTTTTGAAGGATTCTTTTGTATGGTCAGATCAGATAGTAAGTGGTAGCTGGTAATGATGAACAGCTGTGGGCAGCTGTCGTGGCCTCGGGGAGGACTCCTACGGAGTGAGCACATAATATAGTAAACTAAATGTTTACTAGGATCATCATCATCATCAGTCTGTACCAGCCCACTGCTGGACATAGACCTTAGATGAGACTTTTAAATGGAATGGAATGTTTACTAGGATGACATAATTAATCCGCTAGTCAAATCCCCCATGAATTGGATTGATTTATTCAAGAAGTTTCGAATCTCTTTGGTGGCGCGCGCGCTAGCTATAGAGACTGCATCTTGCATATTTAGTATGGGAACCAATGGTGTCACTTACAGGGGGGGTGCGGACAAAGGAAGAGGAGTAACGGGAGGAGGTTGCTAATACAAATTTATATGGAGTTTGAAAATGATAATGTGTGAGTGAGTATAAGTATTGTCATTCATTTGATACGATTTTGACACCCATAGAATGCTTTTATTACTGATCCATATGGGAGTGTCAAATTTTTTTGATTCATGGATTTATTAATATCAGCCCTTTAACGTCCACTGCTGGACTTAGGCCTATTTTACTTATAATTCCTCCCGTGTCCATCTGTGAGAACAATTTTTCGATTTTCCCTGATCGGGGTACTTGCATTGTGAATCAACTTACGACATTTAACTCTTGGTATGCTCAAAATTCGCGACGCAAGTTAAATTTCGTTGGTTGCCCCCGCGCATGTCAATTCCTGGCTGTGGATTCCTCACGCGTAACGAGAGAGTCATTTCCAATCCATTGTTATCGTTTATAATTTATTCAGGCATGACCAAACCACAGATTAGATAATGGTCAAATGTAATTTGTCCACGTTGGCTCTGTAGTGATTTTATGTTTATATTGACTGGTTCGATTCCTTGCTGGGGTACAGTTTTGTTTATGTTGGTCCGGGATTTTAAAAATACTAACTTCACGTTATTCTAGGATTTACGCTATCACCTATGTAGGTAGGCCTATGTCCAGCAGTGGACTAGCGCAGACTGGTGATGATGAGCAACCAAACATCCAACCTACTCGTTGTAGTGGAATATTAAAAATTCAAACCCTTTCAATTCAATTCAATACACTTTATTGCACATTTAAAAAATTACAGACAAAAAAAAGAGAAAAACAGATACAGTAATGTACATCTAGGCGGTCTTATCGCTAAGAGCGATTTCTTCCAGACAACCTTTGGGTAGAGAATTTAGAGCAAATTAGAAGGTAGGTTGTGCAGTTAGCATATTTTAAAAATCTTTCATGAGTTTGAGTACTAGCTTTATCCCGCGGCCTCGCCCGCATTTCATAAGTTATCCCTTTTCGTTTTATAAGCATTTTTCGTTAAATAGCCTATACCTTTCCTACAGAATTGGACCATCAAATCCAACAGATTTTTTCAGATTGGTAGGTTCATAGATAACCGTGTTCAAACAAACAAACAATCTATTCAGCTTTATTAATTAGTAAGAGGCAAGGAGATTCGAACCTCTTTTGTCGCGCGCGCGCTCCCTGTGGAGATCGCATCTTGCATATTTAGTATGGGAAACGATGAAAAATTCTGAGTCAAAATCAGGGGGGGTGCGGACAAATGAAGCGGATTAGCGGGAGGAAGTTGCTCATACAAATTTATATGGAGTTTGAAAATGAGAATGTGTGAGTGAGTATCAATTTCGATATACATTTGGCACGATTTTGGCACCCCCTAAAATGATTTTGTTACTCATCCATATGGGAGTAGCTTTTTTTTTAATTCATGGTAAGAGGTATAGATGTAGGTACAGTCTGCAAATCTAGACTCAATTCCAGATTCTGCTGCTGTTCATGACGGCATCGGTCCTCGCAGAACCTAGCAAAGTCGTCCAGAAGCGAAGCGGACTGCTCGGCCATTACGGGGCCCCGTTGCTGGCCCACGGCCACTTGGGCCACGGGTACCTGGGCCACGGGTACAACCTGGGCCACGGGTACAACCTGGGCCACGGGTACAACCTGGGCCACGGGTATGGCCTCTCAGGGGCAATAGTTGGCGCCGACGTGCACACCACTGTGACGAAACACATCGGCGTTCCTGTGCCCGCTCCGTACCCTGTGGCTGTGGACAGACCTGTGCCTTACCCAGTGAAGGTATGCGCCAAATGGTTCGCGTAACATATGCACGGCTGCTGTGTCGCCAGTTCATTCCTTTTTTTTTGCTGGAACTTGGCTGGCACGCTACCGCGTGTCTAGATTGTGTTTGTTTATTGCTACTGTCAGATATACAGATGTAAAAGTCATCTGCAATAATTAACATTAACGTTCTTGAGAGCTAAGTTTAAAATCTAATCTAACTAATTTTCTCGATTTTATGTTGCAACCCAATTCCATGGCTTTTGGATGGGTTTTCTCGAAGCTTTAGCACATTTACTAACTCATGACACTGACGCTCTCGAACGGTGAAGGAAAACATCGAGAGGAAACCTCCATATGCCGATGAGGAAATTCTTCGGCGCATGTCAAGTCCACCAACCCGCACTGGGATAGTGTGGTGGACTATATAGCCCCTATGCCCTCGTTGAGAGGGTAGTTCTGAGCCCCAATAGTAGGGACAAAATATTTTCTGTTATCAATTGAGATGATTTTTTAATTAAAAATATTTTGATAATTCGCATTTAATATGTTCGGCTATACAGGTAGCAGTCCCAGTGCCAGTAGACCGGCCCTACGCCGTGCCAGTGCCCAGGCCGTACCCCGTGGCGGTGGAGAAACCAGTAGCCGTGCCAGTCGACAGGCCAGTACCCGTGCCAGTGCCGCACGCCGTTCCAGTGCCAGTGATTAAGCAAGTAAGTCACAATCTGTATAACTAGCATCATCACTAGCCTGAACTGGTCCACTGCCTCCCCCAAAGCGTGTCATTGAACCCGAATCTACGGTTCCTCGAATCCAATCGCTGTTAACAGCTTTACGCAGCCCGTTTGCTCTGGGTGTCTCAACCTGCGCTTGACCACGCGTGGCCTTCACTCGAGAACTGGTCTATCTCAGCCGTTATGGCTCTCCGACAGATGTGACCAGTCCAATGCGATGGGACACCCTGTTCAAAATTACCCGCTCTATATTTTCCATAGAGTTAAGATCTCTTTGGTGCGTGCTCGCGGCCCCTTAAAGAGGCGTAAAAATGCATCCTATGTGTGTCAAAATCGTGTCAAATGTATCACAATACTGTGACTCACTCACACATTCTCATTTTCAAACTCCAAATAAATTTGTATTAGCGACCTCCTCCCGCTACTCCGCTTCCTTTGTCCGCACCCCCCTTGTAAGTGGCACCATTGGTACCCATACTAAATATGCAAGATGCAGTCTCCATAGGGAGCGCGCGCGCCACCAAAGAGATTCGAACCTTCCTGACATTTTCCTACCAGTAGTTTCGTCTATTTCGGAGAGTTCAAGTTCCGAAGTTACCGAGATGATTGATCCTAGACGGACAAACAACAGACAAAACGTGTGGTGGTGCTCAGAGTCACCAGCTCTAGGTAGGTAGGTACTGTAGGTACAGTCAAGGTTCGTAAGTGCAGTAGCAGATTTGCAAGTCAATAGATTGAAAGACCAGTTTCACTTACGACCTTCTTTTATATCTGTACCCACATACACACATATCCACTAAATTCCTGTTTATTACCTACCACAGAATAGGTAGTACAGTCAACAATAGAGACAGGTAAGCAGGTACAGTACAGCGCTACTATAGAGCTCTGTAATGTGCCTGCTTACCTGTCTCTATTGTTCACTGTACAAGTGTATTATGATGAATTCATGACTTATTGCTATGACAATATGGTTTAAAACGCGCCATTGACTTGGGTGGTCAGTTATATGTGATTAGTTTTCGTGTTGTCGTGCGCACCGTTGTACAGAAAAATGACTCTTAGCCTGCTACTGCACTTATGAAGCTTACTGTACCTACAGTAAAATCTTTAAAAATCAGTGTAAAAGTGTGTAAAATCTTTTTTATTAATAAAATAATTGTATTGTATTGTACATTCCTACCAAGTTTCTTACTCTGTATAGTGCGATGGGTTGGATGGGATAATTTGATTTGTTGTCTCAGGTGGGGATACCAGTGCCACATCCGTATCCGGTGGCGGTCCCGAAGCCGGTGGCGGTGGCGGTGGCGGTCCCGCACGCGCTCCCGGCGCACTACGCTGCGCCCACGCCGCTGCCCTACCACCGCCACCACGCGCTGCCGCCCAGCATCTGGTGAACTGAACCAACACCACTCGATTGTTAGTTGTTGCTACCAAATGTAGGGAATTACTGTATTTTTCCGATTTTTCAAAGATACGAAACCGAAAGGGCTCGCAGTGGCTGGGTATTTTAGAACCTTGATGAATATTTTCATAATTTTTATAGGTACAGGATGTTTGGAAGGCCGATGCAATCATTTAGAATGAGTTAAGCCAAACATCCTTGGTACAAAATCTTGCGGTTTTTGAGATTTTCGAAGCAAAAATCAGCTTATCCTGATAGAAAAAACACTTTTCACTCTAATTTTGAACATTACACCTTAATTTTTTAAAATACTGAAGGTCTAACTAACTTACCTAAAAAAAAATTTAAAAATTTACGTTTTCGATAATAAAAAAGAATCGGTTTTGTACCTAGTAATTTAAAGGTAACAGTAATTTTACAATCATTGTAGCTATCACTACTAACAAACGGCTGGTCACAAAATAAATGTATAAACTGGCATTTTTAACTGGACAGGTTATAGTCACATGTGTGTATGATATTTTGATTGTGATGTTAGGTTCGGTGACATATTGATTGTTTACTGCATTTCGGAGCTAAGTCATGGGTTACATCTTTATTAAGGCCTGAGGTAAAATGCTAGTCCCACTTTGGGTGCAATGTGAAAGCATTACATTTACCTTGTGGTAAATGCGAGCTCTCTAAGGTGATATAAGAAACCCACTGTGGGTCGAAAGCTTTACGTTATAACAAAGAAAATGTTTGCTAGAATATTTAAAACCCCTAATTTTGAATCCGTTTTCTTTCACAGTCAGTATGCGAAATACCTATTGTTGTGTCGGATTTTTTTGTTAAATTAAACAATTATTTACGTAGTACGTTTTTATGTAGGTATACAAAATTATTTTGTATTCTAAAAAAATTTATCCAGTTTTCTACTATTCCTCGTAAAAAGTTTAGCATTGTACGAGTGTGTAGAAATACTTATCTTCCCAAAAAACCTCAATAATCTCCATGCATACATGCATGGAGGTTTTTTGGGAAGATATTTCTAAAACTCATGAACGCTACGAAAAACTCATACCGTTATATTCTGTCTTCATGCATTTTGGGTTTATAAATTTATATTAACTTTTCAAAATGAAAGATCTACGTTTTAAGATGCCGAAGTTATCGGAGCTAGGTATGGATCTAAGGTTCCATCATATGAAAGAAAGAACAAAGAAGAAGAAATAACAGAAATTTATTGCCACACAAGTAGGTACTTACATGCAAAAAATAAAATAAAAACCACGATAATGGTACACAAATAGGGTTAATTAAAACAATTAAAAAAAACCTTTAACATAAACCACAATAAAACATGTGTGCCTACCAAAAAAAAAAAAAAAAAAAGTACCTACCTAGAGATTGTCAAAAGGGCAGGGGCTCAGCAATGCTGACACAGTCAGTGGGACTGACAGTGCAGCGCTGGTTTTCAGTCCTGGATAATGGTATTTTATATAATCAAAATTACTTGTTATTGGTCCCCAAATCCCATATTCACTTGTTGATCTCTCTGAACATTTTTATAAGCGATCAGAGCCTAGAGGTAGCTGATACTTAAGTACCTGGATGTTGCAATGTGTATATAGTTTTATTATAGTTTTAGTTACGAATGAATAGAGTTTATATTTCGCCGCAGTCGACTAGAGACTAATGAACAAATATTTTATATTAAAGTGTATAACAAATTTTTATTAATTTTATTTACTACGCCCTCGTTGAGAGGGTAGGCCTGAGCCCCGGCAGTGGGGACATGTTAGTGGGCTGTTGATGATGATTTACTACCAAACTATCACGGTAAGAGCACTCGGGATCACCAATTTTTGATCTCCAGGTTGGAGGATAAATAAGAAGACATGAGTAGCTCTGAAGGTCAGTCATTGCTTATGTGGTTATAATACAATTTGGTATTTACATAAGTTCCCAACTGGTGACTGGTGAGAGGAGTAACTTAATGCTAGACAGAGATGGCACTATATATTGTGTACTAGCACTGACTAGCACTAAAGCATCAAGTTCTTTATATGACAGGAGGCTCTATAGGCAATGGCACCATTAACAGCTCTTCGACGTCCTTGCTAGGCATAATGCTTCTGAGTACTTTGATTACCATTAGTGAGACTGAGCGAAGCGATAGAAGTGCGTCAGAATCGCGATACTTGACGCTCCGTTCTTTGAGCCCACCCCGTCAGGGACATAGCGTGAAGATATGTATGTACTTGATATTGGCGTGTCGAGACAACAATAGTACATTGTTACCCCAGGGGTGAAAGTAACTTATTTAGGTCCCGAGACGCCAATAGTTCGAGGGACTCTAAATAATTCTTGAACCCGTGGGATACACTGTGCTTTTCATTGCGAATACAATGAAAGTAAAAATAAAAACATGAATTAGCTAAAGATAAAATGAATCATAATACAAATCTCTGCTATACGGAAGTAACATAACTCTACGACCCGAAAAAACAAATGAAGATCGGATTGCCGCTTTCCCGTCTATTTTGTTTTTCTTTCTGTGGCCGGCCAGCTATTCTGCCATTATTTTTCATTTCCATCATTGAAAAAATGGTAAATATTTTGCCCAAATTTATGTTATTTTAAAGAAATAGTTGACAGTAATAATTATAATGTAGTTAAAAAATATATATTCTTTAATTAATACTTAACTTTTTGTTATTTCAAATTTACATCGCGCTGTAATTGAGTGGCTGTATAGAAAGTTAGAACATTGACCAATAGAAATGTGAAAATAGTATTTTTTAATAATTTGACAGCTGTCAGTTGAAAACGATTCTCCCTAGGGCTGAGATGTATCATGTTCAACCCGCTACTCAGACAACTTCAGACCTACTTTCAGAGTATGAGTAATGAAAAGTTAATAAAATCTCACTTACGTTATGGAAACCAAAGCATATAAATAGCATACAAAAGAGAATTCTTAAAATACAAACTTCACTGACTTAAGTTTTCAATTGAAGACAGTACTATGAGCGTGCCAGGCTTGTCTACAGGATATTGCATTTTGCATTGCAGGTTAAAGTTTCACCCGTCTTTCAGAGGTTTCGGTAATCTCCTTACCTGAGTAGAGTGCAGTTTGATTGCTTTTGTGTTCAGCTGTGTGATTCTGTAAAGTACGAATTAAAACTCGACCATCACATCGCAAGTCACTCACTTCACTTCGCATCCGATCATGAAAGACCTTGATGTCGCATTGTGTAAACAAATACAAGCTACACAATAAACACTTCACTTGCGAAGTAAAGTGAGTATTGAACTGTGAATCATTGAGTTAGAGACCGATCTCACTGCGGATTCAGGATCGAGTTGCACAAATACGCTTACAGAATAGCAGGGCAGATTATATTTAAATTGTAAACTACGTGGCGCTTCTATTCTACCTCTGGAACTACCAGTCGGATTTATAATTTTTTTCTTGCATTTGATTCTTGACCCAATACTTGAGGTTATAGACTATTTAACATCGCGCTACGACCCTCAAGAGCCGAGCAAAGTCAGAAATACTTATGTCACTCATACTTATGAAACAGCTAGTATAAAATAACAGTGTAAGTATTAGGTGTTATAGAGTTCATCGCATTGGTACTTGTCACAGCAAATTGCTCCAGCAATTCACATCACGTCCTGTTTCCTATAGAAAGTGGTCTGGCCGCGTATGGGAGCGGTTACGTAACATGGCCCGGAGTCCGAACAGGTGGCAACACCGTGTCGCCGGAATGCGCCGATAATTCGGGATGTGGCAACATAGTTTCTATATCTTGTCACTTCTCAGTGTGTATCGTCACATCTTAGCAATCAGCATGAAGATAAAGGTATGGAACACCTATGGATGCAATGTCATGTATGTATGAGTATCTGATAATTGGCTTCATGGTCAACAGTTGCTCATCTTACGTTCGTGAGATAGTCTTCCAAAACATGCCTGCGGTTGGCATTTGCACTTTAGCGCGATACCGATTTCCGCACAGATGAACCGAAATTTGGTCACAATCAGAATTGAACTGGAAATGGTTTACAATTGAACGGAAATTATTAAAAATAGCGCGATCGGGGCCCTGGGCCACCCACCGTGCATGGTATTTAATAGAATGTTCAAACTAAATGTCGGTATATAAATAGTAGTTGAGAATTTCGCTCTTGCCGCGATTGCCAGGCTGCAGATTCCTTGATGGTCAGGAGCTCTATTTTTAAATCTCTCTCCTCGATTTTTGTATCGGATGTCGATGGAAAATCAGTAGAATCGACCGCTCGAAGCGAGGAGACCGATTCAAAAATAGGGCTGGCCGCCTGTCGCAGATTCAAATTCAAATGAAAATCAATTTTATAATTTTTCTATTTTCTCTGGACACGACCTACTTTGTAAATCCACTTAGGAACCTAAATTGATTTCGAAAACAAAAGGACAGATTACACAAGCGTCGACTCGGTTGGAGCGTGACCGGGGTTCGAAACACGGAAGTGAACGAGCATTGCTATAATATTAGTAGCTATACTAAATTATACAATCATAATGTTGCGTAAGTAGGGGAAAATGGGTCACCTACCATAGCACAATTATTAATAAGAAAGAATTTTCGAATCTCTTTGGTGGCGCGAGGGGCCGCGGCCGCCAACCAAAGAGATCCTAACTCTATGATAATAAGTCATCATCATTATATCAGCCTGTAGACGTCCACTGCTGGACAAAGGCCTCCCCCAAGGATCTCCACGACGCCCGGTCCCGCACTGACCTCATTCAGCCGGGTCCCGCGACCTTCAACAGATCGTCAGTCCACCTTGTGGGGGGAGGCCTGCCTACGCTGCGTCTTCCGATACGTGGTCGCCACTCGAGAACCTTTCTGCCCCAACGGCGTTCTGCGGGCGATGTGCCCAGCTCACTGCCACTTCAGCTTCGCAATTCTTATGATAAAAAGTATTAAACCAAATTTTTTTTTGACTGGCCTGTTGGCGTAGTCGGTAGTGACCCTGCCTACTGCGCCAGAGGTCGTGGGTTAGATTCCCACCCGGGGCCAACATTTGTGTGATGAGCATATCTGTTGGTTTTCGGATTCTTGGTATGTATTTAAGTATTTATTATAGGTATATTTATCAGTTGTTGAGTATCCATGAATAAGCTTTGGGACTAAACAGCCGTGTGTAAATAGTAAGGATCCGACCGATCGCTACTGTTACGTCATCACAGGGGCCAGAAGTACCCGGCGACACTTGTACCCTACAGGATCTGTTGCGCCAAACCCCTGCCCACCAACGGTGTCCCAATCCGGTTTTTTTGTAGGCTTCACTTACGCTTTAGAATAGAAATTCTAATCTTTGGGGTATCACCGAAAAGCCTATGCGTACAGTGATAGCTTAAATTCCGTAATAACATAATATAGAATAAATTTTAAAGCGGACGATGTCGCGGGGCTTACTTGCGTGCTTTTAGTAGGAAAAAAGGTATAGTCCCCGTTGAATTTTTTGGCGGTTGAATGAATATAGTCACCGATTATTTGCACATCTGTGACTATAATCATTCAACTCAACATAGAGAAACCTCAACTTATAAGTGCGCACTTATAAGGTGGTAATCGAGATAGTGCATTAATTACTTAGATAGTGCATTAATGTCCACTTTACCTACATGCTGGACGACGTTGCAATTACACGAGCCTCAAACATGAAGGATCTGGGAGTGACTTTCGACAGAGCTCTGACCTTCCATGACCACATGACTGCACTCGCTAAGGAATCCTTTAAACGCTTACTCTTCGTCCTACGCAATGCGCGAGACTTCAATAGCGCCGAGGTTATTAAAGTTCTGTTTGCTACCCTGGTGAGAAGCAAGCTCGAGTCGAGTGCATGTGTATGGAACCCGCACGAGAAGACCTATACACTGCTTCTTGAGAAGGTACAAAAAGCCTTTCTAAGATTCCTCTACAAAAAAATCTATGGGTACTATCCATTTCTTTATACCACAAAGTTTCTACTCTGGTACTTTGGGTTTTAACTCCCTGTCAGTAAGAAGGTCTCGAGACCAGCTGCTTTTCGCCCTCAAGGTGTTGCGTGGAGGTATCGACTGCACTGACTTGCATAATCAGCTGAGCCGGTACTTCGTGCCCGGCAATTGCACGCGCCACCGGGCCAGCCGGCTGCCGCGGCTGTTCGCGCGGCGCCCCTGCCGCACGCGCACGGTGGCGCGCGCGCAGTCGCCGTCATGCCGTATGCAGACCGGCCTCAACACACTGTTGGAAGACGCCTGAATGCGATCTGTTTGTGGATGCATGGAGCAAGCTCTTTGGGGAATGTTTGAAGATTTGTGAAAGGATGGATGAATGAAGTTGTTTATGTTTAAGTTATTTGTAAGTTTTGACATGATAATACCTAGTGTAATTTTAACATTAATATTAATATTTGACTTAGATTATAATTTCATGATATTGCTCTTTATGGACATTTACAATTTGATTGATACTGTAATTGGTTAAACCGTTGTAATTATATAAATAAAATTAAAAATTAAAAATTAAATTAAATAGAGGTATCCAAAAGCTTGATTCGGTTGATCGAATCAGTGAACTATTTCTTCAAATTGAATGAGCGTCTCAAGTGAACGGGCACAGCTAACACCTAAAATTAGTCATTGCGCAGATATCAACCAACTACACACAACCGCCAAAAAACTACGAGGACCCTTACATGACATTCTTCAGTTTGGACATTATTCAGTTCGAGCATGGTCGTTGGACATTTTTCAGATTGGACATTATTACAGTGAATCTGCTACGCGTGTTTGAGCGACATCTTTAAACGTTCACAGAAACAAGATGGTGGGTATTTGTGTCGAGCAGTCGAGGGTTAAGAATCCGCGCCGAGAGATGGCGCTGGTTGCCTCTCGGGGAGCCCCCAACACCCCATAAATAATAGCCCACTGCTGGGGTACGACGATGCTGCTGCCCACAGGATAAACAGGAGGTGTGTTTATCATTTTGGCCGCCTTGTATGATAATGAAAATCAAGAAGTTTCGAATCTCTTTGGTCGCGCGCGCGCTCCCTGTGGAGATCGCATCTTGCATATTTAGTATCGGAACCTATGGTGCCTTTTACCGGGGGGGTGCGGACAAATGAAGCGGATTAGCGGGAGGAAATTGCTCATACAAATTTATATGGAGTTTGAAAATGATAATGTGTGAGTGAGTATAAGTATTGTCATTCATTTGACACGATTTTGACACCCATCTCGATCGCCGCACCCATAGAATGCTTTTATTACTGGTCCATATGGGAGTGGCAATTTTTTTTGATTCATGATGAAAATAAAGGTAGCGAAAGGCCGATCTTGCTAAAGGTATAACACGCGGTAGCGTGTCAAGCCAAGTTCCAGCCAAGAAAAAAGAATGAATTGGCGACACCGCAGCCGTGTGTTGTGTGTAACGCGAACCATTTGGAGCCAGTATGATTACCTTATAAAAAACCTACCTTATTATGTTATAATTATTTGGTGCTTCTAGTTATTTTTAACACCTAGTAAAATACAGTAATATTCATTTCATTCATCTACTATTTATTTCTACCGCCATATTATCACGGACGGACGCGATCTCGACGCAGAACATTAATTATGGTAAGTACAAGCACACCGGCTACCAGCCGTGGCCTTGGTACACGGGCTGGGCGACGGCGTGGACCACTGGCGCGGCGTGGACCGTATGGACCAGCGGCTGGGCCACGGCGTGGACGTAGGGCTGGGCCACGACGGGAGCGTGGACCACGGGCTGGGCTATCGACACCGGGTTCACGATCTGGACACCAAATTTTAAAATGACATTAATTTTATTTTCATTTCATTACTATTTTTTATGGCCGGCTTTTTCTATTTGGAAACCTGATTCCTTTGGAAACAAAGTCCTAGTAGGCCAGTGGTTTTAATAATCATTCATTCATCATCATCATTCGCATGTAAATAATATAATAGTAAATAAAATAATTAGTACATTGTGCATTAAGGGCAGTAAGTAGGATATTACTAACGAGAGTCTGTTAGAAGCCCGACGCCGAAGGCGGAGGGATTTTAATGACTCAAGTTTGTAATACCCTTACTGCCCGTGATGCACACAATGTTTTTCATCACATTTTTGCTGATATTATTTAAGTTTATTAAATTAATTAAGTTAAATTTAGTTAAATTTAATTACCTTAATATAACTCAAGTTAACTTAGTTTAACTCAAGTCGAGTAAAGTCGAGTACAGTCGAGTACAGTCGAGTACATGCGAGTACAGGCGAGTACAGTCGAGTACATTCGAGTACAGTCGAGTACATACAGTCGATTTTAGTCGAGATAAGTCAAGTTAACTACTCAATTTAACTTAATTTTTAACTTAATTAATTTAATAAACCAGTTCAGTACAGCCAGCTACACATTACAGCCCCTAGGGGTAATAATATTGTACTGATTTTCATTATTCTCCCGCGGGAATATATAGGCCATTGTGTTTCTTTAGGTACGCATATAATCAGACCCTTAACGAGCAAGTGTGATGAAATAGTACATTGTGCAATAAGGGAAGTAAGTAGGATATTACTAACGAGAATCTGTTAGAAGGCCGACGCCGAAGGCGGAGGGATTTTAATGACTCGAGTTTGTAATACCCTTACTTCCCGTGATGCACACAATGTTTTTCATCACATTTGCGAGGAAATTAATACCTACGACACAAGGGAACAAATCTATTTTGTTTAGACTTTGCTGGTAAAAAATTTTCACTAAGCAACTGAGCCGCATTCGCTATATCCGGAGGTGTTAATATTGTTGTTGCACTTTCAGACTCGGATTCTTCACATGACATACACATATTTTAAGTTTGTTTCTCTCTTTATTTATACTAATAGGTCACAACTATAGGTAGTTAATAAAATAGTTTTATTGTCAACTTTGTCAATGGAGCTTCTAGTTTTTTTCATATATAGTTTTACGGCCAATTGGAAACAAGTTCTTAAGCCCAAATCTTAGATCGTAGTTTATAATCACGAACACATAAAACCGCAGCACGGCCTCCAAGGCACAATCAGTGCCATTCGGTGGTCCACACTGCCACAGATAATGATAAAAAATGCATTTAGAAACTCCCAAAGGCGAAAGCCCATACAGCCAGTTTTTATCGAATTTCAAAATAAAATTCACTGAAATAATTGCAAAGTAAACTAAAACATTTTTAAACACAAATCATAATGCATTTAATTAAAGCGTAAATATTTAAATTATCATTTGTAGAAGTTTCGAAGAATAAAAAACCATGCTTGATTTAAAATCTCCTTAGTGTGGAACGCCATTTTTTAAAACTACACATTATAGTCCCTAGGGGTATAATATTGTACTGATTTTCATTACTCCCGCGGGTGTATATAGGCCATTGTGTTTCTGTATGCATGCATATAATCATCCACATAACGAGCAAGTGTTCTGAAAAATAATATAAAACTACTCCAAATGAAATACATTTTTTGTATAATATTATTCTATGCTAACCTGCTGGAATGACGCGTAGCTGGTAGCCGCCGGCTTGGCGTAGGCCAGCGCCGGCGCGGCGTGGACCACGGCTGGCGCGGCATGGACCACGGCCGGCGCGGCATGGACCACGGCCGGCGCGGCGTGGACCACGGCCGGCTGGTGGACTAGACTCACTGATGACAACTGGAAAACAAAAGTAACACGCATACCTATAGTACCGACTTATCTGTTTGATTATTACTCATTGGACTCGACCTGCTGTTGTAAGGAATCCTGGATGAGAGAGCATAACACTTACAGCTGGAGATGCCCACGGCTGGTCCCAGGGTGAGATGAGACCTCCAGGTGCCGGCCTCGCCGCAGCAACCGACAGCAGGGTAACCGCTAACTAAATACAAAATAACATTTTTACATAGAGCAAAACAATTTTTGTTGGGGACATCATCATCATCAGCCTGCACTAGTCCACTGCAGGACATAGGCCTCCCAACTTCCTTCTCCGCATCCAATCACTGCCAGCAGCCTTAAGGGCAGAAGACTCACACTACGACTGGTACCACGCGTGGTCTCCACTCATCTTGTTGTCTGTGTCTCCACTCCACTCGAGAACTCGACTACCTCAGCGTTTGTCGCTTCCCCGACAGAAATGACAGCCCACTGACACTTCATCGTAGAGTATTTGAGGCTCAGATTAGAACTGGTGGTTAATCTGAGATTTGAGGAACTACTTTATAATCTGTGGTATTGATAGATCGTGATTACCGGGGAATCCCATCGGATTGAATCCAATTTTTAAATCGCTCTCCTCGCTTCGAGCGGTCGGTTCTACTAATTTTCCTTCGACATCCGATACAAAAGGCTCTAAGATCTCTTCATAGACGAAGACGTGAGGAGCACTCGCGTCCCGTGGAGAGTGTGTGTGAAGAGAATGGTGAGATTGAGCGAAGCGACAGAGGTGTGTCAGGATCACGCTCCGTTCTTTCTGCCCACCCCGTCAGGGACACAGTGTGCTGATATGTAAGTATGTATGTATTTTATACGCTTACATAATGGTAGCATATTATTGATAGCTTGGGAATACATGCAGGATTGGTTTGTACGCTTTATACCAGAAAAGCACAATGTCAGATTAGCGGAATATCAGATTTGCAATATGTCAGATTAGCAAAATGCCAGATTAGCATAATGTCAGATTAGCGGAATATCAGATTTGCAGATTTGGTGTAGGTTACAATAAGTAACGAAGAAATATTTTTTTAATATTTTATTTTCAATTTAAACGGTGAAGGAAAATATCGTGAGGAAACCTGCATACGCCGAAAAAGAAATTCTTAGGCGCATGTGAAGTCCACCAACCTGCACTGGGCTAGCGTGGTGGACTATAGCCCGAACTCCCTCGTTGGACATATTAATAGGACAATGTTGATGAT
The DNA here is from genome assembly GCA_949699065.1 of Metalampra italica. Classification (NCBI taxonomy): domain Eukaryota; kingdom Metazoa; phylum Arthropoda; class Insecta; order Lepidoptera; family Oecophoridae; genus Metalampra; species Metalampra italica. Next base: position 9,931,896 of record OX452985.1, read on the forward strand.
GGTATAATTTTCACATTTTGTTTTCTCTTTTCATCACGCATGTGTTCAATATTTTTGGTAATAGATAGTATTTTTTTCTTTGAGCGAAACTTGAAAACTTTTTCATACCTTATTATGAGAAATCTGCACTTACCAGGATCCTCATGTTGCCTGCCACTGGAGCGCAGTACGAATGCAGCCTGGCCTGCCCACGCGCACCTTTTATACCTACTTTGGTATTTTCAAATCGGACAGATCTAGGTTTAGACATCCTAGGCCGACTTAATTTTAGGTGTGTGACACCGACGCATGTTTATATGGGGATATGGAGATTTATTGCTGACTAGCTGCTGGCCGCGGCTTCGCCCGCGTGGGGTTGAATGTAGCGTATGTTCATGCCCAGGGTTCAAGTATCTCCACACCAAATTTCAACAAAATCCGTTCAGAGTTTTAGGCAACAAACAAACAGACAGACAGAGTTACTGTAGGCTTGTAATGTAACCACGGCTTTAGTTTCACGAGAAAATATTAATAATATATTAAAAAAACTTACGTACAGGTACAAATATAAATTAGGTAATAAATTACATGATCAATCAATCAATAATATATTTGGTAAAACATTTTACGCATCACCTTCAATACATACATCACCAAACAATGCAAAACTTTCAATTTAATTTATTTTCTTTATTCATAAACAACTTTCATTGTGTTTGAATGTTACAAAATTTCTAAATAATTAATTGCAAAAAATATGTACTTAGTTAAAAATGTCAATGAAACAAGAGTAAATAGTCAATTTAAACAGAGTGTAGTCATAAAAATTAATAAATTACTGCGTGTCAACAATAATCACTAAGACTAAAAGACTAGACTAGACTTCAGAGTGAGACCACAAAAAAAATAGACCACAAAAACTCAACGATAACGAGTCAGCTGATCATAAACTAATCCCTAAAAGCACCTGATGTAGGGATACTTGTGTAGTGAATGTCTCTATGACACGTCATTCACTCATTTCACGATTTGATTCACCGCCTATTTAATTAAATAGGCTTAGTATAAACCGATCGTGTATTTATAATCATTCGATACCATAGAGTTAGTATACTAGCTATAGAGTGCGCGCATCGCTCATTGCCCATTGTGCCAAGTGTAAGCAGGTGTTCTATCGACGCTTCCATATAGATTTTTTCTAGATCGTTCTTTTCCGTGGATCGTGTTTACAGCTTGGCACTGCACATTTCACCAAGATTACTCCAAATCTAAATAAATACCGGCGAGAGCAACAATCAGCGCTACTGACGTGTTGTGACTGGTAGCGTCGCCCCGAACATTTCGAGACTGTTCAGACCCGTGCTTACAGTTCAGACTTGCTAACGCGCGCTCTATGTATACTAACAACTCTCTGTTCGATACCTATAAACAGCCTTCTTAATTAAATGAAATCAGACAAGACAGGTGTTCATTTGAAAGTCTAATCATTGCCTAAGTATAGCTGTGTTAAGTGTATCACTTTTTATACTAAACATCCTTGGAGATCACTTGGTTTTCGCAGCCAGGGTTTCTTCTGAGCAGGATCTGTCTGGGATGGTCACCATAGACCATGCACCCGGTTCCAAAAAGCCCGGGTTTTACCCGGTTCTTTCATAGTTTAAAAGAACCGGTTTCAAAATTATGATACAGGCTCCGTACAGAACCGAAAAACCCGGTTCATGAATAAGCCGGTTCTACATCCTTTATTTTAAAGGGGCAAAGCCCTTAGTTCGTAAAACGTTTATTAGTACAGCCTAGCCGCGAAGGCCTATGTAAATGCCTAATTAAAGGTTTCCTTTCAGAAAAAAAAATCTATTTTCCATATTTAGGGTACTTTCCGTCTAGGAGGCTTTCGTTTGCTTCACCCTGTGTTTAAAGGATTTTCCTTGGATGTGGGTAATTGTAATAGCGTCAGTGGCATCGGGGATAAGACGTGGCCTATCACATCGAAAGGTCCGAAGTTCCATCCCCGGCTGGACCATGTATCAATGGGTTTATACGGTTTTATAAGTACATTTACTGACTGCTCTCAAACGGTGAAGGAAAACATTCTGAGTGATCCTGCATACGCCGAAGAAGAAATTCTTAGGCGCATGTGAAGTCCACCAACCCGCACTAGGCTAGCGTGGTGGACTATAGCCCGAACGCCCTCTTTGAGAGGGTAGGCCTGAGCCCCAGCAGTGGCATATTAATAGGCTGTTGATGATTGATGTAGGTAATTGAGTAGTAGAACTAATACAGTACCTACAAACTAACTAGACTACTAAGGCTTGATTGGAAATGATTGCATGTCTCTTATAATATTTTTTCTGGCCCTATTACCTGGATACATGGATGGCCATAATAACTCATGGCAGGTGACGTGTGACGTGACATGCTACCGGCCACCCGGTGGTCGATACCACATGCATCTCTAATGGCCATATCGATCAAAGCTGACTGCTGACCTATAAACCCATGTGCCTCAAAACTTTTACGTTTGCCTTTCGATCAATTAAAGCATCGCGATTTGTCACAGATAACAGAAAAAAAGTTTCTCTCCAACTCTCTTTGCAGTATTGGCACATTTTGCTACTGGTCAATCTCCTTTTCCATAGCTTAACACCATCGGTGAAGGAATTAATGTCATTATAATTACAATAACGAAAACAATCAAAATTAAATCAGAATAAAATACAATAATAATTGGACCTTATTTAAACTATTATTAAATAAAAATGTAAGTAATTCAATGTTCTTGAATTCGACGACGACGATCTGAAGCTCTATTTTTGAATCGCTCTCCGCGCTTCGAGCGGTCGATTCTACTGATTTTTGTATCGGATGTCGAAGGAAAATCAGTAGAATCTATCGCTCAAATAGAGCTCCTGGAGCCCTATTTTCGAATCGCTCGCCTCGCTTCGAGCGGTCGATTCTACAAATTTTCCTTCGACATCCGATACAAATATTAGTAGAATCGACCGCTCGAAGCGAGGCGAGCGATTCAAAAATCTCCTCAATCTTTACATCATGTATTTCTTTACCTACATTTGTATATCTTTGCATCCATTAAGTTCAAAAATAGTGGTCTATATCGACACAGCTGGTGTCATCAACATCTAAGTTTAACTGGTTCAAGAAATTGGATCAACCAATCAACCTGATATTACATTGATTACTTATGATAACAAAAATCGATCTATAGTGATGGGAAGATATCCGTCTACTTACATTTTAAAAAGTTCTAATAGCGTTTTCAGAGCATCGGTGGTTTAGTGGGAAAGACGCGGCGTATCGCATGGAGAGGTCCGAATTCGATCCCCGGTGGAGCCATACCAACGGGTTTTTCTCGAAACTTAAATACTTAGGTATTTACTGACTGACTGCTCTCGAACGGTGGAGGAATACATTGTGAGCAAATCTGCAGCTAAGGAGAAATTCTGAATATCTGAAAGGTTCTCGAGTCTCCCACAAGGTGGACCGACGATCTGGTGAAGGTCGCGGGACCTAGCTGGATGAGGTTAGCGCAGGACCGGTCGTCGTGGAGATCCTTGGGGGAGGCCTTTGTCCAGCAGTGAACGGCTACAGGCTGATATGATGATGATCTGAAGTCCACCAAGCGGCACTGGGCTAGCGTGGTGGACTACAACTCGTTGAGAGGATAGGCCTGAGCCCCAACAGTGGGGACATAATTATACATATAGGCTGTTGATTTTATACAGTGAAAAAAAATACCGGTATAAGAGAGAGGTAACAAAATATTCAAAGTTGGCACTGAAACGATTCATCGTACGATTAGTGAAGAAACTTAAATGAATATAATCGTGAAGTCAGTTTGTTGAATCGATATGCACAGATGGCACATCACTAGCCATCGCGTGCCGCGCGGACCATCCGCGCTGCGTTGGTATCCACCGCGCGTACGGTGGCCATACTTCCCACAGGACAGATGAGAATTAAATTCCGTTTCATCGTGTGACAGGCAACGTCACAATATCTGGAGTCGATGACGTCATAGGTATCCGCGCTCGGGTATACAGGAGCTCTATTTTTGAATCGCTCGCCTCGCTTCAACCGTTCGATTCTACTAATTTTGTATGGATTCTGTACCGGGGATGTCGAAGGATGTAGAATCGACCGTTCTAAGCGAAACGAGCAATTCAAAAATACGGCTGCAGATCGTTCACTCTGAAGCTCTATTTTTGAATCGCTCTCCTCGCTTCGAGCGGTCGATTCTACAGATTTTTGTATCGGATGTCGAAGGAAAATCAGTAGAATCTATCGCTCAAAGCGAGTAGAGCGATTCAAAAATAGAGCTCCTGGTGCGTGAAAAACAAGCGTCCCTATAATAAAATAAATAATAATAATAATAATGTTTGGACAATTTTACACACGGCTGTTTAGTCCCAACTAAGCCGAAGCTTGTACATGGGTACTCAACAACTGATAAACATACTTAAATACATACTTTTAAATAAATACATAAATACATACAAACACCCAGCTCAATGAAGAGAAAAAGGTAATTATGACTTTTATTTTATTTAAAACAGCAATTTACCATTTTTCATTAAAACCGTTAAATTCCTAACTACCTAGATCCGATCTGTATTTATTATTTATTTATTCGTTGACGTATCCGATCCGTACAAAAAAAAATTGTAGTAGGCAAATATAGACATTGATTTTAGGCATTTTGCGTTTGGGCAAACCGATTCAATGATCCTCGTGGTTCGAGGGGCGAACCAAGTGGAATTTAAAAATCCTCTTGGTCCGAAGGTCGAACTAAGTGGAATATCAAAGTCCTGATGGTTGACGTTGTCGAACCACGTGGTCGCAGCGCAAGTAGTGTCCTAGCAAAAAGTTATTCAGATACCATTTTCCTCTCTTTATAATAAACCGTGGCCACCGGATAAATACTGTAGACAACTTTCAGCGCGCCTCAAACCGGCTTCAGTGCCTGAAAAGCTACGAAGCGGTGCGCATTGAATAATTTAAAATCAAAACCTAAAACTTCACGGCAGTTTCATGAAAACTTTTAAACAAAAAACCCATTCAAAAATTGAATGATAACTATCAAACGTAAATCATGAGGTTTAGAAGTTTAAACGTAACTGAAGACTACGCATCAAAGGGTTTAATAATGAACACAAAGTACACAGTAGACATAAAGTAGGTAAAAGGTATTGTTTTAGAACAATGCGAGCGTGGTCCGGTGAAGATGGAGACATCATGGGGGCATCCGTTACGCGTAAGTTTAGCTTTTATCATCATCATTTCAGCCTTTTACCGTCCACTGCTGGACATAGGGATCTTCCCCAACGAACGCCACCCCACCCGGTCCTAAGCCCTCCGCATCCTACCCTCCTCAGGTCATTAGTTTAGCTTTACCCATAGACTTAAAAATTTTTCGCTATAAATCTATGGCTTTACTAGACATAAAAAAATGTTTTGGTAGGTACCGATCTCGAATAAAATGTCGATACGTAATTTACCGATATTACAAGTAGACGTACTCAACAATGAAGCTGAAATGGTATTCCGAAATACCCTTCACCGACAGAACTTTTTACCGAAAACACTTTTAATCGAATATGTTATTTTTACGAAAAAATCATTCACTTACAGGCACACACGGAATGCATCTCTTGATGTTAAAAGTTAAAGTGAGGTCAAAGTAATTGTGAGAGCGTCAGTGGCGTCGGGGATAAGACGCGGCCTATCATATCGAACGGTCCGAAGTTCGATCCCCGTCTTGGCCATGTACCAATGGGTTTTTTTCTCGAAACTTAATTAGGTACATTTACTGACTGCTCTCGAACGGTGAAGGAAAACATCCTGAGGAAACCTGCATACGCCGAAGAAGAAATTGTTAGGCGCATATGAAGTCCACCAACCCGCACTGGGCTAGCGTGGTGGACTATAGCCCGAACGCCCTCGTTGAGAGGGTAGGCCTGAGCCCCAGCAGTGGGGACGTGTTAATATGCTGATGATGAAATAAATGTTTATTGCATACACTGGGTACCTACAATATACTGTGAATTTTATTTAATTAATATTATAATTATTATTCCAATTAATTTTCCGAGTTAATAGAGAAAAATATATTAAAAATGCTCGTGTATGAATGTAAGATTTAAGTAGGTACGTACACTTTGCTGACTTCTTATCTTCGGGCTAGCGAATATTTTCTATGCCAAAGGAACTAGGAAATGGAAATTTTTTAGGTATGAAGAACCTTGGAGGAATTCAAACCAGCAACAGGAAACATTAGATAGATGAGATATGCGATAATACTTACCTACCGGGTTTAGCCTGTTCTCTCCTACTTACTTTAGTACATTAAAGTATTTAAAAAAGGCTCGACAATAATATATCTAAGCATGATACAATTGTCTCATTCTACTCGGTTTCATAGTAGCCTTTCAGCGTCCACTGCTAGACTTAGGCTTTCCCCGCCGCATCCACCCCCCTTTTCCCATCAACATTTAATCAGCATCAGCTAGACGAAGGCCTTTCTCTCATTGAGCTATCCTTAATGGCCTCTATAGGCAGACCTGCAGGCCTAGCTCTGCTAAGCAGCTATGTCTGTCTGTGGTTATTATTGCATATGACCCAGCAACTTTGAGTGGTTATACCACCACTGTTCGGTCGCCAGGGCCTCGTCTGTTATCCTAGCAGTGTGCACCACATGCAGGTGAGGTTGGCATTTGGAGCACTTGATGTTGTTGTGGCAATTCACACCCCTATGTCATCTTTTACGGTCACACCCACTAATATTATCTTCTTTATTCTAGGCGCAGACAGTGGGAAACCAAACCTCCCACCAACCCTAAAAAACGGCAGCGATCTGCGGAAATCTGGGTATTTGGTAGCGGTCGGAAGTAAAACAGCAAGGTACCGGCAAGTTATGGTATAGTCTCAGACGTTCGTTTGTTTTGTCCAGTATCGAACTATTGAGCCTTCGTTAGTCTCAGTAGTTCCATTGTTTTGTCCAATATTGCACTATTGAGTCTTATTTAGTCTCAGTAGTTCGATTGTTTTGTCCAATATCAAACTATTGAGCCTTCTTTAGTCTCAGCATTTTGATAGTTTGGTCCGTATCGAACTATTGAGCCTTCGTTAGTCTCAGTAGTTCCATTGTTTTGTCCAATATTGCACTATTGAGTCTTATTTAGTCTCAGTAGTTCGATTGTTTTGTCCAATATCAAACTATTGAGCCTTCTTTAGTCTCAGCATTTTGATAGTTTTGTCCAGTATCGAACTATTGAGCCTTCTTTAGTCTCAGCAGTTTGATAGTTTTGTCCAATAACGAACTATTGAGCCTTCTTTAGTCTCAGTAGTTCGATTTTTTCGTTCTAGAGATAATAATTATATCACCAATCATACCTAACAGAACTACTAACTATACGAGTAACTTTAACTTATGACATCTTGTAGGTATTTATAAAATATTTCTGCAAATAAATCTTTTCATTACTAAGCCTTTCGAGTCTCAGCAGACGGCTTTAATTTTAATTAAGCTAGACTTAAGAAGGCTCTAGTATGGCTGGATTATTAAGGGATTAACGGACATTGAATTTTTTGAGGATCTTTTAGCTTTACATTTAAGACTGATGCTATATAATCTTAAGGGCTTAGGAACCTGTTAATAGCTAAGCAGATTAATTTATTTCACTTTTACATAATTAAATTCATAATCCTTAGTATAAAACAAAGTCGCTACCCGCGTACGCTTAGATCTTTTAAACTACGGATCCGTTTTTTTGTGATCTACCTACTGACACCTTATATAATTTTCTACAGCATGCAATAGGTGACTTATAAGATCTAGATCTAGACTTCGTTTCGCCTGTTCCAGGTTCCGAAGAAAACACAAAAATAAAATGCTGAAAATAATGCTTCTTGTGCTATTAATGATGGTGCTCTGTTTAGCCATAGTAATGACAGTATTATGTGAGTATCATGTATTTTTTAAATGACTTTATTATAATTATATTTACTGTCAAATATTTCTTTAAAATACCTAACATAGATTTGGGCAAAATACTTACCATTTTTTCCTAGAATGAAAAAATTTGCTGGGGGCCGCGAGAACCCACCAAAGAGATCATATCTCTATGATTTTTTCAATGATGGAAATGAAAAATAATGGCAGAATAGCTGGCCGGTCACAAAAAAAAAAAAGAAAAAAAAACAAAAAAAAAGGCGGGAAAGCGGCAATCCGATCATCATTTGTTTTTTCGAGTCGTAGAGTTTTGTTTATCAGAGATTTGTATTAACACTCATTTTATCTTTAACTAATTCATGTTTTTATTTTTACTTTCATTGTATTCGTAATGAAAAGCACAGTGTTTCCCTGGGGTTCAAGACTTATTTAGAGTCCCTCGAACTATTGGCGCCCGACGCGTAGCAAAAAACCCCGTCTCGGGACTAAAATAAGTTACTTTCACCCCTTGGGTAACAATGTAATTACTACTACTGGGAATAGTAATTAATAATACCTTTACTAAGTACTGAAATTTGAGAACAAACCAATACAGCAGCCTCAAAAAAAAAGATTATGAGTAATGTAATTACTTACAATCATCCTATATAGACGACCATATAGTGGAAGGATGGAATATATCCATCCTTCCACAATACTTTCTCTCCCCTAATCGTCTGGAATATGAAACAAAAAATACTAAAAAACTACTGGGCTGATGATGAAATCATCATCAGTAATAATTATGTTACAGATATACTAGAAAGGTGGCACACACCGCCGAAACTATGCGAGAGTAAGGAATGCCTGCGCTCCGCAGCGAACCTGGCTCTCTCCATGGATATGACTGCAGATCCCTGCCACGACTTCTACCAGGTAAGGACCACCTTCTCTTAAACAGTCTTAGTATCAGAGATCAAAAATTCATCAATTAATTCACAACAGACTTTTATTTTCGTGCGTGCGCGATGAAAAGCAGTGTTTACTACCTTCAAGAACACTATAATGCGTCGCTCTCTCTTGCGCCTAAATACCTCGGGTGCAAATTGATCGTTTACATCCCTTGGTTAACAATCTATACTGTGGTTGTTTTCATGCATTTATTTACACATGTGTAGGTAAATTTAGCTCACAGCAGCATCAGGTGTGAAATCGATCAGGGCGGCAGAAGATTCAGGGTATTGACGCAGCGGGCGTGCTTGATGTGTTCCACCGTCACCGTCGCCATGGGCCATACCGTATCTCTCCATCCACACTTGCGCCCAAGATAGTTGCAATGACCGTGATCAGTTTTCTTGACTTTCTTGCTCCTCATTGGTCAGTTCTCATGCGGCAACTGGGCGGAGCAGCACCCGCGGCCGGACGCGTACCGCTCGTTCGACTGGTTCCGCGACAAGCAGACCCGCGTGTACTCGCTAGTGCGGGACTTCCTGGGCCGCAACGAGACCCACCAGTGCCGGCCCGTGCAGCAAGCCAAGCAGATGTACGACGCTTGCATGGACACCGGTAAATATATCATGGTATACTCCCTGTAAAAGGCGTTACTACCCTCGTACATCGTCCTATTATCGACGTTTAGGTCTTATTAGCATTGGCAGTATAAATTTTATTCTTTTTCTGTTTTGTTTTTGAAGACTTTACTCTTTTCAGGGACTTTGGACAAACGTGGCTTGAAACCAGTAGTCCAAATTCTGGAGTCCCTGGGTTTACCACCGTATCCAACTTACATCAATTTCACCGAGAACTTTGACTACTCTACGTACAATTTCGATTGGGTAGAGGCAGTCATTAAGGTCAAAATTCAACTGGGAATGGACGTCCTGCTAGGCTTCGATATATTCACTGATCCCAGAAATTCTTCTGTATTTAGATTGGTCATGGGATCACCTGAAACTACTAACCCTTTTCCAAGGTACGTAGAAGCTAATGCTAAGTATACGTATTTAATTATATATCAAAAAGTATCTCCACTTAATCCAACACCTTGCAATAATAGAACGCTATATTTTCCAGTTCACATTATGAAAGGAAAAGGCACACAGGGAGAAAAAGTCTGAAAAACAATAAGATAGTACCCAGAAGGGAGATATTTGATGAAACATTTACTTTTAACAATGGCCACATCTTCGAAAGTAAAGGCAACAAGGGAGATGACGAAGAGGAGAAAGCTGCGCAAATATACAAAATATTTTACGCAGAACTCATGAAACTGTTCGTTATTGAATCTGGAGAGATGAAAAACTCCAAAATAAGTGAAATAGAGTTGGACCAAAACATACTTCTAACTTCAAATGAGTATTTCACATTCGACAACGATATATACGAGGTAACTATCTGTTTGGTACCTCAATTTGTTACGCCAGAGAAGTTTTAAAAACTTTGAATTATATTTGACGGCGTAGCATGTGTGGAGTGTTTAGGCGCCGTCGTTTTTGTATCGTAAATATCTTTCGGTAATAGATGAGCTCAGAACGGTATACAATAGATTTATATTCTAAACTAGCTGTTGCCCCGCGGCTTCGCCCGCGTGGTATAAGTTTTTTCCGCGGGAACCGTTTACCCCGGTAAAAAGTAGCCTATACCTATGTTGTTCCAGGCTATAAGCTATCCCTGTACCAAGTTTCATCAAAATCCGTTCAGCCGTTCTTGAGTTCTAAGTGGTCTAACTAACACGACTTTGTTTTATATATTATAGATAATAAAATAAGACAAGATATTTTCGCGTTTACTTCAAACGGATTGAAATTAATAACGTCGCATGATAACTATAGATTCTGTGATTGATTATTGACTTTTTTAAATCACACACTATACTATCTATCATCTAGAAAAAATGTCATTAGGTATTATCTGATGCCCTATATTTTATATGTTGCTATAGTTCATGCATGAGTCAGACTTCATGTCATGAAAGAACACAGTAATTACTAGATCAATATTAGTAGCCATACCCTATTTTGTCAGCATTTTGGTCAAAGTATTAACATGATTTTAGGTTTCTAGACGACACGGATAAATGACACATTTATGTAGTTAATATGAATTCTATATGAGTTCGTGAAGAATTTTGATCATGGTTTTAAAACTAGTTGAGTAGGTACTGACGATGACGGTGTTATAACGAATACAATATGATCCATAAATGTTCACTTTGCATAGGGCAAGTCCACAGATCACTATAAAACCATGGGAGTGTAGCGAGCTTTTTCCGTGTTCTGTGGGCAAGTCTATAATAATTTTCACTTAATGTAAATAATTAGTTTTGAGGCGTTAACAAATTATCGATGCCTAATCATCATCATCAACAGCCTGTTAATGTCCACACTGCTGGGGCTCAGGCCTACCCTCATAACGAGGGCGTTCGGGCTATAGTCCACCACGCTAGCCCAGTGCGGGTTGGTGGACTTCACATGCGCCTAAGAATTTCTTCTTCGGCGTATGCAGGTTTCCTGCCTAATCGTTTCGATGCCTAATATATTCTATGGTAATATAAAATAATTTGGCACGGCGTGAAAAAAAAGGGGAAAAAAAATTACGTACTTAACCAAATTGTACACTTCAAAATCTTCTATGATTTAGTATACTTAGGTTTGTATAATTAATTAGGTACCTATTATAAGTATGTCCAAAATACCATAAGTAAATAAAATTCCACTGATCAAATTTTCAGCTAGATTCAAGCAACGACACAGATATCGATGAAGATTCATTTCTGAATATACCAGAATACACCGTTGATGAGATCCAAACACACACTGACCTGATAGTGGAGGCTAACAACGGCACAGCAGCGCCTATTTGGAAGAGGTATCTGGAAGGGGTGTTCGGTGCGAGTGAAGTCAGCCTCGACTTTGAAAACGACAAGATCCTGGTTTCAGAACCGGATATGAAATACATGGCTCTGATGGCATCTTACGTAGCGAAGACTCCCCCGGTTGTTATAGAATTGTACATTTGGGTTAAGGTTTGTAATTCATTTTGTCTGCGTATGTTTAGCTGTGCAGTAGTCAGGCCGCAGCGCAAAGTTTCAACCGGAATTTTTCCAAACAAGTTGATTTGAGCCGGAATCCATAAGCCAGATTATCATCAATCATTATGCAATGAATATTTCGACTAGTGGTGACTGATGGACGTATTGGAAACCGACTCGAAGTCACAATTTTTTTTATCACAGGTTGTAGAAGTGATGGCAGTTCACACAACTACGGAGCTGCGGATACTGTTCCAGCGGTCCACCGAGGAGGCGAGAAAGCGAGGCGACGTGGGCTCGCCTCCTCGCAGCATGCTGTGCGCGAGCGCAGTCAACGACATGCTGGGCATGGCCGTCGCATACGCCATTGCTGACCCTTACTTCATTAATGTAACTAAACCTAAGGTAGCTAAGATTCAATATGCTTTTGAGGAAAATGTAATTTACCCCAAATAATCGTATAATGTTTATTAATTTAAGCAAAAAAAAATAGCACACATAGATTTTTTTCAGATACAAACAATGCTGCATGAAATGAAGAACGCACTAGCACACCTTGTGGGCAAAGCGAAGTGGATGGACGACGACACGAAACTTGCCACATACCAGAAAATCATCAAGATGAAAACCCTCATCGGCTTCCCTGACTGGCTTCATGAGGAAGGCAGCTTGGAGAAACATTATGAAGGCGTAGAGGCGGACAGCGGCAAGCACTTGGAAAACATGATCAATATAATACAGGTGAAAATAAAGAGAGCCCTGAATGGGTTTCGTCAAGGCAACAATTTCACTTGGGCCACAGATCCAACAGAAGTGAATGCTTATCACACATTCCAAGAAAATACTATAAGTGAGTCTATTTTCTACCTAGTTTAGTTTAGAAGCAAACTGCAGCTCTGTCTGCTTTAATCGTTTTTGTTAGCTGCGTCTGCGTCACCATCTCCGACAGTTTCCTGTATTGCTGAAAGAGTTCCAGTAACTATGTCTCTTGTTTATTTTATTTTAATTTCTTAGGAAAACCTACAGCTAACAAATACAACTTAAAAAACTTTAATTTCAAAACTGTTTCTGCAGCTCCAGGATTATTCCTGGAATCTGGGGAGCATATAGTACACTTTGTTAACGAATTCGCTGTCTACAGGCTGCAATTTTAGCTCTACTAAATGCTTAATTAAATTACTTAGGTACTAATTTATGATCGGCCTCTAATTAGACTGATGCCCAGTATCTTTCAGGCCCTCAGGCCTTTCCTACCTTTTTAGGTCCACAAGCAGATGGCGTTACAATCCTGCGCCTTACGGTACTTGCTTATTTTGAGAGCGATCGTTTCTCTACAACCTTTTTAAATCCAATAACCGCCTATTGCCTCTTATAAATTTCTCACCTATTCAAATAGATTTGCTTATGTTATGGACGCAGCTGTGCCGCTGGTGATGTTACAATACCCATTTTTCGATTTGGGTCTTGAGTAAGTATCTACATCATTATAGCATAGCAATCATACGCAGCGTCTTGTTTTTAGCTTTGCATTTTAACCTCTTCAATATCACTGCTATACCTAATCGATTTCTTGTTATTATGATATTTGGAATATTTACTTACAGTTCTCTCAACTATGGGTCATTAGGAACTGTACTCGGGCATGAAATCACTCACGGTTTCGATAATTTCGGTAAGAAGTCCTTTTTTCCTTGAATAAACAGTACTAAAGCTTGTTTATTGTAACTTGATTTTCTTTGGTGACTAACATAAAGTTTAAAACTGTTTGATGAGCGCCGGGCCGCCCTCAGCTTAGAATAATATAAACCAGGACATCATCAAATTATAACAATAGTTTTTAGTTACTACTTTACATGTATTTTTCTCTATACGAGTATTTCCGTTTTACTTCTTCCTAAGATGTTTAGTTCCTAGTCCTATCGGTTTGAGGTGTGCGATGAGGAACTGACAGATATATTTATGTCCAGGCCGTAAGTTCGACAAGAACGGGAACCTGTTGCCCTGGTGGACGAACGAAACCATCGCGTCTTTCGTCAACATGACGCAGTGCTTCGTCGACCAATACTCCAACTATTACCTGCCGGAGTTGGATGAACACGTGAGTCACTTTGTTTCTGCTTTATCTCTTCTTCACCTACCCGCTCATATGCTTGTTGTTCATACAAGTTTCAGAGAGTGCTTGCGTCAACACCTGGACCACAAGTTCCTCATTCATCTTTTATTGTTTAGTTCAGTACTCCATTGACAAATTACAATTCTACCTATTTCTCCCTAAGTGTGACCATTCACTTTAAAAATCAATTGCCGCGTTGTTTGTATTACATTTTATAGCATTAACATTATACAATGGGTACAGCGATAGACGATATTATGGTCTAGCAGCTAAAATCTAAGAAGGAGAAGTCTTCTTCGGCAATGCGCATGACTATGTTCCTTACATTCCTATGTTACACGAAAATTTTTGGGAAACCCGAGTGGACTGTGAGCAAACGCGCTCCATGTTTGGTAAATTCACTGCACAGCGATGGTTAACTCACAAATTTTCTGATGAAACGCAGTCGAAGCGACCTTAGACTCCTGGTCGGCATCATAACAGGTCACTGTAACCTGAACAAACACATGCACAATTTGGGCATCACAGACAGCCCCCTGTGAAGGGGCTGTCTGCAGGAAAGCGAGACGGTGGAGCACGCAGTGCTTCACTGTCCCGCAACACAGGAATTCAGATCCGAAACGGGGCTGGCAATAGATCCCGACCTCTCGGCAACGAGCAACCTGCAACAGCTGCCGTCAGCTAGAAGCCCTCCATTACTTCAAGGAGCTGGGATGGCTGGACTGACGGCCCGGGGGGAATTGCACAAAACTCCCGTCTTCGTGGAGTCGGTGCAGGGACTGCCACCCCGTCTAAGAATAAGAAGACTATGTTCCTGAATCCGTCATTAATTGTAATTTCTCCTTGCAGGTCGACGGGAAAAAGACGTTAGGCGAAAACATAGCAGACAACGGAGGGCTGAGGGAAGCCCTCGCAGCATTGAAACATCATCTACGCAAGTCCGGACCGGAGCCCAGGCTGCCAGGCTTCGAGCACTTGACTCCCGAGCAGCTGTTCTTCTTGTCCTACGGAAACGTAACCAGAATTTTATGTCCAAATGCTTAGGGAACAGGAGAAAATCCTATGCACACTTAGCTGCCGCATGTTGGTACAAACAAATTGTACGGTCGACCGCACGTCAGTGCAGAAGCAAAACCAATATAAACTGGTCCCTATAGTATTAAAACTCTCTAAAGGCTAGGCCAGCTCAAAACGTATCCACTGACGTGCGGTCGACTGTACAAAGGAAAACATATTGAACGACAATATATAACCTATCGTACACATCAATATCATGCATGACTAGGAGGTCTTGCACTTTCATCTTCATCACCATATCAGCCGAAAAACGTCGACTGCTGGACAACTGCCTCCCCAGGGATCTCCAGCACGATGACCGATCCCGCGCTAACCTCATCCAGCGGTCCTTCGCCAGATCGTTGGTCCACGTTGTGGGAGACGCCTGTACACTGCGACTTCCGTCCGGTACACGGTCGCCACTCGAGAACCTTTCTGCCTCGCCCACTGCCACTTAAGCGTGACACACACTGGGCGGCGGCGTTGCGAAAGCGTTGCGGTTTTTTTCTGTAATGTTCGAAATAGTATGAAGCCCTTTACATCAAAGCGGCGGTGGCGCGGCGCGTTCTTCATACAAACCTTCGCCGCCGCAACGCTTTCGCAACGCCGCCGCCCAGTGTGTGTCGCGCTTTAAGCTAGAGTATGGCGAATCATCTCCGTCTTGCTTTAAGAGTTCAAATGTATTTCTCGTTGCAGCTGTGGTGTGGAGTGTCGACCAAGGAGTCTCTGCAAGCGGACCTGGAAGACGAGCACTCTCCCCAGGAGTTCCGCGCCAGAGGAGCCCTGCAGAACAACGAGGAGTTCGCCGCGGCCTGGCGCTGCAGCCCCGGCTCCGCCATGAACCCACACAAAAGGTGTATCATTTTCTGAACAAAAGGAAACTTGTTTCAGACTAAAATTATAAGGGACTGAACTGAATCTATGAATGACTGAATGAATGGCCGTTGGGGCAGAATGGTTCTCGAGTGGCGACCACGTATCGGAAGACGCAGTATAGGCCTCCCACAAGGTGGACCGACGATCTGGTGAACGTCGCGGGACCCAGCTGGATAAGGTTAGCGCAGGACCGGTCGTCGTGGAGATCCTTTGGGGGAGGCCTTTGTCCAGCAGTGGACGTCTACAGGCTGATATGATGATGATGATGAACTGAATCTATGAGCAGCATTATTGAATAATCAAATTAGTATAATGTACGATATTATGTCCGTCATTTTTTAGCCTCTTAATTCAGAAATTAACAACCTAATCCTAAAATTTTCATAATTATCCAGTTTTTCCATATTTTTTAATTGTTTTTGTTTTCGTGAACTGATTGTGAGAGATAAGTAGGTATCTCAGTTGTTATGTATACCCCGTTAACAAGCGGGCAGTTTGGTGGCTTCCTAACATTAGTGACTTAGCCAATGAAACTGATCAATGGTCACAAATAAAAATTTGTAGTGTCCATACATAGCTATAACTGCAACGTCGAGACTTGGAAGTTTGTATTGCAGTAATGTTAGGTAGCCACCAAACTGCCCGCTTGATATCGGGGTATGGTCATATGTAATCAAGAACGTACGCGTACGATCATTGCGTGCGACGCCGTAGTGACAGGTGAAAATAAAATTTACTTGAGCACAAAAATATTTTATTTCGTATTATCTCTTTAAAAATAAACCTGTAAAATATTAACGACCGGTAAGAATGGACCCCGAAAGACCGGGGATAGAGTTCGCAAGAGCAAAAGAGTTAGAGATATCAGCTGGTAGCGAGAAACCGCTTGCGACTGGAACCGCTTGTGCCACTGGTCGGTCCACGACCACAGGCTGCGGCACAGGCACTGGCCTGTCGACTTGCACGGGAACTGGAACGTTCACTGGCCTGTCCACGTACACGGCCTGCGGGACTGCAACGGGCCTATCCACGTAAACCGGTCTATCTACCGGGACCTGTCTTTCGACCGTTACCGGGTACGGGACAGGTACATTCACCGGGACTCTCACCGGGTATGGGACTCTTCTTTCATAGTACACCGGTACATGCTTCGTTATTTCCACGGGTACTCTGTGCACGACCGGGTACGGCACCGGGCGGTCCACTGGAACATTGACTCTGACTGGCACAGGCACTTGCCGGTCCACTGGCACGGGCACGGCGACTTGAACTGGGATCTGGACGTCGCGGGTGATGGTTCTGGTGATGTAGCGGGGGACTTCCTGGCGGAGGACCACAGGGTTGGGTTCTATGGCCACGCTGGTCTGTACTGCTGGAGGTGGGGCCACTGGCAGAGGCGCTGGCGCTAGAGCTGGTACCACTTGAGCCGGGATGGACCCCAAACTGCCCAGAGAACCCAAACTGCCCAGAGAACCCAAACTGCCCAAAGAACCCAAACTGCCCAACGAACCCCCGATGCCGGTGGAGAACACCTGTCTTTTCACCCCTTTCGTAGGAGATGAATTCTCCTTGATCCCGTTGCCTTCGAGAAGTTGTGACAGTTTAGGCTTTCCTTCAATCTCGTTTGCTGTAGAAAGACTGCTCGCTAGAAGCAGCACCTGTGAAATAAACGATTAATGTATTAAAATATAAGAAGAAAAGAATAACACAAAACTAGTTAATAATTTTTTTAAAGAAAAAAATCGAATTTAAAAAATTTTCACTACTAAGTACTAGCAGATAACTTCGTCCGCTTGCAAAGTATCCTATACTTTATTCCAAGTATAAAGCTATCACTGTATGTACCAAGTTTCATCAAAATCCGTTCAGCCGTTATAATAGAGTGATCGAACAAGAAACTATTGCATTTAATTTAAGTGGGACAACGCGCATTAATAAAATGCCAAGGCTTTTTTTTCTGTTGTATGTTACATTTACAAGTAAATAAAAAAATGTCGATTATTTTTTTCTTTACTGGGCAGGCGGGGCGTTGCAGTGGTATATATCAATGTCTAGGTTTTACTATTAAGGGTAGGTCAAGGTGAAGTCCAGTGTTAGATAGTGCACGGTTCCACACTTATTTATGAGGGCTGACCGCATTTTATGTTCTTATATCATTCATTACCTAATATACATTCATTATACTTTTTTTTTTTTTTAAGTAAATTAAAACTTTAATAATACTTAATTAGTTAATATAAAACAACAAAAATTTAAAAATAAAATAAAAATGATAAGTAAACTTAGACTACCAGGCCTCCGCTTGTCGCACCTGGCACAAAGGAGCCCATCACACATATGGCGTTGCCGCGCTGAATGGCGATGGACAGCCTCTGTGCCAGGTACGACCCGGCGCGGGCGTCGTGCCCCCTCTCACGAAGTCGGCGGCCAATCTCTTTTATGAAGGCTGACGCCTCTGGCCCCCAGCAGCCCATAGTCTCGCACGCAAAGGGCAGGAACCAGAAATTCGTCTCCAGGGCTGCGTATTTCGTATATTATACTTGGTACATTATATAATGATACTTGGGAGATTCTGCTCCTACCATCCTTACTCAATTAAGATCTTGTAAAAGAAATGGTTTTCTATTGATATCGTTAACGTTAAATTAAGTGAAGTTTTTGTTTAATTCGTAAGGTTTGGTCAAATAAACCTTTTATGTCATTTTGTTTGTAGAAGAATGAATCATTTCCGAAACTATGATGTTAGTATATTTGATTGGTGTTTCAATTCAAGTCAGTTATTTAAGGCATTTTAAGAAGCAGACAAGTATAATAATTAATATAACGTTTTTGGACAAATTCACACCCGGCTGTTTAGTCCCAAATTATGCCAAAGCATAATTATAGATGGGTACTCACTCAACAACAGATAAATTTATACATAATTTATATAATTTTAAATAAATACTTATATACACAGATCGATCTAACAACGCGATCTGACCACGGATATACCGGACCATACAAATACCCAGAATCCGAAAACCAACAGATTGCTCATCACGGTGGGAATCGAACCCACCACCTCTAGTAGGCAGGGTCACAACCGCAACAAAATTGAAGCAAGAAAGAAAGAAATAAAATTTATTGCCACACGCACGAGTAGGATTTTACAAGATACTAGATTTGACGAGTAGAATTTTATAAAACAGAAATGCTTACAACATGGGAACCCATACAATTTGAGCGAATGTGATGACCAACGACAATCTACAGAGTATAAACCAGTTGCGATGACGCCACATGGTTCATGGAGGACCCCTAGAGAGTTAAATAAATTCCCATTACGGAATCGCTTACTCGAATAAATAATTACTCAACCTGACTAGATTTTATCAAGATTCTTGGCTAGAAGCCTTACATTAACATATGGTGGTCGACTTGTTAATTATAGATATATCTACACTAGCACATGCTCTAGTTCCAGATCAAAGGTACCAATATGGGCAAAGGTATACGGATGCTGGAGCTATATTGGATGCTATCTTGTTGTCTGTTATCAATAATAACAGTCCATGGGTATACGCGTTTCTATGAGTTACCAAGGAATGGTAGGATCTGAAACGAGGTGATCCGCCAGAAAACCAAAGCCAGCAGCATCCAGCAGTGGAGTACACAGACATCAACCTTACAGCATCATCATCATCAGATGAGGGTAGCCTCGAGAACGTACAGTAAAAAACATGGCAAGGAAGAGATGGTCCAGCCAGATATCGTTTCCATGGAGATTACAGGAGAATCAAGGTAGGCAATACTGGACATTTTTAGAGCCGGAAGGGGATCCCTTCACCATCAGCCTTCACTAGTCCACTGCTGGACATATTTCTCCCCCAAGACGCTCCAGTGAACCCGATCTGTTCACTTACGCAGATCGGCGCTCCATCTAGGTTTTTTTCATCCTAACAATAAAATTTGGAATATTTTGATGAGCTACCCAAGTTTATGATCCAAAATGTCCAGAAGGTCCAGAACCTGTAACCAGCAGAACCAAGAGTCTCAACTGTTATTTAAAAAACATTAAATATTCCGATCGTAATTAACCGCTTGAGTGTAATGGTAGTAATTATGCGTAACGTTATTTATGTAATTGATTTAAAAAACGGCTAAGTGGTGGTGTTAGCCAGGCACGAATCCAGGACTTTGTTTGGGAAGAAAAAGAGAGTAAAGTGTCCCTAAACGATGAAGCTTGCATGACATGCAACGTTTTCGTGAATGTAATGCTGTGTAAAATCATGCTTGCTATCAATCAGTACAGTGTAGTAACGGCCAGCACACAGTTTGCATGTCATGCACGTCAATGACTACAGCTACGGTCATGCGTGAGTGACAGCACGTAATGCATGACATGCCGCATGATCGATAAGGGAGCTTTGTCAAACAGCTCTTTCATTTGTGACGTTTGTAGGTACTTACATCATAAGTCTATGTTAGAGTAAAGAAAGAGGAGATAGTGCACCATAGAGCAAGGAGGCTGCAAGCTTTTAATGCTGGCCAAATAGACATTATATAAAACAGAAAAAACAAGAGAAGATCAGTCGGAGCCCGAAGCTTGAAGAAGCAACACCTCGTAGTCTCCACTCAATAGGAGATCAGTATCTAACAGCCTAGGAGATACCTGTGCACACCTAGATTCACACAACAAAACTGCCAAACTTCATTGACTAAGAAGTATTTTAACAGAAATGCCTCCATAATTACCTATGGCACCTAGGTTTCTGACTACGTGCCTGGTAACAGTTCAGCGTAGAATGCGTAATGCTTGTAATGTGAAAGGATTTCAGCCAAAACGCCTTTGTGTATAATACTACCTGTAACCGTTAACAATGTATCCTACCTACCTATGGTCGTTTAGGCAGAAAGAAAGATCTCTAATAACGTTATTTTTTATTAAATGCGAAACAAATTAAAAGGGATGGCGTAATTACTGCAAGCATATCCACCACCATCATCGTCATATCAGCCCTTTAGCGTCCACAGCTGGACATAGACCTTCCCTAAAGAACGCCACCACACCCGGTCCTCTGCCCGCTCCATCCAGCCGCTTCCGGCCACCGGTCGTCGGTTACCTGGCGGACGGGAGTCCCGTCCGCGGTCTCCACTCCAGAACTCGTCTGTCCCAACGGCCGTCAGTTCTGCGACAGATGTAACCTGCCCACTACCACTTCAGCTTGTGAATTCTTTGGGCTATGTCGGTAACCTTAGTACTCCGTCGGATCTCCTGGTTACATATCTTTCAGAGAAACTCCGAGCATAGACCTCTCCATACTGAATGACCTTAACAAATCCACCCTAGGCGCAGATTATATAAAGTACTAGGGTAGCTGGGGTGGATAGCTGGCTGCTGCAAGGTATAAGTAGGCAAATGCCGTGAGGGTGGCATTGTCGTTAGAGAAAAAACCATAAAAATAAAAATAAAAGGAAATTCTTACCATCAAAACAGGAATCGCCGCCATCTTATTCTAACACTTCCGATTTGGAGATCACTTTATCACATGAGTGTAAGGTTGCTAGAGGGTTATGTGCTGCTGTGCGCCGGCGCCGGCCGCGCGCCGTTTATATACAACAAGATGGTTACAGAGGCGGCGCGTGCGCACTACATCAAGCCAGCGACGCTGACAGACTGATCGATATTGTAATACATTAGATAATTGATGAGTGATGAATGGTTCTGTCTGCACCACCACTTTCTGTATTCATTTCCGATATCACGGGCGAACTAAAAAACATGTACGACGTAATGGGCTCCCTAAACGATCATGCGGCATGTCATGCATTACGTGCTGTCATGACCGTCTAGCTGTAGTGATTGACCTCCATGACATGCGCTGGCCGTTGCTTCACTGTATTGATTGATAGCAAGCATAATGGTCCATCATGCAGCATGGCATTCACGTAAACGTTGCATGTCATGCAAGCATGATCGTTTAGGGACACTTTAAGACAAAAGAACCAATGCTCGAAACTTCTCTGAGAGATAAAACCACAGAAGACTAGACAAGGTATTTTGCATTGCAAAACTCAAAATTCAAAATCTCAAAATGTAAGAACAGGCTACACTTAGAAACTCAGTACGATTGCCTATCCTACCAAGTATTGAAAAAACAAACGACCCGAAACAGAAGGGACAACGTGGCATTGGTAATAGACAGTTCACCTTAAAATTGGTTACAGTTTCGATTCGTCACAATATTTTGCAGTCCATATAGATACTTTGCTTTGGGCTAAGATTGTTCACGAGAATGTTTGCCGGATGCGGCTGTTTGGGATGGAGCAGGTGTAAGGCCGAAAGTCTTCGACCAGCGTGTGTTGCCAGTGATGACATACGGTGCCGAGACGTGGTCGCTCACTTTGGGCCTCATAAAAAGGCTCAAGGGCACCCAGAGGGCAATGGAGAGAGCTATTCTCGGAGTTTCCCTGCGAGATCGAATCAGAAATGAGGAGATCCGCAAGAGAACCAAGGTCACCGACATAGCTCAACGAATTGCGAAGCTGAAGTGGCAGTGGGCTGGGCACATCGCTCGTAGAACTGACGGCCTTTGGGGCAGAAAGGTTCTCGAGTGGCGACCACGTATCGGAAGACGCAGCGTAGGCAGGCCACACCTTGTGGGGACAAGGTGGACCGACGATCGGGTGAAGGTCGCGGGACTCGGCTGGATGAGGTTAGCGCAGGACCGGTCGTCGTGGAGATCCCTGGGGGAGGCATTTGTCCAGCAGTGGACGTCTACAGGCTGATATGATAATGATGAGGTGTAAGGCCTACGTCCAGCGGATCTTCCGGCTGATTGATTTGTTTATGTCAGTCCAAACTGTATTGCCGTGGGCGGCCGGGCACTGGACACGTGCCGCCGCGGCCTGAGCCCGGCGCAGGCGCAGGCATCCGTGCCATTGCCTGCTTCAACATATTTAGCGACAAATTAATCAATTCGCGCTCGGATTCCGATTCTGCGACTATTTTATAACTAAACTCTGCTCGCTGGTTATAGAGGGTCCATGATGTTTCGAAATTGAGGATGCGAAAGATTCGGCTGACAGTTTTGTTGTTTTATTTTATTTATTTATTTAAAATTGCACATGACGTGTTTATTGTACAAATGCGAACTTAATACCGGAGGCATTCTCTACCAGTTGGCCTTTGGGTCGTGCTGATAGATTGTGGTACGTGCGATGACAGTAATATTATGACAAAAAGACATTTGAAGTTATTTATAAACTACTTAGTGGCTTCTTTAGTCTTGCTTCGGAGCCGGAGGTCGTAGCTTCGAGTCCCGCAGCGGACAGACTTTAAACAATTTGTGCTGGTGAGTGTCCTATTGTGAATTGTCATGTATTTGTGTAATATTACTACTCGTTTAAAGGTAGGTACTTAGTACGAATTACAAGTGTACCTACTTAAATGAAGGTTCCAGGGGAAGAACGATTGTATTTAGCCACAATCATTGATTTTAGTATTATTTGTGTGATTTAATCATTTTTTTTAATTAATGTTTTTTTTTTGGTGAAAGAAGTTTAAAGTGTCTGAGTTTGGAATCGTAAATGTGGCTCGCACTTTATTTCAGTACCAGCGAGGTAAAACCAAGTGTACCCAACGTGCAATAAAAGATATCAACTTTTTCTATAATCTCACGGTTTAGCTAAAGTCTCACCAAATGTTGGTCACCCTAGCTAGTTAAGGTACATATTCGAGTAATGTCCCGAATGTACCGCGGGTTGGTACACGCATTCCAATCACATATTGTTATAAAAAACGATTTAGTTCTACGTAGGTAATTAATTTGCAATAACCACTTCAATCATTTATTTTTGGTAAGGAACTTTTGGCTTTAGGATTTTTTCGAAAAAACTGGGTTTGGATGTTTGTTTCTCAAGTAACGCCGCCGGATTGGTTGGCGGACCTGCCCTTTAGGGATGGAGACAACCATTCCTCAGATTTGCATTTTATATTATTACAAAATAAAACAATTCGGTAATAATCTATTCTAGCAACACTGCTGTAGTAGTTATACGTAAGATTTTAGTTTTGTATTATGCAAAATACATGGAAGTATAAAAATAGAATACTTAAGTGTACTTAACTTTTTTTAGTTTTGATCTTTTTAATGTCAAATATTTTTCTTTGGTGATGTCACAGCATAGCCAGTCCTTTCGAGGTTGATAAAATAAAAACTTAAAAATAAAATATTTTTAATTTAAAAATTAAAAATTATCTGTCATGAAATCTTTTTATTTCGACTTTAAGCAAATATATAATACAGATCTACTTTAACAGCTAAATATAACTAAAATAATTTACTTTCATCCATCCCTCACACAAACACAAATAAATACACGCAACCAAAAACAACACCAGCTTAAAAAAAACTATATTTTTTTAAATTTCCAAATGCATGAAACTAAAGTTTAACCATTTTCTGTACATGTAGGTATATTTGTGGTGAAAATAGACAAGACTTTCATGACGTGCAAACGAACGTCAAACCAGTACCAGTAGTAGTACCTAAGTACATACCTCTCTTATCTTTTTACGTTTTCTCTTTCCTATTTTTATCAACAAAACATAAATAAACTTTAACAAACTATTTAAATGCGCTCTAATAAACAATAGGAGGCTGCTATGTCTCCTAGTCTATCGTCTTCTTTATAACAATTAAATTCGTTAACAATTGAAGGTAGAGTCAACTTCTTGCTTACTTCTATGCTTAAATGTCCTTGACCTTTCAATGGAACTTTGATTATCTATCACCAGAGGACCTAATAGAAGCTTGCATAAATGTCTACGTTCCTGAGCCGTTAGTCATAGCACGTTTTTTATTTTTATATATTATTTATTTATTAATCAAATACATAAGCATAACAGTATATATTTGTCCCCCAAAACCGTCTTGTCGGTTTGACTGGGGGATCGTACAGTCTCATCATCGATTAAATTTTGTTACAATAAAAATGATTTGTTTTCTGTTACTTTCTATGGACAAATGCTCTCTAATAACTATAATTTTAACTTTTTTTAAAATTTATTCTTGTTTGACTCGTCTTTAATATCCCCGGGCAAGCTGTTAAGTAGATAGGGTGGACGGGCTGCAGCAAAATAGTCTGATCTCCATTTCAAATCAAATCCAGCCTCGGAAGCACAGCGCGCCAAGCGCCTTAGAATTTCTTCTTTGCCAATGCAGGTTTCCTCATTATGTTTTCCTTCACCAAATAAGTCCTGTGCCACATAGGATATAATAGTCTCCAACCTGTGCTATGATAGTATTCTACGACTCATGAAAGCAAGGAGAGCTGCCGAGGATGCTACAGATTTACCAGCGTGGTGATTGAAGGCATCAACCAGGGAAATATCTGGTCCAGTGACCTTGGTAAAGGCTGTTGAAGACGCCGTGTTCATCTGGAAAGCGCAAATTAAGTTTGCAATTTGATTAAGGGCCTCTTTCACCACTTATTTATTTATTTTATTTTAAATGGAAAGGCAGCTTATAGCTGATGCTTCCATATCAGCAGTCGACTTGCTTTCATTATTTATATTAATTTATTGCGTCTTTTTAGATTTGACTTGCTGATATTGTTACAGATAGTAACTGACTAATAAACTTATCTATCAGATAAATCTGTCAGATAATATTTTCGTGTATCACACCCCTAGTCTCTGATAAAATAACTGACAGAAAAAAAAACGACTACTCGATCTTGCTGTTAGTTTATCTGACAGATAAGGCATCGGATATATATCCGATCACAGGTGTGAAATCAAAAAAAAACTATCTGTCAGATAATCTGCAATTTTTTTGGTTACACAGTTATCTGATTGCCTATATGTTATATATTTTATATAGTCTATCGCACAAATTTATCTGATAGATTAGTTTATCACTAAGATTACTATCTGTAACAATATCAGGAAATGGTGAAAGAAGCCCTTCGACTTTGAATTCATGAAATCATTCAGTCTCGTTGTCACCGCTGTTGGGTTGAGCCGTAGTACCCTCTTCCGTGGTGTCCACTTCCGCGGAAGCTTCTGGGGTCGTGGAATTGCCGGTAGCGGGTGTGGTGGCGCTTTCCGGAAGGTTCTCGCAATTCCTGCCGCTGATGCCGGATGGGCAGGAGCAGCGGTAGTACCCGTCTCCGGATTCAAGGGACTGGCACTTGCCACCGTTCTTGCACGTGTCTGGATTCTTATCGCAGTAATTGAGTTCTGGAAATATATAGATACTAGCTTATTCCCGCGGCTTTGAAAATGAAAATGAAAAATGAAAAAATGTTTATTTCGTTAAACTTAATAGCTATAAACAATAGTTGTTGAGACCTCCTAGTTAGTATAAAAAATACATGTGGCAGGAGGTCTCGCTTTGCCCGCGTAGTAAAGTTTTTCCCGTGTACATTGTGAAACAGCGCCCTCTGTGTAGGCGTTTTGTTACTTAGGGGGTAATAGCGGACGCCCCGCGACTTTGTCCGCGTTAAAAATGCCTATATGTTATTCCGGGATATAAGCTATCACTGTACCAAGTTTCATCAAAATCTGTTCGGTAGTTTTTGCGTGAAAGAGTGACAAACATCCTCACATCCAAACATCCTTACAAACTTTCGCCTTTATAATATTAGTAGGATAGGATTGAAATATATACCTAAGTCTCGCTTACTCCTGAGTTTGGTATTTAAAAATTAACGACACCATTTTTGAGGTATTTAGGTTGCACCAATGACGTCAATCATCAAATCAAAATCAACAGCTTCTATTATTATGTCTCCACTGTTGGGGATCAGACCTACATTCCTAGCTAGCCCAGTCCAGGTTGATGGACTTCTCCTTGGCTCTGACCGACGATCTGGTGAAGGTCGCGGGACTCGGCTGGATGAGGATAGCGCGGCGCCGGTCATCGTGGAGATGTCAGGGGGAGGCTACTGTGCAGCAGCGGACATATTTCGGCTGGTATGATGATGATGATGCACAGGAAACAGGAACGCACCTTCGTCGCAGAGCATGCCGCCCCAGCCGGGCTTGCAGATGCACTCCCATGGGCGGTGGCAGGAGCCGTGCGCGCAGCCGGGGTAGGCGTGGCAGGTGCCGCACGTGGGGCCCGTCCAGCCCACCTTGCAGCGGCACTCGCCCGGCCGCCGGCAGTCGCCGCGCTCGCTGTGGCACCCCGCTGAGCAGATCGCTGCGAGCATGCCATCATAATAATATTATAGTATCAAACACTAATACAGTTTTTTCTACTACCGCATTCAAATTTGGTACTGACGCGTCTGGCAGAGCAGTCCGGTGTACCCTGGCAGGCACTTGCACTCGAGCGGCTTGTCGCAGTAGCCGTGCTGGCAGCCCGGCAGCGGCTGGCACGCGCGGCACGTGGGGCCCGCCCAGCCCAGCCGGCAGCGGCACTCGCCTGGCGACTCGCAGAACCCGCGCGTCGCGTGGCAGTCCGACCGGCAAATCGCTGCAACACACGCAATACACTCAATAACACACACAATGTTCATTATTTATACGAATCATCATCATCATATCAGCCGAAAGACGTCCACTGCTGAACAATGGCCTCCCCCAGGGACCTCCACTACGACAGTTCCCGGGCTAACCTCATCCAGCTGGGAGCGGCACCCTTCACCAGATCATCGGGCCAGCTTACGCTGCGTCTTCCGGTACGGCAATACTTAGAAATGGCAACGTTGTACAGTTGATGTGGGAGTCGCAGAACCGAAGGTATTTTGGGGCATAGGCAGGAAACTAATTTGGCCTTTCAAACCTCCCGGTTATCGGGCCGATTCCTCTACAAGTATAGAATTTTAGAGTTGTTTCCACGTTCTCCCCTTCTGAGCCTGACGTCACATCACGTTTGCTTCATTGTCGAGGAGCTCAGTTAATCTTCCTCTTCAGTCGCGCGAAGTTCGCCTCCGAACTAACAAGATACGCAAGGTCTTTTGGGGCAGACGAGTTCCAGAGTGGGGGCCGCGTGTGGCGAGACGCCCCTCCATCATGCTAGGATGCGTAGGGCGGAGGACTGGGTGCGGTGGCGTGTGTTGTGATAAATGATAGTTTGTTTGTGTGTTTGTGGTGGGAACTCACGCTCGGAGCAGAAGAGTCCGTCCCAGCCGTCGCGGCAGATGCACTCGAAGGAGACGTTGCAGTAGCCGTGCTGGCAGCCCGGCAGCGGGATGCACTTATCGCACCGCTCGCCGTAGAAGCCCATCTTGCACCGGCACTCGCCGGGCCGCTTGCAGTAGCCTGACACACACACACAACTTTATTAACACACAAAATAGTTCTATGCTTTTCTAGCATTAAGTACTCCTCTCAACAGTCGCCTGTTGCGAACATCTGTGAATATAAATAGGGAAAAAAAGTAAATAAACATGCATCGATAGATCACCCAGAATCCAAATAGTCTTCTCATTTCTTCCAACCAGCGACCCCAAAGTGGATTGAAAGGTACTTCATGCTAGAATGCACGATGTTGTGTTTCCACAACACTCTTTCTTACGAAGGCTAGACGGCAGTTGGCTCTCTGTACTTAAACAGTTTCGATGATGATGTGACGAAAAGACGAGCTGCGAGAGTCAAGGTCTATTATCTTTTGTCACACTGTTGGATCACACCGATAACCCTGGGGCAGACGAGCTCTCGAGTGGAGACCACGACTGGTCGAGCGCAGCGTAGGTAGTGAGGTCGTTACAAAATAGCCCCAGTGCATTTTTTTAAACTAGCTTATCAAGTAAGCGATACAAAGTTCTTAATTATTTGTCGTGGATTCTCGTCTGACTGTATGTCTAACAGATTATAAATACGACTTTAACAAAGAAGATAAGACTTTCACAAAGAAAGTTCTTCACTAGAAATATTTGTGGGTCGCGTTTTCTATTTAGACAAGGCAGGTATGCACTGGTAACTAATTATACTCTATTTCGAATATAGCTATTTTTAAATAGAATTCCAATAAGGCCGCGGTTACGAAGTCAGCGGGCAGCGGCGCCTCTGCCACGGCGCCGCCGCTATTATCTATATCCATATCTCGTAGGATAATTGAAAAGTTCGGATCTTAGCGAAAATCTTAGGAAGTTTGCGAAAAGCCGGATAATTGGAATGTCAGACTAAGCTTCATTATCATTCGAGCTATTTTCAGGATCTTTGCAAAAATCCGGCGTATTTTAGGCTTGAATTAAAAAATTTTGCCACTACCATATGGATGAGTGTTGAATTATTAATAGAGTCTATTTGTTGGTATAATAGGCTGTCTATGTACTATTACCATTGCCTCAGGCTTTGGGTATTAAGTTCGAATTCTATTTTCAAATCTAGCATTCAGATTATAAACGTTCAAGAAACAATGTCTGTTTTCATTTAATAATTTATTCCAACAATGAAAGCATTTTAGGGGGTGCCAAAATCGTGTCAAATGTATATCAAAAGGGACACTCACTCACACATTTTCATTTTCAAACTCCATATCTCCTCCCGCAAATCCGCTTCCTTTGTCCGCACCCCCCCTGAAATTGGCACCGAATTTTTCTTCGTTTCCCATACTAAATATAATATGCAAGATGCGATCTTCACAGGGAGCGCGCGCGCGACCAAAGAGGTTTGAAGCTTCTTGATTTTAGGCTATTCGACAAGCGGCTCACGTTTCGTAAGTCATGAGAGCGATGATTGGCTGCTTTGAACGTTACGCATTGATAGATGCGCGATAATAAATCGACTCATAGATTAGCCAATCAGCGTTCAAATTTCCAATCGTCCTATTACACAAACTCGGTTTTTTGTAAAAATCCTTAAAACAGCTCAATGATAACGAAATCCATTCTTACATTCCAATTATCCGGCTTTTGCAAACTTGCAAATTTTCGTGAAGATCCAATTTTTTCAATTATCATACGACATATACATTTGAACCGCCCCGTTGCCCGATGACTTCGTGACCGCGGCCTTTTTAGCCGTTGGTGCCTTGGTGGTTGATAGCTGCTGGCCGCTAGGCCCGGAGGCAGACTACATTGCCTCTATGGATAATCCTAGTGTGGGCCCACAGTGGCTCACCTTGCAGTGGGTCGCAGGCGCGCTTGCAGATCGGCACGTCGCAGAGGTCGCCCTGCCAGCCGGGCAGGCACTTGGGCTCGCCCTTCGCGTCGCAGACGTAGTGGCTGTGCTCGCTCTGCACGCTCGGCAGCTCGCACGCCTGTCGGGCAAACTGCACGTAACGACTGTTCAGAGTGTGCTGACTGTGCGAGGGGTTGGAGGAGGTGCGTGTGTGAGGTGCGCAAGCAATGGGCATGCAGCGGAATGTACTACCAACCCAGGTGTAGGATGAAGGGTATAAAGTTAAAAATACTGGATTAATAAATTAAGGCAGATCGTCTCCCATTTCAATTCTTTATCTTAACTTGTTGGATTAAATATTTCTAATGGCAATTTAATTCTGAGTAACTTGGTACTTCTCTAGTTAGTAAAGTTTAGACTTTCGCGTTTTGTAACATCAAATCAACAGCCTATTAACATGTCTCTGGCCTACCCTCTAGGCGTTCGGGCTATAGTCGACCACGCGCCAGAGAATTTCTTCTTCGGCGTATGCAGGTTTCCTCAAGATGTTTTGCTTCACAGTTTGAGAGCAGTCAGTAAATGTATCTACTTAAGTTTCGAGAAAAATCCCATTGGGACATGGCCCAGCCGGGGATCGACCTTTCGATATGATAGGCCGCGTCTTATCACCGACGCCACTGACGCTCTGTACACATAATATGCACTGGTCTTAGAGGCGGATATTTCTTTATGCCGCATAGTTAGAAAGCCAGGCTCTCCACTGATCCACGCGGCGGCAGGATCTGGTGATTTCGTGATTCGTGACAGCGCGCCTTCCGAGTGACACGCCGGGGACTTTCTAATATGCTCTGGAGAAAGCAGCGCGAAAGTATGCCGTGAGGAAAATCCCGGTGAAACCATATACTTGTGCAAACCGAGGCTTTGTTATTATTTAATGATCTCTCACTCGGCTCATCTGTCTACCTACCTACTTATACCTATTGTATATTTCTTGTTCTTCTCCATAGTTTAAGTAGGCAGTAGTCCACATATAAGATAATGTCCACTTCCCAAAATGTTCTCTTCCCAAAATCAGTTTTTTTTTATATATATTTGTATTAAACAAGTTTACGTAATTATTTTTGCCTTTGTCCAGCAGTGGACGTCTACAGGCTGATATGATGACGTAATTATTTTCTTTTTATCAAGAAACGGACAAATTGGGAACGTTTTTTGAGAACGGAACATTTTGATTGGTACAAAATTAAAAGCGGACATTTTGGGAAGTGGTCATTTGCACCAGAGTGAATCCTACTAATGTTACAAACGCGATAGTTTGATTTTTAGATTGGAACATTTTGAGTACAAAATTAAAGTTGGACATTTTGGGAAGTGGTCAATCTACCAAAAGGGTGGGGAAATGCGCTAACTTAGCACTATCTGCTCCAGTTCACTATCCCGGAATCCATTGTGGTATCCGATTCCATTTCGAGACTAGGTTCGGTACAATCTGCCCGCGTAATGATCTATCACCGGGGAGGATTATGCCACTTTTTCTCAACTGCCCCGTTCAAATTCAAAATTCGTTTATTCAAAATTGAAATAAAGTCTTTTTTTGACGTCGATTCTGTCTAAAACTACTCTTTTTTTTTTTTTTTTGTGAATTTAAATCGCCATTTCAAAGCAGTTTCGTTAATTATTTTAAGTAAAGTTTATTGATACGGGAAACTAGAGACTCTACGAATGTTTGGAGTCAAAATTTTGAATATTCTCGTTTTATTTTACTTACACAAAAGAGGGATTTATGCACAGGTTTTATGTGAATATATTTTTCAGTGTATCATTTCAAAACGCGTTTTACTATTATTATAGTTATTTTGTTGTTGATAGAGGAACTTTTAATTAAATTTTATAGATGTTTTTCGAATATTATTAGATTTTTCTGTTATCTTAACAGTCTATTTTAACGTCCACTGCTAAACATAGGTCTTATCCAACGTCCCTGTCAATGTTGTAATAAAAAAATTTTGAGGCTTCCAGCAAGCTCTATTCCTTCACCAGAAAAAAATAATAAAAATACCTGCTTCTTCCATTTCGGCAAATACTTTGTCGGCAGCACTACGGGGGTGACACAGCATAACACTGCTACGTATATAAAATAATTCATTTTGTATCCATTCACTGACGACGCACTATGGACTCTCCTATGGGTCCGTCTGTCTGTCTGTCCGGCTAACGGGACGGCTGCGCGGGCGCAGACGCGGTACGGTTATGTTGTGTTATTGAACTTGACTCGGTGAAGCAACTTTCGCCGCAGTCACTTTTTATGAGGCCACGAAAGGCGAGGCGCAGCCCCCACACAAATTTTCGAAAACTTAGTCCCAAAACACGGCCTCTGATTTGGTTCGTTTTAGAATATGGTGCCTTGTAGAGCATTAAAAAATAGAGGATCCATTTTCTATAAGTATGACTGTAAGTCTGTTAGAATGACTGATTTCTTAAATTAAGACTTATTTTTAGAATTTAATAGCGTATTTTAATGTTGAGTCATATGTTATTATATTTATATATGCATTTTTTATCGCATGGCGCTTTGGAATTATCTGTTAAGCTGTGTAAGATTAAATGAATAAATAATAATAATAAGCTGACCATATTCTTAAATTAATCATCTTCGCTTATTTGTGATAATTTTGGTTCATTTTTGATGTTCCTAACTTAAATATTTTTTGAATATAATTAAAATCACATGTTTACGACTCCAAGGGGACACAATCACGAAACACAATTCTAGAAATCGGAATCGAGTTACAAATTTTGGCTGTACGAAAATAGAAATTAGAAGGAAAATCGCCGTTTTCGTGGCCCCAACCGTATCGAGATGTAGACCAAGTTGATTTCTAAGAAGTCGTCGCGAGATGAAATGACCGCGGCCGATGCACTTGTGATGCATAAAAAACATAATAAGTGGAGCAACATCTTTAGCGGAATTATATTCCTACCTACTGCGTTTTTTGATTTGAATACGAATCAGTCACACAATCGGTTGAGTGCGTGAGAGACGTTCAATTGTAAAGGAAATGTCATTTCCTTACTCTCTCCTACACATTGTGACTTTGACAGCATTTAAAACATCGAGAATTGAGCAAAATAGCATTCTTTGATGGGCTTTCCATTGATTATATTTAAATTTTGACGATTTTGTTAATAAAAGAAAGTTTTTAATGTAAAATTTTAGTACGTTAATGATTTCTGTTGTCCTTACTAATGTTTTGGTATAAATTATGTAGCTCTAAGTAGTGTGACGACAAAGAAAAAAAATTACTCGTAGTAACACCAGTGTGACGATGGTGTGACTAGTCTGCGCTCAAAATTATAGATAATAGCTGCCCGAAAAAAAATCTGCAAACCTAAAAATTAACGAATCCACGTAGAAGGACGAAGGGCTATGCTGGTTCTATACTACTAATAAAATAGAGGTAATTTGTATGGATTAATCTCCAACTACTCTACCAGAGTGAACGAGAGTGCGGAAATTCCGACCAAGCGCTCTAAAACGCACGCACTCAAGCGCAGTGTTCATCTACACGAGCACTCAGAGACAAACGCGTCGCCAAGCTATGGCCAAGTACTCCTTCCGCGCGCTTATCTCTGTGTCCTAGTGTAGGTGAACACTGAGCTTGTGTGCGTAAGTTTTAGAGCGCTTGGTCGGAGTTTCCGCACTCTCGTTCACTCTGACTCTACCGATTTCAAGTTATTTTACTATTATAGGCACATTGAGCACAAATTCATGGCGTACAGTAGGACCCCGATATCGTGTGTCGCGGAGACGCCTAATAAGCTTCTCCGTTCTGAGTTCGGACATACGCCAATACCTAATTTAAAACTTGATTTATCGTTTAAAACAGAGTAAGAAAGAACTGCCTACTTGCGAGCATTCCTTTTAAACTAACAGCAAAAAATTGCTCGAGCAGTGGTTCAAGTAGAATTTTTTGCCGACTGAATGAATATAGCCACAGATTGTTTGCACATCGCTGTCAGTGTTCATAGTCTATGTGTGCGTAAGCGAGATAGTGTGCTACATAGAGATGTCCAAAAACTTGAAAGTTTGATTCGGTTGATCGGATCAATGAACTATTTCTTGAAATTGAATGAATGTCTCTAGTGAACACCCCCGCACAGCTCCCCTTTGACACCTAAAATTAGTCATTGCGCAGAAATCAGCCAACTTGACAAGAATAATAACAGAAAGATATTGCCTTCATACTAGTTTATTTATATTACTTTTCTATATACACTATTATATAGTTATATACAGAGTTTAGGTCCATATTAAATTAGTATTACATTTCATTGAAGCTCAAACTTATTTGAATGGGAGGTAAAACTGAAAGTTCGAAACAGATGCGCCACTAGCGTATGTAGTAAACATTGTGATATACATACATACATATCTTCACGCTATGTCCCTGGCGGGGTAGGCAGAAAGAACGGAGCGCCAAGTATCGCGATCCTGACACACCTCTTTCGCTTCGCTCATTCTCATCATTCTCTTCATACACGCTCGCCGTGGGACGCGAGTGCTCTTTACGTGTCCGTCTGTGAGCACCCGCTCTATCTGATCCTCGTATGTCAGTCTAGGTCGTCCCCGGCTCCTATTACCAATCACATTCGCTCGATATATTTGCGTCGTCATTCGTTCATCACTCATTCGCTCAACGTGTCCGAACCAACGGAGCATACCTTTTTTCATCTTAATGATGACACTTTCATTCAGTCCAGCCATACTGCGTATCTCTTCGTTGCGTATCCGGTCGTTACATTGTGATATAACACTAGTATAGTCCTGATATATGCGCTAGTGGCGCCGCGAGCGGCGAGCCGTGGCAGCTTTACCTGACATTGTTATAACAGTTTATTAAAACTAGGCATCTTACCTACCTAATGTCTGGTTTTTTAATTAAATGCAAATAAATGTATATGTCACACAATGGGTGGAAAAGAGAAGGAAATGTCACTCATGCTCTGAAAGTAAGTCATTACTAACTTAAAACCTGCACCGAAATTAGCTTTTTTCGTCGCATGTGTGATGGAAAGCAGAGTGTTTAACTCGGCTGTAAATGATAAATTGCACCCTCGAACTAGATGCGTTCGCTCTTATGCCTTAGTTATTAAACTATTATCGCAATCGAATGTGTTGTCTCTCTCACACCCATTGTGTGACTGACAGTTCATATCCTTTTTTGTTTGTTTGCGGCTTAGTTACAAGACCTTTAAGCCATATTTCACAGCCTCGCACAGTTCGGATGTCGAGAGCTGAATGATCAATATCTTAACAACAGATTCAGTCTATTCATATAAACCTCGGGGGGCGTCCATTCATTACGTGAGAGATTTATTTCTTTGACCTTCGTCCTCCAATCTCGCCAGGGGAGTTGGTGAGATGTGAATTTACTTTAATTAGTCATTACACTTACAACTTATTATTTAGCGAATGAGTGTCCTGGGTGTGGCTTATCCTGAACCCGAGGACTACAGGCTCCTACCCCTCAGCTGTACAATAGCATTTGTGCAGCGAACACTTGGGGAGGAGAGCGCCAGGTAAACACAGGGGCTGACACAATAGATCCCATAGGGTCGCAGTGTCGCCGGGTGTACCCGGCCCCCTTCTACAAGATAAGATAAGATACAACTTATTACAGAACAAACTTAAAATATTAAGACACGAAAACATTAGATTTAAATATTATTGAAAAATTACAATAATATTCAAAATTAATATTGAGTAACGTCAGACTGTATATGTACGTAAAATAAAATTACATAAATGACAGATAGGCAATATAATTGTATTGAGAAATGACTCTTGTCAGGTCAGGGAGTATATTTTTTAAATGATATCTTCGAGTAGCCATAATCAAATATGGCAATTAGTTCCCACTTGCCCTTCATTCTGAATTCCGCAATTATTTCTTAAGCGGAAACACTAAATATAAAATTCACGCTTAATAAATTATAGAATAAGATTGTTGGCAACTTTTCTAGATCAACTGGTATATCTAGGTTCTGGGGACGCGCTGCCGAATGGGAGCGCGTCTTCAGAATGCAGAAACGCGCCATCCGAGCTATTGCACGGATCCCGTCTGACGACTCTGCCAGACCACATTTTATGGCCCTTGGAATAATGACACTCCCGTGTCTGTTGGTATTCCATGTGGCCATATATGCGCGTCAGAACCTGGACATGTACGGGAGGCGCGGCGACCACCACAGGTACAACCTGCGTAGCGCCGCTAAACTCTGTTCGGTCCCGCACACCCTGGAGAAGGCGTGCCGCACCGTCCGCGCCATGGGCCCCGCGGTATACAACAAGCTCCCAGGGACCATAACAGAGGCGTCCAGTGACGCCATTTTTAAGACTAAATTAAAAAAGTGGCTTGTCGAGCAGGCATTCTACACGTATAGTGAATTCTTAGCTTTTAAGGCTAGTTAGCAAATATGATACCAATCAATGTGACATTTAGATACTAAGACTATTTTATTTGACATTTTATTTTTATTGATTTGACATTACACTTACAATTAAGTAAGGCAATGTATTTTATAAAGTTGACCTGTAATGAATATTACTAATAAATTATGTCTATGTCTATGTCAAAAATTTTGTCAAATCTAATCACACGTTAGTGTCGAATGTAAATCTTGACCCCCTTTTCTAAATGTCATTTGGAACCCCCTTAATTATACTATTTATACTACTTACGTAGTTAATGGACGCCCCCTAAGCGGTCCCTACACGATCATGCGTGACCGTTTAATTGTAGTGATTGGCGCGAATGACATGCAAGCTACGTGCTGGCCGTTGATTGACAATCGCGCGTACTCTTCACTGTAGTAAATGATTGATAGCAATCATGAGGGTCCATCATGCAGCATAATAATTCACTTAAACGTAATGTCATGCCGCATGATCGTCTAGGGAACGCTCTAGACTTCAAAAATACAGTAATTCATATTGGCAAAGTTTTACTGATTTCGTATAAGTTCTTACTGTACTTTGTACATAGCACGGTGACTTACACAATAAATGCATTTCCGATAATGTTTTATAGTTGCATCTAAATATAATGCATGATTATGAAGTCCATATAAAAATCTGTCTATATTCGAGATGCTTATTAAATATTGGAATAGGTACATTTATTACCATGAGTTTTCTTTTCGAGTATTAGAAGAAAAAATCTCGAAAAAGCCTCCAAAAATAGGTGTTGATTTCAGTTGGCGATTATAAAACAAAAATTTATTGGTCAATGTATAGGATTGGAGTTGCTAGGGGCGTGTTCACATTGTCCGATCCGATGTCCGACACAGGACTATTACGGTCGAGGCAAACCAAGCGGAAAATTGCCCGCGCACTTTTTGACGTCATCATAGTCGTTGGACATTATTATTTAATATCCTAATCAAACAGACTAGACAATTTTTAAGAAGAAAATAAGCAAGTCCATTTAAAATAAATAAACATCACGACACCAACATACGATAATCCGACGTCCGATATCGAATCGGACAATGTGAACATGTTCTGACAGCCCTTACCAAAGGCTACAAAAATACATGAAAAATACATGTTCCGTTAAAACATTAATTAAAACTGCAAAGTTACTGAAATTCCAAATACATGCGAATTGGCATAATTTAAGCCCAGTTTTGAACGTAAATTTGATATATTTAAAATATTATTAATTTATGCGGCTTTCTCTACACAGCTAAAACTACAAATTAACTAAAACTATAATATAAATATGAAAATCTAAACAGAATGAATAAATAACATTCATAATAAATATTTGAGATTGACAAGAAATCAGATCATAGGATGTTTAAAAAAACGAGAGACTCATAACGTAACAAGTAGACTAAACTATTCGAGATTTACATGTGCGAATTAGGCATCCACCTTTTGTATGACTTTTGAAAAGGAAAAAAAAACCTTCCATACAAAATGATACCCTGGGCGGTGGCGGTTTGTATGAAAAGTGAGTCGTACAAATATCAAAGGCGGCAATCTGATTTTCAATTAATTTTCTTTCTTCAAAACTCTTTTTTGGAAAAACTACAGATTGCCGCCTTTGATATTATCGGTTTCGAAAAACCCATTGGTACATTGCACGACCGGGAATCGAACTCGATTTATTAGTTTCAGCAAAACATATTTGAATAGTAACTTTCATACGTTTTTCAAAAATTGTATAAAATTCATTCACTCTGGTCGATTGTATGACAGCTCAATACAGATTAAACTTCCATAATATTTAGTTAATAATCGTATGATTTAAAAGTCGCTCGCGACTTGGTTTGGTTTAGTTTTGAGCACGTACTTAATGTTAAAGTTAATATTTACTAATGATCATGTCGCTCTGACCTTTTCTCCCTCACCAATGTTATACGAGGTGCGAAAGGAACAACACTACACCAATGTGGACCCGAATGGATATATTTTTGAAAAATTTTTTTTATGAAATATTCAATTTCCAGTGGAAAACTTTTTTATGCCTTATAACGAAATTGGATCGATTCAAGTAGTATTTTTTTAAAGCTTTTGCGATTTCTGGAAAGTTTCATACTTGAACAATTTTTTTTAGATTTAGTTATAAATAGAAAAAAGGTTACGACTTCAAACACGAGTTTGTCGTTAGTTCTATAGTTACCCTCTTTAATAGCACTGAAGTACGGTCGACCGCTCGTCAGCGGACACAAAACCAGTACAAACTGGTCTCTCATAGTATTGAAACTCCCTGATAGGCTAGGCAAGCTCAAGTTCAAAGTGTTTCCACTGACGTGCGGTGGATTGTACCAACTCTAAGACGTTTTGCTTTGAGGTCAT
Source organism: Metalampra italica (assembly GCA_949699065.1). Lineage (NCBI taxonomy): Eukaryota > Metazoa > Arthropoda > Insecta > Lepidoptera > Oecophoridae > Metalampra > Metalampra italica. Next base: position 9,970,820 of record OX452985.1, read on the forward strand.
TCCGATGCGATAGCTCAAAAAGCGTCCCATTATACTGTCTCATTTAAAAGATATATACACATTGGTCGTGGTGTCCCAACGTCTGTATTGGAAACATTGGTGAAAGAGCACGCCAAGAGGACGTATTATAAATAAATTATGAATCGTCTACGCGTCGGGCTGCCGCGTGTCCACGTACAGCGGCACGTGCTTGTACTCCGGGAACGGGTACAGCACCAGGTGGTCCGCCGTCTTGTACCACGGGATGAGGCCGTTCTGGAAATATACATTAAATTTATACAAAAAAAATAAAACTGACGAATAGACGAAGTCTGGCTAATTTCTTAAACTTCAATTTGTTTTCTTAAAATTTAAAAAAATTTCATAAACTTCAAAATGACTTGTAAGTTGTAATACAATGTCCAATGACACAGATGCTTCGAACATATTTTGTTAAATTGCTTACAGATTATGTTAATTAAATGAAACAAAAAGAATTCACTTATTATTCAATTTGGCCATAAGCAGTTAACAGTAAAATTTTGGGGTTTTGAGCCAAAAAACATAAAAATAAGGTTTAAAAAAATAGCTGAAATTCGTCTAAGAAAACCATGGCTCAAATGGTTATTGATGGTCTGTACTGGCTTCGCCTCACAGCTGTGCACCAATATCCCAACCACCTTGTATAACAACTTACAATGTTGGTCCTCCTGTTGGTGCCTCGGCCGTACCCGTTCCAGTGGTTGCCCGCGACGCCGATCAAGTCGCCCACCTGGAGCAAACAACACACAGTTCTATCAGTTGACTGGCCTGTTATGGAGGATTTACACGGGCGACTAAAGTTTTCAAATTGGACACAGTTTTTTTTCTTCTATTTGGATAAGTACGAAACGCCATATTATTTGAAGCTATAGTAAGATATGATACCATCTTTAGGCTTGAATAAATAAACGGGCATTACGGGCGCAGCCTCGCCTGCCGGTCGTATTGCTGTATTCAATTGTGTCACTGTGTGCGTGCGGCGACGCGTGGCTACTGGCTCCTTCTTTTACTATGGTGGGCGGGCAGGCCCTGCAGTGGTCTGCGGCACTGATTTTCAGGCAGAGCCTTAGTTTTTTTTTTGCGGTGGATGTTGGTGCGTGTCAGTGCGTACCCTGAAGGCGATCTCCTGCGGCGCGGCGTCGCCGTGCGGCAGCACGCCGGCGCGGTCGTGCGCGTTCTGCCCGCCGAAGTAGTAGATGTCGTCCAGCGAGAAGAAGCTCTCGGACGCGTCCACGCGGTTCGTCTGCATCATCTCGTACGCCACGCGACCCACCTGACAACGTTACACAATATTATTTGCTAGAGAGCGTCTGGAATAAGACGCGACCTATCATAATTTATTTATTAATAACTTATAAGCTTACAGACAAGTTCATAGCACTTATTATAAACTAAATTTCCTTACCTAGGTATTTTAATTTTGCCCATCAGATCGTTCGTTAGCATATCGAAAGGTTCGATCCTCGGCCGGGCCATGTACCAATGGGTTTTTCGAAACTTAAGTACATTTACTGACTGCTCTCAAACGGTGATGAGAAAACCTGAATACGCCGAAGAAAAAATTCTTAGGCGCATGTGAAGTCCACCAACCCGCACTGGGCTAGCGTGTTGGACTATAGCCCGAACGCCCTCGTTGAGTGGGAGGCTGAGCCCCAACAGTGGGGACATCTTAATAGGATTTTGATTGCTAGAGATGCTTTTTGTAAAAGTGCATCGAGAAAGAGCTTCTGGCGAGTACCGGATGGACTCTCGTGCGATTTGGCCCCGTAACCGAAGGATGGCGGGGCCAGAAGGAGAGAATACAATATTATTTGCTAGCTGTTTCCCGCGGCCTCGCATTTAAGTTACGTCAAGTTATTTCTTACTTTTTGCTCAGATTCTAAGGGTCGTAGGGGAAGCGACGCCATTTTGCCGATTGCTTGGCTCAGTTCTACGCTGTCTAACAAGCAGACCCATGCAGCTAAAAAGCAGCGCACTGACCTGGCTGCTGAAGGTGCACACGAGGTAGTCGCAGAGGGAGAGCATGTGCAGGTCCACGAGCAGGCCGGTGAGCGACAGCGGCGTGTACCGCCGGTGCGTCGCCGCCGTCTTGGAGATGGACGCGTCGCCCAGGAACTCGTACTCGGGGTACTTCTTACGCGCGTCTTCCAACACCTCGACACAGATAACGTAAGATTTATTGTAGTAATGAGATTGGGAACGGTCCTTTTTAAATATACAAGTTTCAACATAAAATATGACATATTTTTTTCTCTAGCACTTCAAATACCTCACGATATATATTTTTTAAAGATTTCCTTTCAGTTCGACTGCTACTTGGACACATAGCAAGAAGTATTTATTGAATGGCCTGTTGGCGTAGTGGTGGACCCTGCCTAATGCGCCAGAGGTCGTGGCTTCGATTACACCCGGGACAACATTTGTGTGATGAGCATATCTGTCGGTTTTCGAATTCGGGTGTTTGTATGTATTTAAGTATATATTTAAAAGTATTTAAGTGTGTTGTAAGCCGAAGCTTGTACCCATTTACAAGCTTTGGCTTAGTTTGGGACTAAACAGCCGTGTGGGAATTTGTCCAAACAATAGGTCCGATTCTGAAGTCCACACACTAAACTAAATTTAAAATTTCTTAATTTTAACGACATTTCTAAAATTTGGTATTCTGAAGGCCACGTCTAGCTAAATTTAAAACATAGGTTCAGTTCACTTAAATTTAGGTTGACATGTCTAAATTTACGCATTTTTCGGTGACTTCAGAATACCGATCAAGACAGATCGGTCAAAGTTGCACCAAAAAAAAATTTTTTTTTTAATGCATAAATTTAAATACCTACGTCAAATTTAAAGTAGCGCCTTCAGAATACCAAGTCATACTAAATTAAAATTAACTCATTCTAGTTCTCTTAAATTTTAAATGTGGGACTTCAGAATTGGACCTAACCTAATATTATTAAAGTGCAAACCATGCAATGTTAAAGCTAAGCATCAATATTGAGAGCGTCAGTGGCGTAGGGGATAAGACGCGGCCTATCATATCGAAAGGTCCGGAGTTCAATCCCCGGCTGGGCCATGTACCAATGGGTTTTTTCTCGAAACTTAAGTACATTTACTGACTGCTCTCAAACGGTGAAGGAAAACATCGTGAGGAAACCTGCATACGCCGAAGAAGAAATTCTTAGGCGCATGTGAAGTCCACCAACCGGCACTGGGCTAGCGTGGTGGACTATAGCCCGAACGCCCTCGTTAAGAGGGTAGGCCTGAGCCCCAGCAGTGGGGACATTAATAGGCTGTTGATGATGATGATCAATAGGCTGATGATAGTGACAGTGTGAGACTCACGTTGGCGTCGTCGCTGGCGAGGTAGACGCGGCGCGCGTCCACGGCGCGCGTCAGCTCCAGCGTGTCGTAGTACTCCTTCACGTGCGCCATGTACTCGTGCACGTGGTGGAACGCCGCCTCCGTGCCCACCTTGTCCGTGCGACGGATGTGCACGCTGGGGACACCAAATGAAAATTCGTTTTCATTACTCATACTCTGAAAGTTGGTCTGATGTTGCCTGAGTAGCGGGTTGAAAGTAATACATCTCAGCCCTAGGGAGAATCGTTTTCAACCAAATTATTTTCAAAAAACTAGTACTATTTTCATATTTCTATTGCACCAGGTTCCAACTTTCTATACAGTTACTCAATTACAGCGCGATGTAAAATTGAAATAACTTAAAGATATGTAATAATTAGATAATATACTTTTAATAACCCCCCCCCCCCCCCCCCCCAGGTAATCAAACGCCTACATAGAGGGCGCTGTTTTTGTGTTTTTGGCGTGTACTTTTCTGCGCGGGCGAAGCCGTGGGAAAAAGCTGGGGTTTAATATTTACCAACAGGCCACATAAATCTCACAGGAAACGATAAAATAGACGAGGCGAAACGCGGCGTAGGCAATTGCAAATTTTACGGACATAAAATAAACAGCAAACTGATGAAACAATAGTGCAGTATTATCGCTGATCATAAATTGATTTTACGCGAATCGTAATAGTTCATTCACTTAACTATTTACCGCATTACAGACCGTTAAATTATTCAATTATTATACAAAAATGAGTGTCAAAGTCAAGGTTATAAATCACATATATTATTGCAATTATGAGTATGGTTTTTTGGCGGCTGTGTGAAGTTGGCAATGACTAATGACTAATTTTAGGTGTCAAAGGAGAACTATGCAGAGGTTAGAGACGCTCATTAAATTTCAAGAAATAGTTCATTAATTCGATCAACCGTTCCAACCTTACAAGTTGTCGGACATCTCTATGTAGCACACTATCTCGCTTACGCACACATAGACTATGAACACTGTCAGCGATGTGCAAACAATCTGTGACTATATTCAGACGGGAGGCGATGGAATGCTGACGCGTGCTACCGCGCGCTATAGCACACCCGCTATCTTTCTCGCTCTAGCAAATGACGTTCCTGTACGTCAGAAAAGGATAGAGATATGAAAAGGTGGGATTCGGAGCTGCCAGATGCGGTCCAGCCCTTAAGCTGCTTGCACACGATGCACAGTAGCTTGCGCGTGCACTAAGCAATGAACTTTACTAAGCGTTCACACGAAAGTGGTCACTAAACAACTTACTTGCACGACTTTGCTTAGTGCTAGACAGAGACGCCATGTCATGACAGTAGCGAGAGGAGTGAAGGAGGCGTAGTGGGGGGAGGGGAACGAGGCACTGGCTCCATGACCATAGCGAGTACAACTAAGCAAATTCCAGTCGCACATTCAATAAGCAAAAAGTGTTTACACGGCGAAATTTCATGCGCAGTAGTAGTACTTGCGCAAGCTACTGCGCATCGTGTGCAAGCGGCATTACCCGACGATGGGCGTGTTGAAGTTCATCCTGGCGACGGTGTCGTTGATGGCCTTGTGCAGCGCGGGCCGCGGGCGCAGCACGTACTTCAGCATCTGGCCCACCCACCACGACGCCGGGTCGCCGTTGAACCGGACTATCCTGCAACCAACACACGCGCGCCTTATACCTTATACTTTTACCTCATCAACAGCCTATTACATTTCGTTAAACACAATAATATGTATACTGATATATGTTATAATACTAGACAGACACTGTAATAAATAAGTTGTTAGAAGAGACGCAGCAAGCTAAGGTTGTGTGGGTGGTCCTCACTAGGCAGGCCCGTTTCGAGGCACACCGAAACACATCGCGACCGCCGCGGCCGAGGGACACGGCCGGGGTACAGTCGTTATATGCTGTTTGATTTAGAAAAGAAAAAATGTATCAAATGTATCAAATGAACATTTCCCCACTGCTGGGGCGCAGGCCTACCCCCCCAACGAGGGCGTTGGGGGCGAGACAAGACTACAGTGTCCATTGTTTCTCGTAGGGTGCCCGCGAAGTGTTCATAAACTTTATTTTTTTATTTTTAAATTGAACATCACCTCTTTAAGGTTCCATCAAAACGATCACGGTTCCCTTATTCCGTTTACACAACTATTTTTCGTAACCCCGACGAAAAAAAATTAAATATACGGGTCGACTTGAGAACTTCCTCCTTTTGTTATCGTTGGTTGAAATGTCAGTTTTTGGGGAGATGTCATTTCGGGAAAAGGACATAATGGACCTAGGCGAGTTTTTCTCTTTCAGTAATTGTCTCCGTGGACACGCTCAGTATAATGTATACAAGAAGTTTCAAACCTATTTGGTCGCGCGCTCGCTCCCTGTGGAGATCGCATCTTGCATATTTAGTATGGGGAACGAAGAAAAATTCGGTGTCAATTTCCGGGGGGGGAGGGGGGGGGGGGGGGGGGTGCGCGGACAAAGGAAGCGCGGATTAGCGGGAGGAGATTGCTAATACAAATTTATATGGAGTTCGAAAATGAGAATGTGTGAGCGAGTGTCAATTTTTATATACATTTGACACGATTTTGGCACTCCCTAAAATGCTTTTGTTACTCATCCATATGGGAGTGGCAAAATTTTTTGATTCAAGATTGTATATCACTCACCTGTGCGCCAGGTCCTTCGGTATCGCCAGCGGCAAGAACTTGGGCTTCTGTGACATCGAGTCGATGAACGGGAGTGACACCACTTTCGCGTCGTACGTCACTGGGAACAAGCAGGCAACGTTTAAATGAATCACCAGTCTTTATTCTGTCTCTCTCTTTATACTGAAATTTCCTCATACAATGAATGAAAGGTACACGGAAAGACCGTGATTAGTTCTTTTCAATAATGTTTCTTCATTTATTATAAGCATATTATACAGAGGGTTTCATCATCATCAATATGTCCCCATATGTCCCCACTGCTGGGGCTCAGGCCTACCCTATCAACGAGGGCGTTCGGGCTATAGTCCACCACGCTAGCCCAGTGCGGGTTGGTGGGCTTCACATGCGCCTAATAATTTTTTATTCGGCGTAGGCAGGTTTCCTCACGATGTTTTCCTTCACCATTTGCCACTGAGCAGTCAGTCTATGTACTTAAGTTTTGAGAAAAAAACCCAATGGTACATGGTCCAGCCGGGGATCGAACTTCGGACCTGTCGATATGATAGGCCGCGTCTCATCCCCGAGGCCACTGACGCTCTTAGGCCACGCGAATAACACAAGCAAGACCAACAGTGGAGAAACTATTCTCCCCAATGTAAATAAAAGTATTTCTCCATGTATTTCAAAGCCATTTCTCGGGGGTAACAAGAATGAGGGAAACTAACCCTATACCTACAACAAAGTTAGTTACACAAATAAGAAGGCTAAGGGCCTCTTACACCGCTTGCTGATAAAGTCCGAGATACTCTATCTGCAGGTTATCTGACAGATAGCCTATTTTTTTGGTTTCACAGGTATCTGATTGCCTATATCTTATATATTTTATATAGTCTACCACACAGATTTATCTGATAGATTTGTTTATCACTAAGATTACTATCTGTAACAATATCAGGAAGTGGTGAAAAAGCCCTTAGGGTCTCTTTCACCGCTTGCTGATAATTATTGTTACAGATAGTCATCATCATAATATCAGCCTGTAGACGTCCACTGCAGGCCTCCCCCAGGGATCTCCACGACGACCGGTCCTGCGCTAACCTCATCCAGCACAGTTAGTAAGCAACAGTTAGTAAGCTGACAAATAAACTAATCTATCAGATAAATCTGTCTGATAATATTTTCGTGATTCACACCTCAATTCTCTCTCTGATAAAAATCTGACAGATAAAAATATAACAGCCTCTTGATCTTGCTCTTAGTTTATCTGACAAATAAGGCAATCAATCTGATACCTGTGAAACAAAAAAATAGGCTATCAGATCACCTGCAGATAGGGTATCTGGGACATTATCAGCAAGCGGTGAAAGAAGCCCTGAATCTATTGTTTTATATGTTTTGTTATTAGCACAAGAAAATAGGATACATTATTTAATAACTAGTTGAAAAGTTTTAAGTTTTACAGTTTGCTACAGTGCGAAAATATACTTTTGACAACAACACGACGGGGAAGTGCTAACAACTCCTAACTTACAAAAACCAAATTTTGCGAATTTCAACTTAATTCATATACCAGTAGACGCGTTTATCGAACTGCATTCATAAGTCGTTTTCTTTAAAAAAATGTAAGTTAGGAGTTGTTAGCACTTCCCCGTCGTTACAGTAAAATATAAGAAGTAAACAGTCCAAAGATATGCAGGTAATTAAAAAAGAATACTTTTGAGGTAATCTCTGTGGGGTCTACTGAACTCTTCTTGGTAACGCTTGGCCACTATTATTTTCTCCCGTTTTTTCTTCCTGAGCAACCGCCACATATCTTCCGCGTCTCGAAAAATACAATAAATGGTTATTGATAACAACTGCTGCGTGTCGATGCGGATGGTAAAGGGGTATGAACCTTTCTGGCATTTCGACCGCCATTTTGATTTTTTTTTTTTCAAAATTTTCCGAGCACGATGAAACCTTTATATATTGATAGTTTATGACTAAATAAACAAAAAATGTCATATGACATAATGTCCAAAAGTGTCACGTTTCTGAGTTATTTAGGTATAAATGTCGGTAGGTATTAATGAATACTTTGCATATAGAAAACGATTTTAATGAATTAAATATCTACTACAAACATTATTGAAAATATATACATGTATACTAGCTGTTTCCCGCGGCCTCGTCCGCGTTTTAAGTATCTTGTCATCTTTTTTAAACTTTAAAATTAAGAAAGAGATAGCACGAATTTTATAACTGTCAAATGTCTGTCAGACACAAATAAATTTACCTGGTTTCTATTGCAATTTAAAACAATGCGATTAAAATTTCCTCTGTCTGACGGGACTGCATTGCATTTCTGCATCACATGCGCCTAAGATTTTCTTCTTCGGCGTATGTAGTTTTCCTCAAGATGTTTTCCTTCACCGTTTGGGAGCAGTAAGTAAGTAATGTACTTAAGTTTCGAGAAAAAAAACCATTGGTACATGGCCTGGGACCTTTCCATATGATAGGCCATCGAGAAAAAACCCCATTGGTACATGGCCCAACTTCGGACCTTTCCATATGATAGGCCAGGTCTTAACCCCAACGCCACTGACGCTATCTCTTTTCGACTAATTACGAACGACAGAGCGATATAGATATAGTTTTCAAGCAGTCGCTAGCGAGTATTGACGTTGACAACCTCATGGTAGGCGTACTGAGTAGCACGGCCAACTGTTTCCTCGGGGCTGGCTTCTACTTCTTTGAGTCACAAGCCTCAAAAAAAAAACTAAATAGATGTGCTTGTTACCTGGCCACGGCACGACCTTGTCGTCGTACGCGCTGGTGCAGCTGTCGGATATCGGATAGAACACGTAGTCCCAGCCCTTGTTGTTGTACCGCCAGCCTTTGGAGTTGAGGATGAGCGTGCGCTCCGTCGCGTATGCGAAGATCAGGCAGTACACGATGTGGTGCAGCTGGCAGCCGAAACCGCAGCCCTGTGGCAAATAACATCATCATCAACAGCCTATTAACATGTCCCCACTGCTGGGGTTCAGGAATACCCTCTCAACGATGGCGTTCGAGCTATAGTCCACCACGCTAGCCCAGTGCGGGTTGGTGGCCTTGCATGCGCCTAAGAATTTCTTCTTCGGCGTATGCAGGTTTCCTCACGATGTTTCCCTTCACCGTTTGAGAGCAATCAGTAAATGTACTTAAGTTTCGAGAAAAAACCCATTGGTACATGGCCCAGCCGGGGATCGAACTTCGGACCTTTCGATATGATCGCGTCTCATCCCCGACGCCACAACGCATTTATTATTCACTTATTAACAGGTGTCGCCACAGTGAACAATAAGTAATCAAAATTAAACAATAAGTATTGTTGTGACATTACGTTGCAATAATAAATTCATCAAAGGCATTGTGCAAGTAAAATTGGATATTTGCACAGCTTTTCCTCAACAATTATAATGACGTTCATCGTATAATTTTATTTTAATGAGCTGTTTCCTCCTTATTTATGCCTCAAAGTTATTTAAAATTGCGAACAACGCGCAACGATGGACAAAATATGGAAAACTGAGGAATAACTACCAACCTCCTAACTAAATAAACATACACTAGAGATACTTTCAGAAATAAAACCATAAAGTTTGTAATTTCACAAATTGAACTTTTTGAAGAAGGGACATTTTCGGAAAATGACTTTTTTCGAAATTACATTTTGGAAAACGGACATTTTGAGAAAATGACATTTTGGTAAAAGGACATTTCGGGAAATGACACAATGGACCGAGACGTAAAAAATTGAGTTACCAGAAAATTTCGGGCAACAAAAAAAGAATACATAGCCTTGTTTAGGTTTTGCTGACGTTTTGTTTCTACTTAGTGCATTTTCTAACGCAAATCAACGTCGAAAAGCCAGAACATTATATATGTGGTTCTACTTATCGATGTTCATAGTTTGTTTACATAAAATTTTCTCGCTACAAACAAATAACTTGGTTTTTATATCCACAGCGAATTGTTATCGTGTTGTTAGGCCAAACAGTTATCGCTGACCAGAAATAAACTTATCATTCCTAAAACTCGGCCCAAAAAAAAAAACATGTCTCCCTGCTGGGGCTCAGGCCTACCCTCTCAACGAGGGCGTTCGGGCTACAGTCCACCACGCTGTCCCAGTGCGGGTTGGTGGACTTCACATGCGCCTAAGAATTTCTTCTTCAACATATGCAGGTTTCAGGACATATATTTCGATATTCATATTTCATTGGGGTTTTATTTTACGTTTCAAACTCTTAGGGATCCTTAAGAGGCTGGCATTGACTTCCTTGAGTCATAAGCCTCATTAAAAAAATAGATTTAAAAAAAACTCGGGTTGAGGCAGACCAAGCGGAAATTTGCCCGCGCACTTTTTGACGTCATTGTCAAATGAATCATATCACTATAGCCTAAAGAACAAAATCGTATGAATGACCTCGAGCGCGAGGCGACGCCGACGTGCAGAAGTCATTAAACGATTTTGTTCTTTAGATTATAGTGACATTATGGTTCATTTGACAATGACGTCTAAAAAATGCGCGGGAAAATTTCCGCTGGTTTACGCAGTCCCTTAAAAGTGACTAAATCCGTAATACCAAAAATCATCGAAATCAGAGTTTTGGGGGCTTTGGGTTTGGGGGGGAAACGTTGGCGCATTTTGTACGGAAATTCGTACAAGCACAGCATAGGCCAATCGTATTGTATATAAAAAAAAATAGGCTACCGTGTGACGTGTATGACGGATCACGACTCTGTATCGCACAGCATATTTCGAAATGGTGTCAACGACCACACAGGGCACTCATCTACGTTGACACGCCGAATTAGGCCCCAGTCACACACGGCGACTTTACTCGCGACGATCTAGTCGCTACCCCGCAGCGGGATGGCCCAGTGTCCACCAAGTAGGTACTAATGACTATACTCTGTTTAAATTGACTTTTATTAATTTCTATCTTGTTTTATGGACAATTTTAAGTACCTATTTTTTGTAATTAATTAAATTTAGAAATTTTGTAAAATTCAAACACAATGAAAGTTGTTTATGAGAAATTGAATTGAATTACTAATGTTGTATCTTATTTGTAATTTTTTAATTTAATACTGTATCTTAATCATACATTTGACTATGGCTTGGTATGTTTGGTGTGTTACTGTTATTAATAAGCTGTAATAAATAATTTGAAATTTAAATTGATCTATTATTTATTCTGTGATCAAAGTTATGCAGACCGGAGATGTGTGTCGAGTCTATTAGGATTTCGGTATCAAAAATACCGATATATAAATGTACTCGAAGCGACTACGACTAACACCAGCGACTACTATCACGCACAATTTGAGTGAATGAATGAATGACGCCGCGACTTTTAATAGCAGCTGTCAACTTTATCATACGAAGCAATTTCTCACGCGATGATTAGTGGCATCGTGCGACAGATACCTTAGAGCGTATGAACGATAGGCCACAGATGCATCTGTTTGTCTAGCTAAATATACCTGCCTACTGTTTGGATAGCGTGTCCAAGGTTGAATGTGATCACCCGCCGGCCGGTTGCAAACAAAAGGCTCCTATCTATGATCAAATTATAAATCACCTGATTTTGTATCAAAGTATTAAAAACTATCGTGATACTAATTGTGACCTCGAAAAGAATTTCATATTTGTCGCTTGAGACTTGCTTGACAATGTGGAAAAAAAAATTTTTTCAACAGACTTCAAAATAGAGGAGGTTCTTAATTGCACTGTATTTTTTTACATGCCTTTGTTTGTGTATGTTACGCGATATCCTCGCCGATTGAAAACCAATTTGAACGACTCTTTTTTTATTGAATAGACTATATTTCGAGGGGAGTCTTATTCCAATTTGAAAAAAATATTTCACCTTTAGAAAAAAGGGAAATCAAAAAAATTTGAGGATGAAGTCGGTTTTATTTTTATTGTATTTTTTTGGATTAACTCGCATAAAGCCCGATTTAGATGGGTCACTGACATCAAACTTTCCGTCCGGCCGTTGTCGCAACTACGTTTCGTAATCAGTTCGATTTGTCTAAATACGCGAAATGCGACCGTGTTTCAAAACGTATGCGCTCTGGGAGTAAGGTTTTAAAGGCTAAAGCACTGATCTTATTGTGGTTGCAGATGACCTTTCTGGCGTTATCAAAAATTTTGTTTGTGTCCGTTCTTTCTGCCTACCCCGCCAGGGACATAGCGTGAAGATGTGTATGTATGTATGTATGTAGTTTGTCTACGCGAAATGCGACCGTGTTTAAAAACGTACGCGCTCTGGGAGTCCGGTTTCAAAGGTTTAAAGCACTGACCTTGTTGAGGTTGCAGATGACCTTCCTAGCGTCGGCGCAGTCCGGCGGGTGCTGCAGCCGCCGCAGCCGCCGCTGGATGAGGTCGCTCACGTTGGCCGCCTCGCGCTGCCGCCACTCGTGGTACCCGTCCAGCTCGGGCAGCTTCTGCTGGTCCGACAGCAGCGACCTGCAGCCAACATACACACACACGCCCTGTTACCCTCCAATGCCTCAGTGTTGCCGGAGAACAAAACCACTCACAGTGTCGGCGGTATCGTCACAGATCGTTAGACGTGGCAATCGCGTCAATTCGGAAGATGCAAGTTTAAAGTAAATTTTAGTCTGTTTTGTGCTCTTTTTTTACTTAAAAAAAAGAAAACAATGGCATTAATTTTAGCACTGTCAAATTGAATGAACGGCTGGTTTCACTGCTGTACGGGGGACCTGGACAGGGCTCCCGGAGCTAGAACATCGTGTCACAGCGACCCGTACAGCTGTGTAACCCTTACCTCTTCCTCTCGGCGACTTGGTCCAGAACGCCTTGTATCCTCTCGAGGCCGCCGTCCTCCCTGGTCAGCTTCCCCAGCTCGTGGTGCACGTAGTACCACAGCTCCTTGCTGTTGGAGTACACCCGCCGCCTCAGGTTCTCGTACTCCTCCGAGGGGCCCTGGCCCAGGTCCAGGAACAGGGTACCGGTGTCGATGTCCTTCAGGTTACCGTTCAGGCTGCAAGCGCAATTTTAACATTTACTACAACAAAAAGGCCACCGCAGGCCGCAGCCTCAATATGCAAACGCAGGCCGCGCGTGTCTAAAGCCTCACATACATTAGACCGCCACCGCCACCGCAGGCCGCGTGTGTCTATGATAAACTTAACCCTTTGACTATCAGCCTGCTGCATGTAGCAGGATGACAGCTAGCTAATTATTCCGCCGGGTAATGTGTCATATTCTCACGTCATATTATTCAGTTCGCAGCAAAGTTCAAAAAAAAAAGTTCGCGCAAGAAATTTCAATTTCAATTTATTTGGTTCGTAGTCACTCAGACACCTGTCATTGTCATACTTTGTCTTTACCAATTAAATAGCGGTTACGTTTCAAAATGACAGTATTTTTGAGTGACAATGTCAGGGTGTCCGAGTGACGTGAAATACGTCCGAGTTTCAAATGTATTGCGCTCTGAATCCTGCGAGCCAAAGGGTTAATTTGACTTTTTTCATGAAATATAATCACATAAGATAAAATTAAAACTGTTTCAATATTCCTCTCGTCACCATTACGAATACATGATCGTCGGTGGCGAAGACGGGGCCTATCTGTTGAGAGCTCCCAGTTCGAGCCCCGGCCGGGCCATGCCGGGTTTTTCTTGAAACTTAAGTACATTTACTGACTGCTCTCGAACATTGTGAGGAAACCTGCATACGCTGAAGAAAATAATCTTGGGCGCATGTGAAGTCCACCAACCCGCACTGGGCTAGCGTGGCGGACTATAGCCCGTACGCCCTCATCGAGAGGGCAGGCCTGAGCCCCAGCAGTGGGGACATGACAACTAACAGGCTGCTGATTCTCTTTTGTCACGAAACTCACCCCGAGGACGATCTTATCTGAGCAATGAGCATACTGTGCTGTTTCTTTAGAGATTCCAACTGCGAGGAGACTTTCCTCAACCTCTCCTGGAAGACCAGAGCCTCGTCCGAGCTGCCGGTGCATCTGGAACAAAACCCTCTTTCAGACCGCAGCACACCAGTCGCGTGAGCAGCAGATTTATTAGGAGCTCGACTGCGCACGCATCAGGTGTGCTCCGGCCTTTAACACCTGGTCGCTTTTGACATCTGGTTGACTGGGTTTTTAACTGCGCGAATACTAGGAGCAAATAATAATAAAAAATACATTTTTGGCGCAATTTTTTTTAGACTATCTTGCTATGAAAACTATACATCTCGTGAAAAATAATTCACGATTTTGACTTTAATTTCATAGTTATTTCATTTCTTCATTCTATTCATGTTTTGCAATAATTTGTCACGCTTTTACATACGGCTCGACTATTCAACGAACCTATATGAAAAATTGAACTATGAAAAATTGGCCCGCAGAACCGACGGCCGTTGGGGCAGAAAGGTTCTCGAGTGGCGACCACGTATCAGAAGACGCAGTGTAGCAGGCCTACCACAAGGTGGACCGACGATCTGGTGAAGGTCGCGGGACCCAGCTGGATGAGGTTGGCGCAGGACCGGTCGTCGTGGAGATCCTTGGAGGGAGGCCTTTGTCCAGCAGTGGACGTCTACAGGCTGATATCATGATGATGATATGAAAAATTTGCATACACATTGTCTGTGACATGGAGAACTAGCTACTTTTATCGTGGGAATTTCTTCCTGCGGGAAAGGGCTTATTCCACGCGTGCGAAGGCTAATTTCATATAAATTCTTAATTAGGGGATCGCGTGTTGGCTCGATCGTCTATTAATCTTTAAGCAAGGGAACACTGCAATATGTTACGACATAAAAACGTTACAGCTTTTGTGGTATTTTATTCCAGAGAAAGCATTAAATCATCATCACATTATCAGCCTTTTAGTGTCCACTGCTGGACATAGGCCTTCCCCAACGATCGCCAACACCCGGTCCTCCGCTCTCCGCATCCAGCCGCTTCTGGCCACCTTAGCCAGGAATAGTTGGGCTACCGGGAACTGGGGGCCGCGGTACTTGGTCGTGATTCATGGGGAGTTATGCCCTTATTTGCCACGCTGGGCTGACGTGTCTCGCACCGTTGACGCTGCTGCCCGCCGCCAGTCCGAGGTATTTATGGCCTAGTAGATTTGAATGGTAATATAATAATACACATAGGTCATACATACAGATCGAACACATAACCCTCCTTTTGGGCTTCGCCGCAGTCGGGTAAAAAGGTCAGCTTTTTCATTTTTCCGACTTCGAAAAAAGGAGGCAGTTCTATGTTCGACTGTATGTTTTTTTTGTTATTTTAGCCAAAGTCAAAACTATTTTATTGCATGTAAGTACACTGGATACATTTATTTATACGTCAATTTTTTATCTACCACCGCCTCCAAGGTGTTATCGCTGGGAAGAAGTGTTTATTCTTACTTGTCTATTTATTTAAAAATTCAACACCTCACCTGAGAGGAGAAATGACGAGATAAGTAACGACTATCCAGATGAAGAGTAACACGACAGCAAAGCGTTTCCATTTTGCCAGGTACATCATAAAATAGTCGTTGGCTGTCATGTGACCGCTGGCATACTTCATCACAGCCTCATCATGTCGTTGTCATTATTGATGATTATCTCCCTATCTGTAACAAAGATCTTGATTATAGCTGGCATTTTATGATGTTTTGTGTTTTGGATGATAGTTGCGATGTCAGTTAAATAGCTTTTTCCGTTCCGCTACCATATGTATTGTACACTACCATACAAGATATTGCAAAACTTTACTGATGTTGAAACTATGTCACTAGCTAAATAAATTGATATTATTTAGTCTCTGGAAAAGTATTGGATATGCCAAATTGTTGATTTTCCTACGGGCCACTTACACTGACTATGGCATGGCACTGATTGAGATATTTTATCATAGGTACTTATGAGGATTTTATGCACTTGATATTTCCAGATAAGCATGGTATTTTTTATCAATAATCATGATAGTAAATATTTATGTTTTCAATCTAATCACTTCGGCGGTGCTGTGAAACATTCATAGAGAAACAACAGTACATATCATAGAGCGAGATAATGTGGACGCCACACTGAACAATATTAGAAAAATTAATGTATAAAGAAATATATGTATATTATTATAATGTAAAATTGATGATGATGAATGTATGAAACTTGTCCATTGTTGACAGTTTTGCTTAACTTATAAACATTAAGCACAGACTAACAAACAACTCAAGAAAGTTGGTAAACATACTGTTGTCAGTGACATATTTGGAATACCTTCTGTTTAAATAGTGGTAGGATAGCTAAATCTTTTTTATACAGTCCGGAGTGGCCAGACCTGACGGTAAGGGGTAACCATCACTGTTACCTATATACCTGTCTACAGCCCAAAGGTGCTTGGCCACCCTGAGACTGTTACAATGCCCCAGGAGAACCAGAAGCAGGGTGTTTGGTGGCAGAAATATGTAAGAAGATGGTGACCATCTATACTGCTCCTGCACTACTAAAATAATAGCAAAAATTCCTATATGAAAGTGGTACATTTGTTTGTTTTGTATGATTACCCTTCAAGACATCAGAGCTCTGGGTTGGAGTGGAGAAAAGGGGGCGCTGAGGGCAGTGTCCCACTCCAAAAAAAGTGAATTTTTTAGTCATTTTATTGCGCCCCCTTTTGTTCACACTGACCCGCAAATATTGTAATAATAATAAATAACGGAGCTGGGTGGGCTGGAATAACAACTTCAGAGTGCCTGCTTCAATCTCGGTCCGCACCGGATATTGGTGATTTAGTTTAATTTGTCCACTGCTGCAGGCTCAGGTATG
Source organism: Metalampra italica (assembly GCA_949699065.1). Taxonomy (NCBI): domain Eukaryota; kingdom Metazoa; phylum Arthropoda; class Insecta; order Lepidoptera; family Oecophoridae; genus Metalampra; species Metalampra italica. The sequence goes on from OX452985.1 coordinate 9,987,668, forward strand.
GCTCAGGGTTTATAAAACTTCGCATACAGTAGGTATATAACAGATTTCTAGTTTCAACTTGGAATTACAAAATAACATACCGTTTGTAAACTGGAACCGATGATGATATAAACACGTCGGTCGTCTTCAGAAGTCCCAATGTATCAATTTTTAGACCATTTTATGTGTTTGGTAATTTTGATCTCAATCACTAAAGCACTGCAATGCAATCCACAATCAAATAACTATCTTAATTTATAAATTCCATGACATTATCAACTCCCATCTCAAAACAACACAAAGCTGGCCTGATCGCTAGTTTTTTTTAACTAACTGTGCGCCGCGCCGCACCGCCCGACCTACAAAAAAAAACTGAATAGTAATTGAGTGAGTTGAGTAGTCAGTGTGTGTCTGGCCACAGACTACGTAGAAGAATGAATGAATGACTAAACGAGGCCGGCTGCGAAAATCCATACATATGCGTCATCTCGGCAGAGCCATAGTCACGGATTTAAAATCAGATCGGCAGAGCCACAGTCACGGATTTAAAATCAGATTACGCAAAATGGTATAGCTACACAGACAGGTAAAGCGCCCAGTTTACAGTCAGTGGCGTTCGTTGGGGACAAGACGCGGCCTATCTAACTATCGGAAAGTTCCGAAGTTAGATCCCCGGCTGTGCCTTGTACTAATGGTTTTTTTCTCGAAACTAGTACCTACCTACATTTTACTGACTGCTCTCAAACGGTGAAGGAAAACATCGTGAGGAAATTTCAAGAAATGGTTCATTGGCTCAATCAACCGATTCAAACTTTCAAGTTTTTGGACATCTAGTAGCAAACTATCTCGCTTACGCACACAGACTATAAACACTGTCAGCGATGTGCAAACAATTTGTGACTATATTCATTCAGCCGTCAACAAATTCCGTGGGGACTACCACCCTATCTTACAAAAAATATATAGATGGTGTACTTATTTCACAATAGACTTTTTTCCTGCCATACTTGATGGTTTGACAGTGTTTAGACATCTTTAGATCTCTTGGTTTGGTCGAACATTAGTAAAATAAAAACCTGCTATTGTATTGTAATCTATTTATTTGATGGAATGACTGATTACACTTCAAAGACTTAAATATTTTTAATACATTTGTTTATAGATCAGCTGTGTTGACTGTTCCATGTGTAGGCGAGGGACGATCACTGCGAGGTCAGCAGGGTCAGTTTCTCGTTCAATTGCAGTTGAGTCTTGATGAGTTGCGCGAGGGTTACAACCTGCATGCCACAGAGGATTACAATAGTTGTCATACGCAATATTTGTTAGTCATAAAAAGTAAAATCAAGAGCAATTTTTTTGAGTTTATATTAGGTACTGAATCCAGCGGCTTTGCCCGCGTGGAATATCTCTTTCCCGAGGAAACAGTTCACTGCGATAAAAAGTAGTCTTTAATTTATTCCAGTAGAGCAATCACTCTACCAAGTATCAAAATCCGTTCAGCCGTCACAGCGTGAAAGAGTAACAAACATCATTTTACAAACTTTCGCCTATAAATATTAGTAGGACAAGGTAGTTGTATGCGTTGCCACGCTGTGTTTGCATTGTGAATACAGTAGCTTTATTGGTTCTTCCAACAACCGATACTTGTTATTATCACCATCATTCACTCACTCATTGATCAACACACAACCCAAACCGCTGAGCCTAGACACTTGAAATTTTGCACAAAGGTTCCTCATACAGCTCTGACGTCCACTAACGCTCGGGCTTTTGACGTCATAGACAAATGAACCATATCACCATAGCCTAAAGTACAAAATCGTATGCGCGAGGCGACGCTGACGTTTGTCTGTGTTGATATTTATACGATTTGGTACTTTATGGTGATGTTTTTTTTAAACAACATCAGCTATAGCTAACATTCCATTACAACAGTCAACTTGCTTTTTTAAGTTGTCTAGTCTAGTTGATATGTTTGGTTCATTTGTCAATGACGTCGAAAAGACTCGGCGCAGGTAAGGGATTTTTGTGGTGGTCCCGAGCAGACCACCATCGAACCTATATACGTGGCGGCGACGTACCATGAGCAGGTCCTTGACGCTGGACGCGAAGTTGTCTGCGAACGTCTCCGCGGAGAGGTTGGGCAGCGAGTTGACCAGCTCCAGCAGTTGCCGGCCCGCCGCATTGTTGGGCACCGTACGCTCCGCCAGCACGTCCTCCACGTACGCCAGCACCTCAACAACGCAACAAACACAGTGACATATACGAATGTGGTACCGATATTGGTGATCTTAATCATATTTGTCTGACGCTTTTCCACAGCGCTACAATATGGGGTCCTTCAAGAAGAGCCTTTCAACCGCGGCCGGCAACGCACCAGCACCCCCGGGTGTTGCAGGTGTCTATGGGCGACGGTGACCTCTTAACATCAGGAGGCCCGGCCTCCCTGCTTGTTGCCCCCGTAGCAATAAAAAAATAATATTTTCCTTTCCTGTCCCCTTTCATCCTTACAAAAGCCGGCCAAGGCGTGTCAGGCCAGTACGTGGTGCAAGGTCGGCCATCAGCGGCAGTCCTGAGGGTGGGTACCTGGTCTAGGAGCGAGGAGAGCTTGGTGGCCGCCTCCGCGACGAGCGCGAGGTCCATCGTGGGCTGCACCTGCCGCGAGCGCCCGCCGGGGCCCATCGTCTTCTGGCACAGCTGCAGACCCACTATCTGCAAGGTCACAAGTGAGCAGGGTTGGGATGATTAAAAAAAACCGGACAACTACATTTGATATTGTAATATGTAAAATCTCATTTACTGGCTTTCAGAAATTTAATAACTGTTTTAAATTTAAATTTTTGTGCTGACATTTTCGAATAAATAAACAGTGCAAATATGAAGACTAAAACTTCAAGACCTACACCCCTTGTGAGAGAGGGACAGATGGAGGAGCGAGAGCATTAGGGCTCGGATTGGACCCTTTCGGTACAGAACCCTAAAAATAGTGCACACCCCCTCCACTTGTGCATGAATCGAACTTAAATACCTGTACCATAGACATCTTTGTCAATTAAGTAATCGTCTATTTCGTATTAAAGGTTTATTATTTTAAATGATAATGTTAGTGGTATAGTAGCAATTTCATCGTGAGGAAACCTGCGTACGTCGAAGGAGAAATTCTAAGGCGCATGTTAAGTCCACCAACCCGTCTAGCATGGTGGACTATAGCCCGAACGCCGTCGTTGACAGGGTAGGCCTGAGCCCCAGCAGTGGGGACATGTTAATAGGCTGTTGATTTGATGGTAGCGTACCTCAGGCTCGTAGCTAGTGACGTGCACGTCGATAGGCGTGAACATGCACCCGCGCTTGCCGCGCGGCACGCCGAGCGGCACGCACACGTACGCGCGCAGCCCCATGCGCGCGCCCGCCAGCGACGTGTCCAGCGTCACGTGCACCGGCTCGCGGCACTCGCGCGAGTAGTACTCGTGGATCACGGACGAGTGGTTGGTCACCTCGTTGCCTGTCGCCCACCATCCTAGGAGACAACATAGGTCAATAGCCAACAAGATGATGTGGGGAGAGACTGAGATGGGGAGTCCGTTTCTACTCAGTTGATGAGGGTGTGACCTGCCCTAATTTAGAACCCATTTTTGAGTCGCGAACCTATAAAGAAGGGAGCAGTCATAGTGTCAGGCAGAGTCCTGGAATTCGTCAGTGAGAGAAGTGGCTGCAAGTATTCTCTTATCTCTGATTTCTTTAATACTATTGATTCAAAACACAAATCTCCAAACTGCCAGCTTAGTGAACTACGAGCTTATGAGTATCCCCAAACTATAAGGCCTTTTGTATTGTGCTTGGCACAATAATTCCGAGTATATCACGTAGTGGAAAATACACTGACTAACCGACAATGTTCTCAGAAGAGTTGACGCGCCGGTTAAGTTCATAAACATCCATGGCATAGTTAAGCTCTGCCTCCACTTGGTCCGCATGCTCCTTATGGGGTACGCAGAAACAATTCGTCACTTCCACCACGCCTTTGTCTGATGTGCCTGCGACATTTACAAATTGTAATGAGTAGTTGAAAAGACTAAACATAACCTCAAAACTAGAATACAATTAACAGAAAAAAGAGAAGTTGTACACCGAAAAATTACTACTTAATGAGCTTACTGAGCTTACGAAGCAGTCTAGTAATTCTAAAACAGTATAATTATCACTAAAACATGTCGAAAACACTGAATGTTTACCACATGACGTCGGCAACAAAAGGTTGTGTTTATCATAGTTATATAGGAAGCAGTATTGCAAATAACATTTACCCAGTAAGGTACCGATAACCCGATGAGAATCTGCATTTCGGCGCTCATACGCATCTACAATTTGAAATAAAACTACTGGGTGAACCTTGACAGTCAGATTAAGCGCCATTTTGAAACTGAAAAGAACGGAACGAACGAATGAAATGAATGGTTGAGTTTATTTTATACCCAACACGTAATTGGAGTGCACAAAAACTCCACTAATATTGTGCGGCAATTATTTAGCCACCCAAGAATGTACAGCCAGTATGTGACTTTTATCCTGGCTTCACACACGATATCATCTATCCAACGATCGAAAGTGTAGAGGGATGTTTTGTTGGTTGGCCAACTGACATCATTATTGAAACTACTTTATATTTTAATTAAGATAAATTGGTCTAGTAACCAAGCCAAATCCTCCTAAAAAAATCTAAGTTGTACAGTCGACATCATGTCAGTGGATAGCATAGAGATAAGATCTCTTTGGTGGGTGCTCGCGCGCCCTAGTGGTACACACTTTTTACCATGGAACGAGCATGGAACCAATATGTACTACGTACTACAGTCGACCGCACGTCTATGGAAACACTGACCTTGAGCTGGCGTAGATTAGGGAGTTTCAATACTATGAGAGACCAGTTTATACTGGTTTTGTTACCACTGACGTGCGTGCGACCGTACATAGTTCCTTGCTTTTTACCTTGAGCTGGCCTAGCCTGATGGCAGTTTCAATACTCTGATATTGTTTATGTTGTCCTTTGAGACCAAACTTTGCGTCCCCATCCAAATGCACAATGATTCCGTAGAGCACTGGTCTCTGCAAACGTCCCGTGTTGTAGAACCCCCCGGTTTAAGCCGTTCGGATGGGAAGCGGCCGGACGGGTTGACATTGGTCCCCTGGGAGAAGGGCCGCTGCCTTATATGGGACGCCACCTGCGTGTCCACCTTTGCTCCCTCGCACCTGCGCAATACCACACAGCTGGCAGGTTCGGCTGCGGAAACTGCGGCCAGGCACAAGCACGCAAAGTACTCCGCCCTAGAGTCCACCTACATGTTTGTGCCCGTTGCCCTAGAGACAGCGGGGCCCTGGGGCAGTGAGGCGAAGGCCTTCATCAGAGACATAGGCCGCAGACTCAAAGAGAGAGGAGGGGACCCCCGCTCCGGATCTTTCCTGGTCCAAAGGTTGTCGATAGCTGTGCCAGGCCCAGGTCAGACCCGGGGCGGTCTCTTTGACACGTAGTATTTGTATTTTTTATCATAATGTTTTATATCAGTTTTATGTGCCTCCCTAATAAATTATATTAATTAAACACTTTTGTAGTGAAAGGGAAAACTTATATAAAACATTATTATTTATTGAATTTAATATCACATTTCAATTTGAATAACATTCTCTTATCATTAATTTTTGTTTGGTTTAGTATATTGAACAGTCGACCACACGTCACTAGAAACACTTTGACCTTGAGCTGGCGTAGCCAATTAGGGAGTTTCAATACTACGAGGGACCAGTTTATACTGGGTTTGTTTCTACTGACGTGCGGTCGACCGTACATATGCCTGCCTACACTGTATGTAGGAAGAGCTTGGGCCGGATAGGTCACAGGCTCAAGTTCTACTCGAGTGTGATTTGTTCTATCCGTCTCTATAGTCTAAATCTAAGGGCCACAGAACCCATTAAAAAAAAATCAAACTAATATCCAATTACAGATGTACCAAGTTATCTGTGAAGTGGCAGAATCAGGAACTACGCACAATGTCATTCGGCCGTCAGAACAACATATATAGAATGACGGGCATAAGCCTATATGTGGATATTTGTGTATTGATCAATAACGCTATAACGGCTGAACGGATTTTGACGAAACTTGGAACAGTGACAGCTTATATCCCGGAATACAATTTATATTTTTTTCAACGTCGACGTATACACTAGTTGTATATAAAAAATTGTATTTAAGTGAGGGCGTATCCGGCGAGCGGGCACAGTGCGCGCGCCGCGTGGCAGCGCCATATCCAGTCGGCGCGCACGCGCACTCCCCCCGCGCCTCCCGCGCGCCCACCGCCCCCCGCGCACACCCAGTAGTCCACTGCACTGTCTTCATCCAAATGGGATTCCTGAAATGTAATGTCACATCAACACCGAAAGGAAAATTCTTTTCAGAGATCCGTCTAAACTAAGAACAAGGATCCCATAGAACCGTAATCAGCGTATAGCATGAAATAGCAATAGTCTTTTATTTGCCCCAATAATTTGAGAAGACGCTTCTTATATGGCGGGGTCAAACTGAACAAACACTATCTATTTTAGTCGGGTTGTTGTGCATTGACAGTTATGGTTTGTTGTTGGGGGGCAGTTCACTGCGCTGTACAAGGCCCAGCCGGGGATCGAACTCCGGAACTTTCGATATGATAGACCGCGTCTTATCCCCGACGCCACTGAGGCTCTCAAATGTATGAAAATCTTCCCCTGTTTCTAATTCTCCGTTCACCTGTGTATATATAAATCCGAGCCGCTCACCTCTACGACGAGCCCCCCATAGGCGCGCACGTATCTCCTCAGCAGGTCCGCATCGAACTGCTCCGCGACGCGCGCCTCCAGCGCGAACGTCAGACCCTCGAAGAACTCCGGCAGCAGACTCGCCGCCTCCACTTCTAGCAATCAATCAATGTTATAAGTATTATTAGAAGTAAAGTAATAAAAAATACATCACAAAACTAAACACAAATAAATATAATAAAACAAATAATAATAATAAAGAGATATTATAGTCACCTGCAATAATTAACTAGATGATTCTGAACAATGTAGTAAACATTATTTACATATCAATAATAATAAACTAAACCCTCGTTAGTATTGTGCGGCGCAGAAGGGGACGGATTGGGCAACGCTAACAAACGAGCCTTGAACAATTTTAGTGATCTTTTTTTAAAATTTGTGGCTTTAACCCGAAGGTTATCTAGCCAAAGAAATGAAATGAAATTTCTTTATTTGCTAGAGCTCAGTGTAAATAATATGTTAAAAGTGGTTAGTTCCATGTACTCAACCTGCTTGCAGGTGTGCAAATCTTAGTAATAAGGTTAGAAAATTATACAATATAAATAAAATTAACAAATTTCGTAATATTATTATGTTAGTAAATTATGTTCAATGTAAATAATAATAGAAAATTAATCAATGTCAAAGTTATTAGGTACATTACCATTATTAAATTTAATTAGTCAACCTATCTATACTAATTAGATCACTTATTACTAATTAGCTATGCTACTAATACTTAATTAGCTTTTAAATTCGATAAATGCTTTGATGCTATAAAAACAATGTTCCAGAAGCCACGATGACAATTTAGCTTTAAAAGTAGCACCCCTCAGAATTTTTATGTTCTCTGACTAAAGACAAAGTTATCTTAGCACTCAAAGAAAAAATATCCCATAGAACAGACGCTAAAATAATAATAATCAGAGGGAGACACACTTATTACCAAAGTGGTAAGAGTAAGCTAGACAGATATAATATCTTCTATCTCTATCTACGTATGCGAATTTTTACACAAACCATATCTGACAACGAACGACAGCCCGACTAAAATAGATAGTGTTTGTTCAGTTTGACCCCGCCATATAAGAAGCGTCTTCTCAAATTATTGGGGTAAAAGACAATTGCTATTTCATGCTAGACGCTGAGTGCGGTTCTATGGGATACGTTTCTAGTTCTATGACTCAAAATTGTTTGTATTTTTTAAATTAAAAGTGCGGTATGTTATTGATTTTGTAGCTGTAGCCAGTATGGAGTACGAAGATGCCCACCATCACAGCGCGCATCGTCCGGTTCGTCCGCGTCCGTGCGCTCGCTGTCCGAGTCCGTGACGGTCACGTGTCCGCGCACGCGCTCGTCGCGGACGAACGTCACGTCCGAATCGCCGGACACGTTGGCGGCTGCATTCTGCTCAGGTGACACCGATCTGTGTAGATAGAGTTTTTCTAAGCTCATAATGACCGACGGCTGGTATGCCAAAAAGGTTAGATGGCGTTTATTCTTCTTCTACCTTTTTACACATATCCCGTACACATTGTGAAACAGCGCCCTCTATGCAGGGGTTTTGTTACTTAGGGGGTATTAGCGGACGCCCCGCGACTTTGTCCGCGTTAAAAAGTAGCCTATATGTTATTGAAGGTCATAAGCTAACACTTTTTGCGTGAAAGAGTAACAAACATCCTCACATCCTCACAAACTTTCGCCTTTATAATATTAGTCGGAAGGATAGAAGGGTTATATTCCATGCGCGCACTCACCGAGCTCCCGTTGTCCGTCCGGGTGCTTGGTCCGCGCCACGATCCTCTGGCCGGCGCCTCTTGCTTCGCGGCGTCGGTTCCTCAGTGTCGGTGTCGTCCGTGTCGCCTCCTGCTATTTTACTATCCGTTATAACACAGCCCAAGAAGTTTATACACGGAGGAGGCGGTCTAATCCATGTAGCACACCAGTCACCAACTGGGCACTAACGTCACACTGTAGTTGAACTACCCATGACCAGGTCGCTTTCGTCAGATCAACTTTGGATTTATTTTGTCTAGAATATTCGGTGATAACCACACCATCTATCGCCTAGTAGCAAAAACGCCAGGGCCGCACTCAGAATTTTACATATCACATTTCCCCTTTCAATTCTCTTTCATTTATAGGCCCTCTAAATGCGGCCCGCTAAAATAAACGCGACACCTAGTGAAATACATCACAACTGTTAAGCCATCTGAGTATGTCCTGGTTTGGCTAATGGCCGCTTGATGGTTTTTCTTCTATTTTGATACCCCGCAACTCGCGCACCTGAGACATGTTACAAGGACAAAAGTTGAAAGAGCATCTCCATTTTACTCCGTGACAGCCTCAGAGCCTCGCTGCCTGTATAGCTTGTCACGCCCACGAAAGTATCACAAAAAAGTAATAGTGGAGTGTCAAAATACCTCCATATCAAGCTGCGTATAGAACTAAAACAAGCTCACCTGAGCCGGGCGTCTCGTCGCCGTCGTCGTCTGGCGGCGGCTGCCGGAGGGCGGGCTCGGTGGCGAACCACTGCCAGGGCAGGCGGCGGCGCCGCGCGCAGCACTGCTCCACCCACTCGGCGGTGACCACCACGGCGGCGTCGCCGCCGCGCGCGCCGCGCACCGCGCGCAGCTTCGGCGTGTTGGGGAACGCGCACCTGCGCACGCGCATACGTGAGTCGTGTACAATCAAAAACCGCTAAAAGGCAGCTAGACAAAAATGAATTCTTGGTCTTGACTCTTGACACAACGAGAGAAGGTTGAAAGTTCAATGACAGTGGGGAAGCCAAATAGAGGCTTTGATTCTACACGCCTCACATTATACACAAATCAATTTTAATAAATAATTTCGTGTCGTAGGTATTTATTTCCTCGCAAATGTGATGAAAAACATTATGTGCATCACGGGTAGTAAGGGTATTACAAACTCGAGTCATTAAATGCCCTCCGACGGGAAAGGAACAGTAAAACGTCTCCGTACAAACGGCCGAAACGCGAGTTATACCTACGCACCTCGAATTCCCAGCACACCTTGGCCAGGGCCACCACCACAGCCGCGAGTGCGCCGCGGTAACGTGCGGTCGGCGCTGGACGCTCAGTAGGCAGCCCTATCGCGCATTAGTCTGCCGAGCGGGCGTGGGTATTTATTTCAAGGACGCTGCCGAGACGTTCAACTGTTCGTTTTCCGTCTACTGTGCATTATACATGAATAAACTCATATCAGCCCTTCAATGTCCACTGCTGGACATTGCTCTTCTCCAATTTAGGTCGTCGCCGAACCGCGGCCTCTACGCCAGAACTCTTCTGCCCCAACGGCCGTCGTTTTGCGACAGATGTGACCTGTTCACTGCCACTGCAGCTCGCTAATCCTTTCGGCCATATCGGCGACCTTAGCACTCCGTCGCAGCAGCGTCTGTACGCAGTAGTAGTGTGTAGTACTGGCCACTGCCATACTACATATTTATAAGACGGCGGCGGTGAAAAGGTTAATTGGTTTTCTGTTTTTAATTTAAGCTTTTTACTGCAGGTTTTGATAAGAAAATAAAATGAAATACTGACACGAGGTGCGTGCACCTTGGGCCCCAGTCCCGCTCGCAGCGCGCGCCCATGGCGAGCGCCTGGTCGCGCACGGCGCCGCGCCGCGGGTGCTCGTACCCGCTCAGCGCGAACACCACGTCGCGCAGCAGCTCGTGCGGGGCGGAGCTCACGGGGCCCGCGCGGAGACCACCTTCTGGAGAACAGCAACAGCCCTATCAGCCTTTGGATCTAGGTTGTTTGTCGCGTCAATCCATTCGTCAGACGGAAGGACTGCGCAGACTCTGCCAGTAGGCAGAGGAAACACCACCATTTTGTGCGGTTGAGCCGTCAGTGGCGTCGGGATAAGACGCGGCCTATCATATCGAAAAGTCCGATGTTCGTTCTCCGGCTAGGCTAAAGTACATTTACTGAATGCTCTCAAACGGATCGTGAGGAAACCTGCATACGCTGAAGAATAAATATTCTTAGGCGTGTGTGAAGTCCGCCATCCCGCACTGGGCTAGCGTGGTGGACTGTAGCCAGAACGTCCTCGTTGAGAGGGTAGGCCTGAGCCCCAACAGTGGGGAAATGGTAATAGGCGGTTGATTTTGTTTGTGGCCCGTTGTGATTCAGTTGTGTGACACGTGAAAATCCGTTCAGTGGCAAAAGCGTGATGGACGAACAGAAAAACAGACTGCATTTTCTTCTGCTTCGGTATCGTTGGTAAGGTACAGTCGACCGCACGTCAGTGGAAACACTTTGACCTTGAGCTGGCCTAGCCTATTAGAGTTTCAATGCTATGAGAGACCGGTTTATAATGGTTTTGTTTCCACTGACATGCGGTGGACCGTACCCACACAGTATTTTTTATTTTTATTATAGTATATTTTATTTTTCCAAAAATATTTAATGTACAGAAACAACTTTACTACATTGAAATTACTAAATTGATGCATTGAAAATACTTACTTCTCCCGTCTTCGCCTTTCGCATGCGGCCGCTTCCTATCTCTCCCCCTTTCTTTCGCCCGACCAGCCGGACTTCCGTCTCTTTTCTTCGGAGTATCCTTAGGAGCATCTTTCAACGCCTTACTGCTACCACTGTCATCTGTAATCCTGCGTTTAGAATCATCTTTTTCTTTGGCCCGTTGACTTAATTTCTCTTCTTTTTTCCTGTGCGCTTCCCCGTCAGCCTTTTTGGCTTTCTCGTCCTTATGCCGGTTGACGATATGGTCTATTTTGGCGTGGGGTTGTTCGTCGTCGTCCGTGTATAGGAGGCTGTCTTTCCGCCTGTTCGCACCGCTGTCCGCGGAGGGACTGTCCCGTTTGTTTCTGTGCGTCTCGCTGGTCTTAGCTATAGGTGTTTTCGTCAGTTTGGTGGACGGGTCGAATAAGTTTTTGATCGCATTCGACGTCGCTTGTCTTATCTGTGCGCCTGGGAATACAAAATTGATAGGTGTTAGTGATGCTGGTGATGGGCAGGACATGTAATGAGAATAAAAGACGACAGGTGGACAAAGACTACAACAGAATGGTACCCAAGAGGTAGAAAAAGATTGAGAGGAAGACCAAAAAAGAGATGGGTGGACGATCTAAAAAAGGAAGCGGGTGCCATATGGACCAGGAAAACGGAAGGAAAAAGGAATCGGAATTTTTGGGGGAGGCCTATGCCCAGAAATGGGCCGCTAGTATGTAGTTCAAGTAATATATTAGAAATATGTCAATTAACAAATAAGGTACAGCAAATAAAGGCTATTTTTATTTTATTTTATTAGTGATGCTGGTGAAATTACCCTTATTCAGGACTCTATTAGGAATTATTATTCTATAAAGGGACGTAACACACAAATCATAGTGTGTTTGCTGCAAACTCGAGTTTGTTTGCTGATTCGAGGTTGTGTCAGATCAGAAGGTCAGGGTACCATCAGTTTGGACCTCTCTTTTTTGTTTACAGAATTTTAATAAATTAAAAAATTAAAGAATTTCTCTCTTGTATATTATATATTATTTTATTTTATTTTCTTATTATATTATTATTATATTATATATATATATTATATTGTATATTATATGACAGAAAACATAATCCTAATAATATTATAAACGCGTTGTAAGGATGTTTGTTACTCTTTCACGCAAAAACTACCGAACAGATTATGATGAAATAGATTTTACATCAGTATAACACATAGGCTATTGATTGATATCTCGGGAAAAGCTGTTACCGAGGGAAAACCTTGTACGCGGGGGAAGCCGCGGGGCGTCCGCTAGCTATACGTTCACCTGTGCTCATGCTGCCTCCATCCCCGGCGGCCTTCTGCCGGTGCTGGGCGAAGAGCTCGCCGGGGCGGAACTCGTCCTCGTCCGACGAGGGCGCGTCGAGGCCGAGCGCGGGCTGCGCCGCCGGCGCTGGGGCAGAGCCCTCGCCCTCCGGCTCGTACACGTGGACGAACGACAGCCCATACTGAGGTGCAACGTTAAATCGATATCGAATTGTTTAGGAAAGATATCGTCGATGATGATAAATGACTACACGCTAACACCTTGGAAGTAGTGGTAGATAAAAAATTGACGTTGTATAAATGAACGCTCGCCTCGCTTCGAAAGATTGATTCTACTAATTTTTAATTTTGTTTCGCATGTCGATGGAAAATTAGTAGAATCGACCGCTCGAAGCGACGCGAGCGATTCAAAAATAGAGCTCCTGATAGAGACGTGTGGAGCGCTCGCGTCCCGCGGCGAGCGCGTGTGAAGAGAATGATGAGACGCGACGCTTAGCACTGAACCATAGTAAGGCGGCGATCACAATAGATCAGCATAGGTCGCTGCGATACAAGGCTGGATAAGCCTTGAAAGAGCTTCACCACAACAATCCTATCCTATCCTACTAATATTATAAAGGCGAAACTTTGTAAGGATGTGAGGATGTTTGGATGTGAGGATGTTTGTTACTCTTTCACGCAAAAACTACCGAACAGATTTTGATGAAATTTGGTACAGTGATAGCGTATATTATCCTGGAATAACATTTAGGCTACTTTTTAACGTGGACAAAGTCGCGGGGCGTCCGCTAATACCCTCTGAGTAACAAAACGCCTGCATAGAGGGCGCTGTTTCACAATGTACACGGGAAAAACTTTTCTACGCGGGCGAAGCCGCGGAAAAAGCTAGTAACTACGTATTTTAGCTCGTCAGTGTATCTGATTGTCTGCGCCCTAACCTTGCAGTGTTTGTTGTACGGCTGCGAGCACACGACGCGCAGGCGGTCCCAGCGCTGCGCGCGCGCGCCGCTCGCCAGCTGCTCGGCGCCGAACGAGCGCACGCGCTCCGCCCCCGAGCCTCCCTCCGAGCGCCGAGACTCCGCCGGCGACAGGAACACGCTGCTCGGGACCAGCACCTGCAGATGTCACGCTCACTCTCAATCAACAACTAAATAGGTGGACGAATAATTAGTAACAGGGCAAGATTTTCATACAATCTTTGAGAGGAGAGAGAGGTCACTTTGAAGCCATGGTTCTCCGTGAAGGATTGATCGAGGCATGGTCATCGAGAGAGTAGATGGAGGACTTTTAAATCGCTGTAGATATTCAACTGATCAGATGAGGCGTCTGGAAGCAGCATCGGCGTTTCAGGCTGTCCAGATCTTACCATTACACTGTTGTCTGTCAGTTTGCCACTTCGGAACATAAAAATAGCCAATTGGGTTTGTGAATGTTCTAACTAACCTCAAAAGGATCATTGGGCTTTTCGGACCGTCCCACTAGAACTTCTACGAGTGCTGCGTGATAAGCTCCGATGTGCACTGCATTGATCTGAAACCAGTTATGTAGTGTTGATTACAAAGGACAAAAGTTACAAATTGACACCACTAAAATAGTTTTATTTTTATTTAATTGTTTTATTCAGTTCGCAGTCGCTCAGACACCTGACATTGCCATACTTTGTCTTGACCAATCAAATCACGGTTACGTTACAAAATGTCAGTTTTTTTGAGTGACAATGCCAGGATGTCTGACTGGTGTGAAATACGTACGAGTTTTAAAGGTATTGTGCTCTGAATCCTACGAGCCAAAGGGTTAATTGCCTACCTTAACAGCATGTGTCAACTGCAGCACGACAGAGCAGGAAGGCTCCCCCTTGTCGCACAACCATCTCTTTTTGCTCACATCCCACGCCAGCAGGTTCTGGGCCTGGTTCTCCTGAAGATAATAGGTAGTATCATCATTATTTGGCTTAATTTATTAAAATAAATTGTGGAGATTTGAAATGTACACCTACAAAACAAAGTAAGAATCTGTTTCCCATGAGAACAGGTTTTCCCATGGTAAAAATTGACTTTTGTTTTTTTTTTCATTGCTTCTAAGAGTCGTACCATGATGTTTTAATTATAGCTTATAAACCTTCCTTATGAATTGAGCTATGAAATACAAAAATAATTTTCCAATTCGGTAGTTGCAGAGATATTCGCGCATAAACTCTTCAGCTATGTTATATTAATATAGTAGATAAACAAATGGTTAGATGAGGACGGCGGAGGACAGGGCGTCCTATGCCTATGTCCAGCACTTGACGTCAACAGGTATTGTTTCAGTTGGAAACTTAGGTTTGAAAACAAAACTTACAGTATCTTCGCTGCTGAAACTCACGATATAGTTAATTTTTACGCGCGGCATGTTACTAAGTACTTGTATTGAAGAAAGGAATCACTAAGTAAAGTATCCAAGTTCAAGTACATTAAAAATAGTTGAGAAATAATCAATGAATGATTTCGATCATGACCGATCTCGCCTTACCACAGACTACTGAGAAGATTCTGATATTCTGATGACAGTGACAGAAGTCAGTCAGTTGACTGAGAACTTGACAACTTCTTGACGATTATTTTTAAATACGGATTTCTTGACTTGACAATAGAATTGATTGTGCAGCCACGGATTGTACAGCACGGGAAATCATGTACAAGTTTTGCACGGGCTGGAACCCGCGTACTGGCTTCATATTCCGAGATCGTACATACATTCCTCTTTGGATTCGAGTTCCAGCACTTGTCGATAGAGTACAGCCCGTATTATATAACCAGAGAATTGACGGTATGGAATGTACAGCCCGGATTTGGATGCCCGGAACAATTTTATTTATGGGCGGTTATTACTTCTGGGCACTGTCGCTCTTCGCTCGCTCTAAAGGTCACCAGTAACCTAACAGTCACACACATGTCATTTACATGTGTGTTCGCAAGTTCCAGTCTATACATTATCAGGTCGTGCATTATTGTGGTCGCACATTTTTATACTGACCTGAAGAATGAATGAATGAATTGAATGATATTTATCCACAGATTAGATACAAGTTCAATAATATAAAGATAGACGACGCACTAAAATAACAATAATAATCAGAGAGGGACACACTTATTACAAAAAGGGTAAGAGTAAGCTAGACAGAAATAATATCTTCTATCTCTTTCTACGTATCTGAATTTTTTGGACTGAACCCAACAACAGCCCGACTAAAATAGATAGTGTTTGTTCAGTTTGACCCCGCCATATAAGAAGCGTCTTCTCAAATTATTGGGATAAAAGACTATTGCTGTTTCATGCTATACGCTGATTACGGTTCTATTTCAATTCAATTCAATTCAAAAGTATTTTATTGCATGTAAGTACACTAGGTACATTTATACAACGTCAATTTTTTATCTACCACCGCCTCCAAGGTGTTATATAGAGCTGGGAAGAAGAAGCGGCGCAACAAACTTCCGCAACACATCTTTTAAAATCAAGTTTGTACATAACATTATTTTGTAAAGATTGTGCGAGGCTGAAGTAACATTAACACCAGGCATCTTTGTCATTTAGATAATCGACTGTTTTATAATAAGCTTTCTTACAAAGTTGTTGTTTAATGTGAGTCTTAAATTTTCTGTCATTCATATTTAAGATTTCTTCTGGTAGTTTATTGTAGAAGCGTATACATTGCCCCGTGAATGATTTACTGACCTTACTAAGCCTTAACTGTGGTGGTACAAGTTTGTTTTTGTTTCTTGTAACATAAGCTGTGTTCATATCACAGTGCCTCAAAAAGAGAAATATATTTTTGCGGACATACAAAATATTCTCAAAAATGTATTGACTGGCAACGGTTAATATATTAATTTCTTTAAACTTTTCTCTTAATGATTCTCTACAACGTAGATTATAGATCGCCCTAACAGCTCTCTTTTGCAAAATAAAGATGGTTTCTATATCTGCCGCTTGACCCCACAGTAGGATGCCGTATGACATGATGCTGTGGAAGTAGCTGAAATAGACTAATCTCGCAGTAGCAATATCTGTTAATTGTCTAATTTTCCTAACGGCGTAGGCGGCCGAGCTTAGTCTGCCAGCTAGTGAAGCTATGTGGGGCCCCCATTGAAGAGATGAGTCTATAGTTATACCTAGGAACACCGTGCTTTTGATAAATTCTAATCTTTCTGTACCTAAAGTTACATTATTAACTACATGTCTTACATTTGGTAGGCAAAATTTAATACATTTAGTTTTTGTTGTATTTAATGCTAGATTATTAATGCTGAACCAGTTAAGTACTTGTGTGAGAGTATTGTTTACCTCAGGAAGATCACAAGCTCTTCTGCTAATTTTAAAAATCAGAGAAGTGTCATCGGCAAATAATACTATGTTGGACATGTTTTGTATTAAAAATGGCAAGTCATTTATATATACAAGAAAAAGAAAAGGACCCAGAACTGAGCCCTGGGGCACCCCCATTTTCACAACTGAACCAGATGATTTAACTCCATTTATATCAACTTTTTGTACTCTATTTTCAAGGTAAGATTTAAGTAATTCGAATGCTCTGTCTTTCACGCCATAATGTTTTAATTTGAGTAGCAAGGTTTCGTGATTAACGCAATCAAATGCTTTGGAGAGATCGCAGAAGATGCCTATTGCATCATGTGAAGCTTCCCAAGCATCAAAAATATGCTTAACAAGCATGACTCCTGCGTCGGTGGTTGATCGTCCCTTAGTAAATCCGAACTGACGATCGTGAAGAAGTTGTTTGAGATTGAAATGACAAAGCAGTTGATTCAGTATGATCTTTTCGAAAATCTTGCTAAGCACGGGGAGAACTGACACTGGTCTAAAATTACTGGGATCTAGTTTGTCACCAGATTTAAACAGTGGTATGATTTTACTTTGCTTCATTAGGTCAGGGAAAATACCTTGATTAATACTCATGTTAAATATAAAAGCTAAGTAAGGCGCAATAATCGTTATGACTGAGTTAACTACTTTAACAGACATTCCCCATAGATCTTCAGAAGATTTTAGTTTTAATGATTTAAAAGCCTTAATAATATCTAGAGAGTTTATGTGTCTAAAATTAAAAACTGTTTCACATATTGTAACGTTATTTACAAGCAAATTTTCGGCAAGAATAGGCGATGAATGCAGAGCTTCGGTGGTTTTAATAGGGATGTTAGTGAAAAAAGTTTCAAAGGACTCTGCTACTTCTGTTTTAGAATTAATTATTTTACCATTATTTCTGATTGCATATTCATTTTCACGTGGTTTAGTTTTGGCAGTTTCATTATTTATGATTTTCCATACTGCTTTAACTTTATTATCCGAATTTTTAATTTTATTACTTAAATAATATGACTTGGCTATTTTACAAACTTTCCTAAAAATTTTTGAGTAATTTTTGACATATTCATGGAATCTGTCGTCAACTCTGTAAGACTTTTCGTTGTACAAATCAAATAACTTGGTCCTGCTTTTCCGAATACCAGTGGTTGCCCAGTCACTAAATTTAAACTTGTTTTTAATATTAATTTTCCTAGTTTTAAAAATATTACCGAATTCCTGAGACAGTGTCGTGAAGAAATCGACATAGAAATCATTGATTTCCACCTGATCAGTAACAGGAATCGGCAATTTACTTGAAAGAGCATCTTTATATCTCTCCATTCGACTGACAGTGTTGGGCCTAGTAAGGATTTCAGTTTTTGTATGTTTTATATTACCTGGAAAGGTAACACTTTGCCCACAGTGGTCTGATGTTAGGCAATTTATAATTGTCTTTTCTATAAAATCACAATTGCAAAAGAAATTATCTAGGCAAGTAGCTGTGGTACTTGTGATCCTAGTTGGTTCAAGAAAAATATTCTTTAAATTAAAGGAATTAAATAAGCCAATTAATCGAGTTGAAAACCTGGAGTTAGTTTCTAGTAGATCTACATTAAAGTCTCCACAAATTATTATATGTTTTCTACTTTTAAGAAGTATTTTCATAACATCTTCCATTACTGACTCAAAAGTAGGAAATTTAGAGTCATATGGGGGTCTGTATACGCATACCACAATATGTTTCTCCATCTCAACACAAGACAATTCAATGTGCCATTCAACTGAAAGTCCCACAATGTCTTTGCGTTCCTTGGCCTTGATACCATTTCTCATGAGTATGAGGGACCCTCCACGTGCTGCGTACTTTCGGTTGAATGAACTTATAACATGATAATTTAATTCAATAACGACCACACTCAGACTTCACTTCACAGCATCACAGAGTTTCCAGCATATTGGCGAAAACCTCGGCGAAAACAAATATCACAGACTGTATCAGACGCATCCGTCCGTCAGCTGCGGTTATTCGCGATTTACGGACACGTCCGATAGATAATTTGATTCCATCCACCCTAGAGGGAGGGCCACCCACCCAAGAGGGCCTAGCTCGGACATTTTATTTGTACGGCCATAAATATCCACCCATATAATACACACCATGGTATTTTACCACCACACCACAGACTATATATTTTTCATTATTTTTATTACTTTCTACTTGGGAATTGAATTGTTTTTGTTAGATTTATAATTTGTGCAATTGTGTAAAACTTACCATCACAGATTAGAGAGATATATGTCCAATTACCATATTTAATTTGAATCCAAATGGCCACGATTACACATTGTAAAAATTTCGATAGCTGTTGTCGAACTTGCTTGAATGATGCATCAAATAAAATGTATGATATATTCACAGAAAAGGAAGATACTGTGAATGTGGCTGAAATGTTAAGATTGTGCGCTTCATTGCAGGTAAAACATTTCATAAATAAGTGCTGAAATGCTGTTCCCAGACAGTCCCAAACCCAGGCACTGAACTCAGGTCAAATAGAAGACATTTGGTGGGTGGTAGCATCCTTTCTACCTACAATTTCCTCAATCTGACCTCGTTTATATTCCATTGTACCTCTCTAGGTTTCACGAGGAATGCTGGTTTCGGAGTATCGAACCAGGCATTATGTTCTTTACCATAACATGTATTCTACGCCAGCAAATCATGGTTAGTTTTTTATATGAGATTTTTGCCATTACAGGTGGACAAGGAAGATTATTTGCCCAAGAGATTGTGTGGGAGCTGCTATAATTGCCTCCTCAGTTTCTATGACTTTCGTAAACTGGCTGAGAAAATAGACAACAAATTGAGGTGCCAGTTGGAGAACAGAAAAGACAGGTTAGACGATCAAAGCACTTCGCCTGACAAAGGAATTCTTGTTGAAATAAAGATCGAGAAAGAAAACTCCAGACACAGCGTTGACTACGACATTTTAGATCAAGATTTTGAGTCTGAAACGATTAAACAGGAGAAATTTGACCATGACTCAGATGATTCAATGCCTTATTGTTGTAGCATATGTTTCTGTTACTTCGAAAGCCTCTCACAGTTACAAGACCACTGTAAAATTCATTCAGATAAGGCCAAGTTTAGTTTAGAATGTGAAATCTGTAGTAAAAAGTTTAAAAAGCTATCTAAATTGGAACAGCATAGACTGAAGCATGTTGAGAGTGACGACTCGTATACCTGCAGCTTCTGTTCCCAGACGTTTACTCACCACTTCAAGTTCATAAAACACTTGACTACACACGGTGACAGTAAAATCGAATTGGACGGAGAAATCAACCAGAATGAGACAAAAAATTTGGAATGTGATGTCTGTTCAGCTAATTTTAAGTCTTTAAACTCCCTGTCAGCGCATATGAAGAAACATACAAAGAAAGGCAGGGTGTTGGCGTGTTCAGTGTGTGGGAAAGTATTTAAGAAAGTCAGTCATGTGAAGAGGCACGAGATGTGCCATGAAATCAACAGGCCGTATAAATGTGCTTTGTGTCCAAAACGATTCAACACTGAGAGTCTTTTGAAGGAGCATGCTGACAAACATAAGGGAGTGAAGCCGCACACATGTCCGGTGTGTTCCAAGTCGTTTTCTCATCGGTCCACGTTGACTACTCATTTGAGAATACATACGAGGGAGAAGCCATTCCTGTGTCCGACTTGTGGGAAGAAGTTTGACTCTAGTACGAATTTAAATCAGCACATGAGAAGGCATATGGGGCTCAAGCTGTTTGCTTGCAACATGTGTCCCAGGAAATTTGTCAGCAAAGGTGTGTAGGTGTTTTTTATTATTATTGCATACACGTACACATTTGTACACGTCAATTGTTGATCTACCAACAACCGCTTCCTAGGTTTTAGTGCAGACAAGAAGCAATACAGTATTGTCACAGCTGTTCAAGAACAGACTAGGGAACTTTCTCAAACTTATAAATAATTAATTAATTATGAAGCAAGTCGACTGCTAGTAGCATTAGCTATAAGCTGCCTTTCCATTTAAAATAAAATAAATAAATAAGGCTGCGCCCTGGCGCCAAATGACTTTCGCAGAAAGACCGTGAAAATGCGTGAGGTTTATTCCTATTCTTAGACAAAAGCGGCAGTTTTGTTCCACCCAGGCCATCAGTCCAGCCTTCTCAACTCCCTGAAGTAGTGGAGTAGGGCTTCTGGCGACGGCAGCACAGCGCCAAAAGATGGGGATCTATTGTCAGTCCTGTTTCAGATACACATATACAGGTGGAAACAGAGTAGTTGTCTTTTTACTATAGTATTAATGATCGCAGGTAGTTGTAGACAAAATTGACGTCAAAAAGAGAATATTGTATTTTTATTTTGTTACCGGGACCAAAAGGTACTATAGGCTTATAGACACCTGCAACACCTGACTTTGACTCTCTTCTTGAAGGACCCCATATCGTAGCGTAGCTTATTCAGTTTTGAATAAACGAATTCTGAATTTGTTTATAGGCGAGCTGAAGTCCCACACGGTGACGCACACAGGCGAGCGGTCGTGGACGTGCGACCAGTGCGGCGCGACCTTCACCAAGCGCAGCTCGCTGGAGCAGCACAAGCTGCGGCACCTCGGCGTCAAGCCGCACCACTGCGACGCCTGCCCCATGAAGTGAGTCAACTACTATACAAATGGAGAGTTCCTTTTAGAATAGAATTTATATTTGACGTACACAATTATATTTATATTCTGTTTATTCAATTTATTTTGTATTCAGATCTTGTATGATATTAATTATTGTATTATTTAATGACTTTCACGCTTGGCTCGACTGTAAGTGTTAGTTTAAATAAATTAAATTAAAATTTATATTACAGCTAATCATTTAAATTATACTCACACGCACATACACATTCAGACACACACACTAACGAAAAATTCGCATACGTAGAAAGAGATAGAAGATATTATACCTGTCTAGCTTACTCTTACCACTTTTGTGATAAGTGTGTCCCTCTCGGATTATTATTATTATTTTAGCGTCTGTTCTATGGGATACATTTTCTTAGTATTGCACACGAGTACACTGGGTACACATCAATTTTATCTTACCACCGCTTCCTATGTGTTAGCTTGTTCCCAGAGAACATTAATCTATAGTCGGATAATATTTATAATCATATGGCGTTAGACTAAGCTGTACCGTCTGAATTCCTTTGTCATTCAATATTTTTAAATGTACTTGCTCGTGATTTGGCTACGCTGCCGTTGCCGGTCAGGGTTGTAGTTTGGCACAACCGGTGCGGCGTGTCCCATACAGTTTCATACATTACAGGGTAGGGTAAGGTCAGTAAATCGTTCACGGGACAATGTATACGCTTCTACAACAAACTACCAGAAGAAATCTTAATTATGAATGACAGAAAATTTAAAACTTACATTAAACAACAACTTTGTAACAAAACTTATTAATGGTCGATTATTTGAATGACAAAGATGCCTGGTGTTAATGTTACTTCAGCCTCGCACAACCTTTACAATAACAATGTTATGTACAAACTTGATTTTAAAATATGTATTGCGGAAGTTTGTTGCGCCGCTTCTTCTTCCCAGCTCTATATAACACCTTGGAAGCGGTGGTAGATAAAAAATTGACGTTGTATAAATGTACCCAGTGTACTTACATGCAATAAAATAGTTTTGACTTTGACAGCGGAGACACCACGCGATGCGCTGCACGCGTTGGTGGCCTTCAATGAGCGCCTTGGTGGCCTATAATGTGAGTGTGTGTGTGCAGGTTCACGACGAAGGACCACCTGAAGCGGCACTACCGCATCCACACAGGCGAGAAGCCCTACAAGTGCGACATGTGCGAGCGCGCCTTCACGCAGAGCAACGACCTGGTGAAGCACCGCCGCGCGCACCTCGGCGACAAACTGTACAGGTGGCTACATTGGCTAATTATACCAATAATCGTATCGTCTAAAAAGCAATTTGCCTATGAGACAAAATGCCTAAAACCTACAATGTCTAATTATCAAAAGGTCTAAAAAGCAAATTGACTACTAATCAATTTGACTTAAACTTTTAAAGCGTATCCCAGACACCCGCGGCCTGCGGTGGCGGCCTACCGCAGGACGCAGCTTCAATATGCAAACGCAGGCCGCGCGTGTCTAAAGTCTCACATACATTACATAGGGAAGACAACAGGCCGCTACTGCCGCCGCCACCGCAGGCCGCGTGTCTGGGATCTCCTTAATTGTCTACTTTGCAAAATGCCTTCAACATAAAGTCTCTAATTTGCAAAATGTCTACATTGCAAACAGTTGCAAAATGCATGGAATGCTTGTCAAATGCCATTATGTCAAATTGCTTTTTAGACGTTTCGCAACTTAGGCATTCCAGGTTTTAGGCATTTTAATACTTATGCATTCTACAATTTAGACATTGATTGTAGGCATTTCGCTTTATGGGCAAATTGCTTTCTAGACGATACGATCCTTCAATGTAAAATGTTTGCAAAACGTCTAAAGTGCAAATTGACTACAAATTGCATGGAATTGCATGTCAAATGCCATATATCAAATTGCTTTTTAGGCGTTTCACAACTTAGGCATTCTAGGTACGTTACGATCGTGATCCGGAACAGTGTGCCGCAGTAAAAAGTAGCCTCTAAGTTATTCCAGGATATAAGCTATCACTGTACCAAGTTTCATCAAAATCCGTTCAGCCGTTACAGCGTGAAAGAGTAACAAACATCCTTACAAACTTTCGCCTTTATAATATTAATTCAATTCAAGTCAATACACTTTATAGCACATTTAAAATTACAGACAAAAAGGAAAAAAAAAACAGTTACAATAATGTACATCTAGGCGGTCTTATCGCTAATAGCAATTTCTTCCAGACAACCTTTACCTTTATAATATTAGTGGGATTATTTTTGTCCAGGAATGGGCCGCGAGCACCCACCAAACAGATCCTATTCCCACAACAGTGACACTTGTTATGACGCTTGCAGATGCAACGAATGCAGCGAGGGGTTCCGGCTGCACTCCGAGCTGCGGCAGCACATCTCGCAGCACTACGTGTCTCAGGGGGCCGACAAGCCGGCCGGGGCTCCAGCGGGCATGAACGGGGAGGTGACCCCGGGGGAAGCCGCCGCGTTGGACGACCACGCAACTGTATCATCATCATCACCAACAGCCTATTAATGTCCCCACTGCTGGGGCTCAGGCCTACCCTCACAACGAGGGCGTTCGGGCTATAGTGCACTGCGTTAGACCAGTGCGGGTTGGTGGACTCCACATGCGCCTAAGAATTTCTTCTTCGGCGTATGCAGGTTTCCTTCACCGTTTGAGAGCAGTCAGTGAATGTAACTACATAGGTGGACGGATAATTAGAAACAGGGCAAGATTTTCATACAATCGAGGTCACTTTAAAGCCATGGGTCTCCGTGAAGGATTGACCGGGGCATGATCTGATGACGGTCAAGAGAGTAGATGGAGGACTTAGATCGCTGTAGATATCCAACTGATCAGATGAGCCGTTTGGAAGCAGCATCGTCATGAAGAAAAAAACGCGCAAAATGGCGTCAAAATGTATGAAAATCTTAAAGTTAATGAATCAAGACGATGCTGCTTCCAGACAGTTCATCTGATCAGTTGGATATCTACAGCGATCTAAGAGTCCACCATCTACTCTCTCGATGACCGTCATCAGATCATGCCCCGATCGATCCTTCACGGAGACCCATGGCTTCAAAGTGACCTCGATTGTATGAAAATCTTGATTTGTTTCTAATTATCCGTCCACCTATGTATATAAATAGTAATAATAATGTACGCGACACACTCATACCCCCGGCGGCATGGACACATACAAATACCTGAGACCCGAAAGCAGGCATCATCGATATGAATTCACGAATAGCACCTGCATAAAATATCGAACTGTGCCCTTCGTGGTCTAGGCAAGGTGCTATTGGCGCAGGTGCTATTCGGATGGGTGCTGTAGCTGGACTACATCAGGGATTCGTACAGAGACACGGAGTAGATTTATCAGTGACATCTTCTGACAAATACTCGTACATGTGTATCCATAGTCCACTGCGGGACGTAGGTCTTCCTGAACGCGTCAAATATTGTCGGTACTAACTCTGTGCACAGGGCCTTGTAAGGCTTAGAGGCTGTTACACTAATAATTGTTTATTTTTTAATTACACTGACCATCAAAAATAAGTAGTCATAAATAATTATGACGAAATCTCCTATACTATTTTAGTCAAGATAGTTCATTATAGTAAAACATAAAGTGTATTTAATTAAATAACGCAAATATGTGATATACAACTCTATCTTGACTGATTTTTTGCCTGTCAGTGTAGTTAAGATATACAGGGTGTTTGGTGGATTGATGTAGAAAAAGCGGTCCATATATAGAATGTTATTCTGAATATTTTTGGGCGTGTTTTTTTGTATATTATTTTGAAACAAGATAAAAATGCTATGTAAATCGGACTTGGTCTTTTTCAATTATTGGTGGAGTATAAATAAATACGGCCAAAAATATTATCATTCCTTTAAATTTCGGCTAATTCTTGGTAGAATACCAAGTTGGATAAAGATAATAATAATGTTTGGACAAATTTACACACAGCTGTTTAGTCCCAAACTAAGCAGAAGCTTGTCAATGGGTACTCATCAACTGATAAACATACTTAAATACTCTTAAATAAATACTTAAATACATATAATCACCAGGGATTCCGAAAACCAACAGATATGCTCATCACACAAATATTGGGAATCGAACCCACGACCTCTGGCGCAGTAGGCAGGGTCCAACTACACACATCGATCTACCAAACACCCTGTATACAGTGTTCCATCAAGGGTTTTATATTTCCAATATATATTTAGTTAATCGTTATACTAGCAAAAGATTTTTTATATAAAATAATAATTGTTTGTTATTAAAATTGTTTAAGTAAGTAGCTACCGTCTATTGTATATTCCTATTTATTTAAGTAAAGATTATTTTTCTAAATTTGATTGTTTTCTCTCTGTTTCCCGGTTCACTAGAGGCGCTCATTCAATTTGAAGAAATAGTTCATTGATTCGATCGACCGAATCAAACTTTCAAGTTTTTGGACATCTCTATGTAGCACACTATCTCGCTTACGCACACATAGACTATAAACACTGACAGCGATGTGCAAACAATCTGTGACTATACTTGACGTCAAGAAATTTCGAATACCATGTAAAGTTTACATGGTAATACCTGCTTTTTTCAAGAAGTTTCAAACCTCTTTGGTCGCGCGCGCGCTCCCTGTGGAGATCGCATCTTGCATATTAGTATGGGAAATGAAGAAAAATTCAGTGTCAATTTCAGGGGGGTGCGGACAAAGGAAGCCGATTAGCGGGAGGAGATTGCTAATACAAATTTATATGGAGTTTGAAAATGAGAATGTGTGAGTGAGTATCAATTTCGATATACATTTGGCACGATTTTGGCACCCCCTAAAATGATTTTTCATTACTCATACTCTGAAAGAAGGTCTGAAGTTGCCTGAGTAGCGGGTTGAAAGTAATACATCTCAGCCCTAGGGAGAATCGCTTTCAACTGACAGCTGTCAAATTATATAAAAAAAATACTAGTACTATTTTGACATTTCTATTGGACCATGTTCCAACTGTCTATATCGCCACTCAGTTACAGCGCAATGTAAAATTGAAATAACATAAAGTTATGTAATAATTAAAGAATATATATTTTTTAATGACTTTATTATAATTATTACTGTCAACTATTTCTTTAAAATAACATAGATTTGGGCAAAATATTTATCATTTTTTCAATGATGGAAATGAAAAATAATGGCAGAATAACTGGCAGGCCACAGAAAGAAAAACAAAATAGACGGGAAAGCGGCAATGAGATCTTCTTTTGTTTATTCGAGTTGTAGAGTTTTGTTTATACTTCCGTATAGCAGAGATTTGTATTAACACTCATTTTGTTTTTGTTTTTACTTTCAGTGTATTCTTAATGAAAAGCACAGTGTTTCCCTCGGGTTCAAGACTTATTTAGAGGTCCCTCGAACTATTGGCGCCCTCGCTACGCGTCGGGCGCCAAACCCCGTCTCGGGACTTAAATAAGTTACTTTCACACCTAGGTTAACAATGTACTATTGTTACTCATCCATATGGGAGTAGTTTTTTTTTAAATTCATGATTTATACAACGTCAATTTTTTATCTACCGCTTCCTAGGTGTTAGCTCTGGGAAGAAGCGCATATTCTGCAAGAAATAGCGATGGGGTCCAAGTTCTAAATTCTCCATATTCTAATATTCTCCACAACGTTTCTTAATACTAATTAAATTTTTAAAAATATATTTAGTTGTATTTATCATGTATTTCTCTAAACCACAAATATGTATATTTAATTTAGCCTCCAAGAGTGATTGCTAATACAAATTTATATGGAGTTTGAAAATGAGAATGTGTGAGTGAGTGTCCCTTTTGATCTTTCTATATACATTTGACACGATTTTGGCACCCCCTAAAATGCTTTTGTTACTCATCCATATGGGAGTGGCAAAATTTTTGATTCAAGGCTTTTTTACATTGTAAATGTTATGGTTCGATTAGGAAAACCGTCTAATTGTTGATTTTGTTTTCTAGCCACAAATGCGTTGGTAACCGGTTGGTACTTATCATACCTAGGGGAAAACGAATTACTTATACTAAAATC
Organism: Metalampra italica; assembly: GCA_949699065.1. Taxonomy (NCBI): domain Eukaryota; kingdom Metazoa; phylum Arthropoda; class Insecta; order Lepidoptera; family Oecophoridae; genus Metalampra; species Metalampra italica. Next base: position 10,015,379 of record OX452985.1, read on the forward strand.
GCTGTTTTCTCGTGGACCCACTAATTTGTCCCACTGGTGGGACCACGAGGGAGACATTTCTCGTAGACCCTGGTACCTACTAGTCGTAAGAATGAGTATTTTAGCCGAGTTATTGAAGTGAAAGTAGCCGAGCCCTGGGCGCGATGGACTATCGAATTAAACGACAAATTTTAGTTTTAAATTTCAAAATAGTTAACTGGTTTCCAAATGCTATCGTCGCCTCTACCACCTGTTCACATTTTTATGTAAATTGACATTTTATATTAATTAGAAAAAGGTAAAAGTTTCGAATACTAGCACAGAATAGATAATAGATACTAGCTCATTCCATTATCATCGACATGGTTAACTTACATACGGTTCACTTGGCTAGTTCCTGCTCTAGTCCACTGCTGGAAGTAGGCCTCCCCCAAGGCGCCCCACTGAACTGATCTTTGGTTCTCCGCATCGCGGGATCTGCCGGGGACGTTCGACACTGATGCGCTTGCCCACGCCTGGTCTCCACTCGGTCTCTATCCCAGCGGTTGTCGGCTCTCCGACAGACGTCATCAGCCCACTGCCACTTCAAACATAGTAGTACATAATCAATCATTAATAACTCAATAATAAGTATGGCTTACATTAGTACACGTCGTAGTGTACGTCTTATTGCGGTCTTATTGCTAAAAACGATTTGTTCCAGACAATTGTTAAAGTTTTCAATTCAATATACTTTATTGCGCATAAAAAAAAATTACAGACAAAAACAGATATAGTAATATACATCTAGGCGGTTTTATCGCTAAGAGCGATTTCTTCTAGACAATTGTTAAAGTTTTGTAAAGTGACTCAAACGAAGTTACGATTGGGTCACTAAAATAATTTATAAAAAAATTTAACCATATGGGCTAGGACGTTCTTGGATCTATGGTTAGGTATATTGGTATATTTTGTGCTGTTTTAATCCTGTAGATAATTTGGATGTTAGGTATATTTATGTACTTAGTTTTCAGCCCTGGAAGCCAATTGCTCTAATTTTGAACTATATTACCAAATCCAAACCATAACCAAAAACGTTATGCTGCATTACAAACGCAAACGTGTTGAGCAGGGGTTGGCTCGCGTTTGTAAAAGGTTTGCCAAACGTAAATACAGCATAACGTTTATGGTTTGGATTTGGTAATATATGTTCAGAATTAGACCGCGATCGGCCCCCTGTAGATATGTCATTTGCGCCACAGGTCCCTGGGATTTGGTGCGCCACATTAATAGTGAGTGGTGGTAGAACTATACCTGGTGGTAGGTAGTGGTGGGAGGCGGGCCAGCTCTCTGTAGCGCGAGTGTCTCCGGTCTGCGCACGCGCACGCGGTCGTACGCGCATCCGACAGTACCCGGTGAAAAACATACCGCCAATTTGGATTTGCAGTTTTAAAATTCGTAAGTACTCTTTGTTTACAAAATAAATTTTTAATTACGTTTCTTAGACATTATTTATTTTTAATTAGTATATAGTTTTTTTTTACCTTTGCCCGACGTTTGCTTGTTGATTATTTATTTTGATTAATTTTATAACACGATACAATTTGTAATTTATTTATTGCGTCCATAATGTATACATGCATTTACGAGCAACTTTTGAAAATTTATTTATTTACTTGCTAAAACGATTACAGAGTCATTGCAGTAAATCGACACTGTAAGCTATCTTGTTATATTAAATTTATCCAACAAATATTATAGTAATGATAATTAGTTTTAGATTACATTAAACAATACAAAATTGAGATTAATTTACAATAACATTAAGAGAATGATGAGACTGAGCGAAGCGACAGAGGTGTGTCGGGATCGCGATACTTGGCGCTCCGTTCTTTCTGCCTACCTCGCCAGGGACAGCGTGAACATAATTATTTAACATTACATTAAACGATATACATATTTCTATTATACTTATATAATAAAGCTGAAGAGTTTAGTTGAACTCTTTCTGTTACAACCGACTTTTATGAATTTAACATCACGCTACAACCCTTAGGAGCCGAGCAAGAAGAAACTACTAATAAATATTGTAAACGCGAAAGTTTTGTAAGAATGTTTGGAAGTTTGTGGGTTTGGATCACTGTTAACCCTTTCACGCAAAAAATTCGGAAAAGATTTTGATGAAAATATATACATCGGCGAAAACTGTTTCCGCAGGAAAAACTTTTATAGGCACGCGAAGCCGCGGGAAACAACTGATAGTGTATTTACAAATTAACCTCTGTAAACTACACGGAAGTGTCAGCTCAGTTGAAGGAAAGCTCGACTTACTTTCGGTGAGTTCGAGGTCACAATTCCGGGCGCCCTTACCAATGACATTTTCGGAACTTAATTATTTTTCTGCAACCTCCAATGAAGAGCGTTAGTGGCGTAGGGGATAAGACGCGGCCTACTATCATATCGAAAGGTCCGGAGTTCGATCCCTGGCTGGGCCATGTACCAATGAGTTTTTTCTCGAAACTTAAGTACATTTACTGATTGCTCTCAAACGGTGAAGGAAAACATCGTGAGGAAACCTGCATACGCCGAAGAAGAAATTCTTAGGCGCTTGTGAAGTCCACCAACCCGCACTGGGCTAGCGTGGTGGACTATAGCCCGAACGCCCTCGTTGGGAGGGTAGGCCTGAGCCCCAGCAGTGGGGACATTAATAGGCTGTTGATGATGAACCTCCAATGAGCTAATAGTTAAGTAGGTAATTATTTAAATAAAGTATATAGGTACCTATCATCGGTTGAGTAGTAGGTAACGTATCTATCATACCCGAGTAACATACCTATCGTATAATAGAACTTTGACGCTCTACTAAAGACGGTAGGTAATATCGTTAAGAATTAACGCGATTGGTCCCCAGGTGACTAAAATATATTTAAAGAAACGGATCACGCAAATTGTGTATGACATGACTGGTGGTCATTGTTGGTGCTCTAATTAAATAAGTAGTTAAACACTTCGGTAACTTAATTAAACTTATTAATAACTAGCTGTTGCCCGCGACTTCGTCCGCGTGGATTTTGGAAGTAGGTACCTATCTCTGCTATGTACAGACATACATCGTCTAGTTATAATTTTCCAATGGTAAAATGGATCATTCTAAGTACCTTCACCATAATTTAAGGTATACCATACCTTCAGGAACAAACTATGAACACCGTATCCAATTTGGTGAAGACAGATAAAAATTTAAAAAATTGTTGTTTTCACTTCTATTGCTCATAAGACTTCTCATATCAATTTTTATTATACGTGTGTATTTTTTAACTAATACAGTATGGGCAAAACCAAAACCATAGGAGATACAGGGAAACTGTCTTAGGAACCTTTAGGTATTTTTTCGTGATAACAATTTTGACATAGTAGTCGGAGCAGCTGGAGTTCGGGTGGCATGCATGAATAAGTAGTAAGTTCCTAAGTACATTGCACAGTCTGTTTTATAAGAAAACATTTTATTAAATTTGACTAACTTCTGCTGCTTGGATTTTTTTCTTCCGATACAATAAAATGATTCTAACATGAAACTAAGTCGATACGCATTTTTTAAAAATAATAAAAATTATTTTTCACTGGCGTTCTATGAGAAAACATTTTATTGAATTTGACTAACTTCTGCTGCTCAGATTTTTTTCTTCCGATATAATGAAGTGATCCCTACATGAAACTGAGTCGAACCGCATTAAAAAATATATGTGCAAATTGTCTCATTTTTATGGACAACACACGCTTGACCAAAAAATTTCTATGTCATAAGACACTTTCCCTGCATCTCCTATGGTTTCGGACTTGCCTATACTGTCCCAGTTAAAAAAAACACTGATATCTCCTATGTCTATGACATCGTCTTGTTACGTTAAATGATTTATCTGTAAATGACGATAACTTTTTTCGCTGTCATCCGATTTCAATGAAACAAAGCCTATAAGTTGCGCCAGGCTATGCTTAATCTACCTGTGAAAACCGCAAGAAAATCCGTTCAGTAGTTTCGGAGATTAGCGATTACAGACAGACAGAAAGACAGAAAGACAGACAGACAGAAAGACAGAAAGACAAAAAAAATTAAAAACGCTTTTTTGTGTTCTGTTACTCTTTTTTTATCGTCCACACTCATTTTTTTATAAATTTATTCAAAGTACAGACACACGGTTTCTACAGATTTATTATAAGTATAGATCAAATCAATAACTGAAATTACTCCAGTAGGACGAGCTGGTGTGACGACGATTCCGTCCTCGAAAAACTAGCTAAATTATCAAAAAAATTGAAAGCTTTAATAACTAAAAAGCAATAAACTTAGTTACAAATTGTAACCCTAACAGGTAGGTATTAGGACACAATAAATGTAGGTAAAAGTCACAAGTCTGTAGGTATTACAACAGAGATCTATCTTACAGGTTCAATAGATTTCGAAACCGTCTCTTGCACAGCAGACCTGTCTCTATGCTTTAGGTGTTTTGTTTTGTGGCGTCATTTTTCAACTAGGCAACAGAGGTCTGGGGGGAAATTAAACAGCTGGAAAACAGCAACCCTTGTTGCTGGAGCAATTTATTAGGGACACATAACTTCCATAACCCAGCAAGGGTTCAAGGTCATGCGATCTGTAAAAAAATTTGATACATTGATACTTTCAATTTTGATCATTATTTTTTATATCAGACTGATGAAGTCTTTCTGAAATCAGACTTGGCATCAAAATAATATTTATTTAATATTTTCATATACAGGATGTTTAGAAAGTCAACCCAGTGTTGCGGAGGCGACATGGGAAATCATTAAGCCGATCATACCACAATACTCAGTTCTGGGTCCTTTTCTTTTTCTTGTATATATAAATGACTTGCCATTTTTAATACAAAACATGTCCAACATAGTATTATTTGCCGATGACACTTCTCTGATTTTTAAAATTAGCAGAAGAGCTTGTGATCTTCCTGAGGTAAACAATACTCTCACACAAGTACTTAACTGGTTCAGCATTAATAATCTAGCATTAAATACAACAAAAACTAAATGTATTAAATTTTGCCTACCAAATGTAAGACATGTAGTTAATAATGTAACTTTAGGTACAGAAAGATTAGAATTTATCAAAAGCACGGTGTTCCTAGGTATAACTATAGACTCATCTCTTCAATGGGGGCCCCACATAGCTTCACTAGCTCGCAGACTAAGCTCGGCCGCCTACGCCGTTAGGAAAATTAGACAATTAACAGATATTGCTACCGCGAGATTAGTCTATTTCAGCTACTTCCACAGCATCATGTCATACGGCATCCTACTGTGGGGTCAAGCGGCAGATATAGAAACCATCTTTATTTTGCAAAAGAGAGCTGTTAGGGCGATCTATAATCTACGTTGTAGAGAATCATTAAGAGAAAAGTTTAAAGAAATTAATATATTAACCGTTGCCAGTCAATACATTTTTGAGAATATTTTGTATGTCCGCAAAAATATATCTCTCTTTTTGAGGCACTGTGATATGAACACAGCTTATGTTACAAGAAACAAAAACAAACTTGTACCACCACAGTTAAGGCTTAGTAAGGTCAGTAAATCATTCACGGGGCAATGTATACGCTTCTACAATAAACTACCAGAAGAAATCTTAAATATGAATGACAGAAAATTTAAGACTCACATTAAACAACAACTTTGTAAGAAAGCTTATTATAAAACAGTCGATTATCTAAATGACAAAGATGCCTGGTGTTAATGTTACTTCAGCCTCGCACAATCTTTACAAAATAATGTTATGTACAAACTTGATTTTAAAAGATGTGTTGCGGAAGTTTGTTGCGCCGCTTCTTCTTCCCAGCTCTATATAACACCTTGGAGGCGGTGGTAGATAAAAAATTGACGTTGTATAAATGTACCTAGTGTACTTACATGCAATAAAATACTTTTGAATTTGAATTTGAATTTGAATACAAAACACAACAAAAATCATCGAAAATTTACCAATAAATGTGATTCATTACTTGTTTATTGCCTTTAGTTATTTGTTGTGTAAATTCATAGAACAGTGTCCACTGGTGTTTTATTATGGTAATAATGTTTTTAATAAAAACACTAAAATCACGAATATCTCAAAGACCGTAAGGTTTTTTTACATATGTTCGTTTGGATTAATGTAGTCGATATGATCACCTTTGATCTTCAAAACACCCTGTACAATACACTTCTCTTCAATACACACACACGTGAAAGCCCAAATTATGATTTTGCACTCTGGAAATTAGGATAACAATTCAAATTATATAGTTAAGTAGTCTTCTGTCCATAATGGAAACACATTCACGACAACTGGCGTTCGAGTCTAACGGACAGCCACTAGACAACGCGGCCTATGCCCAGTAGTGGGCTTTAATCTAAAGATGGAGTAGATTACCTACGTGGTAAGTGGTATCACAAAGTGCAGTAGGCGCCATGGCGCATGGCGCAGCGCTGACCGCAAGAAATGCAGGAAGTGGAACGGGTTTGCGGAACCCGAGAGTGTTTCGTCACAAAACCAATGAGCCACGCACCTCGTATGTAATATCGCCAGACCAACCTTCTTTATCCATCTACTAGCGGACGCCCTGTGACTTTGTCCGCATTCAATAGTTTCATCATCAACATCATATCAGCCTGTAGACGTCCACTGCTGGACAAAGAAAAAGATTAAATATTCCCTCCTTTAAATTGTGATTTCCAAAAATGTGTGTTTCAACTTTCTACAGACTAGTTTATTTGGCAGTGCGTTGATATAGATCATTCAAGATTGGTCATCAGTCAGGAAGGAGTTCAGGACAAACAATTTAGTTTAAATTATTATTTAAGTACATTCTGGGGTAGATTACCCTGTAAATATAAAACGAACCGGCCGTTTTTACCCAACTTAGCAATCTGTCTAGACGTAACTTGCTCGAACATTTGGAGAAAGTGGACATTTTGGGAACGTTGACATTTTGAAAAAGTGGCCGTTTTGGGAAGTTGATATTTTGGGAAAGTGGGCATTTTGGGAAAGTGGGCATTTTGGGAAAGTGGGCATTTTGGGAAAATTTATATTTTGGAAAGTGGACATCATGGGAACGTTGATATTTTGTAAAAGTGGATAAGTACCTATTTTGGGAAAGTGGACATTTTATATCTGAAGATTTCTATTTTATGTGATGTATGAAACTGCCAGTTTCTTTCTACATTGCAAAGGAATTGCCACGCGGCGTAGTCGCACTCGTCACGCAGCGTTCCGGCTTCTAATGGGCTCCCTAAACGATCATGCTTGCATGACATGCTTTACGTTTACGTGATTGTCATGCTGCATGATCGACCATCATGCTTGCTATCAATCAGTACTGTGAAGCAACGGCCAGCACGTAGTTTGCATGTCATGCACGTCAATCACTACAGCTAGACGGTCATGCATGAGTGACAGCACGTATTGCATGTCATGCCGCATGATCGTTTAGGGAGCCCTTAATAGTTTTCGGGACTGTCCCACCCAATTTTCGGTACGTCTATTGCAAACACGACACATTGACACCGCTTACATATTCTCCCAGAATACTTACAGGGTGTATCAAAATACCTACCGTCACCACGAGCATTTAATAAATGCGAAATGCACGCATGCATTATGCATTTACACAAAAAACAATGAATGAAAATACAAAAATAAAATTGTACTATAAACCTACATAGTCGTTTACGCTATGAATAATTGATTTACTGTAATAATGTCCAATCTGAAAAATGTCCAACGGCCATGCTCGAACTGAAAAATGACCAAACTGAATAATGTCCAATTTATATAGCACAGTCATAGCTTATTTAATTACGCAATTTAAGATGTCAAATCACAAAGAAAATGTAGACGAATATATTGACAATTGAAACGTTAGTTTTCAAAATAAAATTCATCAAGTTAAAAATGGTCAAATGAGATTCTTTTGCCTTATTCGAGCAACAAAGATTTTCAACAAAATCAGTGATAAATTACTTTAATTAGAATTTATTAGATAGTAGTATTAATACAAAAAAAGTAAATTTTACATAAAATCTGTGCGTTACTCAAATAAGTGAAAAAAATATTTGTAATTGCACGAATTTGAAATCTAACATCTCCATTTTATTGCCATCTTTTGTTTTCGTCAGTATCGGGCCGTACAGGTATTTTGTTACAGCCTGTACGCAGCAGCGAGATAAGCAAATAGTCATAGATGACATGTTATATGGTATATGGTCGTATAGCTATAACATGTAATACTAGTAGTTCCGTGAGAACAGTAGACCTCGCCAGCCCTTATAAACCAAACCTAAAAGAAACCAACAAAAGTCAACTTAGGAAACAGAAAAAGTACCTACTAAAGTGACAAAAATTAGCACTTTAAAGCTTAATATTTCGCAAACGGATCCCTGAATCGAAAAATGTTTATCACACACCCGCGATATTTTTGAAAGACCCATCCAACGATACCCCACACCATGGATATCACGCGGAAAAAAATAATTTTCCATTTTATGTATGCAGTTCTATGAACATAATTTATTTTTTCAACTTTCTTAAGTCGATCCACTATTACTCAAAAACTAATAGAACCTACTTAGCCGTAATAGTTTTCCTTGTAACTACGTTATATATGCTACTGCCATGAATTTTTTCACATTTCCAGAAGCAACCGTTTAGCTGGCAGGGGGGGACGGGACACGTGACTCTAACAAAAATTACCGCTTTAAAGCTTAATATTTCGCCAACGGATCCCTAAATCGAAAAAATGGTATTCACACACCAGCAATATTTTTGAAAGACCTATCCAACGATATCCCACACTATGGGATTCACAAGAAAAAAAAAGTTCACTCCCACTTTGCGAGTATGGTAAGTACTCTAAAAAAAATGTTTTTCAAAATTTTATTCTACTCATTTTGTAGGTTTAATTAATTTATACATATGCCAAATTTTCGTCAAAATCGGTTGAAAAATGCGACCTGTAGAGAATTACAGACAGACAGACAGACAGACAGCCGGACAAGAGCATTTTTGGCCAGTCTCGAAACGTAGACGCTTCGCTCGCTTCGCTCGCTCGGTCAATAATGGTAAGCTATATGCTATGTCATCCGGGTCATATTATAAATGATGGAATATAACGAACGACCAACTTCCCTAAATATTGTGTCAGATTGTGCAGCCCTTGTACGGTCGACCGCACGTCAGTAGAAACAAAATTAGTGTAAACAGGGGCCAATCGCGCTAATTCTGTTATGCTGCATGTACACGTTTGGAAAACCTTCGGCAAACGCAAACGTGTGGAGCAGAGCAGGGATTTGACTTGCGTTATAGGTTTGACAAGCAACATAACGTTTTTAGTTATGGTTTGGATTTGGTAATATCGTTCAGAATTATCGCGATTGGTCTCTCATAGGGTTGAAACTCTCTAATAGGGTAGGCCAGCTCTAGGTTTTGTTTCCACTGACGTGTGGTCGACTGTATCAAGTATATATTTCCCAAAGGAACTATGTTGATATTTTTACCCGTTCTCAAGTTAAGACTGTTTAAAAATTCAACTTTAAGTTCATCGGGGACACAATTTCGTAATACTAGCATTTTCCCGCGGCCTCGCCCGCGCTTTATAAGTTTCAGACTTTTTTCTTTTTCCTCGGCTCCTAAGGGTAATAGCGTAATGTTAAACAGCCTATAACGTTCCTCAAGATTTGGACTATCAAACGCAAAAAGAAATTTTTAAATCCGACTGGAGTTCCAGAGATTAGGGTCTTCAAACAAAAAACAAACTCTTCCGTTTTATATATTGTAGATTAGTTGATTTATTAGATTGATTAGATAGACTTAGGGCTTCTTTCACCGCTTGCTGATAAAGTACCAGGTCTGCAGATTATCTGACAGATACCCAATTTTTTTTGTTTCAAAGGTATCCGATTGCCTTATCTGTCAGATGAACTAACAGCAAGACAAACGGCTGTAATTTTTTATCTGTCAGATATTTTAATAGAGACTAGAAGTGAAACACGAAAATATTATCAGACAGATTTATCTGATGGATAAGTTTATCTGTCAGCTTACTATCTGTAACAATATCAGCAAGTGGTGAAAGAGGCCCTTAGTATAGATTAGATTATTTATATTTATTAGATTGATTACTATTGGTATAGATTGTCCATTTTCACTTGCCGAGGGTGCGGACGGCATGTCTCGTCCCGAATAAGGCTGTACAGCCACGAACGCCGGTGTCGCCATCATCAACAGCCTATTAACATGTCCCCACTGCTGGGGCTCAGGCCCACCCTCTCAACGAGGGTGTTCGGGCTATAGTCCACCACGCTAGCCCAGTGCGGGTTGGTGAACTTCACATGCGCCTAAGAATTTCTTCTTCGGCGTATGCAGGTTTCCTCACGATGTTTTCCTTCACCGTTTGAGAGCAGTCAGTAAATGTACTTAAGTTTCGAGAAAAAACCTATTGGTACATGGCCCAGCTGAGGATCGAACTCCGGACCTTTCGATATGATAGGTCGTGTCTTATCCCCGACGCCACTGACGCTCTTTGTCGCCAGAATGCTGGCTAAAACATCTGTCCAGGATGAATCATGGCCTCTGATGATGATGATTAGTATACATTGTTAGGTTAGGCTGTTGCTGACGATGATGATGACGGATGGACAATACATGTTTATCCTGTTGTTATTGTTGCTAAATGTTCATGTCGTTAAATAGTTGTTACTTTAAAATTATGCAATTTTTCGCAGACAAGTTTTGCTTGGAAAGTAGCCTTTGAGGTCATCTTGATAATCCAAGTTAATAAAAATATTTCTTGGCCGAGTTTTTTAAGTTATTTATTGCCTGGATGTAAGTGTGATGTTGCAAAATTTTTAAGTAACAACATGCTTAACTGTGGGTAAGGAGAGCGGTTGCAATAATCTACATTCCGACGTGATAATCAGAGTAAAATAAATGTAGCTATTGCAGAATCACTTAACATACTTTGATGATCGTCTAAGCTTAAGTAAGTGGTTAAGCTGATATCCGAAGTTCGACATAAAATACAATAATTCAAAAACTTTATGAACTCGGGAACCAAATGATTTTATTGCATTTCACAGTGTTATCAATGGGTGTTATGCGTATTTGGAGTTGAATTATTTTTTAAGTTAATTTAAATGAGGTTAATTTATTATATTTTGTAAGTTTCTTAATTTATTGTTATTAATTTAATTTTGTAGTAGATACAAAATTATACGCCTGAACAAAAATACATGGAGACAGAAAAACAAAGTTTTATTATATTTATATGATACTCCAGTCTGTCTAGCGATTTATGTCACGGACTGATAACTTAACTTGGCACAGAAACCAAATTTTTAGTTTCTTAGGTAAATTGCGCGTTTCTTTTTAAAGTTCCACAAGCCTTGGGAAACAAATAAAAAATGTATAGAAAATCTAGTTTTTACAAAGACAGGCACTAGACTGTAACATCAATCACTTAAGTAACGAAAGGTGCCAAATCCAGGCATGGAGCAAGGGAGGGGCAGAAAATCTTCGGGGGTTAGTTGCTTCCCGAAAATATACTATCAATTTTTACTGCTTTTTTACTAAAAGGCGAATACATGTATAAAAACCGTTCAATGTTCACCTGTCTACAAATTTACGGTCTATAAATTTTTCCAATTTAATAATCATGATATATTATTTCAGTCTTCTTACTTATTAAATACGAATTATTCCAATTACAAAAAAACTAATATAAAAAAAAACTAGTTCACTAATTTGAAAGCGCAATCAACGACTTCTATACTTATACATTCCATGTAACGTGCATTATTTGTTTAGTTTAAAAAAGTGTGTTTAGGAACCAATTGGCCTAGCTATATTCCAGAGGTTGATGCCATTATGATGTCCAACGTTTTCGTTAGTGCCCTCTATTATTATTACTTGTGAGCCTGCAAGAGCTCTATAGCTCTTTCGAAGCTTACCCAGCCTTGTATCACCCTGTGACTTATTGTTTATCTATTGTGATTAAGTGCTCAGCTTCGCGTAATCAGTTAGGAATCCCAGCAGGCTTATTAAATACCCCCAAATTAGATCCTAAGTCCGTGCCTGCGTTAATCTCCGTCTGGTTGAAAGAATGTCATCTCAACTCAACGAGGCAAACGTCACGCACTTTCACTGTGCCTCTATTAAACGTTTTTTGTTTCTTTTTCGCAGACGTCAGAGAGGCAAAGGAAGTGATGCGATCAGTGCGCGACCCGAGAGTGCTGTGAGATTAATTAGATAATTAGATAGTGAGTGACTTTGAAAGTGAATTTGGTGCTTCTGTGTGGGAGATCTTTTACTGTACACATCTTCGCTCGGATTTCAATTTAACGATGGTAAGTAGATACCTGCTTGATTATTTAGATTAATGTATAACAATGAGATACTGTAACAGTACATAGTCAAGTTTATGTAATTGTATTATGGCAATTATTTAAACAAAAGAGTAATAACCGTGTTGCCCATAACCGTTGCGCATAAAATTTGGGTTAGTTACAAAAATAAATTTTTAATGATAGTTTAAAAATGTAACGTCCTAATTAATTTACATAATAATTACTGTAAGTATAAATATCGCAAACATTTTGACGAAGTTAATTAACTGACCTACATACATAAGTAGACGGGCAAACTAACTCAAGATTTGATGACAGATACTAAATGCCTTACTATACTGTTAGGGACGTCGGAGAGCTCATCATCATCATCATATAGCCTAGTTGGTAGTGCACTCGCCTCACATTTACGAGCTCGTGAGTTCGATCCTGGCCCGTACCAATGAGTTTTTGGAACTAAGTACGGTTTATTATAATGCCACAGGAATCCTCCAATATTTAGAATTTCTAAGGCGTATGTGAATTCCACAAAAATGGGTTGGAACACCGTTGGTTGGTTGGTTTGGTACAACAGATACTGTAGGATCGAAGGGTCGTCAGATATTTCTCGACCCCTATCAAGTTAAGATAAGGCTTCCATAGTCTGACAAGAACAAAAATAGAATAATTACATACAATATTTACGCATGTACTTATTTTGAAAGTTTTTATAGGCCCTCAGCCCAATAAATTACGAAAACATAGAGAAATATAACCTTCGATTAAATCTATAATATATCGCTAATACAATGAATTGTAAGGAAATTTTTAAAACAAAAAACACAGGGAATCGAACTCTCTACCTTTGGAGCTTGGGGGCTTCATGAATCAGGTCTGTGGGTCCCACGTTCAATAAATTGAAGAGAGAGCATCCTTGCTTGTAGTCAGCGATCAATCGTCCTTGTGTTGCCAAAAACGAACCAAGACAGTCATTATACCGTGACTTCCTTCCCAAAGTTCTCATTAATCGCTTCTTGTTCGACCGTTCGGACAATGGCGTTTCAATGGGCACTTATCAGCGCTTCTTATAGAATAATTGTGGACCGGTCATGCCATGTCACCTTAAGGTTTTCCGAATTAAGGTGACGAGGAAAAAGTATAGGGAAGTCGCTGTCATTCATTAGTGTTCCAGGAAGTATGAAATTTTAGGCTTCTGTTGTCACCAGAAGGTATGCAATACTAAGAATAAGTCTATAGTGCATAAACCAGAAGGTAATACAATAGTCTATAGTGCATAAATATGTGGCCGTTCCCAGTAATCTTACCAAATAATCACTACCAGTTTCAATGTTACTGAGAATTTCCTACTAATATAGACTTCGCTGGTCTTATATATTCCCATTAGTCTAACTTTATAGACCTACCTAGTTAACAGTTAGTGTAGATATAGTTAGTAGTATTAGTTAGGCTGCCTTTTCTTTTTAATATCTGTTTGGTATCATTTTAGTATTTTTTGGTATCTTTTTAGTATTTTTTGGTTCCTTATTATCTTTTTCAAATCAAATCAACAGCCTAACAATCTACAATTAGCTAATAGAGCATGGCAATCTACATTGGCCAGGAGCCAATTTTCATAATATATTTGAGATCATTTTGAGATCTTGGTTCTCCGTCTGGGAATGTTTTGCGTGAGATCTGATGGTCCGCAGTACGGATGGAGGAGGTCCAGAGAGTCCACTTACCTGACGAGGAAAGCCGTTTACAATAGACAGTCAAGTCGTTAAAATCATTAAAAGTAGGGGTTTACATGGAGGTCAATCGCTGCAGCCCTTCTTAAAACTGGAGTGTATCACCTATACATAACATTTACTTGTATATTGACACTTCGTTACACAACTTTTATATCACGATACAAATAAGAATATCGGTTATTATCGAGAATCGGCCAACAACTGGACCGCTTGCCTTACGTAATAACCTTTCTAATGAAATATCGACCTTATGCCACGATAATTGAGCCGTATTTAGAACGACCGATCGGGGATGTCAGCGCGGGTGTGAAATAGTGTGAATCAAGCAATTATGATCTGTAAGATGAGCGTGATAAGGTGGTGGTTAGATAAGGTTGTGCGAATTCGGAAGTTAGGCAATGCCGGCGAAAGTGTGCGCCCGCGCACGCTGCGGTTACGGTTGGTAATAACTCTCGCCGTTAGAACGGTCACGGCCGCCGCCTCGTGCGCGGCTCGGGTGTCAGCTCGCACGCCCAGCGGTCCTTCATCATGTCATCACGTCATCATCATCAGATCATGCTATATACGGTCGACCGCGCGTTAGAAACAAAATCTGTATATACTGGTCGTCATAGCACATCAATTCAACTTAGTAATAATATTAATACTTATTACATAGTAATTAAATTTCAAATATACCAAAACTCCCAATACCCATAGGCCAACTCAAGGGCAGTGTTTGCACTGACGTGCGGTCGACTGTGTGAATTTTTTTTAAAATCTCTAAAGTCGCGAAATAGTCCCCGACCGTGCCTTGTTCCGACCTATGTACATTTACTAACTGTTCTAAAAAGGGTGAAGAAAATACGTTCAGGAAACTTTCATACGCCGAAGAAGTAATTCGTAGGCGCGTGTGAAGTCCACCAACCCGCACTGGGCTAGCGTGGTGGACTAGCACCAATAGTGGGGACCTATTAATAGACTGTTGATATGATCGTATAGGTACCTATACTATTATTGGTCAATACCGTCATTTTTTGCCATGGGAAAAACTGATCACGCGTTGGGGCGGGCAGGTAATGTTTTATTCAATTCAATTCAATTCAATACACTTTATTGCACGTTTAAAAATTACAGACAAAAACAGATACAGTAATGTACATCTAGGCGGTCTTATCGCTAAGAGCGATTTCTTCCAGACAACCTTTGGGTAGAGAATTTACAGCAAATTAGAAGGTAGGTTGTGTTGTTGTTTTATATTCCAAACACGAGTTATATTTGTAAATATTAAGAACCCACTTACAGCTACTTCTTGTAATGTTTTAACGAGTTCCTTAAGCCGCTGTAACTACAGGATATGAGCAGACTTCAAGCAACTTGGCATCAACTAATTATCTATAGCGACACTTCATGCGCGGTAAATAAGTTCACAGCTTTACTCAAGACCAAGTCAACCAAGACTATTTTTATAGTAACAAAGTGAGATGACAACAGATTCCGAAACGAAAACTGTACAATAACATCATCATCTTCTACAACAAACTACCAGAAGAAATCTTAAATATGAATGACAGAAAATTTAAGACCCACATTAAACAACAACTTTGTAAGAAAGCTTATTATAAAACAGTCGATTATGTAAATGACAAAGATGCCTGGTGGTAATGTTACTTCAGCCTCTCACAACCTTTACAAAAATAATAGTACATTGTTAACCTAGGTGTGAAAGTAACTTATTTAAGTCCCGAGACGGGGTTTGGCGCCCGACGCGTAGCGAGGGCGCCAATAGTTCGAGGGACCTCTAAATAAGTCTTGAACCCGAAGGAAACACTGTGCTTTTCATTAAGAATACACTGAAAGTAAAAACAAATACATAAAATGAGTGTTAATACAAATCTCTGCTATACGGAAGTATAAACAAAACTCTACAACTCGAAAAAACAAATGAAGATCGGTTTGTTGAGCCGCTTCTTCTTCCCAGTTCTAACACCTTGGAAGCGGTGGTAGATAAAAAATTGACGTTGTATTAATGTACCCAGTGTACTTACATGCAATGAAATAGTTTTGACTTTGACTTCATCATCAGTTACACTAGTCCACTGCTGGACATGGCTTCCCCAAGGCGCGCCACTGAACCCGATCATCGGTTTAACGTATCCAGTCACTCCAGCCGCCTCACACAGGTCGTCGCTGCATCTAACCGGGCACACCCACACTACGCTTGCCCACGCGTGGTCTCCACTCGAGAACTCGTCTACCCCAGGTTACCAGCTTTCCGACAGATGTGTCCAGTCCACTGCCACTTCAACGTGCTAACATTTTGAGTAGGTACGTACTTTTTGTGCGAGTAAAATTACAATGTAGAGATTATTTGACTCTTCCTAATAAAAATTAAACATCAACGTCAAACTTTAGGACTGATGAATTACCTAGCAAAAGAAATCGCTGGTTCCTAGTCTATTACCAAATCATTAGGTGCCAATAACTACCATTACCATACGAGGAAAAGTTCATCGTACAGAACCGCGGCGGGTAATGCAAGACTAACGTCTCTCGAAAGTAAAAAATAAATAAATCTAAATGGGTATCAAAGTATCCCCTGACCCCACAAGTTATAAATTAAACAGACAAGACAAACATTATTAGAGTGAGCTTCGTGTCTACTTACTATACATTTTGACAAACTGTACAACTTTTTACAAGATTTTGTTTAGCTTGGTCTGGCATGACAATACAATACAGTATATATTCAATTCTATGGTACATCAACCACAAGTTTTTTATTTTTCTAAATGAAAAACGGTTGTCTGGAAGAAATCGCTTAGACCGCCTAGATGTACCTTCATAGTCTAATGTATTATTGTGTTTTGTTTTTTTAATTCTTTCTCTCTACTCTTTCTCTTTTCTTTCTCCGTTCTTTCTGCCTACCCCGCCAGGGACATAGCGTGAAGATATGTATGTATGTTTTTTTTTAATTATGTGCAATAAAGAGTATTGCATTGAATTTAACATTTTGTATGTAACACGTTGTCTAGTAAGCGAAGTAAGTAAGCGAACAATTAAACAACTTCCACCGCCGCGAGCCGCCGACGTAAGGAAAAGAAAGGTAAACATTGCGCGCGTGCGCATAATATGTGGGTACAATAACTTTTCCTAATAACATCAACAAACGGTTCGTTGGTTGCACAATCCGCTGGAAATAGAATTTAGCCGGCTTAATTGATGTTGCTTGAAAATACTTCCGAGTATTATTTTTAGAGGTTTTTATAGAACTTACACTACCAGCTGTGTGATTCTGTAAAGTATGAATTAAAACTCGACCATCACATCGCAAGTCACTTACTTCACTCCGCATCCGATCATGAAATACCTTGATGTCGCATTGTGTAAACAAATACAAGCTACTTAATAAACACTTCACTTGCGAAGTAAAGTGAGTATTGAACTGTAAATCATTGAGTTAGAGACCGATCTCACTGCGGATTCAGGATCGAGTTGCACAAATACGCTTACAGAATAGCAGGGCAGTACTAACTTAGTAATACTAAGAGCCTCAGTGGCCTCGGGGTTAAGACGCGGCCTATCACATCGAAAGATCCGAAGTTCGACTCCCGGCTGGACCATGTACCAATGGGTTTTTTCTCTAAACTTAAGTACATTTACTGACTGCTCACAAACGGTGAAGGAAAACATCGTGGGGAAACGAGACTGATGGACAAACTTGAAAAAGAAAAAGGCAAATTCGGTATCGTTCGTAAGGTGCCCGCGACCCATTTTTTTCAGAGATATTTAATGTACAGACGCAACTTTTCTAGTTATTTTATGTACCTATCTAGTAGACTAGATACGAGATATTAAGGTGTAGGTAGGTATAATACTTAAGTATATATTAATATTATATTAAATAAGTAATTATTTAATCTATAGCTTATGTAAGTGTAATCAAAATGCCTTTGGGCGGTGGATTGGACGTCAGAAAGCATCTGAAAATCTCTAATGTATTTCTTCATAGACATTTCATACATTAGATTTCAACGCGCGCGAATTTCATATAACGGGTCTTTTATTTAATTGTCGCAAGCCTGGGTTTTTGTTTGTGATCCTCTAAGCAAAGCAAAAAGAATTTGCCATTCCTCACAATCAAGGAAATATTAAATTCAAAACACTATAGGTACCTATTTATAACGAACTGTTGCCTATATAATAAAAAATAGATAAGTACCTATAAACCATCCCGAAGACATTATCGGAATGATAGTGTGTTCCGTATTTCAATGTTTTGTGTTAATGCTAGCACAAGGTTTTTCTTTGCTTAATTAAATATTTTATTTTCTCTTAATACATTATGGAAGGTATGGTCACGGCTTCCTGTATTTCGAACGCACACCTAACGACGGTGCTGCCATCTACAAAAAATGAGATCCTCTGTGCAACGCTCGCCGCGCGCGCACGATTTTGAGCAACTCACCGAAAATAATTATTAACCACATCAAAATTACTCCAATTCCATACAATTTGTGCTACCAAGTGCTTAAGAGACAGTACCAGTGTTCGTGAATACGTAGCAGCTGGGGTACCCCAAGTCCGACGAGGATCAGGAGAAAAGACAGGTTAGTCGCTGGCTGTTACCTTCCTATTTAAATCTATTTCCCCTACATAGTGAAAACCGCATCAAAATCAGTTGGGTGGTTTATAAGATCTAAACGTACAGACAGACGCGGGGACTTTGTTTTATACTGTGTAAGCATGTAGTGCGTCAGAGGCGACGGGGATAAGACGCAGCCTATCTTATCGAAAGGTCCGAAGTTCGATCCCCGGCTGGGCCATGTACCAATGGCTTTTTTCTTGAAACTTAAGTACATTTACTGGACGCTCTCAAACGGCGAAGAAAAACATCGTGAGGAAACCTGCATACGCCGAAAAAGACATTCTTAGGCGCATGTGTAGTTGACCAAACCGCACTGGGCTAGCGTGGTGGACTATAGCCCGAACGCCGTTGATAGGGCAGGCCTGAGTCCCAGCAGTGGGGACATATTCATAGGCTGTTGATTGATTTGAAGAATGTAAACTATACACTGTAAAGGCTTCTAGTGAAACCTTAAACTCAATTAGACTGTACTCGGTTCAGAGCAGATTTCTGATCTGGTTTTTTCTGTCTTGGGTAAGCTCTGATCCGGTATCTGCAATTAACTTTATTGACTCTAACCATATACTTTATTTCCCGTGGATGATGATTGCCAGCGATGACGAAATGTAAATGACACTTCAATGACGTTACGTCACCAAAACTTGGCAAATACATTTCAATCTCACAGTACATCATTATCATCAGCCTGTAGACTACCACTGCTGGACAAAGGCCTTTCCCAGGGATGTCCACGACGCCCGGTCCTGCGCTATCCTCATCCAGCCGGGTCCCGCGACCTTCACCAGATCGTCGGTCCACCTTGTGGGAGGGCTGCCTACGCTGCGTCTTCCGATACGTGGTCGCCACTCGAGAACCTTTCTGCCCCATCTCTCAGTTTTGTTCTGAGTCAAATCGAAAGTATGGTTTTACTCGCGAAAAGTTGTTCGTATACCTATTTATATAATGATCAGAGGTCGGCGGGTGTGTGCTGTTTTCAGTTTTTGCATAACATGGACATACCTTATCATTCAATGATTAATGATGTGCAATTATAATAAACTAAAGAAATGATTTTATTTAGGCTGCCTTTCTGCTACGAGCTTTACGCCGCCATCAAAACAAATTAATTTTATTAGAACCTACGGAATGTGATTAATGATATTAAACTCAAGGCGAAACCATTAAAAATTTAAAATATAGAAAAAGAAAGTTAATTATTACAATAGCACAGAAAATTTACAATAAAAAAAATTAGTTATGTCTTCTTTTAATATTTCTTTAAGGATCTTATCCATATTAATATCTACAAGACACAACTACATGACATTAATGACGTAAAAACAGCACACCCCCGCCGACCTCTGATAATGATGTATACACTATAACTTCGAGCTACTTTTCGCGAGTAAATATTAGTTAAATCACGTCAAGCTCAATCTACCCAATGACGTAAATAGGAGTCAAAAAGTCTTAGAAGATTTTGGAAGATATAGAAGCTACCACATTTATCTACACGCAAAATTTTAAGGTTCAAGTCCAGCGAAGCAGATTTAAATGCGGCAGCTTGATACAAGCGCTCTGAAACGCACGCACACAAGCGCAGTGCACACTAGGACACAGAGATAAGCGCGCGGAAGGAGTACTTGGCCATAGTTTGGCGACGCGCTTGTCTGCGCGCATTTCAGAGCGCTTGTATCAAGTTGCCGCACTCTTGATCACTCTACCACAGATTAGATAATAGTTCTCTACTAGTCGTCCGCACATGTGCGTAAGTAGGGCTATCAGCAGCGGGTCCGCGGGCGTAGGAAACTGACAGAACGTGGCGCGTTTTTTGTGAATTTATTTGCATACGTCAAACAAAACCCGTGTCTCGACCTTGAAATGTAACACGCCCGTGCGAAAGTAAATGTCGTTTACGTAAGTGATCATTGCTGATAATTTGGTCACATTTGGTACTCGCTAACCTTTCCCAATGTACCCCACACGGTGTAACAAACACAACATTGACACAGATGATGATGATGAACTGATGACAGAGACAATAACATACACGGTGACTTTTTGAACGTAATGCACGATGATTTCATCATCATCAACAGCCTTTTAACATGTCCCCACTGCTGGGGCTCAGGCCCACCCTCTCAACGAGGGCGTGCGGGCTATAGTCCACCACGCTAGCCCAGTGCGGGTTGGTGGACTTCACATGCGCCTAAGAATTTCTTCTTCGGCGTATGCAGGTTTCCTCACGATGTTTTCCTTCACCGCTTGAGAGCAGTCAGTAAATGTACTTAGGCTTCAAGAAAAAAAAACCATTGGTACATGCCCCGGCCGGGGATCGAACTCCGGATCTTTCGATATGATAGGCCGCGTCTTATCCCCGACGCCACTGACGCTCTCGATGATTTCAGATTCCATAATTATACAAGACACACATCATTCAGGGATTCAATTAATATTGAACAGAAAAGCGTCAAAAATTCAAACTGATACACCTGGTGGTCTGATGCTATAAATACCATAAACACCATGTAACCTTTTGCCATGTTTCAGCGAATATAAGTAACTTCTCATTAAAAAAGTACTAACTAGAATAAGAAGAGAGTGTCTCGGTGGCGTAGTGGAGAAGAAGCAACCTATCATGTCGAGAGGTTCGACTTCGATCTCCGACCGGGCCATGTACCAATGGATTTTTTTCGAAACTTAAGTACGTTTACTGACTGCTCGCCAATGGTGAAGGAAAACATTGTGAGGAAACCTGCACACGCCGAAGAAGAAATTCTTCGGCGCATGAGAAGTTCACCAACCCGCACTGATGTAGCGCGGTGGACTATACGCACACGTTGAGAGGCGGCGCAGTAGACTGTTGTTGATTGAAAAAATTACCAGAACAAAAATACCTTTTTGCCACATCAATTACAGATTATATATACCCAACTAAATTTAATTAAATGACTTATAATAAAAAAATGAGTATTTGCAAGATCTTTTGTAACGCGATGACCTTCGATAGCGGTTCGCCACAAAGTTTACCTCGGAAGCACTTTCGGTCTCATTTCACTTACTTATGGTATGGCCATAACAGCGGGTGTGGTCCACGAGGACATATTCTAGGTCACGTTTTTACCCGACTGCGGCGAAGCTAAGAAGAAAGGGTTGTGATATAAGCAGTCTATGCATGTAAGTCATCAACAGCCTGTTAATGTCCTCATAGAAATGTAAGTCCATAGCGAGCTTTTTCCGGTGTTCTGTGAATGTCCCCACTGCTGGGGCTCAGGCCTAACCTCTCAACGAGGGCGTGCGGGCTATAGTCCACCACGCTAGCCCAGTGCGGGTTGGTGGACTTCACATGCGCCTAAAAATTTCTTCTTCGGCGTATGCAGGTTTCCTCACGATATTTTCCTTCACCGTTTGAGAGCAGTCAGTAAATGTACTGTGCATGTAAGTATATTAAAATAAAATAAAAAATAAAATCCTGATCCCTCGTAAAGCCTAAACTACTATTCGATTTCGTTAATGCAAAGTAACAATGAATTCATTTTGGTTACCCAAGTATTATTAAATTATGCTATGCAGCTACAAAAAAATACGTGTCAATTATTTTTAGTACTCCACAACTTATCGCACCTTCCAGAACTACAACTGCCATTTTGTAAATTTTACAGGAGAGCGTTATTGAGTTCTGGCATTGTTAAAAACTCAATTTTGCATTTTTTTACAATTCTGACGAGCGCTGGAGGCGCGATATACCTATTAGAAGTAAATCAGAGCCGGACATCGGCAGTTCTATTTTTTTTTGAATCGCTCTCCTCATTTCTAATTCTACTGATTTTCCTTCGAGACTATTGCAAATATAGAGTCAGATATAACGTGTAATATTTTATATTTTATTTTAAAGGTCCGTTCATCGAAGCGTCGTGGGTCACCAGTTATTGCGTCTCTTTGTTCTATTATGACTGGAGTAATTAAAACTGTTTATTTCTAAAATATGTATTTATTTAGCACGCAATGTATAAAATATTACACGTTATATCTGACTCTATATTTGGTTTGCCTGACCTGGCGGCGCGGGGTGCTGTGAACGACTGTGTGGCCCCGCGTCGCATGGAATGTTCCTAGCGGAAATGCTGAGCTAGCTGTGCCATACGACGCGGTGACACTACAAGACTATTACTTACTCTGTGGTGCCGGTACAAAAATCAGTAGAATCAACCGCTCGAAGCGAGGAGAGCGATTCAAAAATAGAGCTCCAGGTCCAGTTATCTTTCCTTGTCAGTTCGAGCGTTCGAGCCGATGTTCGTTCGATTCCTTGCGCGGCTTTCCTTAAGCATGTAGGTTTGGTCGCGAGTTACGTGATGTTATCTCGGACTAGTTTGTTTGTTGGTTATTGCACAACCTCCGTGGACGGTCAACTTATCTAATATTATGACTTTGTGTAGTTCCTAGTGCCTCTCAGACGTGGGGCCCCCTTATACTTATTTCAGCGCTGGGAAGACGGCTGCCGATGCTGTGATATATTTTATTTATTTACGAAAACAGTTACAGGATCATTACAGACGTGTCTAATTCGAAACTGTAAGCACAAACATAATGTAGTTTAAATTAAATTAACAGACACACTAATTATTAAATTACAATTATACATATTCATATTCTCTTAACTATACCTCATCTTCATTTAAATAATATTTATCTTATCTCGCGGCTACTTATGGAATGGAGGGCAACTCGTGTGAATTCCGTCAGGGAACAATTGAGTATATCCAACCCTTCCCGCGACAGAGCATTCATCCATATATCACAAATCAAAAGGGACATTGTAAAATGATATAACTACAGGGTTGAATACTACATGAATATACCTAAGCATAGATCCTAGAGTCAACCCCTAGCCCAGTTTAATTTTTTACAAATTTTTGTAGTGATCGTGTCTTGTCGTCGTTTGAGTCATTTTACAAAACTTTAGTTATCTCGGAAACTAAAAGCCCGCAACCTCTTAGCTCATATGGTTATTTTTTTATAATTTTTTGTAGTGACCCAATCGCGTCGTGTCTACGTTTGAATCATTTTACAAAACTTTAGTTATCTCGGAAACTAAAAGCCAGCAGAAATGTGTTATCTAATGGGCTGAAAACTACATAAGTGTACTTAACCATAGATACAAGAACCAACCTCTTAGCTATGGTTATTTTTTTATAATTTTTTGTAGTGACCCAATCGCGTCGTGTCGTCGTTTGAGTCATTTACAAAACTTTAGTTATCTCGGAAACTAAAAGCCCGCGGAAATTTGTTGTCTAATGGGCTGAAAACTACATAAGTGTACTTAACTATAGATACAAGAACGAACCTCTTAGCTCATATGGTTATTTTTTTATAATTTTTTGCGTGACCCAATCGCGTCGTGTCGTCGTTTGAGTCATTTACAAATCATCTCGGAAACTAAATAGCTCTAAGGTTCCTTTGACCTGAATGTATACATGTGATGATGAGGCCGAAGACGGAATACAACAGCGGAGTGATCGAGATGCACTTTGATACAAGGATTTGCATAGTGTTTGTAAACAAATGTATTACCATGACAATGAGAGGAGTTAATGCGTTTAGTTAGAGTAACAATGGCATGCCATTACATTGCGGTGTCCCATGTACGGCACAGACCACCATACAGCACGTGTATGTGTCTGTGAGAGGAATTATAATATCTTGGCTGGAATTTTACACCATATATAAAATTACAAATCATCCCTGGTCCTAAATTTTAATTATTGACTTATCAAGTTATCATATCAACTAAGTTTTTTGTGCGTTTGTTTGTTCGTTCGTTAGTTGGTTCCCGTGACCGTTCGCCGTCTCGGTCCATTCGTTAAGTTCGTTCGTTCTCCGTTCGTTGGTTACCTAGTTCGTTCGCTCGCACATTCGGTCGTTTGCTCGTTCGTTTCGTTAGCTTGTTCCTTTGTTATAGGCCTGAGAGTGAGGACATAAATTTAACAGACTGTTAATTTTAAACAATAAGGGCTTCATTCACCGCTTGCTGATAAAGTCCCAGATACCCTATCTGCAGGTTATCTGACAGATAGACAATTTTTTTTGTTTCACAGGTATCTGATTGCCTTATCCGCCTGTTAAACTAACAGCAAAGTCAAGTGGCTGTTATTTTTTATTTGTCAGATATTTTATCAGAGATTTGAGGAAACACGAATATATTATCAGGCAGGTTTATCTGATAGTATATTTTATCTGTCAGCTAACTATCTGTAACGATATCAGCAAGCGATGAGAGAGGCTCTAAAAGTGGTTATTCCGTCAGTAATTATGTTTTCTTTAGGTAATGAAGTCATAACTTGTTTTATGTCAATAGTCCTAGGTGTAAGCAGTTCGTTAAACCTCGGAAACACAAATTATTTAATCAAATATGTACCCACATTACAATATACTTGTTATATTTGACTATGTAGTACGGTCGACCGCACGTCAGTGGAAACAAAACCAGTAAAAATTCTTCTCTCATAGTAGCTAGACCAGCTCAAGGTCAAAGTGTTGGGTCCAGTGACGCGCGGTCGACTGTACAACGTTATACAGGATGTCAAAGCAAAATAACGCGCCATGTTCAAGAACTTTTTGTTGGAAATCGCTGCAATTAAAAATCACGACACAGAAAAGAAGTCAATGTCTTTGTTTCAAAGTCAATTAAACAGAGTTTTATATAGTAGCGGTATCATCATCATCATTCAGCATGTAGACGTCCACTGCTGGAGAAAGGCTTCCCCCAATGATCTCCACGACGCCCGGTCCCGCGCTAACCTCATCCAGCCGGGTCCCGCGACCTTCACCAGATCGTCGGTCCACCTTGTGGGAGGGCTGTATACACTGCGTCTACCTATTCTTTGAGCTATGTCGGCGACCTTGGTTCTCCTGCGGGTATCCTCATTTCTGATTGGATCTCGCAGGGAAACTCCAAGCATAGCCCTCTCCATTGCCCTCTGGATGACCTTGAGCTTTCAAGAGGCCCATAGTGAGCGACCATCTCGGTATAGTATGTCATCATAGCTGTATATTACACTATTTGTTATAGTTTTTACACTCCATCCGATAACAAACTATCATACATCAAAACTATGTAGAGTATGTAGAGTCTTTTATATGTAGAGTCTTTTATATGTAGAGTCTTTTCTTATTGACGCCCCAAAGTTTGGAACCCAAACTTTATCGGTGACAGATTATCAATTAGGTATTAAATTATGTGACTAGAAACAAATATTCAAGCAGGTAGGTATACCTAAGTACCTATTTGACATTTTATCGTGTTTGTATAATAGTCTAACGTAATATTTACATAGGACTGGTTCGTTCATAACTTTACCTCATACGTAACGTAGCTATCTATAGGTACAGGGTGGAAACGATAATTCATTCTTTGATGAAACTTCATTTTTTGTTGTATAAATATTGATGTTTTTAGGGTTCCGTAGGTACGTCAAAAGAGTAAAAAAGGAACCAATATAGAATCACTTCGTTGTCCGTCTGTTCCTTCGGTCAAGACCCTTATTCCCAAGAACGCGTGGAGGTATTAAGTTAAAATTAGTATCAAATGCTGAGGTCTGCGGTCCCTTAAAGTTGTGAAAATATCAAACTTCTAAGTCAACTCAGTCGGAAGATATGGCCGATTTTGCCGCATTTTTGAGTATCTTGGTCATCAAAACCTATGGCATCCTTCCGGGTCCTACTGTACGGTCGACCGCACGTCAGTGGAAACAAAACCAGTATAAACTGGTCTCTCACGTCATCGCGTTGCATTAGGACGAACGCCTCACTCGCAAAGGGTTGGGACCGCGAGACGGGCCGGCGGCCGCAAGTGTGTCACGGCACTACACGCGCTGCTAGGCTACAACCAGTCTATTTCTCAATGCCTTCTACTCATTTCCACGTGTCGCTGCCTTTATTACATCCTAGATAGGTAGGTATTTAAGGGGGGCATGGGCGCCACCAAAGATATCCTAGCTCCATGGGTATTTATGTCTGTGAGATTGTGTGTACCTCAAGGGAAAGGACATTATTCAGGTTTCTCATACCATTTTTGGTCCAGTCGAGCGATAGGTATCACACCAAAATGAACGATGACATTTAAAGAATAGTAAGCTGAAGTGTTAGTGGGCAAGCCAAATCTGCACTGATGGCCGTTGGAATGGAGTCTATTTTTTCATATTTTCATTAACAAGAGCCATTTAAAAGTCAAACGCCTGATAGAAAACGAAAAGCAATAACACGATTTTAATTCATTCTAAACATTCCATAATATTCTTTCATCGATGCTGTATTCTTTGCATACATTGAAACTCATTATTTCTCAAAGGAAACTCTTAAAAGACAATTTAACTTTTCTATATATCATTATTTAATAATTGAATTTAATATTTTTTTCGTTGTATTTTTTTAAATAATTGTTTAAAAACAGGAAAATTGGCGTTGTAAGTGAAGCCAAAGGAAATATCTACATGTACCTCGTGGAACAAGTTATTCTACGAGTAAAACCTAAGGTTAATAATTATGAAGATGGCGTCGCGTGGGAAAGGAAAGGTGTGTCGAGTCAGAGGTCGGAGGATCGGAGGGTTAACCAACACCTGCGAAGACCAGCACCAACCAAGTTTCTTAATACACCTATTTTAAAAACACAAAGCACGACTTAGATCGTACTTCAGAAGTTCAGAACCTTTACAGGAAACCCTATTATACAGGGTGTAAATCTGCATGCTTGCCATATTTTCAGGGATAATAGTAAGGAACGTAAAAATAAATCTAGATAATTTAGAAACTCCCATGTTTAGAATCTACAACAATTTTAAGTAATCAGACCAGAGATCGGAATAAATAAATTTTATCTAATTGCGCAATTGGAATAGAGCATAAGGGCAAAACGAAGCGAAACGGCGATTTCTGTGAGTTCAGTTTTCACGATAAACCCAAAATTCAATTCACAGACGAAAAAAAAATCCGCCCAAAAAATAGACGCACACAATAGACTATAAACACTGTCAGTAATGTGCAAACAATTTGTGACGATATTCATTCGGCCGTCAAGAAATTCCGTGGAGTCTATAAGTAAGTAGTTGGCGGGCCAGGTGGTGACAGCAAACTGTAATTATCACAGAAATGGGCAGGTTCTAATGATGGCGAAATATTAGATCACTCAGACACTTCACTAGCTGATTGCGACATTGAACTGGTCTTGATTTGTACATTCGGAAAGGGGGAAAATAAAATTTGCAATCGGTTTGCAAAGAACATTGCTTACATTGATTTCATGACAATCTTGTTACAAGTTTATGATCACCAGACTGTTACAGAAGAGCAAGTTTTGGATCATGATCTTAATTAGTTTTGTCAATGTTTTCTTTCTCCATTTCAAAGTCGACCTTTGTAGCCGGCACTGTACTTCTTGACTAATTAAAACTTTGTCTGATTGGATAGACAGATATTTTCATTTAGAGTTTTGTATTTACTACAACTACCTACTTTAGCATATAGTTAATGCTATAAACAATGAAGTAAATCTTAAAAATAAAACTTAAGGCGACATTTGAAGCTGAATCATCATCAGGATCATCAGTTTCTTCTTCATCAACGATGTCGTTCTCTTCGTCATTTGAATCGTTAGTTTCTTCATCATTTGAATCGTTAGTTTCTTCATCATTTGAATCGTTAGTTTCTTCATCATTTGAATCGTTAGTTTCTTCTTCGTTTGAATCATTAGTTTCATCATCATTTGATTCGTTGGTTTCATCGTTCGAATCAATTTGTCTGCAATACAAGAGATCAATGAATGTAAATGTAATATCTTCTATACATATAATAAAATCGTAAAGTCCAAAAAGTCTGTACATTGAATATATTCGGAAAAAAACCAACCAGGACGACTTAAAATGAGTAACTGAACATGTTAGAACAGTTTTTAAAATTATTGTCTGTCTGTCTGTCTTTCTGTCTGTCTGTCTGTCTGAACGCGCATCACGCCTAAACCGCTGAACGGATTTTGACGAAACTTTGTATACTGACAGTGTATATCCCGGGATAACATAAAAAATCACAAAAATCACAAAAAATGGTAGAGAAATATTAACCATCAATAAAAACCTCTCATTTCCTAACATTTGTATGAACTTACAGGTCAGAGTAGCCTGGTTAATTTGAAAATGTCTGCTCTGCAATCTACCATAGGTATTCTATACTAATAATAAAGAGGTAAAATTTGTTTGGATGGATGTTTGGATGTGTGACGGAGCTAATCTTTGTAACTACAGAACCGATCTCAATAATTCTTTCGCTGTAGGATAGGTAATAAATACTCTTAGAGAATGAACATAAAATATTTGGTATTGGGTTTTGTAAAAAGGAGCAGCCACAAAATGTAATAAAGTGTAGTAAGTCGGCGAATATTTCAGAAATTCATCAGGACGTTAGGCTTTAGTAAGTTGACATTTGAAATCGTAACTTTGAATGTTCTGTATACCAAATTGTTCAGTAAAAAAATATACAAATATTGAATCGAGAACTAATATGCGCAAAATTTGAAATCACACGTATTTCTTAATAAACAAATAAATAAATTATTTACTAGGCAAAATAACAAGAAATATCTCCATGGCAACCAAAATGCACGCAAATCGGCAACTGGCTTTCCATATGAAGAAAAAAGATTTCATGTAAAAAGTAGAAGACTTTATTTATTACTTAGCAAGGAGTACTAACACAAGAAGATTCGATACCATTTGATCTGGTGGCTATCACGGGCAACGCACCGATGCGATGCTTTTACCATTTTCTAGGTTGTCGGGGGTGCTGAATCTCAGTTTATTTTTTGTTTGTTTAATTGTTTGTTTTTTTTTCGGTTGGTTGGTTGCGGGTTTGTTTTTCGCGTTTGTTCGCGGGTTGTTTGGTTGGTTGGAAGCATTGCATGTACAGATTAATAGTGTGTCATGTACATAGCCTTCTTTTAAAACGCGAATGAGGTCGCGGGGGTCTGCCAGTTTTATTATAAACCCTGACTGACTGACATACAGGTGTAACAAAATCCCTATAGTGACCGGTTCCAGGGGCTCTCGGTATCGAATACCTACCGATTTGTTTTCTACACTGGCCGTTGGCTTTGTTGGTGGTGAGTGGTGACTATGGGTGGTGACCCTGCCTACTGAGCTAAAGGTCGTGGGTTCGATTCCCAGATTCCCACCCGGGGCCAACATTTGTGCGACGAGCATATCTGTTGGTTTTCGGATTCTGGGTGATTGTATTTGAGTTTCATTATAAGTAAGTAAGGTTGGAAATTATGGACCGTAGTTGGAGGGAAAGTATTCTAAATACTGAAGATAGCACATTTTACTCAAAGGATTCTTTTATTTCCAAATTAAATAAAACTGCATTCAAAGATTTATGAAACGTCACTTGCCTCAGCCGGAAATCGAACCGAATTTTTTTTAAAAAAAGCATCCTGTATTTTTATGACATCACTGGAAAGGTTCAATCATCAGAATCAATTCCTTCTAAGTAACATAGCATCTTACATTAAAGTAAGACCACGAAAATTTACATTTAAATAAATAATCGTTATTTTCAGATAAATCATATAACGTAACTAGACGATATTCATAGAAATAGGAGATATTTAAGAAAAATTGATATAAGAGGTTTTTTAAGAGCAGTAGAAGTCAAAACAATAATTTTTAGAGTTTCTGTCTATCTATATTATGTTTATTCCGGCATCACGCAAAAACTACTTAACCTAATTGGATACGGTTTTCAAAGTTGCGTTCCTGAAGGTATAACTTAAAATCTGGTGATTTTACCAACGGAAAATTATAACTAGGCGATGTTTATACATAGCACAGATAGGTACCTACTTCCAAAATCCACGCGTACGAAGTAGCGGGCAACAGCTAGTCATGAATAGAATGATTAGACTGAGCGAAGCGAGAGAGGAGTGTCAGGATCGCAATACTTGGCGCCCCGTTCTTTCAGCTTACCTCGTCAGGGGCATAGTGTGAAAAATAAATATAGGTTGTATCTTTTAAGGAGGTGAATTAATTTGAGTCTGACCTTAATAGTTTTGAGTTATTGTTACCTGAAACTTAGTCTGCTCTGTTATTTCAACGTATTAGCCATAGAATAACATTGGACTACAAAAGACTACTATTAGTGAGGGAAGTTTGCAAACTATCGATTCATCTGCTGTCTAACTTTGGGCATAACTTTATCTTATGAAAAAACTAGCTGTTTCCCGCGGCTTCGTCCACGCAGTTTTTTTTTCATGGAGAACAGCTTTTCTTGAGGTATCTATCTATAGCTCATGTGTTACCTATGTACTTAAGCTACATTACTGTAAAGTTTCATCAAAATCTGTTCCGTAGTTTGTGCGTGCAATTAACAAAGATCCTCACAAACATCCTTACGAACTTTCGCCTTTATAATTATTAGTAGGATACTAAGATTGTCTGAGGTATTGTAATTAATAAAATTTAGGTACCCACTTGCTTTAACGTTGAAAGTGAGAAAACCTGCATACGCCGAAGAAGGAATTCTTAAGACGTAGGTATGTGAAGTCCACCAACCCTCACTGGACTTGCTTGGTGGACTATAGCTCGTACGGTCTCGTTGAGATGATAGGCAGGCATGTGCCCCAACAGTAGAGAGAGACATTATCAATATACTGTCATTTGACTTGATGTCATTGTTATTCCCTATGTTCAATGTTATTTGACCACCTCGTTGTCTTAGTGACACATCCTCATCATCAGTCTGCTCTGCACTAGTCCACTGCTGGACATAGGCTTTCTATTCTTAGTGACTAACTGACAATACTTACTCTTCTACATTCAGGATAGTTTCTATCATAAAATCTGTTACTAGTTCCTTCGCATCTATTGCAGTTGCGAAGTCTCCGTGAAGGAATGAATCTCTGGCAACTCTCCTGGCTACAGTATTCGGCATATCAGCTACCATGGCCAGAACATCTCGCTCGTCCAGCAAATCGTCGCTAATCGTATAGTGCATGACTGTGTCAACAGTAATAAGACTGAGGTCATAGAGCGGTGGGTCGGCAGAGCCGTAGATGATTTGGTTTTGGCTTGGTCCGTGATGGTATCTTCGGAACAGCTTGTCTCTTATATTCTGCCCGTAATGGGCGACCAGTTTCAAGGAACCGCCACCCACGTCGTTGGAGTTTTCGAAAATTGTGTCGAGGTCCAGTCTCTGAAATGGAGTGAAGTAAAGAGTAGAGATGTGATGAAAGAAGAAGATTAAGATACAAAAGAAGCTCGCTTTAGTTTTAGTGTTTTGTGGAAACGCATACGCGACGCAGGTCTACTGAAGCTTTTTACGAATCTGTTGGTTCTTATCACCTCTAACTCAAAAACTACTGGATTGATAGAGCTATCGTCGGTTAGGTAACCTCTAACTCCTTATAAACTGGTTGACTTGTCATATGGAACTTAACGCTTCCCTATAAAGGGTCAACCAGCAGAAAGAGATACTAGGCAAGGAAGAAGTAACAGTTACTAGTAACAGTAACAATTTTGACCACCGATATTATGAGAAATTGCCTTGCTAATATTTACGTAGGGAAAAATATGGATATTTCAGAAAAAGTTTCGTAAGTTAGACCATCAATTTATATTTACTATTCCGAGATATTCTAGGAAAATAAAACATTGATGGAAATTTAGTGTAGGTACACTTTGTTGGTTTTGTTTCTCTATTGTTTTTTTAAGATACTTTATACGAGTACCTAACATTTTGGTTGTCGGTGAACAATTCTGGTAAACGGTGTAGAGTAGAATCAGATAGAGATATTAAAGAAAACGTCTTAAAAACATTCTTAGTTCTACCTAGGTGTTTATTTCTTTTTTTTTAACGTAAACATTTTGAAACATGTGTTGTTTAATGAACTTTCATTTGTGATATTCGTAGATAATGTATCGTGTGCAATTACTTTTTTATTGGCGTGCTAAAGATATTCTGATAATCCATCATTATTTAAAGTCACGTACAGGGATGACTTGAGTTTTTCTAAATGTATGTGGCTGAGTAAGCCACCACTGATAGTATCGCAGAGATGGGCCTCTTTCACCACTTGCTGATATTGTTACAGATAGTAAGCTGACAGATAAACTTATCTATCTTTCGTATTTCACACATCAAATCTCTGATGAAATATCTGACAGATAAGGCAATCGGTTACCTGTAAAACAAAAAAAATTGGTTATCTGTGAGATAACCTGCAGATACGCTATCTGGGACTTTATCAGCAAGCGGTGAAAGAAGCCCTAAAATGTTTAAAACTTACCATGAAGTGTCGGATACCAATGGCGTCACAGAACATTCTCAAGTTGACGCTGCCGAGGCAGTAGTGCAGCTTGGAGTACCCATCATCAGCAGCGAGGACCTCCTCATCAGGTGGGAGCGGAGGGTACATTTCTATTTGTCCCATCGCAATTGCCGCCGCCTGAAAAACAGTCCCACTTCTATACTCATTTCAAGACTTGCGTGGAAGGTACAAGAAGAGCCGTGGTAGCCTAGTTGGTTGTGCACTCGCCTCACGTTCATGAGGTCGTGGGTTCGATCCTGGCCCGTACCAATGAGTTTTTCGAAAACTTAAGTACGGTTTATTATAATACCACAGGTTTTACGGTGAAGGAAAACATCGTGAGGAAACCTGCGTACGCCAAAGACTGGTATTTAACTATTCTAAGGCGTATGTGAAGTCCACCAAAAACGGATTGGGGCACCGTTTGGTGGACAGGGGTTTGGCACAACAGATCCCATAGGGTCGAAGTGTCGCCAGGTAGTCCTGGCCCCCTCAGAAGATAAGATAAGGTATAAGAAACAACTTGCGGAAACTATAACGGAAGTCAGTTATAATCTTGTTGATTCCCAAACACAATGTTCGGTTGGTTAGATACCTCTGATTTCCAGGTATACCTTTTTTACTACTCCGGTACTATCGACTGAAAACTGTAACACCACGTTCGAGCTTCGTATTCAGTCGTGATTCATCCGAGAGCAGCACAATTGTGTATATCGTGAAAAGAAGCTTGCGGACTCAAAATACCATTAATATGATTATGTAGGTAACTGTAATAGAATTCCCTAAGGTTCGGAGGCACGATCTAAGTCCTGCTTTGTGGTTTTTAAACCAGAAGTGGCAATGAAACAAGTATTTTTATGCATCGAAAGGTCTACGAGCGTCAGTGGCGTCGGGGATAAGACGTAGCCTATCGTATCGAAAGGCCCGAAGTTCGATCAATGGGTTTGTTCTCGAAACTTGAGTACATTTACTGATTCCTCTCAAACGGTGAAGGAAAACATCGTGATGAAACCAGCCTACGCCGAATAAGAAATTCTTAGGCGCGAGTGAAGTCCACCAACCCGCACTGGGCTAGCGTGGTGGACTATAGCCCGAACGCCCTGAGCCCTAGCAGTGGGGACATGTTAATAGGCTGTTGATTTGAAGGTCTACGTACGATACCTGAATTCAATTACACAATAGACATTTCATTTTAAAAGTTTCGTAGGTATGTACATAAACTTAGTCGCTTGCCTTGCTCAGCTCGAGGATTATTATCATGATATTTTCGGTCACTCGTTGAAGGAAAACATCGTAAGGACAACAAACAACTTACGCTGTCCTTTGTGAAGTCTACAAAAGGTTAGTTAAATGAATTAATTTGTTGCTACAAACTAGGAAAATATTTTTAGGAAAAATAAAATAAAAAATAATTTTTTTTTTTTTAGGATTTTTTTTTATTTTTTTTCTAGGAAAAGGAGTACCTACATTTAATAAGATGGTTCAGAGGCCAGTGGTTACCGATTTGTTGGTTTTATCTGGTTAATTGTTCTGGTTATGTAAACCTGAACTAGGGTTTGCTTATATAGACAATCTAAGTACCACCTACGGTTACTAAAACCTAACAATAAGCCTAACCCTAACAATAACCACCAGATCAACTAAAATGGTAACCATAGAGTACAACCAGATCTGCTAGCAGATATGTTGCAGTAAAAAATAAATGTAGGTAATTAGGTATAAGTAAGTATACAGATTTACATAAAGTGTACTTCATCATCATCATCATCATATCAGTCTGTAGACGTCCACTGCTGGACAAAGGCCTCCCCCAAGGATCAACACGACGACTGGTCCTGCGCTAACCTCATCCAGCTGGGTCCCGCGACCTTTACTTAGTGTACCTTTACGAAGTGTACTTACATAAATATAATCAGTCAACTGCGCCATCTGCACTAGCTCTTCATTCGGGAAGTGCTCCATGTACCCCACTCCAGCCAGGAGGTGGGCAGACGCGAACTTCCCGTTGTACTCCGGCCTCATAGAGTTCAGCACCAGGAAGACCGTCCCCCCCTGCGAATGCCCCACGTAGTGCAGCTGACTGCGCCCCGTGACTTCCAGGATATAGTCCACCTTGGCGGCGATGTCGTACATGCCGACCTCCTCCCAGGAGTAGTCGAAGAACTGCATCTTCTCGACGTCGTCGTCAGGGTCCAGGAGGACGTGGTGGCGGGAGTTCTTGTTGCCGCGAGCGTTTCCCAGCCACACATCGAAACCGGAGTCGGCAAAGTTGTAAGCTGAAGTTAAACCAAAGAATACGTAGTCGACTTAAGGCTGCCATGATGCGTGATCAAAGGTTCCTGAACATAGCTGTAAAACTGATCAACCGAGTGAAACAGGAGAAGAATGCTCTTCGGCGTATGCAAGTTTCCTCGCGTTTCCTTCACCGTTTGAAAGTAAAACCTATCGGTACATGGTAAGGCCTGGGATCGAACTCGGACCTCTCGACATGACAGGCCTCGTCTTCCCCACTCCGCCGACGCTCGCAATTGTTAAAATCACATTGGTATTTAAGTTCCAGGAACTTGAATCTAAAACCATATTATTCAAAAGGCCAAATGCAAATAAATCCAGAAAAGGCCGAACAAACAAGGAGTAACTAAGGTGTAAAGTTGCCTCGCACAGTCGACCGCACGTCAGCGAAAACACTTTGACCATGAGCTGGCCTAGCCTTTAGGGAGTTTCAATACTATGAGAGACCAGGGGCCAAACACGCTAATTAATACTGAACGATATTACCAAATCCAAACAATAACCAAAAACCACACGTTTGGCAAACCTCGGCAAAAGCAAACGCGTGGAGCAGGGGTATGGCTTGCGATTGTAAAGGTTTGCCAAGCGTATGAATGCAGCATAACGTTTTTGGTTATGGTTTCGATTTGGTAATATCGTTCAGCCCTGCTATTCTGTAAGCGTATTTGTGCAACTCGATCCTGAATCCGCCGTGAGATCGGTCTCTAACTCAATGATTCACAGTTCAATACTCACTTTACTTCGCAAGTGAGGTGTTTATTGTGTAGCTTGTATTTGTTTACACAATGCGACATCAAGGTCTTTCATGATCGGATGCGAAGTGAAGTGAGTGACTTGCGATGTGATGGTCGAGTATTAATTCGTACTTTACAGAATCACACAGCAGAATTGTTTGGCCTCCTGTTTTGGTGACGTGCGGTCGACCTTACCAGACACTGGCCGTGCTTCACCTGCGGGCAGTTTTTCTTGCTCGTACTCCACCTGTACTTAGTACTTACCGATGCTGTACTCAGGCCCTAGTCCGATGAAGGCGTTGGAGGCCGACATGAGACCGTGCATGACGAGCACCACCGGTCTCAGGCCTGGTGCTTCCTCTTGCTGGTGCCTGCCGAACGGGATCCGGTGCATCTCCAGGATGTACCCATCGCTGGTGGTCACGTGATGGGTCTCCGCCCGGTAGCCCGCCGCTTCAATGTTTTGCGCCTGTTGGAACAACAATCTATCAGTACAGTGACACAAACATATTCTTACCCGGTGTTCAAGAAGAACACCTGAAGCGACTTTCGCTATCACCGGGTCAAACAAGCTTCGGCTTAATTTGGGACTAAGCTGCGGTGTGTGAATTTTGTCCAAAAACCTTATTATTATTGTAACTAATATTGTAACTCAGATAATACCTGAAAGTTTTGCGGCTCAGCTACGGTGAAGTTCTGTAAAATTGGTTGGTCGATTTTCTTTCTATCTATGATTTCTTCTAGTTTTTTCGATGTCGTTTTTTTTTGAAAATGTTTCGTTCTATTAAGTGGTTAGGGACATTGTTTCGTCACGTCACGATCGTTTGCGGAGATTCTAGCTAACTTTACCTTGTTCAGGCGGGGGTTCCCCTTAACGTTTTAACAAATCAATTCCACTTTGGTCCACTGTACAATCAGCTCGCGGTGGTGGATTGCAATGGAATTGGTAGGGTGGAATATGCGTTTCAAGCTTCACGGTTGAAACTATTACAACAACTATAAAGTACTTACTGTCATATACACATTCCTGGTGTCAATCCGGTCATTTCTCGGCAATGCAAGAAGACATAACAGGAAACATAGCGTCGAAAATATTTTCAACTGTATCATTGTCGCGTTTGACATGCGTTTGAGCATCTAGGTGAGTATGCGTACTTGTTTTATTGAACTACACGTATTTATAAACTTCGATTATATCTTAATTTATTACTTTATTACCTCCTTGTAATTATCTTTTATTTCCACTTGATATCTGTAGTGTCTCGCTTGTCTATTTCGATAAGCCCCCTGGGTGATTCTACTGGGAAAAAAATAATTTTTTTTTTATAAAATCAACAAAACTGTTTATTTTTTTGTTTTTTTGAGATCAAAATAGCATTAATATAAAATTTAATTAGCATCATTATATGTTTGATTATCTGTTGCATAATCATCAGTTCCAATATCTCCTTCAATATCATTTTCATTGTCTGTTTATTTATCTGTACCGACATCTCTTTCATTATCCGTTACATTAACAGTTAATGTAACTGTTAATGAAAGAGATACTGTCATTTCTGTCTACGCTATGTCATTTCTGTCACTGCGTGCAGACAGAAATGACATAGACAGAGATGACGATCTCACGTTAGTTTGATCTTAACTAATCTTTAATTTATTAATGTTTGGTGTTGGCTACCTGATGCAGATAATATTGGTTTCTGTGCATAATTACAACCAGTTATTAAGTCACAAACTGCAAGAATTTCAAAGATATTTAACCTGAACAGATTTATGGTTTCGTAGTAGAATGACCGCCCTCGGCAGTTCTAAGTATGTACAATTACCAACAAACAACATTTGGTATTTCGCGTATGTTATGGCATTAAGTGAATTTGGCTTTTTGCGTATTTGGCGTTACACGTCGGAAGGTCCTAATCTGTCCCACTGGTTGGACACATTAGGCCCTTTCCGTCCGTTGCTGTAATGTAAAGAAACATGAGGACAATACCTTTCTCGCCACGCTTGAAGGGAAGGGTGGCCCGGCCTGAGCTTCGGGCAGATGGTTACCATATGAGTTCGTGTTAATATTGTAAAAGAGTCTAATTTTGAAGACTCGTCTCAATTATTCAGGACTCGGTGCGATCATAGACTCGATGCCTCTAGCCTACAAAGGCTCGAGTCTTGCAAAAGGCTTGTCAAAAAACGGTATAAACGTATTCGTATGTCTAATTACTGTATTTCGTTAAGTAATTGTGATACGTTGATGCCGTGGGATTCTACGCGAAGCGAGCGAGTAAGCCCGGCCTTGGCTGGATTGTCTATGAACATACCTAGTACCTACGGTTTTGCCGTCATTATGATAATGCACTCCCGATAAGCACACTCACTATTGTTGTGATTACTGAAATGATGGAATCTGACATAGATTTTTTATTGATCAAAAAATTTTACGAAGCTGTGCGTCCGTTGTAAAATTTGTGGGCAGAATGTGGCTCTCTGTTTTTTCTTTGTTACTCTCAATTTGGTTCCAATAAAATTTCGATATACCTATATGCAAAGCAAGGAAATAACCTTGGTGTAGTCTACAGCGTTATCGATTAAAATAAGTATTGCTTGGCTCTTAAATTGAAAGTTTTTTCTAATGTTAGCATATCTATATTAATATGTGGTAGAGCGTCAGTGGCGTCGGGGATAAGACGCGGCCTATCATATCGAAAGGTCCGGAGTTCGATACCCGACTGGGCCATGTACTAATGGGTTTTTCTCGAAACTTAAGTAGGTACATTTATTGACTGCTCTCTGACGGTGAAGGAAAACAACGTGAGGAAACCTGCATACGCCGAAGGAGAAATTTTTAAGGCGCATGTGAAGTTCGCCAACCCGCACCACATGGGCTAGCGTGGTGGACTATAGCCCGAACGCTCTCCTTGAGAGGGTAGGCCTGAGCCCCAGCAGTGGGGACATGTTAATAGGCTGTTGATGATGATGTAGGTAGAGGTGTAGTTATAAAACATAGATGCTCAAATAATTGGTATGTTTGTTGTTCCAGCAAGGGATGCGATGGCCGCTGTTCTGCCTCCCGATCCTGCTGGCCGCGTCAGCTTGCGGCAGCGACATCCTCATGATCACCATGGGCGGCACCAAGTCGCACAAGATGCCTTTCTGGGAGTTAGCCAGGGGTCTCGTCAGGAGGTATAGATACCAACACTATAATATTGTCGACGCCAAAAATCCTTAAAACCGCGTAGTGTGACCCCAGGTAGAGTCTGATAATCGAACCTTTTTAAGCAATAAGTCGGAGAGTTCCTTCCATTCATTCATTCAATTTCATTCAATTCAATGCGAAAAACTCTCGAGGATAATGAGAGCGCGCGCATAAACTTTGAGTCGCCAAATATATTTATCTTTAAGCGTATCCCAGACACACGCGGCCTGCGGTGGCGGCCTACCGCAGGCCGCAGCCTCAATATGCAAACGCAGGCCGCGCGTGTCTGAAGTCTCACATACATTGCATAGGAAATACAACAGGCCGCCACCGCCACCGCAGGCCGCGCGTGTCTGGGGATCCCCTTTACCATTACCTTTCTAAAAATAAATAAAATATAAATATTAAAAACACAAGTAGTTATTCTAAGTACTCTATAATAGTACATTGTTACCCTAGGGGTGAAAGTAACTTATTTAGGTCCCGAGACGGGGTTTGGCGCCCGACGCGTAGCGAGGGCGGCATTAGTTCGAGGGACTCTAAATAAGTCTTGAACCCGAGGGATACACTGTGCTTTTCATTACGAATACAATGAAAGTAAAAATAAATACATAAAATGAGTGTTAATACAAATCTCTGCTATACTGAAGTATAAACAAAACTCTACGACTCGAAAAAACAAATGAAGATCGGATTGCCGCTTTCTCGTCTATCTTGTTTTTTTTCTGTGGCCGGCCAGCTATTCTGCCATTATTTTTCATTTCCATCATTGAAAAAATGGTAATTATTTTGCCCAAATCTATGTTATATTAGTAATAATTATAATACAGTCATTTATAAAAATATATTCTTTATTTATTACTTATCTTTATGTTATTTCAATTTTACATCGCGCTGTAATTGAGTGGCTGTATAGAATGTGAGAACATGGTCCAATAGAAATGTCACCATAGTACAAGTTTTTTAAAAAATAATTTGACAGCTGTCAGTTGAAAACGATTCTCCCTAGGGCTGAGATGTATTACTTTCAACCCGCTACTCAGGCAACTTCAGACCTACTTTCAAGTATGAGTAATGCAAATACCTTTTCGTCTGATACCCACGTCGAGGAGGTTATAAAAATAAAGGTTATACGCCATCTTGTGGTGGCCATGTCTGTACATTCAATATAGCGGATATTGAATGTACAGTCGACCGCACGTCAGTGGTAACACTTTGACCTTGAGCTTGCCTAGCCTATTAGGGAGTTAGCCTATGAGAAACTAGTTAATACTGGTTTTGTTGCCACTGAC
This sequence comes from Metalampra italica, assembly GCA_949699065.1. NCBI lineage: Eukaryota > Metazoa > Arthropoda > Insecta > Lepidoptera > Oecophoridae > Metalampra > Metalampra italica. The sequence continues at coordinate 10,055,933 of OX452985.1, forward strand.
GTGCGGTGGACCGTACCATAAAATTGAATATATACTGTATTTTCACCAGAAAAACCGCTGGGTGCAAAATTAATCGATCACAAGATTTCTCCGGGACAGACAAATAAACAGGAATCGAGTTAAAAAGTCGACTTGTAAGAAGTCGATATTTGTTTCTAAGAATTTGCTACTGGCTTGCATTGAGTATCATTCATTATAGTTCTACCTCCTCGAAGTACGCCTTGGCGTTGTCTTGATTATTGTTTGATTCTAAGCACTCTTTGAACAATCATTAGCATACCTAGTGTCGACCAAAGATGGAGTCTCGATCATTTATTATCTTTATTCAATGGTCACATTACCCTTAATCACTTCACTAAGTACGGGTACTTGTAGGTTCGTCTTTAGCTATTCAATTAATACGGAAATTAATTCTTAGACCTACTCAGTTATACAGGGTGTTTGGTGGAAATTTAAGGGAATGAATGGAGAATGTTATTCTGATTTTGGCCATACATATGTTTGAATTTTTTGTTGTTGGAAACACCGACGGACCGTGGAAACAAATAAGTTCAATTCAATTCAATACAGTTTATTGCACATTTAAAATTACAGACAAAAAAGAGAAAACAGATACAGTAATGTACATCTAGGCGGTCTTATCGCTAAGAGCGATATCTTCCAGACAACCTGTTTAAAGTTTTTAAATAATTTGTATGTAAGTCTTAGGGCTTCTTTCACCACTTCCTGATATTGTTACAGATAGTAATCTTAGTGATAAACTAATCTATCAGATAAATCTGTGTGATAGACTATATAAAATATAGGCAATCAGATACCTGTGAAACCAAAAAAACAGGCTATCTGTCAGATAACCTACGAATAGGGAATCTGGGACTTTATCAGCAAGCGGTGTAAGAGGCCCTTAGACTTGTCATCATAAAATGGCGGCACATCACGATGTGGCTATATGTATAGGTACATCACTATCTAGCTCATTTTCTGATCGATTTTATGATTTTTATATCCATGAACCATGTCACCGGCGGTGGGAAGTTGTGATGAATCTCATCACTGATGATTGCATGATGGACTAATAATTCCAGGAGTCACAACATCACGTTCATCAGCGCGTTCCCCCCCGACTTCCACATTCCCGGGGTAGAGGAGATCGCGCCCGAGGGTCTGGTCTCCTACGTGAGGAGCTACATGGCGTGGGACCTGGTGGGCTCCAGGATGCGGGGCGAGGAGCCCCTGCCGCTAATGGACATCTTCAGATACGGATACGAGGTAGAAGGTTGTGGTGAAACCAACACAATTCACTAAGGATTTTTACCCTGTATTGCATTAAGTCTTCAAGGCAAATCGAAATTAAATCAATAGTCTAATTAATATGTCCATGTCTCAACGAAGGCGTACGGGCTATAGTCCACCACACTAGCCCAGTTGTTGAACTTTACATTGGTCTAAAAATTCCTTCTTCGGCGTATGCAGGTTTCCTTGCAATTTTTTCCTACACCGATATGTCACGACCGGGGATGGAACTCGAACCTGTCGACGTGACAGGCCGCGTCTTCCCCACAACGCCACATGCTCACATTACAAATTGCGACAACCTTCGCTATCTTTAATATGTCCCACTGCTGGGCTCTCCTCGCTCTCCGGTGGAGAGCCTCTCCAGCATCCAGCTCTTCCTTCCATCTTCGCTTTGATCTTCCGCAGTTCCTTGGACAATCTTGCGGCACCCATCTTTTATTTTATGCAACAAAATGCCTGAATTTTAATGTTGTCCAACAGGCGTGCGATGCGTTCCTCAGTGACTACGAGACGAGATCCTTCCTCCGGTCCGGAAGGAGCTTCGATCTCCTCATCATCGACGGCTCGTACCCCGAGTGCGCGCTCGGCATCGTCTACCGGCTCAAGGTCCCCTTCATGTACATCAACACCGTCGGGTTCTACGCCATGCCGTTCAGCAACTCCGGGAGCCCCACCCCCTACTCCGTCACCCCGTTCTTCGGCCAGCCCTTCACCGACAACATGGGGCTGATGAAGAGAGCCATTAACGCGGCGTGGTACGTCGCCACATACTCCTCGCACAGCGTGATAATGATGATCCTTCAAGGAGTGCTGCGGAAACATTTCGGGCCGAAGGTTCCGCACGTGTATGACATGGCGAAGAATGTGAGCTTCATTCTACAGAACGGGCATTACTCTGTGTCCTACCCGAGGCCGTATTTGCCCAACGTGGCAGAAGTCGCTTGCATTCATTGTAAGGAGCCGAAGAGATTGAATCCCGTGAGTATTGAGTATATACCTAGTTGTAGTTATAGATTTTTTCACGACTTACTAAGGACTTTGCCAAGAAGTTGATCTAATTGAGTCGTCTAATAATGCTAACTTATTCAGTGTACCATTCAACATCATTCAATCTCAGAACGTTGGCAATGGGTTTCTTTCTAGCATTTCCTTACAAATAATTGACAACTTGACAAGGATGGAGTAATATCGATCCAATTTTGACAGTTCGACTGCAGTCCCCACTACTTGCATGTCATTGCGCCTAACTGTTGCAGGAGATAGAGGAGTGGATCTCCGGCGCGGGAGACGCCGGCTTCGTGTACGTGTCGATGGGCTCGTCGGTGCGGACGGCGCAGATGCCGCTGGCCGCGCACCGGCTCATCGTGAGCGCGCTGGCGCGCCTCCAGCAGCGCGTGCTCTGGAAGCAGGACGCCGAGCAGAACATGACCGACATACCCTCCAACGTGAGGCTGTACCGGTGGCTGCCGCAGCAGGACCTACTAGGTAAGTCTTATCATCATATCAGCAGAGAGACGTCCGGACTACCGGACAAAGGCCTCACCCAGGGATCCCCATGACGACCGGTCCAGCGCTAACATCATCCAGCTCGACCTTTACCAATCATGCTGACCGCGGGAACTGGGGGCCGTGGTATCTGGTCGCGATTCATTCGGGGATTCTCTACCCTCTCGTAGAGAATGCTGATATTTTTCTATTAACCTACATTATAATAAAGAAGTTTGGTACGAAGGTTGTTCCTGTGGTTCAATCGAAGTTTGTACCTGTGGTTCAGTTTGAAAATGTAATATACGTGGAGATAGAACTCTAGGAGCATGAAGCTAGGATTTTTTTGGTGGGCGCCCGCGCCCCTTATAAGGGAGTACCTAAATTCGTACCTTCCTGCCCAGGACGAATATGTAATACAATAATAACCTCCAATAGTCTTTAGTTTGGACGTTCTACAAGGTATGGTTATATAGGATTTCAATTCATTCAATTTCAGGTCACCCAAAGATCAAAGCGTTTGTGACGCACGGCGGCCTCCTGAGCATGTTCGAGACGGTGTACCACGGCGTGCCCGTCGTGTCCATCCCCGTGTTCTGCGACCACGACGCCAACGCGGCCAAAGCCGAGGTGGACGGGTACGCCAAGAAGCTGGACCTCCAACACCTCACTGCGGACAAACTGCTCGCAGCCATCCAGGAGGTCATCAACGAACCTAAGTACAGACTGCAGGTGAAGAAGAGGCAGCTTCTGTTGAGAGACCAGAAAGAAACACCTTTGGAGCGAGCTGTTTACTGGACAGAATACGTTCTAAGGCACAAAGGCGCGTACCACCTGCAGTCGCCAGCGAAAGACCTGAATTTCTTCCAGTATTACCTACTGGATGTAGCTTTACTTGCGCTGGTGGCGGTACTGTCGATTTTTGCGTTAGTTTCGTATTTATTACGATTTGGTTTGAAGAGTTTAGGTGATTATGCCCAGAACAGAAGGATGGACAGACTGATACATAAGTCGAATGGACTGTTGAAGCGATCCAAGAACATAATAGATCAGACGACGCTAGCGAAGAAAAGATTGTGATCGAAAGAAACTTGATGATATGTCTAAGCTAAAGTTAGTCATGGAAGTCAGGGGTGTAGGCGTCAGTATTTTATTTTGATTTGGAGCGCTGAAGTGAAGGAACGAATTTTTCTTCGAAATTTGTTTTTTACGAAATTGTATAACTTTTCGGTTTTTTAACATTTTGTTGCATATTTAGTCACGCCCTTGGCTACATCATTTATAGCTTGAAGCAGTGATTGGAGTAGGTAGGTACTTACTTTTAAATAGACTTTATATTAACCTTTGAAGAAACTATAATTTTAAAAACACATAATACGTATTAACATATCACTGTAAATATCTACCCACCACATTTTATCAAATACATTTTGTTCAGGCGTTTGAGCAACATAGAGAAAGATATCCATGCTTTCGCTTTTAAATATGGTTTGGTTGTAAATATGGTCGCAGATTTAATTAAATTCGCGAAATATCCGTTGCTAATAAATACCATACTTATTTACTAAGGATTAATTGTTAAGTTTTTAATCAGTATAATAGGTATATCTATACTAATATCAACGTTTTGTTGTAGCAGTAGCTATATTGTATGGCTCTACCTACTCCGATCACTGATGAGTTATCAGTAAGTCACTGGATAAAGCGTATCCCAGATACACGCGGCCTGCGGTGGCGGCCTGTTGTATTCCCTATGCAATGTATGTGAGACTTCAGACACGCGCGGCCTGCGTTTGCATATTGAGGCTGCGGCCTGCGGTAGGCCGCCACCGCAGGCCGCATGTGTCTGGGATAAGCTTAATAGTTAATAGTTACCATAATAAGTTACCAAAAGAGATTGTTAACAGGTGATAGTTATTGACAAAATGTTAATTTTGTTGTATAAATTGTAAATATTGTATTATAATTAAATTTAGATATTACGAATTTATCAGAAAAGTTTTAAGCGGAATAACTTTAGGGCTTCCAATGTAGGTGTTTAACTTCCAAGCTTGGTAACTAGTTACCAAAGATTCCTGTTAATTCACCTGTTTTGTATTTTTATGTAAATTCATTTATTCAGATAAAAATCGTATTGGAATATTCTTATTCCTCGTATCGTAGGTAACCAAACTACTCAAACCGAATTCATGATTACAGGCACATTAAATAGACAATAAAAAATCTTAAAATCTCAAATCTTATAAAGGTCCTTTTTCTGACTACGGAACCATAAAAACATAGAAACGAACAAGACTGCGAACATTGTAGTAGAGAATGTGAAAATACGATATCGAAGATACCTATTGCTCAAAGTGTCTCAATTTCCAAATGACATGAGAAGATGTTACATGAATTGATGATGATAATCATTAGAATGTGGCTGTCAGATTTTGGTTTTTTAAAAACGAACTCTATCTAGACTTCACATAAGTCTTGTATTTGAACTTGTTTTTTGGGTCGCAAAACCCGTTTTAACACTGAGGCATATCTAAAATATAGCTCAAATCCACAGAATAACTTTAGACACAAAAACCTCTGTGAAATTGTACTTTGTATTTGGCATAGAGTTAAGATCTCTTTGGTGCGTGCTCGCGGCCCCTTAAAGAGGCGTAAAAAAGCATTAAAAAAAAAAACATAAAACATATGGGTGTCAAAATCGTGTCAAATGTATGACAATACTGTGACTCACTCACACATTCTCATTTTCAAACTCCAAATAAATTTGTATTAGCAACCTCCTCCCGCTACTCCGCTTCCTTTGTCCGCACCCCCCCTGTAAATGGCGGGTTCCGATACTAAATATGCAAGATGCGAACCCAGAGAGCGCGCGCGCCACCAAATAGATTCGAACCTTCCTGGTATTTGGTGTTTTTGAGCATAACATAAGCATAATGCTAGCAATAATTTTATAAACCTTTTATTTTTCATGTTTGCTCACGCGTGAATTTCTTCCATCTTGCTTATGGTTTGTAATTTATATTGTTTAGTTTTAAGATACCTACTCAATAAAATATTTTTTACTCGGTCCCGGTTTATCAATTTTTCTGATATAATAATAATAGGTCACTCAAAATTAGCTCAAACTCCAAAGAATTGAAGGCTTACAAGTTGTACTTTACTACGTCAAATACAATTTTTATTAAAATAAATTATATTATCAATTATTTATTAATTAGTCACCAATGTTGGGGCTTACCACACATGCCTACCTTTTCATGAGCGTGTACACCACCTAATATGAAAGGGTTGGTGGACTTCGCATGCGCCTAAGAATTCTTTCCGGCTTCCTCGTGATGTTTTCCTTCACCGTTTGAGAACAGTCACTAAATGCACTTTAGTTTCGGCACGGCCGGGGATCGAACTGGGACCTATCGACATGACAGACCGCATTTCCCCACTGTGCCACCGATGCTCAATTCTTTAATTTTTTGTCGTTTTAAAATCGATAAAGTATTTTATAGTGTCATTGACACTGATCAGCTGGTTAGGGTTGTAAATTAAAAAAGGGTAAAAATATTAACATAAAATTTATTCGGGGAAAAATCAGTAAAGTCGACCGCACGTCTGTGGAAACAACCTTGAGCCTGGCCTAGCTTAATAGGGATTTTCAATAATATGTGAGACCAGTAACTGGTTTTGTTACCACTGACGTGCAGTCGACCGTACATATGCTACACGTTTTCAGGGTCGTTATATGTCACCCTTGACCCTATAGAACCGAAATATTATAATAATGTTTGGACAAATTTACACACGGCTGTTTAGTCCCAAACTAATCCGAAGCTTGTAAATGGGTACTCAACAACTGATCAACATACTTAAATACTTTTATATAGATACATAAATACATACAAACACCCAGAATTCGAAAACCAACAGATATGCTCATCACACAAATGGTGGTCCCGGGTGCGATTCGAAACCACGACCTCTGGCGCAGTAGGCAGGGTCACTACCGACTAAGTCAACAGGCCTAAATGTAAAAAAAAACAGTGTAACCTGGTCGAAACGTCGGGCAAAGGTAAATAAAACTTGTTCGTGTGTAAGACCCATATATAATTATACTATCAATATTTTATAGGCGAAAGTTTGCGAGGATGTTTGTTACTCTTTCACGCAATACCGAACAGATTTTGATGAAACTCGGTACAGTGATAGCTTATAGGCTACTTTTTAACGCGGACAAAGTCGCGGGGCGTCCGCTAATACTCACTAAGTAACAAAACGCCTACATAGAGGGCGCTGTTTCATAATGTACACGGGAAAAACTTTTCTACGCGGGACGAAGCCGCGGGAAAAACTATAAAAAAACACATTTATTTTTTGTCTATATTCTTTTTTCTATAGAAACATAGTGTCCCGCCACTGGTTTCAGCGTGACGTCCATTTTGTGCTCCAGCTGGGTGTGGTCGGCGGCCAGCGAGACGCGGCGCAGCACGTGCGCCAGCGCAGTCTTCAGGTACAGCATGGCGAACCCTCGGCCTGCGGACAGAACGTCGGATAAACGAAATGCACGATGACAGTAACTTAAAAACACTAAAACTAGTAGTTCCGTGAGAACAGTAGACCTCGCCAGCCCTTATAAACCAAACCTAAAAGAAACCAACAAAAGTCAACTTTGTAGTTGGAGACAGAAAAAGTACCTACTAAAGTGTCAAAAATTAGCACTTTAAAGCTTAATATTTCGCAAACGGATCCCTGAATCGAAAAATGTTTTTTACACACCCGCGATATTTTTGAAAGACCCATCCAACGATACCCTCGCTACGCGTCGGGCGCCAATCCCCGTCTCGGGACTTAAATAAGTTACTTTCACACCTAGGTTAACAATGTACTATTTTCAACTTTCATAAGTCGATCCACTATTACTCAAAAACTAATAGAACCTACTTAGCCGTAATAGTTTTCCTTGTAACTACGTTATATATGCTACTGCCATGAATTTTTTCACATTTCCAGAAGCAACCGTTTAGCTGGCAGGGGGGGGGACACGTGACTCTAACAAAAATTACCGCTTTAAAGCTTAATATTTCGCCAACGGATCCCTAAATCGAAAAAATGGTATTCACACACCAGCAATATTTTTGAAAGACCTATCCAACGATATCCCACACTATGGGATTCACAAGAAAAAAAAAGTTCACTCCCACTTTGCGAGTATGGTAGGTACTCTAAAAAAAATGTTTTTTAAAATGTTATTCTACTCTTTTGTAGGTTTAATTAATTTATACCTATGCCAAATTTTCGTCAAAATCGGTTGAAAAATGCGACCTGTAGAGAATTACAGACAGAAAGACAGAAGGACAGACGGACATTAGCATTTTTGGTCAATCTCGAAACTTAGACGCTTCGCTCGCTCTGTCAATTATGTATTTATCTACCTTTTATAAGCGAGATCGATATTTATTTTAATAAAAATAAACTACAAATGACGAAAATCCGCCATGATATGTTGAACCCCAAACACGGGAAATTACCTCACGTTTGCGTTTGACGTTATTGTACTCAAACGGTTTGAGTACAATAACGAACACGTTCTTCAAACGTGACGTCACAAGCGACGCCATGACACCAGAAGCCCTCCCCCCCCCCCCCCTCGCAAGGATCTCCACGACGACCGGTCCGCTAACCTCATCCAGCTGGGTCCCGCGACATAGAATATGGCGCTGTAGCGACCTCTTTCGGCTGTTAAGATGATGATGAAATGGCTTAAAAGTCTAGTAACCAAGCCAAAACCTCCTTAAAAAGTTATCTTCATGATCTTACCAATGCAATTTCTCTTTCCGATGCTGAAGGAAGCGAAGGCGGCGGGGTGGCGGGGCGCGGCGGCCGCGTCCAGGAACCGTTCGGGGCGGAACTGCCGCGCGTCGGCGCCCCACAGCGCGTGGCGGTTCAACCCGTACAGGGACAGCATGCAGTCGTTCCCGGCGCGCAGCGTGTACTGCTCTGTAATGTGTCCAAAACTGCCCTTTGGTCGCATTGACCACTTTATCAGAACGGCTACTGTATCAAAATGACCACTGATACGAATGCCCGACCATATTACAGCTTCAATGTACGTATACAGTAATACAGTATACAGTACGTAAATACATAAATACTTGTCTAACTGATCTCATTCCAAAGTAGGATTTTCTCCTCTGTTAAGGTAATTAGAGAAGGCAGAAACAGTAGATGTGCTGATACAGTGGACGTTTTGATACAGTGAACGTTCTGATACGGTGGACGTTCAGATACATTCTACGTTCTGATACAGTGGACGTTTTGATACAGTGGACGTTCTGATACAGTGGACGTTCTGATACATTAGACGTTCTGATACAGTGCACATTTTGATACAGTGGACATTATGCGACTACATGAAAAATACAATTTGCTCATAATGTCGTATCTACAAAACTTTCACATTTACCAGATTGATGTGTAACTTATTTAAACTTTAAAAAAATATTAGGTAGTAACTATACTAAATTATTATGTTGTAACTTAATTTTTTTAAGTTAATATTTTGCTTACTAATCTTCACATCTCTTTCGAGGTGTCTTATTATTGCTGGGCCTATCGTATACAGTCGCATGCTCTCTTTTATCACTGCCTCCATATACACCATCTGCTTCAAGTCTGTCTTCTCTACATCTCGGCATGAGTCTCCAAATATTTCTCCCAGTCTGGAATAATGAGAGAGTTTTAGTTTTAGTTTCGGAGTTTCTCTGAGAGATAGGATACGAAATGAGATGATCCGCTAGAGAACCAAAGTCTCGACATAGGTAGCTCAAAAGGTTAGCACGTTGAAGTGGCACTGGGCTGGTCACATCTGTCAGAGAATCGATCGGGTAGAGGGATTCTCGAGATTTTGATACAGCTGGACGTTTTGATAAAGTGGACATTCTGTTACAGTGGACGTTTTGATACATCGGACGTTTTGATGCAGTGGACATTTTGATACAGTGGAAATTTTGATACAGTGGAAATTTTGATACAGTGGACACTTTGATACAGTGGACGTTTTGATACAGTGGACGTTCTGAAACAGTGTACATTTTGATGCAGTGGACGTCATGCGACTAAGACTTACTCTGCGTGCAGTTTTTGCTGTACATGAGGATACGTCCCCAACACGACGAGCAAGTACAGTAAGGTGATCGCAGTGGTCTCATGCCCACCGATAATGAATGTGTTTAAATGATCCTTGACTTGCTCGTCCGTGAACTCGCCCCGAACTTGTCCTAAAAGTATGTCTAAGAACGGCCTTACTTTGCCTGCGAACAAAAGGACTTGTTTGTATTAAAGAAGCCTGAACGAGACAGTGGAGCATGCAGTGCTACACTGTCCCGCAACAAAGGAATTCAGGTCCAGAACGGGGCTGACTATAGATCCCGACCTCTCGGCAACGAGCAACCTGCAACAGTGCTGCCGTCAGCCAGAAGCCCTACTCCAGTACTTCAAGGAGTTGGGATGGCTGGACTGACGGCCCGGGGGGAATGGCACAAAACTCCCGTTTCGTAGAGTCAGTGCAGGGACCACCAGCCCCGTCTAAGAATAAGAATAATAAGAGGCAACAGCTGCTATCGTCACATAAGCTTATAGTAAATAATCAGCCTACACTAGTCCACTGCTGGACATAGGCCTGCCCCAAGGCGCGCCTCTGAGGCCTATCCTCGGCTCTCCGCATCCAGTCACTGCCAGCCGCCTCTCGCAGGTCGTCGCTCCATCTAGCCGGGGGGCGTCCCACACTACGCTTGCCTAGTCGTGGTTTCCACTCGAGAACTCGTCTACCCCATTGTAAATATATATCTGTTCATATAAATAGGTAAATCCTACTAATATTATAAAGGCGAAAGTTTGTTAGGATGTTTGTGTAATGGGCGGCGATGCCTGCGCATGGGCAATCAGTGCTCTGTGGCATAGGTAAATACTAGTGGTTCTGTGAGAACAGTAGACCTCGCCAGCCCTTATAAACCAAACCTAAAAGAAACGAACAGAAGTCAACTTACTTTGCAGTTGGAGATTCAGTACTAAAGTGACAAAAATTAGCACTTTAAAGCTTAATATTTCGCAAACGGTTCGATAAATCGAAAAATGTTTTCCATACACCCGCGACATTTTTGAAAGACCTATCCAACGATACCCAACACCATGGAATTCACGCGAAAAAAAATCATTCCCATTTTACGTATGCAGTTCTATGAACATAATTTAATTTTTCGACTTTCTTAAGTTAATCGACTATTACTCAAAAACTAATAGAACCTTCTTATTTTATCTTCTGAGGGGGCCAGGAATACCTGGCGACACTTCGACCCTATGGGATCTGTTGTGCCAAACCCCTGTCCACCAAACGGTGCCCCAATCCGTTTTTGGTGGACTTCACATACGCCTTAGAATAGTTAAATACCAGTCTTTGGCGTACGCAGGTTTCCTCACGATGTTTTCCTTCACCGAAAAACCTGTGGTATTATAATAAACCGTACTTAAGTTTTCGAAAAAGTCATTGGTACGGGCCAGGATCGAACCCAAGACCTCATGAACGTGAGGCGAGTGCACAACCAACTAGGCTACCGCGGCTCAATAGAACCTTCTTATCTGTTATAGTTTTCCATTTAACTACGTTATTTATGCTACTGCCGTGAATTTTTTCACATTTGCAGAAGCAACCGTTTAGCTGGCAGGGGGGGGGGGACACGTGACTCTAACAAAAATTACCGCTTTAAAGCTTAATATTTCGCCAACGGATCCCTAAATCGAAAAAACGGTATTCACACACCAGCAATATTTTTGAAAGACCCATCCAACGATACCCCACACTATGGGATTCACAAGAAGAAAAAAAAGTTCACTCCCACTTTGCGAGTATGGTAGGTACTCTAAAAAAATGTTTTTCAAAATTTTATTCTACTCATTTTGTCGGTTTAATTAATTTATACTTATGCCAAATTTTCGTCAAAATCGGTTGCAAAAGCGACCTGTAGAGAATTACAGACAGAAAGACAGATGGACAATAGAATTTTTGTCCAATCTCGAAACATATACGCTTCGCTCGCTCGGTCAATTAAAATAACTATTAGGTACGTAGCTAACCTGGTCGCTTGTCAGGAAAGTTTTCCGAAGATTTTATTCTCTCTTCTCGTTTAGATCTAATAACCTGAAAAAGATTACAAATAGGGATTTAGACTATGTTCAGAACGAACATTGAACTGTGATTTATTATCTGTGTTTATATCTAAGTTCTATCGTTCCATTCGTTCTCTCACTCTCTTTCACGTCAACCGCCTTAGAGGCAACACCGAAATTGTGATTATCATCTTTTAATTATTAAAACCAGTGAATTATATAATTTATCAGTTTTATTTATGTTGTCCTCAATAGACTATTTTGCGTAACGTTCAAATCCGTTCAATTACGTCAAGTAAGCAGTTTTACATGCTTAGCCTTCAAATAACAGCCTATTCATATGTCCCCATTGCTGGGGCTCAGGCTTACCGTCTCAACGAGGGCGTTCGGGCTACAGTCCACCACGCTAGCTCAGTGCGGAGTGGTGGACTTCACATTGCGCCTAAGAATTTCTTCTTCGGCGTATGCAGGTTTCCTCACGATGTTTTCCTTAACACCGTTTCAGAGCAGCCAGTCAATGTAGGTATTTAAGTTTTTCGATAAATTATTAGACTATTAGCTTTATAATAGTTTATGAAACTGGTACATAACAGGGGTTATTAAAACACGAGCGTCTGTGTCAGTGTGGGTGTGTGAAGAATAAAGACCAAAGTCATAGTAGACCATTTTAGACTGTCGCGCTTTGTATTCATAAATAGATAATTATCTACGGGTCTTACACACGAACAAGTTTTATTTACCTTTGCCCGTCGTTTCGACCAGGTTACACTGGCCGTGGTCACGAGCTGACTGGAGAGGCGAGCTGTCAGTGTTGACCGCTGTGAGTAGTTTCTGAAACTACCCTCTGCTGGTCTTGTGTTATTGGAAAGTCCCGGCACACAACACTCACGGTACCCGCGGTTGTATTCGACGATAGATCGCGGGATTTAAGTTTATCGATCACTGGATTCCAATAATACAAGACCAGCAGAGGGTAGTTTCAGAAACTACTCACAGCGGTCAACACTGACAGCTCGCCTCCAGTCAGCTCGTGACCACGGCCAGTGTAACCTGGTCGAAACGTCGGGCAAAAGTAAATAAAACTTGTTCGTATGTAAGACCCGCAAATAATTATATGATTATAAAGACCGAAGTTACCTTTTCCGTCGTGTCGTGCATGATCTTGATACACTCATCCTGCTTCCTCTTGGAGCTGGTGAGCCTGTAGCACCAATCGTGGTGCAGCAGTACATTCTGCATCCTCTTTGCTAAGATGTCTAAGAACTGCTTGTAACTTTCCAAGTACATATTGTTATTGAGAGTTATATCCTTGAAGTCGATTCCCAGCACGGTCACTGAACAAAATCAACATTGTAAGCTTGATCAATCAAATCATTCATATATGGTACAATTTTATATTTATGTAGTTTCCTGTGGTCTGTAGGCACACAAAATTTATATAAAATTAATTAAATTAAATACATCAATGAAGCGTACAGTATGGGAGGCAGCTACCTGACTTCCGATTGTCGTTGAACTTTCAACTTTCTTGTCATTATATCAAGGTCCAAGCACCAAGAACTCATTTTTGGCAAAACGACAGTTAATCAAAAGGTGATCAGAAATCTTTTAATTTATTCGATAATTCAGTACCCAATAATAGTATTGAAAAAATATAAGCTGCTAAATACAATTATATGTATAGTTATCAAGAAAATAAAATGCTAAGAATTTTGAGTGCTAAGAAAGACCACAAAATTGCTCACTTTGTGTAGGTAAGGTATATAGTTAATTTTGAAAGCATATAACAAACCTTGTTGCTAAAATCGCGCTATTTCTGAACGATATTACCAAATCCAAACCATAAAGCTTGGGTTTCCTAGAGTAGCGGTGCCGTCATTTAGCGGACGTAATACAGCGGTGAATGACGTCACTAGAACAAATGGACTAAACGACGACCGCGCTCTAGGAAATCGCGCCAATTTGATTACATTTCTAGAGACAACGTTCTAGTGACGTCATTCACCGCTGTATTACGTCCGCTAAATGACAGGCACCGCTACTGGAGGAAACCATAGCTTTACCAAAAACGCTAAGCGGCATCCACACGTTTTTCTAACCGTTACAAACGCAAGCCAAACCCCAGCTCCACACGTTTGCGTTTTAAAGGTTTGCCAAACGTGTGGAAGCAGCGTAACGTTTTTGGTTATGGTTTGAGAACTAAAGCACTAATTACACCACACATCTTGGGCGTACGCCCGCCAAGGTCATGTTAGAAGGTCACGCAAAACTGTCGTGAAAAGGCTTGCTATACAGCAATAATAATTATTATTTGCTTGCACCACGTGCAGGATGAGTGCTGGACCTAACAAGCTCTAACGTTTTTAAAAAGTAGGTTTTGGCTTGGTTGGACTAGACTTTTAAGCCATATCTCAATTAAAATATCAAGTAATATGGCTTAAAAGTCTTGTAACCAAGCCAAAACCTACTTTTTAAAGCTTGTCTATGCCTTGCTGGATGCCTTGCTAGGTGCCGCGCTAGATGGTGTAAATGCTACGTCTAACATGACCTTCTAACATGGCCTTGAGCGGGCGTACGCCCAAGAAGTGTGGTGTAAATAGTGCAACGCGATTCCAAGACATTGACTTACAGCAAACAGTCTCCAGACTAGACTGCCCCAGGCAGTGCCTTATGTCAACAGGGCCCGAACCCGCCTCCGTCGCCAGCGCGTCCGCCATCTTGCTGGCCTGCTGGTTGAACACGCCCAGGAAATCATTCAGCTCTGCCTGGTGGAACACTGGCCGCAGCAGCTTGCGGTGACGCTTCCATATTGACACTGACATCGTAAATTAAAGCTTATTAGGGTGAATATGTGTTGTAAAAGTTTATATCAATTCTTGAAGAAATTGGTATCACTGTTTGTCAATGCTTAGACAACCAGCTAATGTCACCTGTCACTTTGACGTATGTCACCTGTCAATTTTTGATCTGTAAAATTCTCTACCATACTCGTTCGTGTATGTACGTTCTGTCTCCTGCCATGTCTGTAAAGCTAAATCTAAAAGCATCCTTGTTAATTGTGTTTTATATCTGCATCTACTAAGAATAAATGAAACGCTTTGACATCGTAAATTATAATTTGTTATAATTTCAAGAAACAAGAACCCACTGCGTGATTCACTCTCCTAGAATATGCAGACTAGATGTACCGTAACGAAACTGAAATTGTAACTAAACTGATAAATTTCGTTACGTTTTGTTACGAAACTGATCAGGTGGCCAATCACGCTAAATCTGAACGATATAATAATAATAATAATAATAGGTTTTTTATAATGTTTTTGTAATTAGTTTTTTATAAAAATATTATAAAAAATGTATACTTGAGAATATAAATAAATAAGTGAATAATAATAATAATGTTTTGGACAAATTAACACACGGCTGTTTAGTCCCAACTAAGCCGAAGCTTGTAAATGGGTACTCAACAACTGATAAACATACATAAATACTTTTAAATAAATACTTAAATACATACAAACACCCAGAATCCGAAAACCAACAGTTATGCTCATCACACAAATGTTAGTCCCGGGTGGGAATCGAACCCACGACCTTTGGCGCAGTAGGCAGGGTTACTACCACTACGCCAACAGGCCAGTCAAATGTACACAATAATAATATGCTGCATGTACACGTTCGGCAAACCCTTAAAAACGCATCTGTGTCATGTGGAGCAGGGGTTTGGCTTGTATGCCAAACGTGTACATGCAGCATAACGTTTTAGGTTATGTTTTGGATTGCGTAATATCATTGAGAATTAGCGCGATTGGCCCCCAGTTTCGTTACAATTTCATTCTCGTTACGGTACATCTAGTTTGCATTTCATTATGTACCAAAAATGCGAGTCGAAGGGGTCAATTTTATTTTTGTCGGAGGGGCGTTTCGCGAACGGGACATTGTCCGCCTAAATGATTCAAACATTGTCTTAAAGAATGATAAACGTTATCACTAACGTTCGAGAGGTATCCAAGCGCCTGGTCGAGGCTTCCAACGACCAGAGGGCTGGGCATTACCTCGCTCAGAGGATCAGCCTCACCTCCAGCGGGGTAATGCCGTCAGCTTCCGGGCAGGGGGAGTTTTATTTATGATTCATTTTTAGTTTATATTATATAAGTATTTAAAGTTGCTTTGAGTTTTGTGTTAAATACCTAAGTAAACTCTTAACAGTAATAAATCAACATAATTTTCTCAGAAATCTGCAGAGTGATGAGTGTTTGAGCGATAACTTCTAACCTCTTTGTGATTGACGGATAGTTCATGAATTCTCTTAGACCCTGATTAAAACTAAATCGTCAAAGTCAAACCTATTTTATTGCCGTTTAATATTGAGGACACTGCGTATATTTATACAACGTCAATTTTTTATCTACCGCTTCCTAGGTGTTAGCTCTGGGAAGAAGCGCATATTCTGCAAGAAATAGCGATGGGGTCCAAGTTCTAAATTCTCCATATTCTAATATTCTCCACAATGTTTCTAAATACTAATTAAATTTTTAAAAATATATTTAGTTGTATTTATCATGTATAAACCACAAATATGTATATTTAATTTTGCCTCCAAGTGTGATGGGTGGTATTGGTATTACAGTGGGCGGTGACGCCGCTGCTCTGTGAGTTTTGACAAGAATAATTCGTCTCATACAAACTCATGTAACCTCGTAATGGGCTCCCTAAACGATCATGCGGCATGACATGCAATACGTGCCTTCACTCATGCATGACCGTCTAGCTGCAGTGATTGACGTGTATGACATGCAAACTACGTGCTGGCCGTTGCTTCATTGTATTGATTGATAGCTAGCATGATGGTGCATCATGCAGCATGAGATTCACGTAAACGTTGCATGTCATGCAAGCATGATCGTTTAGGGATACTTTTATACAAACTCATGTAACCTCGTAAGAGCGTTACGTGAGCGCTACGACCCCTATAGAAGCCTAATAAATATGTATATCTATCTTAGGAAAATATGTCGGTGGGTGGGAGTAGTGGGGCGACGGCGACGATATAAAAGGGAGGGCCGTGCATACGAGCAGTCACTCGGTCGTAAGCTGCCGTTCTGTCAACATCCTGAGGATGCCTCGTAGAGAGGTGAAACACGTGTCGATTTTATATTATTTTATGTTGTTTTATACAGTATATTTTTCGCTAGTATTATTATTATTTTGTAATTTATAAATTAGTAAATTTTGACCGAAACATTTTGTTTAGAATAGTAATTTGCATGATATTATTTATAAATTTAGACTTGTAAAATTTATTTTTACTTAATATTAGAATTGTAATTTAATTTCTGTATTACTTACTATATATAACAACATAAAGTTTATTCGTGGGAAAAGCAAATAATATGTCGGTGTTTTAATGTCAATACTTACGTTCTCCGGTGAGCAAACCGTCCCCAACTAACGGCTTAATCATGTCATAGACAAAATCTTTCGCCAAAACGGTGTTCGCTATTTTCCAGCAGTCATCTGGATCTGTTAAAACTGAGACAGAATTGTACATTTTAGCAGGGTTGGCATTAATCATGCTAATATTTCAATAAATTTTTTAATAAAAATCATTGATTAAATCAAATTGTTTCATTTCTTTACTATTTGTAACACAGATTAAAATTCTTCATTTTAGATTACAGGCAGAAACACCCAGTTTTTATATTACTGCTTTTTCTGTAAAAAAACTGCCAGATGTCACCATTCTGTCTTCCACCACCAGGCATTTATAATTATTTTACTGAACAAAACTTGTGTTTCTTCAAGGTTTCATCCAAACTAATCTTATAACGAACTGAAGTGTCAAACAAAACGAGGGAAATCTCCGAGCCGCCGTCAAACAAAAGCGCGCACTATTTTATGTGAATTTTTAAGGCTCAAGCAAAAAATCAAAAAAATCATGATCTTTTTGATTTTTTTGAACAAAATCGTGATTTTTTCCAACCCTGCATTTTAGGCTTTCGCGTCTCGTGGTACGGGAGATCATGGCATGTGGTTTATATTACAGGTGATTTCTACGAACGTTGGACTTATGTTTCAGGGAAACTACTAATTATAATTTTATTAGGACAATATTTTTTAGTAGAGCACATAACGCTTTTATTCTTGAACCCGACGCCCAAAGCGCAATAACTTTTGAAACTCGGTTGTATTTCGCGACAAAAAAACTGTCATTTCGAGGCGTTTTTCTGATATTAAGCGTGTCTCAAACACAAGCGGCCTGCGGTGGCGGCCTACCGCCTGCCGCAGCCGCAATACACAAATAATAACCGCGCGTGTTTGAAGTTTCACATACATTCCAAGGGAATACAAATGCTGATGTGACCTGCCCACTGCTACTTCAGCTTGATAACCCTTTCGGTAACCTTAGTTCTCCGTCGGATCTCCTCATTACGGATAATGTCTTTCAAATGAACTCCGAGCAAAGTAATCTCCATATAAGTATCTCATTTGAGGTATAGGCAAATATTTAGGTAAGTAGGTATATGTTGTTTTAACTCACCATAAATTTTTTTCCATGGACCAAGTGCAAGAGTTAGGGGCTGGTTCAATTTTAGCGATTCATCCGAACTTCGCTGGATTATTCGCCAAATACCTAGAAATCGAAATAACTCATAATCACTGTAACAATCTTTTTTTTCAATCCATACTAATAATATAATCTAATTTAATTTTTCACGCTACTTAACGTTATTTTTATTAATATTACAAAATATAACCGCCCAAAAAAAAACAAATCAACAGCCTATTAACATGTCCCCACTGCTGGGGCTCAGGCCTACCCTCTCAACGAGCGGGCTATAGTCCACCACGCTAGCCCAGTGCGGATTGGTGGACTTCACATGCGCCTAAGAATATCTTCGTCGTATGCAGGTTTCCTCACGATGTTTTCCTTCGCCGTTTGAGAGCAGTCAGTAAATGTACTTAGGTTTCAAAAAAAAAACCATTGGTACATGGTCCAGCCGGTGATCGAACTTCGGACCTTTCGATATGATAGTCCGCGTCTTATCCCCGACACTTCAAGGAATATTCTCATGTAGGTAATCATAACTACAAACCAAACTTTCGCATTTATTTAAAGTAACTCCCTAGCTAATGTTACAGATTTTCCATTTGCACAATTTGTACTTACTACTTATATTTCCAAGTAGCTGGTGCCCATGGCCAATAACGGGCAACCATCCTCGGAGCCTGGGCGGCTCGACACCAGTCTTCGAATGCTGACTCCGGAGCCAGGTCACCAAAAGGCCGCATGTTACACCGATTAGTATTAATTGTAACATTATCACAATTTAACTGTAACACTGGCACCCTGCTGTAACGTATCTTAGTATCTGTTATTAATGATATATCTAATTAATTAAAGATTTTATACTTTGTAACCGAAACGAAACCGAGCACAAAAGCACTAGTAGGGTTCTAGACTGTCTCTATGTTTGGTTAGGCTTACACTCCCAACGAGTGTGTGCGGGCTATAGTCCACCACGCTAGCCCAGTGCGGGTTGGTGGACTTCACAAGCGACTAAGAATTCCTTCTTCGGCGTATGCAGGTTTCCGCACGATGTTTTTCTTCACCGTTTGAGAGCAGTTAATATACGTACTAAAGTTTCGAGAAAACCCATGACTAGCTCGACCGGGGATCGAACTCGGACCTCTCGACATGACAGGATGTATAATGTACCATTAAATAAAGAGTATATTTATTTTAGAAATTTAAAACATACATAATTATTGTTAGTGTTTGTCTTGTTATTCTTTTTATTAATTTTAAATGTATTTTAATAAATTATAATATATAATAATGTAAAAAAAAGAAAAAAAAGTAAAATCAATAACCAAAAACTAATACTACTTATGAAAATTCAATCGTAGTTTAGGAGTTTTCCTGAAATGGCTCGCGGAAACAATTTTTTTTTCATAATTTTTCCCAATTTTATTTTATTACTGTTTTCCGCTTTTGTCTTTTTACTAGACTCGTAAGGATCGTAACTTATGTCATATAGCTTACTAGCTTTTTACCGCGGCTTCGCCCGCTTAATAAAGTTTTTCTCGTGTACATTATGAAACGGTACCCTCTATGTAGACGTTTTGTTACTTAGGGGGTATCAGCGGACGCCCCGCGATTTTATCCGCGATAAAAAGTAGCCTATATGTTATTCCGGGATATAAGCTATCACTGTACCGAGTTTCATCAAAATCTGTTCGGTAGTTTTTGCGTGAAAGAGTAACAAACATCCTCACATCCTTACAAACTTTCGCCTTTATAATATTAGTAGAAGGAAGGAAATAGGTTAGGGCAACCTTTTTCAAGAATTGGACTATTGATAGTCTTTCTTCATGTCTTCATGCATTCATGCATTTGAATGCATGAATGCATGCAATCAAATCCGACTGGTACCCGGGTTTAACAGCAGTCTGTTTTCATACGGTACCCTAACCCTTTGAACCTCGTTAGAAATCCATGGATAAAACTGTACTAATTTGTAGCGATAAGTTACATTGTTTGAAGTAAACACGACGGAGATATGCTTAAGGCAACGCGGACCCCGGCTCGACCCTAGCGAGATCACTTGCATTCTTATCACGTTTAATGATTATGCGTATTCCCTTCCAATGATATCACTCTTGAATGCTACTTATATTATAAAGACGAAATTTTGTAAGGATGTATGGATGTTTGTTATTCTTTCACGCGTAACGGCTGAACGGATTTTGATGAAACTTGGTACAGTGATAGCTTTATATCCTGGAATAACCTACCTTTTACAGCGGTTAACTGTTCCTGCGGGAAAAAACTTATTCTTAAACTTAACTTGTTTCTTTGTCTGTTTGAATATTGCATTCAAATTTTGAGTAAACGAATTTTCATTTTCATTGGATAGAACCTAGCAGTATAACGGCTTTGATGTTCTTTCGCTCGGTCCTTCGTTCGTTTGTTTGTTTGTTTGTTTGTTTGTTTGAACGCGCTAATTTCTAGAACTACCAGTCGGATTTGAAAAATTCTTTTTGTATTTGATAGCCAATTCTTGGGGATGTTTCTACGTTGTTTAACATCACGCTACGACCCTTAGGAGGCGAGCGAAAAGAAAAATTAGTCAGAAATAACTTAAAAAACGCGGGCGACGCCGCGGCAAAGAGCTAGTAGTAATATATCGACCCCAGCGAAACGTCCCGCTTCTCGTGCGTGACATAGAACTATGAACTGCGCGTGCATCATATTACATACATGCTAGCTGTTGCCCGCGATAAATTTTACATAACTATATAGAACTGACGGCCGTTGGGCCAGAAAGGTTCCACGGCCGCGACCACGTATCGGAAGACGCAGCGTAGGCCTCCCACAAGGTGGACCGACGATCTGGTGAAGGTCGCGGGACCCGGCTGGATGAGGTTAGCGCAGCACCGGGCGTCAGGGAGTTTTCTGGGGGAGGCCTTTGTCCAGCAGTGGACGTCTACAGGCTGATATAATGAATTTACATAATATCTTTGTTATTCTGATGTATGATCTTTATTACTGTAAACCACCGCAGGCCACACCCTCAATATGCAAACGCAGGCCGCGCGTGTCTGAAGTATCACATACGCTGCATAGGGAAGACAACAGGCCGCCACCGCCACCGCAGGCCGCGCGTGTCTGGGATCCCCTTAAAGCTTCATCAATATCCATTCCGTATAGTTTTTGCGTGAAAGAGTACACAACTAACCAACATCCAACATTCTTACAAACTTTCGCGTTTATAATATTCATCATCATCATCATATAGCCTGTAGACGTCCACTGCTGGACAAAGGCCTCCCCTAAGGATCTCCACGACGACCGGTCCTGCGCTAACCTCATCCAGCCGGGTCCCGCGACCTTCACCAGGCCTTCGGTCCACCTTGTGGGAGGCCTACACTGCGTCTTCCGATACGTGGTCGCCACTCGAGAACCTTTCTGTCCCAACGGCCGTCAGTTCTACGAGCGATGTGCCCAGCACACTGCCACTTCAGCTTCGCAATTCTTTGAGCAATGTCGGTGACCTTGGTTCTCCTGTTTATAATATCAGGAGGATAAAATTATTTCCACAGCCTATTAATCTCCCCACTGCTGGGGCTCAGGCCTACCCTCTCAACGAGGGTGTTCGGGCTATAGTCCACCACGCTAGCCCAGTGCGGGTTGGTAGACTTCACATGCGCCTAAGAATTTCTTCTTCGGCGTATGCAGGTTTCCTCACGATGTTTTCCTTCACCGTTTGAGAGCAGTCAGTAAATGTACTTAAGTTTCGAGAAAAACCCATTGGTACATGACCCAACCGGGGATCGAACTCCGGACCTTTCGATATGATAGGCCGCGTCTTATCCCCAGGGCCACTGACGCTCTTAAAATTATTTAGAAATGTCTAATTAGATTTGTGGTAAATAGGTAATAAATTATTCAAACAATCATTCTAACAGATTATAAATATATATTTATTATGAGTTCGGTATCTACTACTAAATACTATTAATTATTTAAATACAATTTAACATAACAAACAGTAATAATGAATTCAATACTAGATACAATGATGCTGTTACACACGCAATTTTGGATTGGCCAATTTACTTAGGGCCTCTTACACCGCTTTCTGATAAAGTCCCAGATACTCTATCTACAGGTTATCTGACAGATAGCCTATTTTTTTGGTTTCACAGGTATCTGATTGATTATATCTTATATATTTTATATACTCTATCACACAGATTTATCTGATAGATTAGTTTATCTCTAAGATTACTATCTGTAATAATATCAGGAAGTGGTGAAAGAAGCCCTTAATATCTTTATGAATTACTAGCTTTTTCCCGCGGCTGCGCCCGCGTAGAAAAGTTATTCCCGTGTACATTGTGGAACAGCGCCCTCTATGTAGGCGTTTTGTTATTTAGGGGGTATTACCGGACGCCCCGCGACTTTGTCCGCGTTAAAAAGTAGCCTATATGTTATTCCAGGATATAAGCTATCACTGTACCAACGTTCATAAAAATCTGTTCGGTAGTTTTCGCGTGAAACAATTATGCAATAGTACATTGTTATCCAAGGTGTGAAAGTAACTTATTTAGTCCCGAGACGGGGGCAATTAGTTTGAGGGACTGAATAAGCCTGGAACTCGAGGGAAACACCGTGCTTTTCATTACGAATACAAGGAAAGTACAAATAAAAACATGAATTAGCTAAAAAAAAGAGTGTTAATACAAATTTTTGCTATGCAGAAGTATAAACCAAATTCGAATTTTAGGAAAATTTGTAGGATAGGATTGTAGTAGGAAGTATGATAATATGATATGAAGTAGTATTAAAAATAAATTAGTATAATAAGTAGTATTTAAAAAAACTGTGAGCACAAGTACATATACCGTCAATACTAATACATAATGACGTCAAAGCAAATTTCCGCTTGGTCTGAACTGACCCTAACAGTTCAGACCAAGCGGAAATTTGCTTTGACGTCATTGTCTAATGAACCATATTATCACTATAGCATAAAGAACAAAATTGTATGAACGGCCTCGAGCCTCGCGCTCGAAGTCATTCATACGATTTTGTTCTTTATGATATAGTTATATGGTTCATTTGACAATGACGTCAAAGAGGGCTCGAGTTTTTTTTTGTGGAGACTAGAATTGCAACTAAGGTAAATATTATAAGTGTTTTCTATGTATAGGTAGGTACCTATTTACTGAAACAAAATCAATAGTTTTGAACCAAGCTTATTATAGTCCAGCCGCTTATAGGCAAAGAGTAAATGATAGATTTCACATACGTCTCGCCAATAATAAGTTTTTTCATTACTCATACTCTGAAAGTAGGTCTGAAGTTGCCTGAGGAGCGGGTTGAAAGTAATACATCTCAGCCCTAGGGAGAATCGCTTTCAACTGACAGCTGTCAAATTATATTTAAAAAAAACTAGTACTATTTTGACATTTCTATTGGACCATGTTCCAACTGTCTATACAGCCACTCAATTACAGCGCGATGTAAAATTGAAATAACATAAAGTTATGTAATAATTAAAGAATATATATTTTTAAATGACTTTATTATAATTATAACTGTCAACTATTTCTTTAAAATAACATAGATTTGGGCAAAATATTTACCATTTTTTCAATGATGGAAGTGAAAAATAATGGCAGAATAGCTGGCCGGCCACAGAAAAAAAACAAAGTAGACGTAAAAGCGGCAATCCGATCTTCATTTGTTTTTTCGAGTTGTAGAGTTTTGTTTATACTTCCGTATAGCAGAGATTTGTATTAACACTCATTTTATGTATTTGTTTTTACTTTCAGTGTATTCTTAATGAAAAGCACAGTGTTTCCCTCGGGTTCAAGACTTATTTAGAGGTCCCTCGAACTATTGGCGCCCTCGCTACGCGTCGGGCGCCAAACCCCGTCTCGGGACTTAAATAAGTTACTTTCACACCTAGGTTAACAATGTACTATTATACAAAATAGCGACAGGTGCGTTCTTTAACCCTCCACACCGAATGAGAAGTTTATGTAATTGCTCTTTGGCAAAAGAATTAAGTCTTTCACTTTACTTAGTATTCATGAATCAAAAAATTTTGCCACTCCCTTATGGATCAGTAATAAAAGCATTCTATGGGTGTCAAAATCGTGTCAAATGTATCAAAAAATTGTGACTCACTCACACATTCTCATTTTCAATCTCAACAGTGAAAACATACTTCCACCTCCTCCCGCTACTCCGCTTCCTTTGTCCGCACCCCCCCTGTAAATGACACCATACGTTCCGGTACTAAATATGCAAGATGTGAACTATTGCGAACTCCACAGGGAGCGCGCGCGTAACCAAAGAGATTTAAACCTTCGTGTTAGTATTTATTTACTAATAACATTTATACTTATAAGTGTAGGTTTTAAAGTCATTACAGCTTCTTAGGTACTTTCTCTTAGCTTCAATGTAACTAACTAATAATGTAACTAAATAAACTTACAATTATTATAAATGCTATGCTAAAAAAAATTTAGTTTTCATTTAAAAATAGGTAGTGTATTCAGGCAACTACAATTTTTTATATCTACATCTAGGTAACATACTAAGTTATATCCTAATCTACTAAAAAATAATTGTGGTTTTAACTACGGCTACCAAAAATTTCAACTATTTTTACTACACGTATGTATGTACATATAAAAATAATTTCTATATATATAATTGAAAATATTCACTTTTATAAATTAGTTACACTAGCAAACCAGAAAACGTCAACTTCATAGGCACCCAATGTTTATTTGTCGTGAAGAAATTCTACTAGGTACAGTACATTTTAGACTTTCGCGCTTTGTATTCATAATTATATAATTATTTACGGGTCTTACACACGAAATAGTACTACTAGGTACCTTAATTTTATAACAAACTCGGTTATAATAATAATTAATAATGTTTTGGACAAATTAACACACGGCTGTTTAGTCCAAACTAAGCCGAAGCTTGTAAATGGGTACTCAACAACTGATTAACATACATAAATACTTTTAAATAAATACTTAAATACATACAAACACCCTGAATCCGAAAACCAACAATTATGCTCATCACACAAATGTTGGTCCCGGGTGGGAATCGAACCCACGACCTTTAGCGCAGTAGGCAGGGTTACTACCACTACGCCAACAGCCCAGTCCCACTTGACAAAATGCCCCACTCGCCTAGCACGCACACTAACAAAGCTACGCAGCATACGAATAGAAGTAAACGCAAGTAGCCATACAACGAAGTAGACAAATTGTCGGGCGACTGATGGCTACTTGCGTTTCTATTCGTGTGCTGCTTAGCTTTGTTAGTGTGCGTGCTAGACGAGTGGGGCGTTTTGTCAAGTGGGAAGTGTTACCGAGTTTTACCCAAAAATTATTTTATTACCACAATTTAGACGTGAATTTTTTGTGTAGTTTTTTTGTTGTATGACCATAATTTATTTAATTACGTTTTCTGGCACGCCGCAGCAAAAACATGAGAGTCTGCGTTCCGACCCCAGCGTACGGTATCCCGTAGAGGCGGCGCCACGCCGCGAACAGGCGCAGGAGCCGCCTGAAGGTGCATTACATGGTGATCTTGGCGGGCTCCTGGCCCTCGCCGATGACGCTGATGTCCTGCTGGTCGGCTGGAGCTATCTTCGTGGCGTTCGCTGAGTCGGATTCAACGGCGAACCCCATTATCCGGTCTGCGGAGTGAAATAGGCCATTCATACATACATATCTTCATGTCCCTGGTGGGGTAGGCAGAAAGAACGGAGCGCAAAGTATTGCGGTCCTGACACACCTCTTTCGCAGGCGATTCATTTTGAATATTTTTACTTTCTCGGTCCCAGTACCGTAGATAGTAAGAGTAGTCCACCAACGGTGCCCTAATCCGTTTTTTGGTGGACTCGCATAAGCGCCTAGAATAGAAATACAATCTTTGGCGTATGCAGGTTTCCTCGCGGTTTTTTCCTTTACCGAAAATGTGTACCTACAACTCATTGGTAAAGACCAAGGCAGTGTGCTGGTTACTCACATCTGTCGCTGATAACCGTTGGGGTAGACGAGTTCTCAAGTGGAGACCACAACTGGGCAACCGTAGTATGGGACCCCCCCGGCTAGAGGCGGAGAATCGAAGGTCGGGTTCAATGGCGCGTCTTAGAGGAGACTGTGGGGACACAAGATATTACTATCTCTTTCTAACGTTAAGCGCTCCTCTCAACCGTCGCCGGTTGCGAACCTAATATTGTAAATATTATTAAGGACAATTGTTAATAAAATATGCATCTACAGATCATCAGTGGTTTCATTTCTCACCTGCAAGCAGCGACCCCAAAGTGGTGCTTTGTCAAGCAGTGGACTAGTGCTGCAGTGGAACAGCTAGTCTATTCTATACGTATAATTATTCATTATCATCATAATGAATAATTATACGTATAGAATAGACTAGCTGTTGGCCGCGGTTTCATCAGTATAGAATAAGTGTCCCTCCCGTAGTCCAGCTACAGCACCCATCCGAATAGCACCTGCGCGAATAGCACCTAGCCTAGTCCACGAAGGGCAGTTATCAATATTTTTGGCAGGTGCCATTATTCTTCTTATTCTTAGACGGGGGTGGCAGTCCCTGCACCGACTCCACGAAACGGGAGTTTTGTGCCATTCCCCCCGGGCCGTCAGTCCAGCCATCCCAACTCCTTGAAGTGGTGGAGTAGGGCTTCTGGCCGACGGCAGCACTGTTGCAGGTTGCTCGTTGCCGAGAGGTCGAGATCTATTGTCAGAACTGTTACGGATCTGATTTCCTGTGTTACGGGACCTATATATACCTGCGCAGGTGCCAATAAGGGATTCAATTTAATTTTTACATTTTTGTCTACGAACAGCACCTACGATTAGCAGCCTAGTGCTAGGATGTATTTGTTTTTCAGGACGCTATTAAATGAAAAGATTCTTAAACTCTCCGAACAACCACCAAGGTATCAATAAAATGAAAATTTCTTTTGAATCCATTCAGTGGTTTTTGAGAAGAAGAGACTCTCTAAGCAGAGTAGCTCATAATTCTTCTGTGCTCTAAGTAGATAGTGCAGTGATAAGAGTTCACAAGACGCACCGCCCGGAGATTGGTTCTACCTTTGAAGTGCATGATGACGCCGCCGATGAGGCCGAGCAAACCGCCCGCCACCAGCAGCCAGCTGATGACGCCCACGGCACGCTTCGGCATGAACAGCTGGTGCTTCAGCATGTTTATGAAGTCCTTGTCTAGAGCCAGGCCCTGGAAAAAATAAAATAAAAATTGAATAAAAACCACAAGCACAAAATGAAAATTTTTTTAACCCTGATCAACAAGCTTTCAGCAAACTGCTCATCAACATCAATCTAACGAATCCAAATTCGAATCACGTTAGCTCTTCGGGAGTTCTAGTCACCAAATTCTGACTTCATCATCAGACTTGGTCACCATCCGTCAGCAAACAACTCGTGGAGACCAATCTAACGAGCCTAAACACGGCGGGGGTATCTTATTTCGTTGAGGAATTCCTATTTAACCACCTTCCGACTGCATCATCAGACCAGCTGCATGGTACCATATTATTGCATTGTCAACAAAGTTACGTAGTAGGTATACGAAACTTCAGATCTTTCGGACACCGGGCAGTAGTGCAAATCTTGCTTACCTAGCTTATTTAGTGCTAGCACACAGTTCAAGTCTAGCTTGAAGTCCAATCGGCACTTATTATGTGGTTATAACGTTCTCTTTTATATTTAGAC
This sequence comes from Metalampra italica, assembly GCA_949699065.1. NCBI lineage: Eukaryota > Metazoa > Arthropoda > Insecta > Lepidoptera > Oecophoridae > Metalampra > Metalampra italica. The sequence goes on from OX452985.1 coordinate 10,084,172, forward strand.
CATCATATTGGATTCAAGATCGATAAACCTCTATAATTGGCCATTGGCCTCTCTAATGTCTGGTATAATTGGCCATGTTAGCCTACTTACTTATCAAATCAATTTACCAAAGCAGTAAGTTGTAATTTTATTACAGCACAAGTGTGAATTCCCATGATTATCTGAGGATAGTTTCGTGATTTAATGATTTAATATTTTCCTGGTGCTCGTCAAGTAGGAATTAAAAAATATATATATATATGATGAGGGTTTTGTTGGACGTTTGATGAGATATGTATCTTCAGCTTACAATATTTATTTACAGACTGACAAAGGAATAAAGAGCAAAATAGTTTCTGGTACGATCATGAAATAAATTGACAGTAGGTGACCCCACGTACCTCTTCAACCCAGAACAATGGCGCTATAGTGTCCGGTAAGTCTTTGAGGATTTCCAGCTTCTCCGTTTTAAAAAGCTGCATGTTGAACTGCATGCGTTGCCTGGCAACCAACGGCGTACCGGAAATCTGTGCAAGGTGACAACATAATGAATACATTCCAACAGGGTGACTTCCTCCAAAAATGGACACAGGAAGCTGTCGATAGAGAGGCAAGAAAGCACTGACTTAAATTACTGGTGAAAGGATCAACGCACCGGCTCAAAATCAAGCACAATCCCGTGTTCTTCTACATCAGGGTTCAGCCCTTTCACATTCCTCAGCAGCTCAGGGTCGGAGTCCAGGAAGTGGGGCATGGACGCGTACATGGGCGCGCTGATGCATTTGGTGAGATCCATGAGACCTTTGGGAGGGCACTTGTCGGGAGTCACGCAGAAACAGTTGAGTTCTGCGTCGTTGGCGAAATCCCCGATGTTGGCGACGTACCGGTTGGTCTTGATACCTCGGTACGACGTCTTCTTTTGGAACCAAGGCTTGAAAGATCTGGTAAAGAGTAAAGATAGAACTGCATAGACTAAAAGGATTCCATATAACAATAGCTTTGTTAGCCTTTCATCTGTCGAGAAGCGCATATTGTAATTCCCCAGTAAAGCGTAACACACACTGAGCGGCGGCGTTGCGAAAGCGTTGCGGTTTTTTTCTGTAATGTTCGAAATAGTATGAAGCCCTTTACATCAAAGCGGCACGGCAGCGGCGCGGCGCGTTCTTCATACAAACCTTCGCCGCCGCAACGCTTTCGCAACGCCGCCGCCCAGTATGTGTCACGCATACACTGTGGAGAGCTACTATCACCAATACTATGATCGCAGGTGGAGAGACACAAATTGTGCTTCGCCTAGACTTATCTAAGTTGGGATGATTATTGGAAAACAAAAAACTGACAGCCACAGTCGCCGTGGGTGGGAGCATTTTGCATTTTTTCGATCACCATATATATGGTGATCGAAGTGTGGGCTGTCATATATATGGTGTGTGGTATATGGTGATCGAAGAGCCCACATTATAAAAGTGAGAGATAATAAGTGACATCCTAACCCTTAGTATCTTTTGTACCTTCTTCCACCTCTACAGGAAATGGTAGTTGATAAAAATATTTCGAATGCTATACTTAGGGCTTCTTTCACCACTTGCTGTTAAAGTCCCAGATATCCAGCGGCAGGTTATCTAACAGATAACCTATATTTTGGTTGGTATCTGATTGCCTTTTATCTAATCTATTATGTATAATCTATCAGACAGATTTATCTGATAGATTAGATTATCTGTTAGATTACTATCTGCAAGAATATCAGCATCAGCAGTGGTGAAAGAAGCCCTTAGTGTATTAGCTATTTATCTTTCGTTTCCCTGTAGGGAAAACAAAATATTTAAATAAGGTACAATTGTTATCTCTAGAATGATTGAATGAATTTTTCCGAGGAAACCTTTTTATATTATCCGGCTTATTTTACAACGCCTGAATTACGTACAAAAGTGAAAAGTTATTCTGAAATAGAATAACTTTTACCTTTTGCATTTACGCGACACTTTGAACACAGAATAAGGACCAATTTGAATAGAATTATAACTGAGCAAAATGATATACATTATCTCTCTCTGAAAGAAGAAAAAGTTGATACTGCGCTACCCACGTCAAATTTTATTTATTTATTTATTTAAAGCATTATTCCACATACAGACAATTAAATTTACAATCCAATAAAAAGTAACTTACAAAGGGCGAACTTGTCTCTAATAGAGATGTTAGATGGAATGTAAAGTCATTTCTATAATGAATTACGACTTATCTACTACGTCATTCTGACTTGACACGAAGTATTATGTATTAAGACTTATCTACTACATTCTAACTTGACACGAAGTATTATGTATTACGACTTATCTACTACATTCTGACTTGATACGAAGTATTATGTATTAAGACTTATCTACTACATTCTAACTTGACACGAAGTATTATGTATTACGACTTATCTACTACATTCTGACTTGACACGAAGTATTATGAATTACGACTTATCTTCTACATTCTGACTTGACACATTCTAGCGAAGCTTTTTGTCCGTCTGTCTGTTTGTCCGCCCCGGCAACTAAAAGCTGATTGGACTGTTTAGAACATATTTTTGTAAAATTGCTTGGATAGTAAAATTACAGAAAATTCAGGAACTTTTTCCTGTAAATTAGATTTTTCAGGTCGTGTGACCGAGGAAACTTACTTCCCTAAAGCTTGAGAAAAAAACATTATTAAAAGAAAGAAAAAAAATCTCGCAGCGCTAACACCTTGGAAGCGGTGGTAGATAAAAAAATTGACGTTGTTTATATGTACCCAGTGTACTTACGTATGCAATAAAATAGTTTTGACTTTACTTGTAAAATGTAGTCAATGTACTTTTCATGTGGTCGGTCCACCTACCTGCACAGATCTATGCCGTAGGACTCCAGCCGTTGGGTCTCTTTAGTGAAGGGTGCGAAGACGGTACCGTCGGTGCCCTGGTACTCGTTGCAGTGGTCGCGCCACATCTCCAGCCGGGGCTTGCCGTCCACCGCCACCACCTGCCCCACGTCCATCACGTTCTTCGTCCCCCGCAGCACGGTCACCGCGTGGGCGTCCACCGTGCCGTTGCGCTGGAAAATCATTGTTGATAATAATGTTTGGACAAATTTACACACGGCTGTTGAATCCCAAACTAAGCCGAAGTACTCATGGGTACTCAACAACTGATAAACATGCATAATAGTACATTGTTACCCTAGGGGTGAAAGTAACTTATTTAGTCCCGAGGCGGGGTTGAATGAAATGATTTTAAAAGATGTGTTGCGGAAGTTTGTTGCGCCGCTTCTTCTTCCCAGCGCTAACACCTTGGAGGCGGTGGTAGATAAAAAATTGACGTTGTATAAATGTACCCAGTGTACTTACATGTAATAAAATACATTTGAATTTGAATAGTTCTAGGGACTCTAAATAAGTCTTGAACCCGAGGTATACACTGTGCTTTTCATTACGAATGCAATGAAAGTAAAAACAAATACATAAAATGAATGTTAATACAAATGTCTGCTATACGGAAGTATCTACACTTACCGTGCCAAACAAAGAGAACCTATACTGATTATTAGGCTCAAATATCATGCCGACCCCTTCCTTCTTGAGCGCCGTGCACACCGCCTTGGGCGCGAACTCTGTGCGAGCGCAGTTGATCACCACTCCTCGGAACAGGATGTCCAGAGCCTTGACGCGGAGGAACACGTCCGTCGGGGAGTCGAAGATGCCGTTCAGAGCTTTCCCGATCATGCTCAGCATCGCGGGCTTGTCGCGAGACACCACCGTCGCCATGCCCTGTAAAATCATCAGTCATAATCATCGTTAGGTGTCCATCAAGGCTGAACACGGGTTGGGCAGGCAGACTGCTTGGGCCCACTATGCAACTGAGTTTTGCAACCAGCTCATCATCATCATCAGCCTGCACTAGTTCACTGCTGGACACAGGCCTCCCCCAAGGCGTGCCTATGACCCCGATCCTCGGTTCTTCACATCCAGTCACTGCCAGCCGCCTTATGCATCGTCGCTCCATACTCTTCCTCATTACCCACGCTTGACTCCCTCACCATGAGACCTCATTTATTAAAATCCATCCAGCCACTTGATGCGATGAGAGGGTAAGGGTATGTATCTACATACATACATCCATACGTAAACTGCGAGATTGGTCTCAGTTTAAAAGCATTCAAATCAAATCAACAGCTTAATAATATGTCCCCACTGCTGGGGCTCAGGCCTACCCTCTCAACGAGGTCGTACGGGCTATAGTCCACCACGCTAGCCCAGTGCGGGATGGTGGACTTCACATGCGCCTAAGAATTTCTTCTTCGGCGTATGCAGGTTTCCTCACGATGTTTGCCTTCACCGTTTGAGAGCGGAACAAACCCATTAGTACATGGCCCAGCCGGCGATCGACCGAAATATGATAGGCTGCGTCTTATCCCCGACGCCACTGACGCTGTCAAAAAGCACTAGGTGTATTTTGAGTATTGAGCTAAACTGATGACTTCATACCAGCATGAAGACGTGCGGCATGATGATCAGTTCCTCCCCCGTGAGGCCGGGCCCAGACTTCTCAGGCCGGAAGTAGAAGGTGTCCAGTCTCTGGTACGTGATCGTGTCATTGTCCTCCTGATCCGTCATTTCCACCTTCTTCTTCCATTCCCTAAGTACAGAAGACTTAATAATAATAATAATAATGTTTGGACAAATTGACACACGGCTGTTCAGTCCCAACTAAGCCGAGCTTGTAAATAGGTACTCAACAGCTGATAAACATACATAAATACTTTTAAATAAATACTTAAATACATACAAACACCCAGAATCCGAAAACCAACAGTTATGCTCATCACACAAATGTTGGTCCCGGGTGGGAATCGAACCCACGACCTTTGGCGCAGTAGGCAGGGTCACTACCACTACGCCAACAGGCCAGCTAACTTGGTGTTAGCTTGGACATAAACGATCCTGACACTGACTATTATACAACTATCCTCACAATAGGGATGTATCGTAATCCAGTGGTCCGATGAAGGGAGGGGATTTGGTAAATCAAAACAGCATTTAACGTTACATTTACGAACTATGAAAATTTCCAGTATAATCAAATCGTTATTTTTTTATTACAGCAGTCAAATAATCCTCAAATTCACCTACTCCGATGTTTATATTCCATCATCACAATGAGGAAGATCCATGAATCTAATAACTACTGAATCTTTATTGAATTAATTAACCTAATCTAACAAATTAATTACCTCGTGTGAGAGCACCCATAACGTTTGATTAGCGTGATTGAAATCCGATCGTGCATACATTTGGCTTGATTAGTCCGTTATTGTGACTAATTTGCAAACCTAACTAAGTGTCACACAGTCTGTATTTTTATCAAACTCTAGGTTTTTAGAGTTCCATACCTTAAAAGAGGAAAAAAGAAACCCTTCTACGAACACTCCGTTGTCCGTCTGTCTGTCTGTCTGTCTATCCGTCTGTCAAGACCATTTTTCTCAAGAACGCGTGGAAGTATCAAGTTGAAATTAATGTCAAATATTAAGGTCTGCAGTCCCTTAAAGCTGTGAAAAAATCAAACTTCTAAGTCAAAGCAGTCAGAAGATATGGCCGATTTTGCCGCATTTTTTTAGTATCTTGGTCATCAAAACCTATGGGGTACTTCCGGTTGACCGATTTAACTACAACGATTTTCGGATATTTTCCTTCACTCATGCTGTGAGAAAACACCTCAAATAAAAATATTAGACGCCTCATCGTTTCACCGTTTCGCATTTAATTTGCAAGGGCCACGAACGGCGCCGGCGCCGCACTGGTGTATATGAATTCAAACGTGAAATGATTTGAAAGCCACGTCACACCGACTGCCGCCGTGGAAACCAAGCCAGTTGATACAATACGCTCTAATCTGGCAGTTTTTATCGATTCCTTTAGATATTCATGAAATAAAGCGGTGTTGAAGGCTATTTTATTCGATTATTAAGAAAAAACGTCCACTATTTAAATATTAAACAGTATCAATATTAAATTAACCCACTTTGTTGGTTGGTAAATATTTAATCACTAGTAAAAATCGAATGTAGGAATGAACACACCTTACAAACAATTTATTTATATACCGTTCTGTTTGACATTCTCCGTGACAAACTTGGTTATTATGCCAATAGAAATACAATTAATTAATTATTTTTAATATTCAGAAAGAGCGTCAGTGGCCCTGGGGATAAGACGCGGCCTATCATATCGAAAGGTCCGGAGTTCGATCCCCGGTTAGGTCATGTACCAATGGGTTTTTCTCGAAACTTAAGTACATTTACTGACTGCTCTCAAACGGTGAAGGAAAACATCGTGAGGAAACCTGCATACGCCGAAGAAGAAATTCTTAGGCGCATGTGAAGTCTACCAACCCGCACTGGGCTAGCGTGGTGGACTATAGCCCGAACACCCTCGTTGAGAGGGTAGGCCTGAGCCCCAGCAGTGGGGAGATTAATAGGCTGTTGATGATGATGATGAATATTCAGAAGAGTTCATAAATTAAGTTCATTTAAAGAAAATACGTAAAATATACAAATGTCAACAAAAGTAAACGAAATATATTTATGGACCATCTCATCCCACCTTCAGCATATACCTTACTAGAAAATCAAATCAAATTAACACGTCCCCACTGCTGGGGCTCAGGCCTACCCTCTAACGAGGGTGTTACAGTCCACCACGCTAGCCCAGTGCGGGTTGGTGGACCTCACATGCGCCTAAGAATTTCTTCTTCGGCGTGTGCAGGTTTCCTCAGATGTTTGCCTTCACCGTTTGAGAGCGGAAAAAACCCATTGGTACATGGCCCAGCCGGGGATCGAATTCGGACCTTTCGATATGATAGGCCGCGTCTTATCCCCGACGCCACTGACGCTCTCACTGAGAAAGTATCTAATAGTTACAATTCTTATCGAACGCCATCAATTGGTCCAATTCTGTGGCATAAAGTTAAAATTTGACACCACTTAAAGACTGCTGTGTGATTCTGTAAAGTACGAATTAAAACTCGACCATCACATCGCAAGTCACTCACTTCACTTCGCATCCGATCATGAAAGACCTTGATGTCGCATTGTGTAAACAAATACAAGCTACACAATAAACACTTCACTTGCGAAGTAAAGTGAGTATTGAACTGTAAATCATTGAGTTAGAGAGCGATCTCACGGCGGATTCAGGATCGAGTTGCACAAATACGCTTACAGAATAGCAGGGCTGTTTCTATCCCTACACATTATTACGAAGTTGAAAGACGATCTAAATCGTTCAAGCATAAAGAAATTGAATTGAATGGAAGGAGTTTTCTTAGGAATTCGAATCAAGCCTTAGTACAAATTATTATTGTTCAGAGTTGAAGTTATGTGTTGTTACATGATCAAAATATACACCAACTAGCTGTTGCCCGCGGCTTCGACCGCATGGCATAAGTACCTATAAACCACCCGGAAGAAATTATTTGAATGATAGTGAAAACCGCATCAAAATCCGTTGCGAAGTTTAAAAGATCTAAGCGTACACAGACACGGAAGCGACTATGTTTTTATACTATCATCATATCAGCCTGTAGACGTCCACTGCTGGACAAAGGCCTCCCCCAGGGGACTTCACGACGACCGGTCCCGCGCTAACCTCATCCAGCCGGGTCCCGGTTTTAACACTATGTAAGGATTAATAGATTTTCCGTTTCCCTTGAAACAATTTGCACAATTTATAGTAACTGTTGTAACAGTAGGTAGGTATATTAATGAGATAATACGAGACGCAAGTAAATTGTCATTAAATGATATTCAAATAATGTGAGATATAATGACAGTACAGAGCAATGATGTGATTGTTTGGTCCAGACACGCGGCTTCGCTGTGGTTGGACAGTGATCACACGTGCGTGCCAATGGCGTAATAGTGACAAGTCATTTTTTGGGTTCCGTACCTCAAAAGGAAAAAGAACCCTTATAGTTTTATCCACTTAATAGTTTTTTCCTAAGGTTAAAATTAATATTAAGTTTATTTTGTAACTTATTGCTACTCTCTAGTATAGACGTGGATAGCTTTAATTGGCCTTTAACTTTGTAACCTAGTTTTTAACAACTATTTGTAATTTTGGCTGTAGTTATCCCTAATAAACAAATTAAAAATTAATTAATTAATTAAATTAATTAATTAATTAATAGGATCACATTTTTGTCTCTCCGTCTGTCAAGACCCTTGTATTCATCAAGCTTCTAATGGTCTCCCTAAACAATCATGCTTGCCTTGCATGACATGCATTACGTGCTGTCACTCATAGCTGTAGTGATTGACGTGTATGACATGCAAACTACGTGCAGTGCATAACATGCTGGCCGTTGCCTCACTGTATTGATTGATAGCAAGCATGATGGCAAATCATGCAGCATGACATTCATGTAAACGTTGCATGTCATGCAAGCATGGTCGTTTAGGGACACTTTAAGTCAAGACAATCAAAAGATTCGTCAATCCAATAGGTAAGAGAGTTTTAACCATCCAGACTGATCATGAACTAGAAACATCGTATAAAGCAAATAAAATTATAATAGACTTGAAAATCCCTCATTAATTAACAAAAAGGAAAAGCTGGAAAAACATTGAAAGCATCATCCTTCTAATTACGGACATTGAAATTTTCAGACAAAGCCCGTAATTTAATTAAAATCGGATTACATTTAATTAGAATCTGCTGTTCGCTCATGAATTAATGAAGGTATAACACATAACTCCTAGTATGATTTAGAGATTTATTCACACAAGAATCACACAAATAAAAAATGTATTTATGAAGTTCAATAAATTACGTACAAACATACCTTCACGCTATGCCTCTGACAGACAGACAAACGCCTGAATCACTAAATTAAGTCAGATACTCATTAGAGGCAACCGTCAGAATCACCAAATTAAGACAGATACTTATTGGAGGCAAACGTCAGGATCACCAAACCAAGGCAGATACTTATTGAAGGCAAACGTCTGAATCGCCAAATTAAGGCAAATACTCATTGAAGGCAAACGTCTGAATCGCCAAATTAAAACAGATACTCATTGGAGGCAACCGTCAGAATCACGAAATTAAGACAGATTCTCATTGGAGGCAACCGTCAGAATCACCAAATTAAGACAGATACTCATTGGCGGCAACCGTCAGAATCACCAAATTAAGACAGATACTCATTGGAGGCAACCGTCAGAATCACCAAATTAAGACAGATACTCATTGGAGGCAACCGTCAGAATCACCAAATTAAGACAGATATTCATTAGAGGCAACCGTCAGAATCACCAAATTAAGACAGATATTCATTAGAGGCAACCGACAGAATCACCAAATTAAGACAAATACTCATTGGAGGCAAACGTCAGGATCACCAAACCAAGGCAGATACTTATTGAAGGCAAACGTCAGAATCGCCAAATTAAGGCAGATACTCACTCAAAAAAGTAAGGGCCGATCTCCTTGACGATGGGAATGGCGCCCTTCTGCACGTCCTCCCAGTTGGTGTAGTTGAAGAGGTACACCTTGAAGTCGATGGCGAAGGGGATGTCCGTCCACATCTTACGTACGTCCGTCTTCTTGGACAGAGCCATTTCCTGTAAGATTGATTCAATAAATAATAATCTTTTTTCTACTACCTTGAGTAAAAATTTCCATGACTCAGGTCGTGACGAAATATTGTATTAAATTTTATTTCGTACTCGGTTATGTTCTTTTTGAGGTATTGTACGTAGGCTAGGCCAGCTCAAGGTTATAGTGTTTCCACTGACGTGCGGTCGACTGTACTTATTATGTACTAGGTGGGTACATGAAAATATGTAATATAAAAAAGATTTTTTTCTAATAACTAGCGGTGACCTTTTAAGTCAGCACCGTCGTTTCGTGTCACAAATAATTCCATAGGTACTTTACCCCATACTTGTACGACGAAGGTGTAATTTGGTCGGCTAAGTATGTAAAACAGCTAAGTCTATTTATGTCAACTTAACAATATGAATCTTAATGGGTATTTCATATGATTCATATTATAAAGCTTTACATGCTTAGCGGATGATTTCGTACCTACAGAAACTTTACTAAACACATCACTGCGAAGTATAATAACATAATTAACCCGACAATTATATACAACGTGGCTGATTTACATAGCTGATAATAATAGGTAATTGTTTTGGGGCTCTTGTTTAGTAAAATAACCTAAAAATATTTGTAAACTTCGGTAATTAATTGGAAAATACAATACCTGTTCTACGCCGCCTCTTTTTAATTTATTAATTAGGACAACAACAGCTTTAAAAATAGGTACATACCTATAGGTACTATTTCATATTACCATATTCCCTTTTTGACGTCAATTCTGTCTAAAACTACTCTGTTTTAGTTTTGGGGGGTTCTATGGGGGGCTCTATTGAAAACAAACACTCATCCATAGACTATGCGTTCATAGACTTTAAAAAAAAATATCTTTATTACTATAGTTACATACCTTCTTGAGCATGGTCTTCAGTAAGGTGGGGAAAATGACCCACCCGAACAGAATGCCGAAAACGGCAGCGCCGCCCGAGCCCGCCGCGATCTTCAAATGCTTCGGCAACTTCATGTCCTGCGAAATAACAGACGAACTAAATTACTACGAATTAACCAACGAACTAAAAGAAATCTGAAATTAACAGTCAACTAAATACTTACGAAATAACAATCGAACTAAAATAAATTTGAAATTATCAGTAAACTAAACTAACTATTTTTATGGATGGAGTAAATTGACTTGAGGAAACATACATACTTTTATCCCTTTATTAAATAGTGGGTGTATATTATATCCAGATTATATCCCATAAACAGGAAACATAAAGAAATGGCATTAGAGAAACGTTGAAGAAATGTCAAATGTTTAAAATTTGTAGGTGTATTCTATACAATTAAAAACATGTGCTTCCAATATAATAACCAAAATACTATTTAATGTTAATACAATGTTTCAAAACTAGAAATATAAAATATACATTTTATTTGAATTAAGTGGATATTGTAGTTCAAAGCCTTTCGATTCGACCCATAGTAAAAGAATACGCAAATACCAAATAGACGCATAAAGTCAAAACCCATTAACGCACTTACGCGAAAGTTATTTCATATGTACATACATATAATACGGAGGAGTGTTAAACTATTATATAAAACTTTTATTATCGGGACTAAATTATTACTTTCTCGACCCAACAGTCGCGAAATTGATCTATAATTTAAAAAAAATCGCGACGGAGTGCTCGTTTTCCCACGCACCTGCACTTCGTTTTAGTTAATTATTAGTAATGCACCTGGGTCAAGACTAAAACCCCATTAAAAGGTCACCTATCAATGACGACGGCCTTTTTCCATACCCGCGGCGGCAGCTGTGTTTTCGCAAGCTTATTAAATATTAAGCCTTCGTGCATTTTTCTATTCTTTCCAGGATCCTAGGCGTTTTATACTATGACTGGTTATTAGCTACGAGCATAATTACCGATATTTCGCCTGCGAGGCTAAAATAAATCTCAAAAAGTTTCTCTCATCCCGAAATTTCTGAAACTGTTTACTCAGACAGATTGTTTATTTTCGAAATTTTGAATAGAAAGTTATTGATGTGACTAGGTACCGTACTAACTACATAATTTTTATTTATAAGTAAGGAAGGAAACTGGAAAAGAGGTCTCAAGTCATGTCTTATTTACATATGTGAAGATTGGTCTTGAACTTTTGATTACTGTAATCATTTGTGGTCCTTTAAGAAATATCAAACTGATATCAAAAGAACAAGAGCTATCCTCTCTTAGGTAAATAAGACATCATCATCATATCAGCCTGTAGACGTCCACTGCTGGACAAAGGCCTCCCCCAGGGATCTCCCCGATGACCGGTCGTGCGCTAACCTAATCCAGCTGGGTCCCGCGACCTTCACAAGATCGTCGGTCCACCTTGTGGGAGGCCTACGCTGCGTCTTCCGATACGTGGTCGCCACTCGAGAATCTTTCTGCCCCAACGGCCGTCAGTTCCACGAGGGAGTTCCACTTCAGCTTCGCAATTCTTTGAGCTATGTCGGTGACCTTGGTTCTCCTGCGGATCTTCTCATTTCTGATTGGATCTCGCAGGGAAACTCCGAGCATATATCTCTCCATTGCCATCTGGGAAACCTTGAGCCTTCTTATGAGGCCTATAGTGGGCGATCACAAATAAGACATAGTACTGTATAATCCCATAAGTTTTACTGTAACATTAATAATATTGTAGTATGTTCTGGACATGTTAACGATTATGATGTACTTAGTTATTTTTATGGCGCATATGTTTCTCCAGAATCAGCGCAATTGTCTTACGAAATTGTTATGATAATTAGAAATTGGTACGAGTATGTTATAGATACTTTTATAATAACTTTAATGACCATTACGATAATTATTTTATTTACTTTAAAAAACGGACAAATGCGAGTAGGACTCGCGCTCTGAGGATTCCGTACATAGATATAGGTTAAGTACTTGGTATAATTATTTTGTTCAGCCGTAGGGTTAAGTTGAATGAGTCTAATGTTTTTTTTTAACAAAAAATCATGTTGAAGCATCTACTTGTCTGTCTTAACTCGACCTGTATTTTTACATTTTTTGTTATTAAAATTTAACAGGTTAATTGGTTCATGAATCGGGAAATGAGATTTGGAAATTGATTCTGATATTGAAATAAATTAATTGTAGACCTCGGCAATTTTCCTGGAAATAGAAATACAGGAAACGGTGTTTTAGTATGTTTGCCTTGCGGCTCCGGTCGTGTTTGTAACCAGTTTTGTAACCAGCTATAAACGTTTTTTTTTGTAACCAAGTTACGAAACAAGATATATTTAATCGCTGTATTTTCCTTGTAATTAATTACTTACGATAATACAGGTGGAAACAGAGTAGTTTTAGACAGAATTGACGTCAAAAAGAGAATATTGTATTCCAATTTTAAATAAACGAATTTTCATTTTCATTGAAGAATTTACAATGTCTTCGTTTGTAACCGAGTTACAAACAAATAATTTTTGGATCTTCAACTTTTCTTAGTTCGTAGCCATAGCACGCCTAAACGGCTTCGGTTTGTAACCGAGTTTTGTAACTGTAACTGGTTACAAACACGGCCGCTCCGGTACAAATTGTAAGTAGCTGGCTACAATAGAAGACATTTAAAAAATCTTCTAATTACAAATACAGCGATCAAATTATTCTTGTTTAGTAAATTGGTTACAAACAAAAAAAACTTAGTTTGTATCTGGTTACAAAACTCGGTTACAAACACGGCCGGAGCCGCCTTTGCCGGTTTTTTTTTCCTTTATCAAATTCTTCCTAATTTCCTTTGCTGTAGCTAGAGAATACTCGAATTTTTCAACTCTTTTTATGAGTAATCAATTGTTACTTACTGTGCAGTAGTCCGTTTACGAAGACAGCTGACAGAATACTTGGTCGTACTGCATTCGTTTCTAATAAGGGGGCGCGGTGGAGTACACCCGCACGCAATACTGTCTCTCACGTCCACATCAAATATTTATCGAAGCGAACAAAAATTTTTTTCAATCTATGTAAGTAGGTAAATTTAATACCTTGGTATGTACTTTAAAAAATAACTATTCAATTCGAATACAATTCAATACTGTCTATAATTGCACATTTAAAAATTACAGACAAAAAAGGGGAAAAATACAGATACAATAATGTACTTAAAGGCGGTCTAATCGCTTAGAGCGATTTCTTCCGGACAAACTATTAATGCTACACGTAGGTATGGTCGACCGCACGTCAGTGGAAACAAAACCAGTATAAACTGGTCTCTCCTACTATTGAAACACTCCAATAGGCTAGGCCAGCTCAAGGTCAAAGTGTTACCACTGACGTGCGGTCGACTGTACTTCTTAAAAACATGTAAGTAAGTACCTATTGTCGTTTCTTCTTATTTTAATTCGGGGTTTCCGTCTCATGACGAAGCCTACTTATACATTCTCCAGCGAAAACTAAGCTTTTCGCCGTAACCTACTTTGAAAAAAAAATTACAGTTAAGATATTTCTTCGACAGGATTGTGACTTTTACCATAGAGCTAGGATCTCTTTGGTGAGCGCGCGCGCCCCCTAGAAGTTTTTTTTTCCTTCAAGATAATTGCGAGGTCAAAAACTGACATAATTCCAAAACACCGTGGGTCTGTACGCCGCCTACTGTAGGAACTGACCTGTGGGCGCCGGGCGGGGGGCGGCGGGCGGGGCGGGCGTAGCATTGACACGTCACTAAATTGGACTAAATTAAAAAGTCAGCCTGTTTTATTTAAAAGTAATACTAATGCTCTTGAAGGTCAAAAAAATTGCTACTCCGCTACCACAGAATATATATGTTAATAGTAGAAGCCGCTACTCCCCAAAATTTCCTAGCTTTTTATTTCATCTGTTTATTGTGCTAGGTACTTACGTCCAATCAAAAATCATACACAAGCTGTGTAAAATTGACATTTTGTTTAGCTTTGACATTTTGTATTCTGCTTTTATTTTGTTTCTTTGACGATCACATTAACTTTGACCTTTTACGTAAGTATACTATGTACTAGTATTTGTAATGTGTGATAAATAAATCTAATCTAATTTAATCAATTTATAATTGGTTCTATCAAAAAAGTCGTTTTGAAAGTACGTTCCGGGAAAGACCCAACGGGCCTGAGTAGTGGAATTTAGAGTCGCTGACAATTCAGACACAAAATATTCGGACACTTGTCCGAATTGTCGCATTTTAACTGCCTTATTCTGCGACATTCGGACACAATGTACTTGGACTTGTGTCCGAAGGCGAAATTGCTTGGGTTAGGAATTATTAATAATAAATTATTTGAATTTTGTTCAAAGTGAATTTAGTCCAATTCTTTTTTCTTACAGGTTGTAGAGATGGTTATAAGATAGTAATTGTAGCAAATCTTTTAGACGTATTCCTTTTAGCCCATAGAGTTAGTATACTAGCTATAGAGCGCGCGCATCGCTCATTGCCCATTGTGCCAAGTGTAAGCAGGTGTTCTATGGACGCTTCTATATAGATTTTTTCTAGATCGTTCTTTTCCGTGAGTCGTGTTTACAGCTTGACACTGCACATTTCACCATGATTACGACTGCAACAATCAGCGCTACTGACGTGTTGTGACTGGTAGCGTCGCCCCAAAAATTTCGAGACTGTTCAGACCCGTGCTTACAGTTCAGACTTGCTAACGCGCGCTCTATGTACACTAACAACTCTATGTTTTAGCCCCATACATTTTGGCTAACAATTAAAACTACCTATTTCAAATTTCCAAGTCGATTGCATTTGAGTTGTCCACTGCTGGACTCAGGCCTTGGGGGACCAAGGCGCTGCTGAACCCGATCCTCGCTTCTCCGCATCCAGTCACTGCCAGCCGCCTCACGCAGGTCGTCGCTGCATCTAGCCGGGGGGCGTCTCACATTACGCCTGCCCACGCGTGGTCTCCACTCAAGAACTCGTCTACCCAGAGGTTATAATTATGTTTTCCCGCTGCCACTTTAACATATTAACTTTTTGAGCTATGAAGACTTTGGTAAAAAAATAGCTAAGCATTTTGGGTTGGAAAAATTATTCAGGTTGAAACTAAGATACTTTTTCTGAAATCGTAATAATTTTTGTACCTTCACCTACTTTCATTATAATGAACAATGAAATTATAGATATTAGCAAGTAAATAAATTCTTGAAAAAGTACATTTCACTATCACATTTTGTTGTGTTTTCATAAATAATTCACAATACGTCTCAATCGACCAGATAATGAAAGGGCTAAGCTCTGAAAATTAAATGAGGGAACTTTTCAAAACGTACAATTTTATAAGTTGTATTTACATTTCACTTACTGTCATATTTCAGGACATTATTTCAAAGAACAGAGAGAAAATTTATTACATTTTGTGACACTTACTATAACTATGCTATACCTACATACTGGTAGTAAAAATGTGATAAATTATCACATATAAGTATAAGTAGACTAGGCCTCCCCCAATGCCCGCCACTGACCACGATCTTCGGTTCCCATCCATACACCGTCACTCCATCTAGCCGGGGGGCGTCCCACACTACGCTTGCCCACGGGTGGTCTCGTCTCGTCTATTCGTCTATCCCAGGTATAACAGCACAGAGGACTTTATTAGTTAATATCGGTTCTCCGACAAACAAAACAAATGCACGTGTGTAACTCCTTGTTAATTAAAATGTAAGTAATCAAAGTTTTAATAATAAAAACAAAAAAATACCACTTCCGAGTAAGTACATAAATTATCTTACATTGGTAGGTCTGTACCTTATTTATCATAAAAATAATTATAACTACGTTGTTTTTAATGTTAGTTTGTTATTATTTGATGCCTCTACTCAATGGGTTTGCATGACATCTCATATATTTAAAAAGCCATATTAAATAACCCTCCTTTTGGACTTCGCCGCAGTCGGGTAACAAGAGCGCGTTTTCTGCAATGCGTTGTTTTGGAGTCCTTCGTCGTAAGACCCCACTACCGAATGTCCCAAATGGGACGTAACAGCGAAATTTGCCGCAACGTGCCCCAAATACAGGTGAAATGGCACACAGACTTATTTCAACTTGAAGTGCTCGATTTTGTGTCCTACGGCCATGAAGATGTTTTCCACTGTGCACGGGTAGCCTGAAACAATAAACAAAACATTACATGTTTCCATCACAGCTGGGTAATTTTCAAAATTGTTATTGTAGTTTTTTTACTTTCTCGCCCTCGTAGGGTAGAGTTAGTATTGTGATCGTAAAAAAATAGTTTTATCAATTTTCGCGAAAATGTGTCCTCTATATCGATAACACTATCGAAAAACCAAATATCTCAATTCCGTCCGTCCGTCCGTGCGTCAGTCACGCTTGGCTCTGGAGGCTAAACCTTTGGTCCGATTGAGACCAAAATTGGAACTCAGTGATAAGAATGACCAGCTCTACATTCCTAAGTTTCGTCCATTTCGGAGAGTTCAAGTTCAAAAGCTTCCCTTTAGCTACATTATTAATTTTGAAATTTTTACAGCAGATCTATTCTGATCAAAGCAGATATTTCGAATAAGTGCAGGTCACTGTAAGCACTCATCATCATATCAGCCTGTAGACGTCCACTGCTTGACAAAGGCAGGGATCTCCACGACGACCGGTCCTGCGCTAACCTCATCCAGCCGGGTCCCACGACCTTCACCAGATCGTCGGTCCACCTTGTGGGAGGCCTACGCTGCGTCTTCCGATACGTGGTCGCCACTCGAGAACCTTTCTGCCCCAACGGCCGTCAGTTCTACGAGCAATGTGCCTAGCCCACTGCCACTTTCGCACACACTGCTTTGCAATTCTTTGAGCTATGTTAGTGAACTTGGTTCTCCTGCGGATCTCCTCATTTCTGATTCTGACTGTAAGCACTAACCGATGTCAATCCACTGATCCTTGTAGCCGGCTTCGAGCCGCGCGGCCCGCACCGCCTCCCGGAACGCGTGCGTTATCACCACAGCCGTGCACACCGCGGGCTCGCCCGTTGCTGGAATAAAAATATAACATCTAAACATAGCACCCTGACGGCCATTAGGACGTGGTATGCAGAAATCAAATCAACAGCATATTAATATGACCCCACTGGTGGGGCACAGGTCTCGACGAGGGCGTACGGGCTTTAACTCCACCACGGTAGCCCAATGCGAGTAAGAGACTTCACATGCGCCTAAGAGTTTCTGCTTCGGCATAATATTTTGCAGGTTTCTTTCCTTCATTGTTCGAGAGCAGTTAGAAAATGTACCTAAGTGTCGTCTTGTGGGTTGGATCATTTCTGCATAACTCGGTCCCAAGAAGTTTCGAACCTCTTTTGTCGCGCGCGCGCTCCCTGTGGAGATCGCATCTTGCAAATTTAGTATGGGAAACGATGAAATATTCTGTGTCAAAATCAGGGGGGGGTGCGGACAAATGAAGCGGATTAGCTGGGAGGAAGTTGCTCATACAAATTTATATGGAGTTTGAAAATGAGAATGTGTGAGTGAGTATCAATTTCGATATACATTTGGCACGATTTTGGCACCCCCTAAATTGCTTTTGTTACTCATCCATATGGGTAGCTTTTATTTTAAATTCATGCTCGGTCCCATTTAGGCAGTGTTTGAAGGAAGTCATCACACAGAATAATATTATATTATCTTTTATGTGCATTATTATTATTATTTTTGTATTTAAATGACTTGGATAAATTATTCTGACAAGCAACAAGAACAGGCTAGCAAGAGTCTGTTTCTATTAATTAGACAGGCTTTTGCTTCAAAAGTATAGTTCAACCAGTTTTCAATTTCCCCGGCAATTTACCCAAGTCGTTTGATAGATATACTTTAAATCTATATCTGTAGTGCCTATATAAAAGAATAAAATAACTGATGTAGCAACTAACAGCCTCAAATGGGTTTAGAAATTAACATATTTATTGGGTATGATCTTTTTTATACCCACGATAAAGTAACCCCGCGGGGAAACACTGACAAAGCACATTTAAATACATATACAGGGTATAGGATAAGTAATATTTTATAATTTCTGACTGATTACAAGAGCTAGGGACAGGAATAGAAGGACTTCGTCCTCGAGAGTAGACAAGTTCAGTATTACCTTTCGATTGTAATACGCCGTAAGGGTTTTTGGAATTCCTTCTGAAATAGACTCTGAAGTCTGCCGGAATATCCTTAATGCCGGGAGGCTTGTAGGTCCATGTACGATCCGTCAGCAACTGGCCAGTTGTGGTGTCATAAAGGGACTTTTCTGATGTCCAGTAACCCAACCCCATCACGAAAGAACCCTCTATCTGTAACAGAAAAATGTACCGTTTATATTCTGACGCTGCATCCAAAATTCGTACAGTGTCCAATTTAACATTCACCTGAGCAACATCAATTTCTGGACTCAAACTCCTTCCTGTGTCTTCGAGCAAATCCACTCTTCTCACGTCATGATTTCCAGATAAAATATCAACTTCCACTTCTAGAACAACTGTAGCATAAATGTCATACGGCTTGACGTCATCATTGCCAGTATACAAATAGGAGGTTTGCAAATCCACTCCGGATAAATACGCCGATTGGACGAGCTGCTCCCATGATGGATTCTTCAACTTCATCTTGACGGGCTCCAGTCTTTTCATCAGGATTTCACACGCCTTCATGGTGGCAAAGGCGACGCATTCACTCCCAATGCTAGCTCCTGTGCTTATACAGTTGGGTGATGTAAAACTACTGCTTGGCTTCACGCTTATTTTTTCCAGGGGTATTCCAAGAACATAAGCGCAGGCTTGGGCCACCTTCGTATTGATTCCTTGTCCCATTTCGATGCCGCCGTGGGTGAGAACTACAGAGCCATCCGCGTGGTAAACCGACACCAATGAATTGTAAGGGCCAAAGTAAAACATTTCGTAAGACATAGGAAGCAGTTTTATAGACCGTTTCCTCCAGCGGTTATTGTCGTTGAACTTTTTGATTTCAATTAATCGTTCATCGTAGTTGGAATCTTTCTTTATTTGGTCGATCAGTTCGGGAATGGGATTGTCACCTTTAGCCATGTTAAGCATTCTGACTTCCAAGGGATCTTTACCAAGATTGTAAGCTATTCGTTCCATCATGTACTCTATCATAGCGACTCCCTCAGTTGATGCTGTAAAAATTATCAAAGTTATCAAAGAATAAAGAATATAACGGACATAGGTCCGTTGTGGGCGTTGAAGGGCTGATATGATTATGATGTTTGAATGTACATACCGGGAGCTCTGCACCAAGTGTTACCGGCCGTGTCGGTGGCCACACTGTTGGCCTCGATGTACCACCGCCGGGTGTCGTAGCAGTTGCGGAAGTGGTTGGTCGTGATGGCGCCGAGACTCTCATTCGGCGAACATCCGTTCTCTTGGTAGAACTTGTTCTTTAAGTACTGAATTTCACCTTCTTTATTTACTCCAATCTGATAGGATAAATATTTCTATAGAATAATTGTCATCAGTCCGATCATCGGACTGAATAATCGGACAACTGATACTAGGCCCACAAAAAAATCTTTTCAAATCAGCTTTAACAAATATAACGTTGAATCTAAACCAGACAGTGTTTAAGGGAGATAAAACTTTTGGAATATTGAAGAAACTATGAACTGCAGTGAGAATAAATTACATTAAAATGTAAAGTTGCAAAAAAAAGTTGTTTGGTTGGTATCAGACAATGATACGAGTGAAGCTAAAACTAAAAGTGTGAGTGTGTTTGTAACATACTTCAAAGCTGCTGTAGGTGGGCACCCGTTTGCCAACCACCTTCATGTTGGTCTGCAGCGGCAGTATGAACCTGCAGGTCTTGCCTTGCAAGTGGGACACCAGGGCAGCGGCGCAAGCGATTTGGCTGGAGCGTGTAATCTTGCAGCCGTACGCCCCTCCAACTCTTCGGACGATCACTTGAACACTGGAATTAGTATGACCATTAACAGTCCCGAAGAACTGACTGCGAAGCTTTTTGATCGGTAAGCTGCTTCGTAATGATACAATGTACGAAACCAATTTTTCGTACATTGTTATTACAATTCTAATTTAAAAACCCTGAGGAAATGTCTGGATTACATTAACAAATATACTTGCGTTACTACTGCAGGCTTCCGCCCAATTCCAAGTTGCATAGTTTTCTTAGAAACATACAAAAGTTAAGTCAAATTATATTTGTAATGCTAATACAAACCTGTTAGCTGGAACTTTCAAGCATTGAGCCACAGCAATATTAGTTAGATCCAGGGATTGGGTTGCCGAATACACTTCCATGCCATCTTCAGTTGGCTTCACTACACAGGTCTGTGGCTCCATAGTGTAGTGATACTGTGTATCTAACGACATCTCTCCATAAATTATACATTTAACATCATTTCCAGTATCAGTTGGTTCAACTGTTCTATCGTTTTTAACTCTTTGGGCCTTTTCTTTTGACTTCAATACGTCATTGGTTGTCAACATAGGTTTATTCTTGTTCACAGAAGAATATTTTACTTTAACAAGTCTAGCCGCTTTATTAGCTATTTTATCTCTATCAGCGACTATGATACCGGCCGGTTGTCCATAGAACTGAACTTTGCCAGAACACAAAATTTCTTCAGCATCTACCATTGTAGGCGCATTTAAAGGTGTGAATACATTATCACCTGGTATATCTTTGACAGTATAAAATGCTTTTACACCTGGGATTTTCTGAAATAAAATATTAATTTGTACACTAATAATCTGCAATTGAGGGGGTCATTATAAGTGATGTAATGCTTCTTTCTATGAATAAAGATATGTCTACTTACAAGAGCTTCAGCAGTATCGAAACCACTAATAATACTGCCCGCGACTGCATCAGCCGTAACAAAAGCTCCGAATACTTCATCACCCTGATTTGGCAGGTCATTGGCAAAAGTTGCTTCACCACTGCATTGTACAAGAGCTTCTAGTTTCGGCACTGGTTGGTTCAAGGGCCACACACTCTTGTCTGTGTCAAACGTCTGGGTTCCTTGTGAAGTATGACGTTTCATAGCTTCGGCTCCAGAACGGAAGCGAGGATCTATTTTGTTGTCCGGACATAAGCTTAATATTGCCTGAAAGTTTTAAGCAACATCACAGTTACGGATTTAACGAATACTGCAATGACTGAATGTACAGAATCGAGGACAAGGTTTCAGGTGGAGTGAATTTAAAGGTCTAGTCCAGTATTGATGTAGACTTGTTTTGATTATGGGGATCGCAAGAAAATTTTAAATAAGTACCTTCTAGTCCTTTTTTTGTAATAGTAGGTACTATAGGTACTGTAGCCTTAAGGGATTTTTTCTTTGCAGCTCATAGACAGCTCACTGCAGAATGGATCTTCCTTCATAGATCCTCAATATCCGGTACGCGAGCTCATATCTTAACTTTTATATACTGTTACCTTGTAATAAAGAGATAATGCCAGCATTTTCCTGTAAGCAGCAGACGGTTCCGGCGGTGCCTCTTCCGGCTTTATCTCGGCAGATAAACTTTTCAGAGCCATTTGCAATGTTTCATCCGTATAAAGATCTTTTCCGGCTAACATAGCTTCCGTCTTTTTGGCGTGAATGAACTTGGGTGAAATGCTTCCATATACTATGGTGGCGCTTTCTAGTGTCTCTGATTTTGGTTTAAATTGAAAGAGAAAACCAGCATTGACAACTGCGTGCGCGTTTTGCGAACGAGGCATAATCTGTAACAAAGTTGCCTTACTTATATTAGAAACTAGCGGTGCACTTATTATGGTCAGCCTTACCTGCGGCTTGGCTTTGTTTACGTGTTTAGTACCAGATAGATACTTAATAGTTAATTTAGTAGTTGTAAAAGATTTCTTCCCCAAATGTGTGATTCCCTGAACCCTTCCGAGTATTCTATATTGGAGCCGCAATGTTGCCATTCTCACCTTATAAGTTTTGATGCGACAGTTCTGCGAGAGAGGGGGCAGCAAGATGTTAACTATGAGTTTACGTTTCATGTCCGTTTTCAGAAATTCTGGGAGGGTTATTAATTTCTTCTTATTCACGTCTTCCGCTGAAAATAATATGCTTCAGATTTGGAATACCTGTATTCTCATTTATATTGTTCCACTAATTACAAATTATCTTACCTATTGTAATCATGCCCCCAACGGTTTCGAAAAGCAAAAACAGATCAGACTGAAAATCATTATTGGTGTGCTTCATGAACAAGTTTCCGCCGATCGTGCCAATCTGTAAAATACACACAATGTTTTCTGCAACAACATTGACGCCCTAAAGCTCTATTTTTGAATCGCTCTCCTCGCTTCGAGCGGTCGATTCTACTGATTTTTGTATCGGATGTCGAAGGAAAATCAGTAGAATTGACCGCTCGAAGCGAGGAGAGCGATTCAAAAATAGAGCTCCTGGTTCTAGTCAAAGCGAAGTTTAAATAAGTCTTACAATTTCTGGTGAGTTTGTTCAGATTCATTCTTTTATTTGAAGGCAATATTGCCGCTATGATGCCGATGTTATTTTTGAAAAAATAAAATGTTTTTTTTAAATCGGTCCACAATTGACAGAGAAATCGGTGAACATACATAAAAGGAAGAAAAAAAACATACATACAGCCGAACATAGTACCTCCTCCTTTTTTGGAAGTCGGTAAAAATAATGAAATGTTTTACTCGACCTTTGACCTTTCGGCTGTTATAACGTTTTAACGGTTTCAACCTTTTCCGTTTCAATAACGATATACCTAACTCTGTATATATCATCGTGTAGATTCAATCACTGAAATAAAATCAGCATTTTCATGCGAATAATTTCTCGATTTCTTTTGTTTTCATTTGATACCAGGGAACGGAGACCTTTGAGTGAATTCTAATAAATATTCTCATTCAAATACATTCATCCGGGAGGCAAGCAGTGGGATGTCCCTCTCTCTTTGGATCGCACCAAGAAGGAAAGATACTCAAGTCTCGTAACTGATTAAATATGTATATTAGGTATTATGTTGTAGAGGACTGAAAAATAATGGCTCTACAACATACACTAAAATGAGTCAAATCGTGGCCGAATATATAAATAAAAAATTTAAATTAAATCATTCTAAATACTTATTAAATCGAAGGATAATGAAAAATTCAGATCTTTGCGAAAATCTTAGGATTATTGCAAAAAGCCGGATAATTGGAATGTAGATTTATTTATTCATAAAAAGTTCTAGGATCGCGATACTTGGCGCTCCGTTCTTTCTGCCTACCCCGCCAGGGACATAGCGTGAAGATATGTATGTATGTAAGTTCATAATAATCAAGGAAGTTGGAAATTTATGTCACCGAATGCGGATGTCACGCGCATTCTGTGCTCTGTGATATTAATTAAACATCTAGTATACTGTATACTCACGTTCCTAACAGGAATATGGGCAACCAAATCCATGTGTTCATGGAACTGTTTCAAGTACCAGAACTCTTCTTTTGTCGCCGACAGCTCGAGGAACAGCTCCATCATGTCTGAGAGGGGCATCCCCGCGCCCAGCGCCAGGTTCTCATCGATCAAGTGTCCCTTTATCTCGGCCACGTCCGCTATATCGACCACATTTTGAGGGTAGTCGATGACGTGGTACACTCCTGTAAGAGAAAGTGTTTATATATAACTAGCTTTTTCCTGCGGCTTCGCCCGCGTAGAAAAGTTTTTCCCGTGTACATTGTGAAACAGCGCCCTCTATGTAGTAGGCGTTTTGTAACTCAGGGGATATTAGCGGACGCCCCGCGATTTTGTCCGCGTTAAAACCTATATGTTATTCCAGGGTATAAGCTATCACTCTACCAAGTTTTATCAAAATCTGTTCGGTAGTTTTTGCGTGAAAGAGTAACAAACATACAAACATCCTTAAAACTAATATAATTATGGATTGGATTTGATTGATTATGATTGGATAAAATTGTGGATTTTTCAACATCTTATTACATCATATAATTACTATATTACATACATAATAAGGACATTCTAAAACTATCTATAAAAACTAAAATAACCTAAAATTAAACTAACTTAAAAAACTAAAATAACTTAACCTCCAAACATAATTTTAAAAAATAAACTAAACCTAAACAAATGTAAAAAAAAAAACCTAAATGTACAAGATTTCCTCCAACTCCGCCGGATTTCCAATATATATTATGTAGGAAGAATGATCGTCTTTGCGTTCAACTAAGCTTTTTGAACGTTCCTCGACTCACTTTAATGAAATTTTCGGATTGTGTTGCATTCAAACTATATTTTTTCTAAAGGAACTACCTTTATTACCTACCTTACATTACACTACATTTATCCGTTTTCAAGTTACCGCTTGTCAAAGTGATATTTCTTGTAAAATTTCAACCCTAACTCGGGCGGGGTCAATTATAGCATTGTAAAATACTGTAAGGATTAAAAAGATACTAAACATTAAAAACTATTAAAAATTAAATTGAATTTTATTTAACACAATATAGTAAACTTCTCTGCCTATTTGATAACGTATAACTAAAAATAAAAATAACTTATTAAAAATTTAGTTGATTAATTTAAAAACGATTGCTCATAACCTAAGAAAATTATAATACGATTGTTTCGGGAAAGTTGATCGTTCTGTCCCACCTTTATTCTCAATTAAATTAAATAAAATAAAATAAATAAATAAATAAATTTTTTTGGCCTCTCTATATATATCTTGATTCTTTATGATTATTAAAACTTGGAGATCTATTAGACAACGTTTTCGGTTTAGTCTTCCAGTAATATGGCTTTATTGTATTATTTACTTCATTATAGTCAAAGCCAAGATATTTTATTGCAAGAGTACATTGGGTACATTTATACACGTCCATTGTTATCTACAATCGCTTCCTGTGTGTTACGAGTATTATGCATGCGTCATTCTAAAATGACAACAGTTCTAGGGGTCGCCAACCGGGATCCCGGATACCGAAAATACCGGGATACCGGACGGAAAAGAAGCCATTCTAATCCCGGTATTGAATTATCGAATACCGGGATTTTCGATATTTTCGGTATTCGATACATACGACTCTGAAAAGCATTCCTCCAACAAGTGTAGAGGCAGAGAGAGCGTTCTCTGCATCGGGCTATTTCTGTAATCATTTGCGGTTAAAATTAAGTGATAAGACACTTGATTGATACTCTCTAATTTTATTTCGCTTGCCTTGTTAGTTAGTATGGGACAAATCTTGCAAGTAATTTTTGACCCACTTTCCGGTGTTCAATATAACAGTTCTACCGCAAAAAAACATTGCAATACCGATTAGATATTATTTATTGTTGAGACAAACATACAAGAATACCCGTTGCATTTACAATTTCAAAAGAAATCAATGTAATGGTAATTTTTACCTTGCCCTGTATTCCCAGCTATCAATTTGTAGTCGTCGCCACGCCCCATGGCATTGAATACATCGTCCATGGCATATGCTTTATACCACTTATGTGTACCACAGTCCACAACGATCATTTTGCTGTCCGATTTGTCAGCAACGATACACCAATCATCCTCAGTTGTTTGATGATTTCCATCATTACTTTTGCAGTCGTGATTCTTCTTATGAGAACATTTCCGGGCGCACTTTACTCCGCAGGTTTTAAAAAATGCTAAATCTTCTAGATCTGCCAACTTGTTTTTCAGTCGCTCATCGACGTCTGTGGCGAAAGACTTGAAGGCGTCTGCTATAGGTCTGTAGCCGGTGCAGCGGCACATGTTGCCAGCGAATGAGTTCTCCACTTCTGCCATAGTAAGCTTCTTGTTTTTAGACTCATAAAGACTGCAAATTACAGAAAAAACCGAATTTAAAAATGTGGGCATTTTAAAAATGGTTTAGATAAACCGTGTGTTCAAACCTTATAATTATGTTAATGGGGCAAGACAGAATGCCAATGCGATTTAAATAATAAAAGAAGTAATGGGGTGTTTGGTATAAGCCTTCTTTTTGCATTGACAAGTTCTATAGATGCAGGTTGAGCTATTACAGGGTTCGTTTTATTATTCATAATGCGGAATGCTAAGGAAAAGAATTCTGTATTAGCTTTTGTGATATTGTTCAGAGTTTTGATTTATTTAATGATAGAGTGATTATTCTTTCTCATTCCTTGTTCAATTCCGTCAGGTCTTCTCAGCCTGTTAACGTCTCATGGCAGATTGCTTTTTTCAATGAACGTCACGTCACTATACAACAGAATCTCTTCTCTCGACATCCATCCGGTTACCTTCTTTAGATCGTCCTTTTATCTGTCAAATGCAGATGTGACCTGTTCGTGTCCAGTTCACCTTCTTAATCTTGTATCAAGCTTACCTGTACATGTTCATGACCCATCCAGGAGTGCAGTACCCGCACTGTGTGCCGTTGAACTTGGCGAGTCTGCTCTGGATGTCGTGGTAGCCGATGGTGCGGTTGCCGATGCCCTCCACTGTGGTCACCTCCCAGCCGTGGCAGGATAATACTGACACTAGGCACTGTAAGAATTCGAGTATAGCTGATTGTGAGAGTGTGACAGGGAGGTGGTGATATGCCCAGGATCACAAACACTTCGAAAGATTGTATTCAAGACATTGGACTGGAACGGCTAGTGCAACTCTCATTTATGTTTTGAATATAATATTGTCGATTTGGCAGAATCGCTGCAGGACCGACAGGAAATGCTGGACAGCCTCAATGCTGCCTCCCGACGTATCGGTCTTGGACAATACTACGGTCATGTTCAATGATGACATTATTCCGGGACCGGTTACGGTCGAAAGCTCCTCGAAGTTGTTCAAATCTACCTCGGGAAAACTCTGCAGTTAGGTAGAAACAACTTCGAGAGGGAAGCTAGCGGGAGGATTAGGCAGCATTTGGGAAGTTACGTTATATCTTCTCGTCTCACATAAATACCGCAATACCTCAAGAGTCAATCAGTGCGTCCTACCCGTAATGAGCTACGTCACCGAAACGTGAAGACTGAGGAACCATGCACTGAGTTTCTCTGAGAGGCAGGATGTTGATGATGATTTGGATCTCTAGCCGTTGATGAAAAGGTGTAGGCAACTCACGGAGTTGACAGCCAGGGGGCGCGTGGAGGGGGGGACGGTGGCGGCGACGACGCACGCGCCGCACCCGCCCTCGTGGCACATCGCCTTGGTCCCGCGGAGCTCCGCCACGTTCCGGATGTACTCGTTCAGAGACACGTCCGGACCGAACTTGCCGTCCACTAAGCGAAGAAACAAAAAAGTTATTGTCAAGTCGCTAATACTATTTTAAATTGATATAGGTACCTAAACAATTTAAATCAATTTATATACCTAAATTCATAGAGTTAAGATCTCTTTGGTGCCTTAAAGAGGTGTAAAAAAGCATTCTATGTGTGTCAAAATCATGTCAAATGTATCAAAATAATGTGACTCACTCACACACTCTCATTTTCAAACTCCAAATAAATTTGTATTAAAATAAAAATAAAATAAAATAAAAATCTTTATTGTTAATTACATTTGTAAATATGACAATACGGCCCTGGCTCCTAAAATAGGAAGTCCCGCGTGTCAGGAGCCAGTTCCTTCCCATTCTTATGACAATTTTTATATCTACATAAGACAACAGATTTGAGGAGATTATTAGCAACCTCCTCCCGCTACTCCGCTTCCTTTGTCCGCACCCTCTCCTGTAACTGGCACCATTGGTTCCCATACTAATTAAGCAAGATGCAGTCTCCATAGGGAGCGCGCGCGCCACCAAAGAGATTCGAACCTTCCTGCCTAAATCGATCATTCACAAGACTAGATCGTTTAGTAGAGTGACAAAACCTAGACTCCGTTAATAAAACCTACAAAACAAATAAAAAATAAAAGCTTACCTTCATATTGTTGTCCATTGATTTTGAAACTAATTTTAGACATCTTTGCCTCATTGAATGATCTGTAACGAAAACACATACTTAGATTAGAAAATCCGCAAATGGAAATAAACAATGGGTAAGTGTGTAAGTGAGCTAGCCTCACTATACTTAAAGTTATTCGAAACTTAAGTACAGTTAAATTATCATTTTGGTGTAAGGAAAATATACTAAGGATAGGTATTATTATTATTATTCTTATTTATTAGAAAATCTCACAGCACAAAAATTACAATTTACAACAGTGATTAACATTCTGAAAGCCAGTAAAAGAGATTTTACATATTGCAATTTCAACTGTAGCTGTCAGCTAATAAATACAAACTATGAACTACTAACAATGATAATATTGATACAAAATACAAACTTAGAGAGGTATCATGCATATGCATTATAAAAATCGTATGTGTGTGTGTGTGTGTGTGTGTGTGAGCGTGTGTGTATGAATCTTGTAGCTAATAGCTAATGTAAGTTTATTTTTTCTCAGTTTCATCGGATTTGGATTATACACCAATGGTTTTAAAAATTCTAAGGCCGTAACTCCACCAACCTGCGCCAGGCCAGCGTGGTGGATTATATGGCACGTTCGATCTCGTTAAGAGCATATTTAGCCATCTGCCAAATTTTTTTTAATATTGTTGTCTACCTCTGACAGTGGTGAAAACCAACAGTATGTTTCGTTATGTCAACAATACTCGGGTGTATTATTATAATAACTCTATCATTTCCTGCGTGGTAACGACCCTTGTGGCAATATGTGATTACGCCAAATTCGATGACAATACGCTGGCGTGAATAATTAGGTGGTTACGACACTGGATGTAAGTAGACGATTGGATACAAACACGTAAGTTATAATTTATTACATTGGGACAGTGTTTCTCAAAGTGTCATGTATACGACGTGTAGCCGGCCAAAAATCTCATTATAATTTGATGAATTCTTTGACGATAAATTTGATTGAAATTGACATTGTATTATACACGTTACCTACTTAAATCATACTAAATTAATCTTAAATCTGACATTGTGTAATAATTTAACTAACTAATAAAATGACTCTCTCAAATTGTACACCTCGATGAGGCAGGTTGTTGATCTTAAAAACTCTGTAACATCCATGTAACGCAATCAACAATAAAGCGTAACACAGACAGGGCGGCGGCGGTGCGAAAGCGTCGCGGTAATTTTTTGTAATGTTAGAAATAGTATAGCCTTTTACATCAAAGCGGCGCGGCGGCGCGACGGTGCGGCGCGGCTGCGGTGCGACGGCGAAAGCGACAAAGCGCGCACAGATTTGACGTTTTGATTTGACAGATTAGCGCAGACAGGCGTTGCGGAGCGGCGGCGGCGCGTTGTGTTCCTTTGTAGTGTATGAGAACCCCTACACAGAGCGGCGCGGGCGCGGCGCGGTGCGGAGCGGTCTTCATACAAACCGCCGCCGCGCCGCCGCCGCTAGCGGTATTCCTGTCTGAAGCGCTCCGCTTTATATTCGCTTTCCGCAGATTCGCCGCCGCAACGCTTTCGCAACGCCGCCGCGCTGTCTGTGTTACGCTTAAAGATTATGATTAAAAAAAAAGGGTTCAGTAGAAGGATGTAGTTTCCGAGATATTGTAGTTTTTGTGAAAGAAGCTTTTGCAACTTTAATTGATTAGTACTTTCATTAGAATTTTTTTTTTTTAATTGTTGTCGGTCGGCGCCCGCGCAGGGCCCCCAGGGCCAAGAGCGCAAATTCTGAACGATATAACCAAATCTATACCATAACCAAAAACGTTATGCGGCATCCACACGTTTGGCAAACCCACCTCCACACGTTTGTAAAGTTTTTGCAAACGTGTACATGCAGCCTGACGTTTTTGGTTATGGTTCGGATTTTATAATATCGTTCAGATTTAGCGCTACTGGCCCGGATTCGAAGTAGTTCGGACCCACTCAGCACACGTAGAAAATGTACCCAGAGCATACCTAAAATCTTGGAAAAATCATCTCCTTCCTATAATACTGATACAAATGCAAGATAAGATACGGATATTCGTGTTATTTCCATAGCAACGAGGATGTACAATTGAAATTCTCCTCCAAAATTCGCACCACAAAAACTAGATAAGTGCGACTAGAACTGAGGGCTCCGTACAAACTTAATTAAAGAAAAAAATCGCGTTCCTGAGAAAAAGGGTCTTGACAGACAGACAACAAAGTGATTCTCAAAGGGTACCTTTTTCATTTTGAGCTACGGAACCCTAAAAATGGCTGATAGTCCGATGCTGCTTCACATGGCATTTTTATATACCTTCATGGTTACGCTAGAGTTTTTTTTCCAAACAACAAAATGAAGTGTCGTAAATCATTTGGGACTTGGTAAAAACAGGCTCGCACGAGCACGCGCCCGCGCACGCCTAGACTCGAACATTACAGATGACTTCATATAATGTTGCTATTAATAAACGTCAGTTGATTGTTGATCGTGAATTATTATAACATGCATCCAATCAGAAACATCAAATCAACAGCCTATTAATTAACATCTCCCCACTACTGGGGCTCAGGCCTACCCTCTCAACGAGGTCATTCGGGCTATAGTCCACCACGCTAGCCCAGTGCGGGTTGGTGGACTTCACATGCGCCTAAGAATTATTCTTCGCCGTATGCAGATTTCCTCACGGTTTTTTTCATTCACCGTTTGAGAGCAGTCAGTAAGTGTACTTAAGTTTCGAGAAAATACCCATTGGTACATGGCCCAGCCGGGGATCTAACTCCAGACCTTTCGATATGATAGGCCGCGCCTTATCCCCGACGCCACTGACGCATAACATTATTAAAATTATTAAAATAAACATTATTAAAAGTATAAATTGCGAGAGCGCCAGTGGCGTCGTGGGGAGAAGCGGCCTGTCAAGTCGAGAGGTCCGAGTTCGATCCCCGTCTGGGTCATGCATGTACTAATGGGTTTTGTACGAAATCTAAGTACATTTACTGACTGCTCTTGAACCGTGAAGGAAAACGTCGTGAGGAAACGTGCATACGCCGATGAAGAAATTTTAGACGCATGTGAAGTCCACCAACCCGGACTGGGCTAGCGTGGTGGACTATAGCCCTAACGCCCTCGTCGAGAGGATAAGCCTGAGCCCCAACAGTGGGGACATGTTAATGACTATTGATTTTGTTTCGATATACCTAGATTGGGTAGATGGGTACCTCAATTGGTAGAACTCAATCGTATTAGTGTCTATTTATTTAAAACAAATACATTCATTTAAAAATCGGTATATGTATTTTTTTAACAAGTAAAAACCATTAGT
Source organism: Metalampra italica (assembly GCA_949699065.1). Classification (NCBI taxonomy): domain Eukaryota; kingdom Metazoa; phylum Arthropoda; class Insecta; order Lepidoptera; family Oecophoridae; genus Metalampra; species Metalampra italica. Next base: position 10,115,980 of record OX452985.1, read on the forward strand.
CCCGCCACGGGACTACGCAACGGGACAACTGGGATCAGAGGGTAATCTTCCATCCCGCCACATGGAGGCGGGGTTTCCCCTATGAATCGCCAGGCTGATTCTCTGGGCGAAAACACTGCCAGCTCTACGGTCACCTGAGCCGCGGATAAAACTTGAGCTTTTGAAATTTTTGTAAAGAAATAAAGATTAAAGTCAAAACTTACCGCATCTGCCGCGCACCGTCGTCGCCGAGGTGACCGATGGTACGCACGGCACTCACGCGCCGCGCCGGTGCTGCCTAAGAAACATGGCCTTCCACCATAAGGCTGCGTTCACGCTCACAGCACAATTACTAGCGTTTTTAACTGCGATTACGAAGGAACTCGCTGGGTTTTTATTGGAGAATATTTTTATTTATTTATGTGTTCCTTGTCGAGTCTTAGAAAGAAATACCTACCTACACTTACACATTTTTATACTAATAATAATAATAAATTCATTTATTTCGAAAAACAAATTTACTAATATCATTGATTTGACTTTAAAAAAATAATCTGACACTAATGTATGTATAGTTTTTATTGGGACAACATTTATTGTAACCTATGTATTAGTATACTTAGGAATTATTTAATATGTATTATTAAAATACATAAATTATAATATTAAAGATTATTATATATTTATGTAAGACTTCCTTTAAGTAATAGTTTATAATGTTACACAATTTCAAGTTTGTTTTTTAGTAGGTACTTATTATTATTAATTATTAACCTTATTGTCTATGTCCATCATTAATACTTTGTAATCAACATAATATTAATATCGATGAAATTATTATTAATTATTGTAATTTTTTAGTCCCGTAAAAATTCAAAAGTCAAAAATATTTTATTGCATGTAAGTACACTGGGTACATATAAACAACGTCAATTTTCACCGCTTCCAAGGTGTTAGCGCTGGGAAGAAGAAGCGGCGCAACAAACTCCCGCAACACATCTACTAGATAACACATTATATTTTTCCAGAAATTCGTAAACAAGTATTTTTTAGAAATAACTAAACTAGTAGTTCCGTGAGAACAGTAGACCTCGCCAGCCCTTATAAACCAAACCTAAAAGAAACCAACAAAAGTCAACTTTGGAAAAGTGCTAATTTTTGTCACTTTAGTAGGTACTTTTTGTACCTACTAAAGTGACAAAAATTAGCACTTTAAAGCTAAATATTTCGCAAACGGATCCCTGAATCGAAAAATGTTTATCACACACCCGCGATATTTTTGAAATACCCATCCAACGATACCCCACACCATGGATATCACGTGGAAAAAAATAATTTTCCATTTTACGTATGCAGTTCTATGAACATAATTTATTTTTTCAACTTTCTTAAGTCGCTCCACTATTACTCAAAAACTAATAGAACCTACTTAGCCGTAATAGTTTTCCTTGTAACTACGTTATATATGCTACTGCCATGAATTTTTTCACATTTCCAGAAGCAACCGTTTAGCTGGCAGGGGGGGGGGACACGTGACTCTAACAAAAATTACCGCTTTAAAGCTTAATATTTCGCCAACGGATCCCTAAATCGAAAAAATGGTATTCACACACCAGCAATATTTTTGAAAGACCTATCCAACGATATCCCACACTATGGGATTCACAAGAAAAAAAAAGTTCACTCCCACTTTGCGAGTATGGTAGGTACTCTAAAAAAAATGTTTTTCAAAATTTTATTCTACTCATTTTGTAGGTTTAATTAATTTATACATATGCCAAATTTTCGTCAAAATCGGTTGAAAAATGCGACCTGTAGAGAATTACAGACAGACAGACAGACAGACAGACAGACAGACAGACAGCCGGACAAGAGCATTTTTGGCCAGTCTCGAAACGTAGACGCTTCGCTCGCTTCGCTCGCTCGGTCAATTAATAAATCGCTAAAAGTCGTTACTGAATTGTGCATGCAGCCTAAATTACCACATCTATCCGGTTGTATTTTGTGCGAGTCATCATATAATGTATTTTTTTTTTCATACTATTATTATAGGTACTCTACCTATAGTTTAGTGTATTTAAAACCGGCAATACATAGTCAAAGTATGCAAACGTTTGTGAAATGTATCCAATGGATATCATTTCTCATAATAAGGGTTTCTATCACCACTTCCTAATATTGTTACAGATAGTAATCTTAATGATAAACTAATCTATCAGATAAATCTGTGTGATAGACTATTATTTTATTTTATTTTAATTTATTGGGAAAACCTACAGTTATACACTACACTATATAAAATATAGGCAATCAGATACCTGTGAAACCAAAAAATAGGTTATCTGTCAGATAACCTGCAGATAGGGTGTCTGAGACTTTATCAGCAAGCGGTGTAAGAGGCCCTAAGTCATGTTATTAAGTCATTAAATTAAATGTTTCTATTAGGTATACTCTCGTAGAGGCAACATTAAAATAAATAAGTAAAGTTTGTATTGGATGTGTGATTGAAGTAATCTTTGTAACTACTGAATTGATTTCATTAATTATTTCACTGTTAGATAGGCGGTACTCTCTGTAAGGATTATTTTCCCATTCTATTCCCACGGGGGCTGCGCGCACGCCTAATCAAACCAAATCAAAAGGATAAGGTACCTGTACTATTATTTATTCTGCGTATAAGGTTAAAAGTTACCAACAGCATGTCAGGCAATATAACATCTTGAGTTATTACTAGTTATTAGAGCCATCAAGGCCACCGCAACAAAAAGTATATATTAATCACACAGTGGTACGGTAAACTTATATTATATTTTATAGTGAAATTAATTGAATTTCGTTCGGCGTTTCATTTTAATTGAAAATTGAGATACATTCGCCGGGACTGATTTCAGCATTTTCGTTGCTTTGTTTCTTAAATGTTAGGGAAATGCGTGTACTTACATAATCAAAGTCAAATAAAGTTATTGCATATTATGTACATTTGCCCCGTGAACAGTTTACTGACTTTACTAAGGGACTGCGCAAACGAAGCGGAAATTTGCTCTCGCACTTTTTGACGTCATTGTCAAATGAACCATATAGCTATATTCATAAAGAACAAAATCGTAAAATGACTTCTGCACGTCGGCGTCGCCTCGCGCTCGAGGTCGTTCATACGATTTTGTTATTTCGGCCATAGTGATTTGACAAAGACGTCAAAAAGTGCGCGGGCAAATTTCCGCTTGGTCTGCCTAAGTCTTAACCGTGGTAATACGACTTTGTTTTTAGTTCTTGTATTATTAATGTCCACAGTGCACTCGAAAAACTACATTATTTCATTTGAGAGCATATATTTATGAAGCTTTCGAACTGTAGGTCTAGTACTTACAAAGACGAGTTTTTGAATTAGTAAAATTATAACTTGATGAAACTCGTTAGCACCGACCACTAGCACAGAATAACTTATAGTTCGCAGGAGGTCTTATAAACTTTGATAACTTGAAACTTTCAAGTTGAAAGTAATATGTTACACGAAGGTAAAAACAAATTGGTATCGCCCGGTGGGTCTATCGGAGGCAGTATCAAGTATCAACGACAATTTTTGAACTGAATTTCATAAAGTATTAAGTTGATGTCATTCTAGTTGGTATGTATTATCACGATACTTAAGTCATTGAATAGTGTGACATGTGCATGAAGGAAAGGGCCCACCAAATTTTTTTAGCTTCATGGTTGAGTGGGTCCCACGGGGCCCGGCAATGTTATATTTTTCTCTATACAAATTTTTGTACCTACCATGTTTTATAATAGTATGGAAAACATAAAATTATATTTAGTCAATAAAGTAAAAGATTCCCTTTGTTAATATTGGCAAAAAAGATACATTTTTTAACCAATTCCTAAGTCGATGAAGCTTGTTCTTAAGCCCACTGTGCGGCGCCTGCAACTGACCTAATTAAATTACGTACCTATAAATAAATAAAGGCATGCGATTAAATTCCATTACAGTTAAGTTAATCCAAATTCTTAAAAGTTGTCAAGAATATATAAAAACAAATATAAGATTACACAAGGAACTATGCTAAATTTATTACAGTAATATGTACAAGGTTATATACAAATATATAATATAAATTATATACAAATAAAAATTATAAAAACGAATATACCTACCTATTTACAAATAAAAAACTTGCCCCAGCTCGTCCCCCGCCATGCGATTAAATAAATATATAAATTACACAGATCTTATACTTAACTACTTTACTACTACTTTTTTACTTATTAACTTCATTTCAGTCTGTAATGTTCCGTTTTATGTCCAACTGCCATGAAGATATTTTCCACTGTGCATGGATTCTCTGAAAGTAAAATAAATATTCTCATAGGTAGGTTTACTACTTAGTATAACTTCACATACACTAATTAAGGCCTAACAGACCGATGATAAGCAGCAACGCAATCAGATGCCTCTATCAAAGCCACTATTTTTCATCATTTCATAAAATGGTAAAAGCCCATCCTTGCAAATGATAGAATTTAAAAAAAAAACTACGCAAATGCGGACGAAATGGTAAGGGATCAAAAACTAATGCTTCATGTGTACGGTCGACCGCACGTCAGTGGAAACAAAACCATTATAAACTGGTCTCTCGTAGTATTGAAACTCCCTAATAGGGTAGGCCAGCTCAAGGTCAAAGTGACGGTACATTCTAATAGAAATATTATTAATAATATACCGAAACGCAGGCGAAGTCGCGGGAAACAGCTAGTTCCAACCGGGTGTCCTAGGACACCTTTGTTTTTTTTATACTAAGGTCATAAATATAATAGTACCTATGTCCACCCACTGGTCGGTATGTCCGGCGTCGAGCCGCGCGGCGCGCACGGCGTCGCGCAGCGCGTGCGTCACGACCGCAGCCAGGCACAGAGCCGGCTCGCCCGTCGCTGAAACATACAGACCAGCTACTACCCGCGAATTCATCATCAGCCTGCACTAGTGCACTGCTGGACACAGGCCTCCCCTGGCGTGCCACTGTAAACGATCTTCGGTTCTCCGCATCCAGTCACTGCCAGCGCCCTACGCAGATCGTCGCTCCAGCTAGCCGGGGGGCGTCCACACTACGCACGGTCTCCACTCGAGAACTCGTCTACACCAGCGGTTATCGGTTCTCCGGCAGAAAAAAAAATCATTTTACCTTTTGATTGCAGCACACCGAATTCATTTGTGGCATTTCTTCGGAAGTAGATCCTCATGTCCGCCGGTATGTCCTTGATTCCGGGCGGCTTGTACGTCCACGTGCGGTCTGTCAGGAGTTCTCCGGTGCTGCGATCGTAGACCAGCTTCTCAGAGGTCCAGTATCCAAGGCCCATTACAAACGCACCCTCTATCTGCAAACACATCAAAATGTGTCATAGACATGTCGTCATAGAAGCAAGGTGTCCCACTACCAAATAAACATCAAAAGAAGTAACATTTGCAAGATTTTGCATACACGGCGGATGGTACTGAATTGACCAATCAAAAGAAATGAAGTTAAAAGTGTGACAAATCGTAACTTAAAAAAAAATTGGACCTTTGTCCAATCGATAGACGTTTTAAACAACTTAGAACTTACCTGCGCAATATCTATCTCAGGACTTAAACTCCTTCCAGTATCTTCAAGCAAATCTACTCTTTTGATGTCATGGTTTCCAGTCAAAATATCTACTTCAACTTCCAATGCACATACAGCGTGAACTTCGTAAGGTTTGACATCTTCATTAGTAGAAAACATATGTGTGGCCTGTAAATCCACCCCAGCATTGTACGCAGTGGTAATAAGGCTTTCCCATGAAGAATTCCCTAATTTCTCTTTAATTGGTTCTAATCTTTTCAGAAGTGTTTCACAAGCTTTCAATGTGGCAAAGGCAACGCACTCACTGCCCACGCTGCCTCCTGTAGTGATACAATTTGGGGAGGTAAAACTTGAGGAAGGCTTGACGCTTACTTTTTCCAATGGGATACCGAGTTTGTACGCGCAAACTTGTGCGACTTTAGTGTTAATACCTTGTCCCATTTCAATCCCACCGTGTATAATAACAACGGATCCATCTCCGTGGAAAATAGACACAATGGAGTTGTAATTACCGAGATAAACTATATCGACGGTCAAAGGAATTAATTTCATGGCTAGTTTCCGCCATCTATTAGCTTCATTGAATTTCCTTACATCTTCTAATCGTTCCTCGTAATTGGAGTGCTTCTTTAATTGTTCTATCATTTCTGGAATATGATTGTTGTCTTTATTCATGTTTGTTAGTCTCACTTGCAGTGGGTCTTTGCCAATATTGTACGATATTTTATCCATCATATACTCTATCATTGCGACACCTTCAGTTGATCCTGGAATTCAGACTTCTTTACAATTTCAATTTAGGTAAAATGTTTGTAATTTGTATGTACAGCTGTGTGATTCTGTAAAGTATGAATTAAAACTCGACCATCACATCGCAAGTCACTTACTTCACTCCGCATCCGATCATGAAAGACCTTGATGTCGCATTGTGTAAACAAATACAAGCTACTTAATAAACACTTCACTTGCGAAGTAAAGTGAGTATTGAACTGTAAATCATTGAGTTAGAGACCGATCTCACTGCGGATTCAGGATCGAGTTGCACAAATACGCTTACAGAATAGCGGGGCTGGAGAGAATAGTTTTTACTAAGGTAAGGAATTCATCAAAATAGTGACACAGCTTTTAAATGTTTGGTTTAAAGTATTACGCTCTTTTATTTCATTCAATGGGTTTCAGGGGAGTTTTAGGTACAAGGCATCAAAAATTTGGAATACTATACCACCGCCCATTAGGGATTGCAGAACAAAAAATACCTTCAAAATCAAACTCGTAGCATATTTTCTCAACCTGCAAACCCAACCATGATGCTTTGTACCTATATCTTGGTATATTAAGTAAGATTTTCATCTATATATTTATTTATATACTATATCAATTACTACTATAAACTACTAATTATGTACCTTTAAAAATAATTATTACAACTATAAATTATTATTATTATAATATAATTATGTATGTCTACTTTTGAACGCACACACACACACACACAAACACACACGCACGCACACGGGGACATCTAGCTAAGGTCCCCAGCAGAAAACCAGCGCTGCGCCTCCTGGGTGCAGCACTATGCTGAGCTGGGGACCTTTTCACGATCACAGCATCGTCTACCACCTGATTTTATGTCAGGTTAATTAATTAATTTCACTTGTATATTTGTTGTGATTGTCGAATAAATTATTTTTCTTTCTTTCTTCTTTCTTTCAATGCTACCTAATCCTTGTTCCGACAAATGTCCACGGTATGTTTCCGTTGCGACGGATGGATTATGAAGATGATGGTGACGACGATGATGAAGTAAAGGGAAAATATACCAGGCGCCCTACACCAGGTGTTGGACGGGGTGTCGGTGGCGACGCTGTAGGCTTCGATGCGCCAGCGCCGGGGGTCGTAGCAGTTGGCGAAGTGCACGGCGGTGAACGGAGCGATGGCCTCGTTAAAAGAATGCCCTGCGTCCTGGTAGAACTTGTTCTTTAAGTACTGAATTTCGCCCTCAGTGTTTACGCCAATCTGCATAATATTTATTTAGGGATTAATAATACAGAAATTCCTTTCCCTTACATACCTAGGTAATAATTTATGTAGAGGCAAGGTATAGTTTGATAATTTCTCGAACATAAAATATAAACTACTTACATACATAGGTACCTACATAAAATGGTCAATTTTGTGGAATAAGGTAGGAGGATGTGAGGTTTGAGTTTTGTGTCCAGCCATCCCAACTCCTTGAAGTAGTGGAGTAGGGCTTCTGGCCGACTGCAGCACTGTTGCAGGTTGCTCGTTCGATCTACTGTCAGCCCAGTTTCTGATCTGAATTCGCAGGTTTCGGCACAGTGTAGCAGCATGTTCTCCACTGTCTGAGGTTTACATCTGTCCTTAATATGAGCCATAGCTTACTTCAAATTTGGAGTAGGTGGGCAGGCGTTTGCCGATGATCTTCATGTTGGTCTGTATCGGCAGCACGAGCCTGCAAGGCCTGCCCTGCAGGTGCGCGACGAGCGCCGCGGCGCACGCCACCTGCGCGGACCGGCTGATCTTGCTGCCGTACGCTCCGCCCACTCGGCGCACGATCACGTTTACGCTGAAAATTAAATTATCTCTCTGAGATTTGTACATTTTTGAAAAATCCGCAAGATTTTTCAACGTATGATGTATTTGTACGGGTAGTCCAAAAAAGTATTTATTCAGTTACAATTTTAAAGATTTGCTCGCTTTCATCATTGCTAACAGTCAATACATTGTATACCATAGATGCATTCATTTACAATGTAGGCGGTCTTATCGCTTGCGAAGCGATTTCTTCCAGATAACCTTTAGATCCTAAAAATATTGATGTGGAGAAAATCTCCTGGATGATGTTTGCTTATTGAGTGAATATGGCTAGACAGGAACATCTTAATACATTGACTAATTAATTTTGATTAAAGTCGAGAAAGTGTTGAATAATCAAATGAAAAATTATCTTCAAACACCGATTACCTGTTGACTGGTACATTCAAACTCCGTGCAATAGCTACATTTGTTAAATCAAGCCATTGAGTAGAAGAATATACTTCCATGCCGTCTTCTGTTGGCCTCACCACACAAGTCTGCGGCTCCATAGTATAATGATACTGGCCTTCAATCTTAAACTCTCCTTCTATGACATGTTTCACGTCATTGCCACTATCTGTTGGTTCAACTATTTTATCATTTACTATTCTATCTTTCTCAGACGGTGAGTTTATTACATCTTCAATAGTTGTTAAAGCTTTATTTTTATTCACAGAAGCATAATTGACTTTAACTGCTCTTGCAGCTTTGTTTGCAGTTTTAAAGCTGTCTGCAACTATGATTCCAGCTGGCTGTCCATAGAACCTGACTTCTTTCACGCATAAAATTTCCTCATCGACACTCATGAAAGGGACGTTTCTGGGTGTAAATGAATTCTCGCCTGGTATGTCTTTCGCTGAGTAGAATGCTGTCACACCGGGAATTTTCTGAAAAGACGTTCATATTTAAAAACTTGATCACTTTTATTTTAAAACATTATAACAACTCGGCAAAAATGCAAACTAATATGATTTTTAAATTTTAGCTAGGTACATTAACTAAAGTTACGATAACAAAATAATATGCTTACAAAAGCTTCATTAGTGTCAAAATCACTAATAATACTGCCAGGCACTTGGTCAGCGGTAACGAAGGCACAAAAAACCTCATTGTTTTGCGCTGGAAGGTCATTGGAGAAGGTCGCTTCTCCACTACATTGTACTAACGCTTCGAGTTTAGGCACAGGTTGGTTCAAAGGCCACACATTTTTGTCCGTGTCAAAAGTTTGGGTCCCTTGTGAAGTATTCCGCTTCATAGTCTCTCCTCCAGAACGGTATTTGGCATCTACTTTATCGCTTGGACAAAGACTGAGTATAGCCTGAAAATTATCAAGGGTGATATTTTCTTAATTTATTTCAATATAGTCTATAAAACATAGTAACAAATTATCGTTTATAGTTTCATTCTTTTGATATGGTTCTTATTTATCTAAAGAATGGGGACCTCAACGACAAACAAAGTAGTACAACAAACAATAATATAATAAATCGTTGATAATATGACTGTATAAAAACTTAAATGATATAATTCGTCATAATTATTTTAGCAATTTGTTTTTCGCGTTTGTGTTTAGTTTTTTAGAGTTACAAAAATTGCAAGTCATATTGTAAGTACCATTGATCATACTTCAATATCTGTTACTGGTCTAAATAAATTTAAAAAGATACCTTGTAATAAAGCGCGATAGCTAAGGCTTTTCTATAAGCTCCAGATGGTTCGGGTGGAGTTTCATCTGGAAATATCTCTTCTGACAAACTTTTTAAAGCCAATTGCAAAGTTTCGTCAGTGTAAAGATCTTTGCCTATCAACGCAGCTTCTGTTTTACTTGCATGTATAAAGCTGCGTGATATACCACTGAAGACGATGGTCACATTCTCAAGCAGTTGGGAGCTGTGGTGGAATGTGAACAGGAAGCCAGCATTCACCACGGCGTGAGCGTTTTGAGATCTAGGCATTATCTGGAATTAAATATTCTATCATTCTCCATCACTAGAGTTCTGGAATTCCAAGAACTGTTGTATATGCAAGCTGTTCAAGCAATATATGTAGTGTCATACCTTAAACGTTTTGACAGAACACGATCCTGATAATGGGGGAAGCTTCACGTTCAGTATAATCTTTCCTTTCATATCTATTTTCAAGAAATCCGGAAAGGATATGGTCTGGCTTTTATCAACTCCTTCAGCTAGAAATAAATAAGTTTTTAAACACTGGCTTATGATTAAAATACCGGCTTTATGGTACTTAGGTATGTGTAGTATGTCATAAATCTCACCTATAGTTAACATTCCACCAACAGTTTCAAAAAGCAAGAATAAATCTGATGGAAATTCATTGTGGACATGTTTTATGAATAAGTTCCCTCCAATAGTACCGATCTATAACAAAAAGTTTGTTGTTTATATTTCTTTAGCTAACATGCTTATATTGTATGCTTTTGCATTGCTCTTACATTTCTTACAGGAACGTGAGCGACCAAATCCATATGCTCATTAAATTGCTTTAAATATGAAAAGTATTCATTCTCCGTTGAAAGTTTTAGAAAACATTCCATCATCTCTGCTAAATGCATTCCGGCACCCAGCACTAGGTTCTCGTCTAACAAATATCCTTTTATTTCAGAAACGTTAAGAATATCAATCACATTCTTGGGATAATCTGTGACGTGGTACACACCTGGAAGTTATAATATTAAACTAATAAAAAAATGAGGTATGCTGTACACGGTATACTTAGCTAGTGTTTATGTGAAATGTTTTTGTTGCCGCTTGCCTTCCTCTTCTTCTATTTCTATTTGATCCTTTTTTCTTACATCAAGGATCTGATCAATGGATCTGATCAACTGAGAATCGTAGTCTCAGATATGAAACGCTTAACACGTTAATACAGATATTAATATTACTTGCCTTGTCCTGTATTGCCCGCTACTAATTTATAATCACCATTAGTCATAGCTTTAAATACTTCATCTAAACTGTTGACTCTGTACCATTTATGATCCCCACAATCTACTACAATCATTTCATCGACTTCACCAACAACACACCAATCGCCATTTACGTCTTCATTAGTTTTCTTACAATCATTACTTTTATGACTGCAGATTTTGGTGCACATAACTCTGCAGGAATTATTTGCCAAATCTTCTAGATCTGCCAGTTTAGTCAAAAGTTTATCGTCTGCGTCTGTTGCGAAGGATTTAAAGGCATCTGCTATTGGCCTGTAACCTGTACACCTGCAGATGTTACTTGCAAAGGAGTTCTCTACTTCTATCATGGATAGTTTTTTGTTTTTTGACTCGTACAAACTGTAACAAACTAATATTATATTGAGGCGTCCACTAAAGAGAACCAAAGCGACGACATAGCTTTAAAAGTTAGTGCCTTGTAATGGCAGTGGGCTGGTCATATCTGTCGGAGAACCGATAACGGGAATGGGGTAAATAGACGGGGTAGGCAGGAAGAACTGTCTGTCTGATACACCTTTCGTATCCCTCTGTCTTATCTATCATACTCTTTACTCACGCCCACCTCGGGACCTGGGTGCTCTTCTCGTGTCTGTTTTCCCGTTTAATCTGATCCTGGTACGTCACTCCAGTTCGTTTCCAGCTCCTACTGAAATTCGTGTCGCCATTCGTTCATCACTCATTCGCTCAAAACGACCGAACCAACATGCTTCTAATGATGACACTTTCCATATGCATCGTTGCGTATGCGGTAGCCAATGGTATCGCCATACATAATGATGCTAAAACAATAATTTGGATGCTATATTAACCGATGTTATTGTTTTTTTGGGAGTGCAGGATTATGTGAGTACCAGGCCTGCTCGTATATGCTGTTGCCCGTACCTGTACATGTTCATGACCCATCCAGGAGTGCAGTACCCGCACTGGGTGCCGTTGAACTTGGCGAGTCGGCTCTGGATGTCGTGGTAGCCGATGGTGCGGTTGCCGATGCCCTCCACTGTGGTCACCTCCCAGCCGTGGCAGGATAATACTGACACTAGGCACTGAGAAACACAACAGTATATCAAAAATGTATGTTAGGGCTCACTGTTGGGTCCCAGTCCACCACGCAAGCCAAGTGCCGGTTGGTGGACTTCACATGCGCTTAAGAATTTCTTCATCGGCGTATGAAGGACCACGATGTTTTCCTTCACCGTTTGAGAGCAGTCAGTAAACGTTAAGTTTCTTGAAAAGCCCATGGGTACATGCCCCGACCGGGGATCCAACTCGGACCTCTCGATATGATAGGCCGCCTCTTCCCCACCACGCCACCGACGACAATAGAACTAATGCTGTTATCGAATGTTATCATGATCTCTAATGAAGATAAATTTTGCATCACTGCATATCGACGCCTTTCTGATTAATGACATTTGGTGAAATACGCAGTTTTGCAGTATGGAACTGTACGATATTGCCTGTAACTTGATGGAATTCAGGCTGGTTAACACTATGAAAACAATAGCTAGCTATGCCCAGATGTTGAGGCTCGTGCCTTTGATGAAAAGGTGTAGGCAACTCACGGAGTTGACAGCCAGGGGGCGCGTGGTGGGGGGGACGGTGGCGGCGACGACGCACGCGCCGCACCCGCCCTCGTGGCACATCGCCTTGGTCCCGCGGAGCTCCGCCACGTTCCGGATGTACTCGTTCAGAGACACGTCCGGACCGAACTTGCCGTCCACTGTAATTTTAAGAGCTTGATTTTTATTGGTCAACTGATTAGTCCAGTTTCTTTAGAGACAAGGTGTAATTGACGCGAAATACGACAGTTTCAAACTTTATGCGGACTGTACCTCGGCTTTCGAAAGCTCAAACTACGTGAATGTTGGTTGTAAAACAGGAATCTTCTATTTATATGGGATATTCATCATCATCATCATATCAGCCTGTAGACGTCCACTGCTGGACAAAGGCCTCCCCCAGGGGTCTCCACGACGACCGGTCCTGCGCTAACGTCATCCAGCCGGGTCCCGCGACCTTCGGTGATGTCGATGACCTTGGTTCTCCTGCGGGATGGGGGATTCACAATATTGAATGTATTCGTAAAAATAAAAATGTTTATTTCGTTTAATTCGTATTAGTAGAAGACAAATGCGTTCGAGGGTTTAGGAAAAGCAGGTATCTAAAGGGCTTGCCGGCCGCACTTTGCCTAGAAACTTTGAGATTATTTTACATAGCTTACCTCTATATTGTTTCTCATTAATTTTGAAAACAATTTCTGCCATTTTCTTCACGAACCACTGAAATGTAAAAGATTAGCTATCACCTTATGTTTTCCTACTACATTGGTTCATGTTCAAGTTTTTCTTTAGTTTCGATTTCACGTACAACTAGCTGTATAAAGTAGCCTATATGGTATTCCATTCCAGCTATCACTGTACCAAGTTTCATCAAAATCCGTTCAGCCGTTACAGCGTGAAAAAATAACAAACATCCATCCTCACAAACATCCTTACAAACTATCGCCTTTTAATATTCTCTATCCACAGCCTATAAGCATAACCCTACTGCTGGGGCGCAGGCCTACCGTCTCAACGAGGGCGTTCGGGCTACAGTCCACCACGCTAGCCCAGTGCGGGTTGGTGGACTTCACATACGCCTAAGAATTTCTTCTTCGGCGTATGCAGGTTTCCTCACGATGTTTTCCTTCACCGTTTGAGAGCAGTCAGTAAATGTACTCAGTTTCAAAAAAATTGGTACATGGCCCATAATATTATTATATTCATATTCATTTATTTTGTAATAGTTATAATAATATGTAATACTTATTTAGTATTAACAGATTGATATAAAATACAATGTCCAAGTCATATTAAAAAATGTCATATTTAATATTATATTATTAGGGCTAGTAGATCTGATCTTCTAGTTCTTTAAAATCAATCCAACAGAATGTTAATACGTTCCCACTGTTGGGACACATTCGTATTCGTGGCTGTGAATTTGTACTTCTCTATTTTGACTTGACTCGTATTGTCACGGTTTGTAGTTGGTGTCACGTTAAAGTTATATTTGTTAAACTTTGGTTGGTCGGAGCGCGATGGGTTGTTGTTATTTGTTTGATGAGTGCGGGTCCTGATAAAGACGACTGAAATGCCGAATATATTGTTATGCTCATAGGTCCTTTGTGCTCATATATCCCATTTATAAGTCTAATTTCTGACTTAACCAAACGAGTAACTAATAATTGAAATATACGCACTAAAATAAACAGAAAAAGTTAATTACATAACCAAACGAGTAACTAATAATTGAAATTTGCGCACTAAACCAAACAGAAATACTATTAACAATTAAAATGTTGGCATCAAAAGTTTGAATTTTGTAATATTTCAAAGTCAAAGTCAAAACTATTTTATTGCATGTAAGTACACTTTTTTATCTACCACCGCTTCCAAGGTGTCAGCGTTGGGAAGAAGAAGCGACGCAACAAACTACCGCTACACATCTTTTAAAATCAAGTTTGTACATAAACATTATTTTTGTAAAGGTTGTGCGAGACTGAAGTAACATTAACACCAGGCAAATTTCTTATTAACTATATTAATTTGACCACTATTGATTCACATATACAGCGTAACTGTAATAGTACATTGTTAACCTAAGTGTGAAAGTAACTTATTTAAGTCCCGAGACGGGGTTTGGCGCCCGACGCGTAGCGAGGGCGCCAATAGTTCGAGGGACCTCTAAATAAGTCTTGAACCCGAGGGAAACACTGTGCTTTTCATTAAGAATACACTGAAAGTAAAAACAAATACATAAAATGAGTGTTAATACAAATCTCTGCTATACGGAAGTATAAACAAAACTCTACAGCTCGAAAAAACAAATGAAGATCGGATTGCCGCTTTCCCGTCTATTTTGTTTTTTTTTCTGTGGCCGGCCAGCTATTCTGCTATTATTTTTCATTTCCATCATTGAAAAAATGATAAATATTTTGCCCAAATCTATGTTATTTTTTAAAAAATAGTTGACAGTAATAATTATAATAAAGTCATTTAAAAATATATATTCAATTATTACATAACTTTATTTTCAATTTATTTCAATTTATGACTTACAATTCATGGTGTCATTACAGGGCTAACCCAATCGACAACATATTAAAACAATACAATACAAATTTAACAACTAAATGAACACAATAATACAAAATGTCAATATTACATATTTATGTTATTTCAATTTTACATCGCGCTGTAATTGAGTGGCTGTATAGACAGTTGGATCATGGTCCAATAGAAATGTCAAAATAGTACTAGTTTTTTTTAATATAATTTGACAGCTGTCAGTTGAAAGCGATTCTCCCTAGGGCTGAGATGTACTACTTTCAACCCGCTCCTCCCTCAGGCAACTTCAGACCTACTTTCAGAGTATGAGTAATGAAAATAAATATTAATTTTAAGGTCTGTGACAAGATGATGAATAATCCTGTAACTGTGTATGATAAATAATGTAATCGATTAATAAATTCTAGTTGTTTAAAAATTAGAATGAACCTAAAGTGGGTATATAAATTCATGATCTCAAATGAAAGTTTGTTACCTTCCAATAAAGCTTCAGCGAGCATAGACGTGGTCCATATTCCCCGACGGCCGCCACGAGATAGCCGAGTAATGATCAGATGCATTTATTGCCATCAGTCATTCGCGCGTGGTCATCGAGAATAATTGGTGGCAGTGGGTGATCACTGTCCACTCCACACGCGACCGTCAGTGGTAATGAGAGTGAAGACACAGCGAAAACATCTTGTAATTAATTCGGGTTCCGTGGAAACGGAAACCTTTTAAAAATTATAATATTAAGCCGTTATTTTGCGCTAACAGCCCAAATTAAGATTATTGCCTATTGGGAAATAGACTGTTTTTGTTAGGAATTAGAGAAACAAGACATTAAAGAAAGAGTGTGGTGTGGCCATAGACCTAAAAAAAATTCGCTAGGTGTGGCTATCTTTTTACCGAATTGTTTTTTTCCGCGAATTTTTTAAAAGTTTTATAAGTTAAAGTAAAAAAAAAATAGTAATTATGTAATAGAACAGTAGAGCGTCAGTGGCGTCGGGGATAAGACGCGGTCTATCATATCGAAAGGTCCGGAGTTCGATCCCGGCTGGGCCATGTACCAACGGGTTTTTACTCGAATCTTAATCACATTTGCTGACTGCTCTCAAACGGTGAAGGAAAACATCGTGAGGAAACCTGCACACGCCGAAGAATTCTTAGGCGCATGTGAAGTCCACCAACCTGCACTGGGCTAGCGTAGTGGACTATAGCCCGAACGCCCTCGTCCAGAGGGTATGCCGCCCCAGCAGTGGGGACATGTTCATTACAAAATTCAACCTTTTGTTCCTCTGTGATACATTTTAGAAAAATATAGTTATTAATACAATAGTTATGTTCCGAGTATTAGTCCAATTGATCCAACAAAGGTTTCAGAGTTATCCGGGGGACGGACAGTTTTGACGGACCAACAAAATAGGTATATCTCTACCCATTTTCCCCCTTCGTTCGACCTCCATACAAGGTAGTTAATGGACTGACAACATCATTGATCTTGGTAAAGTTCAACCCTCAAGGGACGACTCCACTCCGCCAAGGCAACAAACCAATTCACCCCAATTACGAGCACTCCACGGTACCCTTATTTATCAGCAAGGCAGGATTGTTTGTAGTCCTCCAGTCTGTAGCTACATTTTGAGTGACAATTGATAAAATGAGATGGTGACGTACATTTGAAACCGTTACTGTTATAGATTTAATTTAGAATAACTTAAGAGAAATGACGTTTATTCAATGAGGGCAATAAATTGTAGTTAATGTAACTTTATCAACAACTGATATAATAATGGAAGGCAAATACACAACCTACAGGGTGGCATTTAGGCACCATTGGAAATTCGGCGGAGTTGGAGGAGATCTTCTACCTTTAGGAAAGTTTTTTTGTTTTAGGTTTAGGTTTAGTTTATTTATTTATTTGTAGACTAGCTGTTGCCCGCGACTTCGTCCGCGTGGATTTTGGAAGTAGGTACCTATCTCTGCTATGTACAGACATACATCGTCTAGTTATAATTTTCCAATAGTAAAATGGATCATTCTAAGTACCTTCACCATAATTTAAGGTATACCATACCTTCAGGAACAAACTATGAACACCGTATCCAATTTGGTGAAGACAGATAAAAATTTTAAAAATTGTTGTTTTCACTTCTATTGCTCATAAGACTTATCATATCAATTTTTATTATACGTGTGTATTTTATAACTAATACAGTATGGGCAAAACCAAAACCATAGGAGATACAGGGAAACTGTCTTAGGAACCTTTAGGTATTTTTTCGTGATAACAATTTTGACATAGTAATCGGAGCAGCTGGAGTTCGGGTGGCATGCATGAATAAGTAGTAAGTTCCTAAGTACATTGCACAGTCTGTTTTATAAGAAAACATTTTATTAAATTTGACTAACTTCTGCTGCTTGGATTTTTTTCTTCCGATACAATAAAATGATTCTAACATGAAACTAAGTCGATACGCATTTTTTAAAAATAATAAAAATTATTTTTCACTGGCGTTCTATGAGAAAACATTTTATTGAATTTGACTAACTTCTGCTGCTCAGATTTTTTTCTTCCGATATAATTAAGTGATCCCTACATGAAACTGAGTCGAACCGCATTAAAAAAAATATGTGCAAATTGTCTCATTTTTATGGACAACACACGCTTGACCAAAAAATTTCTATGTCATAAGACACTTTCCCTGCATCTCCTATGGTTTCGGACTTGCCTATACTGTCCCAGTTAAAAAAACACTGATATCTCCTATGTCTATGACATCGTCTTGTTACGTTAAATGATTTATCTGTAAATGACGATAACTTTTTCGCTGTCATCCGATTTCAATGAAACAGAGCCTATAAGTTGCGCCAGGCTGTGCTTAATCTACCTGTGAAAACCGCAAGAAAATCCGTTCAGTAGTTTCGGAGATTAGCGATTACAGACAGACAGAAAGACAGAAAGACAGACAGACAGACAGACAGAAAGACAGAAAGACAAAAAAATTTAAAAACGCTTTTTTGTGTTCTGTTACTCTTTTTATATCGTCCACACTCATTTTTTTATAAATTTATTCAAAGTACAGACACACGGTTTCTACAGATTTATTATAAGTATAGATTAGTTTTAGAT
The DNA here is from genome assembly GCA_949699065.1 of Metalampra italica. Classification (NCBI taxonomy): domain Eukaryota; kingdom Metazoa; phylum Arthropoda; class Insecta; order Lepidoptera; family Oecophoridae; genus Metalampra; species Metalampra italica. The sequence goes on from OX452985.1 coordinate 10,134,343, forward strand.
TTATAATAAGTTATTTTTATTTTTAGTTATACGTTATCAAATAGGGGTTTAAAATAATATGGTTTGGAGGTTTTACGTTTTTAAATCCAATATAAGAGAAATTAGTTTAGGCAACAATGTTGATTAAGTCAATAGACAAGGAGTTAAACAATCGTTTCGTATCCGGCTACAAAACGGGATTTTTATTTCCCGTTTGGAAGCAGGCTCCGAAATTTGGCTACGAAACGGTCAGAAGGGGTTGTTTTATTGTGCAATAATTTTAGACAGGTTTGTTCTAATTTCAATACAAAACTTTTTAAATGACTGTATGTTTCGTAGAAATATAGTGTGTACACACCTGGCAGATTGTATGGTATTCTAAAGAAAATTAAAAGGTACCAAACGTACTTTAGCCTATGGCATATGACACACTTTAGTCCTTGTACGCAAAGCTTGAATGACAGACTATAAGAGCATGATAGATAAGTAAGAAAAAAAAACACTATTGGTAATGACTCGTTTTTTTGCTATCAAGGAAAACCTGACACAGACCGCAGGACTACATATGATTATAATTACCTAAATTATTTATATAACATAATACTTCTTTATAAGGAAAAATACAAATATAAACTACAATAATAATATATTATTATACTGTACCTACTTACCTAAAAAAAAAAAAATTATTTAAACATAGGTACCTATATTTATATACTTACCCAATTATATAAATTACCAAAGATTATAAAAATTACTACCACATCACATGAGATAATGATCACCTATTTTATTTTATTGACCGAGCGAGCGAAGCGAGCGAAGCGTCTACGTTTCGAGACTGGCCAAAAATGCTCTTGTCCGGCTGTCTGTCTGTCTGTCTGTCTGTCTGTCTGTAATTCTCTACAGGTGGCATTTTTCAACCGATTTTGACGAAAATTTGGCATATGTATAAATTAATTAAACCTACAAAATGAGTAGAATAAAATTTTGAAAAACATTTTTTTTAGAGTACCTACCATACTCGCAAAGTGGGAGTGAACTTTTTTTTTCTTGTGAATCCCATAGTGTGGGATATCGTTGGATAGGTCTTTCAAAAATATTGCTGGTGTGTAAATACCATTTTTTCGATTTAGGGATCCGTTGGCGAAATATTAAGCTTTAAAGCGGTAATTTTTGTTAGAGTCACGTGTCCCCCCCCCTGCCAGCTAAACGGTTGCTTCTGGAAATGTGAAAAAATTCATGGCAGTAGCATATATAACGTAGTTACAAGGAAAACTATTACGGCTAAGTAGGTTCTATTAGTTTTTGAGTAATAGTGGATCGACTTAAGAAAGTTGAAAAAATAAATTATGTTCATAGAACTGCATACGTAAAATGGAAAATTATTTTTATCCGCGTGATATCCATGGTGTGGGGTATCGTTGGATGGGTCTTTCAAAAATATCGCGGGTGTGTGATAAACATTTTTCGATTCAGGGATCCGTTTGCGAAATATTAAGCTTTAAAGTGCTAATTTTTGTCACTTTAGTAGGTACTTTTTCTGTTTCCAAAGTTGACTTTTGTTCGTTTCTTTTAGGTTTGGTTTATAAGGGCTGGCGAGGTCTACTGTTCTCACGGAACTACTAGTTTATCTGTGTACACAGCCATTCCCAATTAAGTGACCTCTTATCTTATCGTGTTAGGGAATCAGGAGTACGGTCGACCGCACGTCAGTGGAAACAAAACCAGTATAAACTGGTCTCTCATAATATTGAAACTCCCTAATAGGCTAGGCCAGCTCAAGGTCAAAGTGTTTCCACTGACGTGCGGTCGACTGTACCTAAGGCGAAACACATTGACCCTTTTGGGGTATTTTGTGCCAAACCCCTGTACTAACGGTGCCCTAATCCGTTTTTGGTGCACTTCACATACGCATTAGAATAGAAATTCTAATTTTGGCGTATGCAGGTTTCCTATTATTGTTTTTCTTCACCGAAAAACCTATATACTGCTTATGTGCCGAAAAACTGATTATTACACGCCAAGGTTTGAATACAAGAGCTCAAACCAACTACCACTTCTACAGTTAGCTACTAGCACCTCACCTAATGATGATAATTAATTAGAACGAACTTGGTAATCATCAGGGCAATGACGGTAATGCTACAATTCAAGAGATCATTGCTGAAATTGTGACAATCACGTGACAATAGTCAATTGCAGCTGAGAATTTGACGTTTCCTGTGATTACCAGAGTGATTTGGAGATAATGATGATAATTTGGTGACGCTAATGACGATGTTGAGTTTGACGAGATAAAGGACATCCATCATTGATTTTGATCCATCTGAAATAATAATAATAAATGCTTTATTCTCTTAGAACCTGTCCATCTATAAGCATTTTGATGATTATTAGTAAAAGTAATATCATTGTTTGTGTTAGTATTGTTTGGGTGTCGAACCTGTCTTTTCATATATTTTCGATAAATTGACATAAATATGCTTATAGGGGGGGGGCGTCCCAGGCTGCGCTCACCCCTAGCAGTCTCCGCTCCAGAACTTGTCTGCCCCAACGGCCGTCGGTTCTGCGACAGATGTGACCTGCCTACTGCCACTTCAGCTCGCTAATCATCTCGGCTATGGCGATGACCCTTCTCCGACGGATCTCCTCATTGCGGATCACATCCTCAAAGAAACCCGAGCAGCCCTCAGTAACAAGAAAGTAATAAATACCTGCCACCACGAGTAGGTATACTACATACTATTCTAATTCAAGGAAATTTCCCAATTGGATGCTATTTAGTTGCAGATATATTTCACTTCGTATAACAAGTAATGGTTATGTATCACTAAAACCCCTAAGTCTAATGCCATAAGGGCTAAAATTGCACGCTACGCCCATCATAATTACCTACCATTACCTATTGATAGATTATTATCAATAGTATGAATGCGGGGTGGCGGAACTAAATGAAATATATTATTTTATGTGACTAGACTAGTATTTGTCCAGCGGAATTGCTTTGGATTTTACATTTGTCAGCAAAGAGTCCTGGGAGGTACCTAGTTGGTTGTACAGTCGACCGCACGTCAGTGGAAACACTTTACCCTTGAACTGGTCTAGCCTATTAGAAAGTTTCAATACTATGAGAGACCAGTTTATCCACTGACAGGCGGTCGACCGTACACTCGCCTCACGCTCGTGGCCGTGGGTTCGATTTTGGCCCGTACCAATGAGTTTTTCAGAAATTAACGCCAAACGAACTACTCTATTCTATTCTAAGGCGTATGTGAAGTCCACCAGATCGGATTGGGCCACTTGGTGGACATGGGTTTGGTAGATCCCAGGATCCCAGAAGACGTATAATTGTTGTGCCGAATCAGAGGTATTCGGCCAACAAATACGTTTTTGATGGACTTCACTTAAGCATTGGAATATGAATTCTAATCTTTGGCATAAGTATGCAAATTCCCTCATTTAGTCAGTGTGGGGTTATTTAGAATTTAAATCATCAGCCTATTAACGTCCCCACTGCTGGGGCTCAGGCCTACCCTCTTGACGAGGGCGTGCGGGTTATAGTCCACCACGCTAGCCCAGTGCGGGTTGGTGGAATTTACATGCCTAAGAATTCTTCGACGTATGCAGATGTATCTGGCAACACTTCGAGTGTTGACAGGTTTTCCTGGCCTCCTAAGAAGATAAATTAAGAAGAGATGAGATTAGATTGTTACAGAAAGTCGCTCAACGTCCTATGTTAAGATGCTCGGAGTTTCTTTGAGAAACAGGATCCGAAACGTCTTGTTCCACCAGAGAGCTCGAGTCTTCGACATAGTTCAAAGAGTCTGTACGTTGAAATGGCGGGTTGGTCATATCTGTCAGAGACCCGATAACCGCTGGGGTAGACGAGTTCTCGAGTGGAGACCACGCGTGGGCAAGCGTAGTGGGACTAGATAGAGCGACGGTCTGCGTAAGACGGCTGGCAGTGGCTGTGTGCAGAGAACTGAACATCTGGTTCTACGACGCCTTTCTCTTCTATGTGATTCTCTTACCCATCAAACCTACATGCCAATATTTATCTATGTGTATAGATAAAAATCGTACTCGTGTGGTATTTAGCTGGAAAGCGTACACATAAACTACAGACAAAAACAAAGTTTTTTATATATAAGTAGTTCACAGTTAAATCACGTCCGAGTTCGATCCCCGACCGGGTCATGTACCAATGGGTTTTTCTCGAAACTTAAGTACATTCACTGACTGCTCTCAAACGGTGAAGGAAAACATTGTGCGGAAACCTGCATACGCGTGTCACCATTTTTGGCCGAATACCCCTGATTCGGCACAACAGTGCGTCTACCATAGTTGACAACGCCAATACTCGCTGGCGACTACTTAAAAACTATATCAATATCTCTCTGTCTTTCGTAATTAGTCGAAAAGAGATAGAACTATTAAGTATTTTTATGTAGCCGCTAGCGAGCATTAACATTGTCGCCCAAAACTAAACTAGAAGTACCCATTTTACGTTTGGAAAAAACTCGAAAAAACTCGAGCCTTGAATATAAAATAGTAATAAACAAAGTGCTGTACTGTTTGTGGTCGCATTTAATAACGTTTATTGTATGTATCATGACATGTTACGTTATGCAACTACACATTTTAATATAACTACATACAATACATTCAACATTATTTCAACACGCTTGCATTCGTTCCAATGAGCTCTACCCTGACATGACTGGTCGTAAGTGATATTTTTTATATTATAATAGTAAAAAATCATTTTTGTACATTAATTGAAAAAAAAATCTGGTTGAATTGGGTCATGACGGTCAAACAAAATTATCTTCCCTATTTCATCGAGAATAGAGCAGCTGTGTGATTCTGTAAAGTATGAATTAAAACTCGACCATCACATCGCAAGTCACTTACTTCACTCCGCATCCGATCATGAAAGACCTTGATGTCGCATTGTGTAAACAAATACAAGCTACACAATAAACACTTCACTTGCGAAGTAAAGTGAGTATTGAACTGTAAATCATTGAGTTAGAGACCGATCTCACTGCGGATTCAGGATCGAGTTGCACAAATACGCTTACAGAATAGCAGGGCAGAACAACAATAAGACTGCAGCACTAATTATATAACAACCCTAAAAAATCTCGCGCTGGTATCCTTTCATTTTAAACGTCATTCCAACGTGTCATTGTATGTTGTGATAAATAAGTACCTAAATTTGATATTAATCCTTTAAAATCTTGGGTAAAACGATCAAGAGTGAGGTGCGGAAACTTATTTATATAATCATACATCATTTTCAAAGTTTAACAGAACAATAGGAGTCAGTTTTTCTGCAAATGGAAAAAAAAATAGTTTAAATTTTATTTTTTCTAACGACAAAAAAATAACGACTAACTATACCCGAAATGTCCCGAAAACATAATTCAGTGTGGCAACATTTTGCTGAAACCTTAGCAACTAAACAACTTTTTAAAGCGGGTGACGCGCGACTTGCCGTCGAGTCACGCGGCCTAGAACTCATACAACAGAGTTTCTTTTAAAAAATCCTCGGAACCCTTCAGTTTTATTTTACGTTTGGACATCGAAAGTAAAAAAAATTTAAAACTCTTTCTGTGAAACCCTATCTGAAACTCCGCAATCGATTCGTATTAGGCACATTAGGTGTATTTTTCGTGCGACTAATTTAAGACCTGAGAATTTTTGAGAAAAAGTCGAGATGATTGCTAGTGATTTTAAGATTGTTTAAAAATAAATTAAAGACGTTTTCCGGGAAAAACACTTATTAAAAATATCAAGCAAATTCATCTCCCGCTCAATGAACAGAACGTTTTTGTTCACTTGTGAATAGGACTTTCGAGTAAAAATTCCAATCTGGGATCAGTTGAATGAATTTGATATTAAGTAGGTGTATATTTACTACGTTTTAATGTTAAGATCTATGCTTCGATCACCATATACTATGATCACCATATATATGGTGATCGAAGGATCTATGCTCGGAATTTCTTTTGGGGATGAGATCCGAAATTAACTGACTAAAGTGACCGTGGAGATATCTAACGGACTGATAACCGCTGTGGTAGACAAGTTCTCAAATCTAGGCTGTGATTGGACGATGAGTTTTCATCATATCAGCCTGTAGACGTCCACTGCTGGACAAAGGTATCCCCCAGAGATTTTCACGACTACCGATCCCGCGCTAGCCTCATCCAGCCGGGTCTCGCGACCTTCACCAGATTGTCGTTCTATTGTGGGAGGCCTGCCTACGCTGCGTCTTCCGATACGTGGTCGCCACTCGAGAACCTCTCTGCCCTAACGATGAGTTATAATTCAATTTATTTCATTATTCCAGCGCTTAACTTGGAGGTGGCATACATCTACAAAACCTTGTTCCTAGTCGGATTGTACGCGGCGAGTCTGCCGTCCCAAGAGCCAGCCAAGTTCAGTCTCAGTTCTCTTTTAGAGTCAACCATACCCGTCATACGACCCCTAGTTGCTGCCGGTTCAAACAGATGTGAGTGTATAGTTAACATAGATCTTAGGCGCAAGACATACATAAAGGACGTTGGGGCAGCGACGTGGCGCGCTCGCAGCGCCTCTTTCAAGTTATCATAATATGGCTCAAAGCTTAAGGATGTCTACCGCGTCCGCGCCACGTCGCCCCCCAACATTCAACATTAGGAAAATCACTTACCTACTCAAATTGATGTTTTGATAATTTCAGGCGAAGCGTTTAAAAGCATCTTTGGCTTGACCTACGACCAAATGCAGGAGAAAAACGCTCCCGATGCCTACAACGATCTCAACATAGACTTGATCACCAAAAATGGCAACGTCAAGTACAATCTGACAGCTACGAAAAAATTCAACAAGCTGATAGAGAACGCGACGACGGTGATCATCCTCATACATGGCTTCATGGAGAGCTCAGACGGGCTGATGGTGCAGGGATTGGCTCCAGAGTTCCTCAAGCAGCCGGGGATGAGGATCCTGGCCCTGGACGGCAGAAGGGTCATCAATTTGGAGTACTTTAGATCGTCGACGTGCGCGATATTTATGGGAGAGAAACTTGGGACGTTTCTGAGTGATATTATTAACAGTAAGTATAATTAAGAACACTTAGGCGCAAGGCTCAGAAGGAGGCAACAAGGAATTGATCGATGTTAGTATACGACACTAAACACACGAAACTTGAAAAGTAACCAAACTACAAAGGTTGTCTGGAAAAAATAGCTTATAGTGATACGACCGCCTAGATGTACTAACGTAATTTATTGTATTATTATTTCTTTTTGTTATTTTATTGCGCAATAAAGAGTATTGATTTGATTTGACAAAACTACAATTCACTGCTACTTCGGCCGCCTGCAGTTTGCCTTGTTCACGCCACGTCGCCATCCGACGTCCCTTCTGTGTGTCTTGCGCCTTAGTTTTCTTCGCCTAGGTATGCAAATAGGAAAAAAAACGCACTTTGATGCACTGGTTCCACTTTTAATAATCTACTCACTCCTGATTGTTCACCAAGTTCAAAACCAACTGTTCAATAGATGGCCAAGACCCAGCCAAGATAGTGCTGATCGGGCACAGTCTGGGCGCGCACATAGCAGGTATCGCCGGCAAGCGCGTGCGGCAGCTGACGACGCGTGCTGTGGGCCGCATCGCCGCGCTGGACCCCGCCGGGCCGTGCTTCAGCAGCGCCGGCGCCGCCAGCCGGCTCGACCGCACCGACGCGGCCTATGTCGACGTCATCCACACCAACGACGGCATGCTGGGATTCAATGAGCCTGTAGGTAAATCGTTTAAATATCTTCGGTAAATCATCATCATCAACAGCCTATTAACATGTCCCCGCTGCTGTGGCTCAGGCCTAGCCACTCAACGAGGGTGTTCGGGCTATAGTCCACCACGCTAGCCCAGTGCGGGTTGGTCGACTTCACACGCGCCTAAGAATGTCTTCTTCGGCGTATGCAGGTTTCCTCACGATGTTTTCCTTCACCGTTTGAGAGCAGTCAGTGAATGTACTTAAGTTTCGACACCAAGTGTAATATCTTACAGAAAACTCATGTTTCAATTTTTTTCTCTTTAAAGAAATGTACATTGGCCATAGGCAGGGCGGCTAGCAGTGACGCGCTTTGGGTAGGCCTACGTCCAGCAGTGGACTAACATATAATAATAAGTAGGTACATATATACTTAGATGATGTCGGATCCATAGCATTAATTCTAATTAGTACCTACTCGAATGTAGGTCATAGTATTACCAACTTAGGACTTAATTAAGTTTTCCATTTTATCAAATTACTGTTTTAATGGTCCAAGTTCGCATGAACTCCTAATGGTACATTATGATACAGTGAGCTAAGTTGGTCTTACACTCGAAGCTGCATTCCCAGCACGAGCCGAAGGCGAGGGCTTCCTGAAACCGAGCGTGTAAAGACTATTTCTTGCGGCTGCGTCGATTTATATCTATTCTTCAATTCAATTCAATACACTTTATTGCACATGTAAAAATTACAGACAAAAAATAGAAAAACAGACACAGTAATGTACATCTGAGAGCGTCAGTGGCCTCGGGGATAAGACGCGACCTATCATATCGAAAGGTCCGAGGTTCGATCCCTGGTTGGGCCATGTACCAATGGGTTTTTCTCGAAACTTAAGTACATTTACTGACTGCTCTCAAACGGTGAAGGAAAACATCGTGAGGAAACCTGCATACGCCGAAGAAGAAATTCTTAGGCGCATGTGAAGTCCACCAACCCGCACTGGGCTAGCGTGGTGGACTATAGCCCGCACGCCCTTGTTGAGAGGGTAGGCCTGAGCCCCAGCAGTGGGGAGATTAATAGGCTGTTGATGAATGTACATCTAGGCGATCTTATCGCTAAGAGCGATTTCTTCCAGACAATCTTTCGTCCTTTCAACCTCTTTTCTACATCAGTTGAACTCGAAATTTTAGGCATTGTTCGTATGTTGTAATTTACCTATGTGATTTTATTTTATTTTTGCAATAAACAGCAATTACAATCTACAGACGAATTTCTAAATTGACGCTTCATTTTTCATTTAGGTCACAAAGACTTTTACCCCAACGGCGGGGTCTCCCAACCGGGTTGCTACCTGTACACCTGCGACCACAGCAGGGTGTGGGAGCTGTTCGCAGAGTCCATCGCTACCCCAGATCACTTTCCTGGTAAGTCTAACTTTATAAATGGGAAAGTAACTCTGTCACGTTTCACGCCTAAACCGCTGAACGGATTTTGATGAAATTTGGTGTGGAGATACATCGAACCCTGGCGCAGGACATAGGCTACTTTTTACCGCGACAAACTGTTCCCGCGGGAAAATAAACTTGTCCCACGCGGGCGAAGCCGCGGTCAACCGCCAATATATAAACTCAACATTTTAAAAAACGGACGTACAGATCGACAGACGGACAGCGAAGTGATCCTTATGTGTTCCTTTTTCCTTTTGAGGTACAGAACCCTAAAAATGACTAAGTGTGAGTCGGACTCGCGCACCGAGGGAATCCCCGATAAAGATTTTGTAACTTATTTCAGCTCGGAAGTGCTCCAACTGGACGATGTTTCGGAACGGGCTGTGCGGGCAGAACGAGGTGGCGTACATGGGAATGAACTCGGGACCTGGAAGCCCCGGGCTGTACTTCCTGACCACTGCGCCATCGGCACCGTTCAGCCTGGGCCCGGCGGGAAGCGGACGATAACTGTCATCTCGAGGTCATCATATCAGTGTTTTAACGTCTACTGCTGGACAAAGGCTTTCCCCAATGAGCGCGACCACACCACGTCCTTCTTCAGGTCGTCGGTCCACCGGGCGGAGGGGCGTCCAGCACGGTCTCCACTCTAGTACTCCGAGATGATTGTCTCTTTTATTTAGCTTTCTAAAAATGTGTAAACAGGGTGTAACATTTGGATGGGGCAGTATGGGGAAGTCCGAAACTACAAAATGCAACAACAAAATCGTTACCTACACGAGTTGATTAATTCGAACATTTAGCTACGTAAATAATGAAAAGAATATTAAATACAAAACATTCTATTAAATTTAGATACAAAGTTTCTTAGCAACATTTACTCCTTACAACCTACACAATCAATATCCATAAGAAAATATTAGTAGTTTTTTTTTCAAAATGTCCAGGTTCGATTCCCGAGTAGTGTTATAGTGTATGAGCTTTTTTTTAAATCTCTGAATGCAGTTTTTAATATCTTTTAAATCGATGACATGGTTCCTAAGAACAGATCTTCGTATCTCTTTTAGTTTCGGACTTCCCCATACTGACCCATCCAAATGTTACACCCTATACAGTGGGTTAACGTGTACAGTCGACCGCACGTCAGTGGTAACACTTTGACCTTGAGCTGACCTAGCCGGAGTTTCAATACTATGAGAGACCAGTTTATACTGGTTTTGTTTCCGCTGACGTGCGGTCGACCGTACATTATATTCTGTTAAAGTAAGTATATGCAACAAGTGCATAAAAAGTTTATATTTGTAAGGGAAACTTAAATAAAAACGTGTATCCACTCAGCCAGTTTGTTCCAATTTTTCTCCTCCTCAACTTACAAACTAATTATTATTTATTAATTAAAAATTTATTTTTTATTTTAAATATTTTTTTTAAATTTATTTTTAATTTAAAATATTATATAAAATATTAATTATTAATTTAATTAATTAATTTCTTCTTAGTTTTAAATTATAGAGAACCATTAGAGCTCTATTCATCGCGAAATTCGTACCCATAGGTACCTATTAATACAAATTCGTAAAATTAAAAAAGAAATCTAAACCTCAGTTGAAGCGAGTTTGGAAGAAACCCTTAAAAAGTCCGCTGCGAAGGCGACACAAAAAATATCTTTATTTTCTCATTTTCCCGAAGTTTTTTCTTGTAACAGCCCAACGTGACCGATTGCTCAACCCTATCTTCGCCCGGAATTTCGTGAAAAACTTTATAATTTGATAGGTTTCCTGTTCAGGCCTACTCATAGGCATACCTGCTTTGAAAAACGTTTTGCGAATTTTATTTTTTACATAACTACGTCAACATTTCATTACATTCTAGACATATTAGGATGATGAATAATCATCATCATCATCAGCCTGCAGGCCACTTCTGGACATAGGCCTCCCCCAAGGCGCGCCTCTGAGCCCGATCCTCGGCTCTCTGCATCCAGTCATCACTGCCAGCCGCCTCACGCAGGTCGTCGCTCCATCTAGCCGGGGGCGTCCCACACTACGCTTGCCAAGTCGTGGTCTCCACTCGAGAACTCGTCTACCCCAGCGGTTATCGGTTCTCCGACAGATGTGACCAGCCCACTGCCACTTCAACGTGCTAACCCTTTGAGCTATGTCAAAGGCTCTCTGACGGATCACCTCGTTTCGGATCCTATCTCTCAGAGAAACTCCGAGCATAGCTAAAGAGCTATGGAAAGCCATAGCTCATATGAAATAATGCCATAGCCATAATGAATAAAGATAATTAGTTACTATTATACTACTGTTCTAAATTCCATCTCTTTTTGTATTATCTTGAGTATTTTTCTTCTGAAGATGACAGTTTCTATCGATGACACTATCACTAATCTGTGGTTTCTATTTTCAGTTTCGCATTTTGTGTTTATCGTAGTTTTAAAAATTAGTTAATAATAGTACACTTATGTAGCTAAATAATTAAAGAATATTTATAAAATAATACGTTTTGTTTACACAACCACCAACATGGACAGAAAAGTGTCTGTAAGATATTATTACTTGTTACTACCTTGTATAATTTTTTATACCTCCTCCTAAGTTTCCCTTCACTAAGAAGCCAGTGGTATAATAAATCGTCCTTAAGTTCCGAAAAACTTATTGATACGGGCCCACGAACCCACGACCTCAAGAGCGTGAGACGAGGTGCACGACCAACTAGGCTACCGCGGTTTAAAAAACCTGCGATCTGGCCATTTCGGAGCCAAATTCAGGTCCAAATTAGCAATTATCATTTTTCATAACGTAACGTACCTTTCTTATAATGACTGCTCTCAAACGGTGAAGTAAAACTTCGCGAGAAAACCTCCATGCATACGCCGTTGAAGAAATTCTTAGGCGCAAGTGAAGTCCACGCTCTCGTTGCGAGGGTAGGCCTGAGCCCCAGCAGTGGGGACATGTTAATAGGCTGTTGATTTGAACCTGAAGATTATAAATGTATATTTACCTACCTATAGACCATCCGGAAGAAAGTATCTAAATGATAGTGAGAACCGCAGCAAAATCCGTTGCGTAGTTTAAAAGATCTCAGCGTACAGTCGCGCGAAGCGACTTTGTATACCTACTATGTAAGGATAAGGCAGATCAGATATTAATTACGTCGTTGCAATGGCTTCTAGAGCGTCAGTGGCCTCGGGGATAAGACGCGACCTATCATATCGAAAGGTCCGAGGTTCGATCCCCGGCTGGGCCATGTACCAATGGGTTTTTTCTCGAAACTTAAGTACATGTACTGACTGCTCTCAAACGGTGAAGGAAAACATCGTGAGGAAGCCTGCATACGCCGAAGAGGAAATTCTTAGGCGCATGTGAAGTCCACCAACCCGCACTGGGCTAGCGTGGTGGACTATAGCCCGCACGCCCTCGTTGAGAGGGTAGGCCTGAGCCCCTGCAGTGGGGAGATTAATAGGCTGTTGATGAATGGCTTCTGACCCTATATGATCTGTTGCTACCCCTTTTGCGAACCCTTGTATTAAATGCTGCTTACATCCCTAAAAATAAGGGATACAACCCATCACTAATTCATTACCAAGTTTCGCTGTTATCCTCACAGGCTCCACAATTTGTGCTTTGAAATTACAGTCAATTACAATATATATAAGCTTGTGTGCGTAGTTTAAAGTTGTGTAACTTTAAAGACCTCTTGTCCTACTATGAAGAATGATTTTGAGTTGATTGTCTCGAAGACACCAGCGCAGAGCAAGGCACTCGCGCCGTCCTCGCCTGGTGCAGCCAGAAAGCGGGAGCCAAAGTTCTCGGTGAAGGCGACTGGGGACGCGGCGAGGAACTATGACTTCCTGGCGGCAAGACCTCCGGGGAAGAGGACCACGTAAGGCCACATAGCAAGATTTACCTTTTTCTACCTTTTTGGTAATCCAATCAAACCAATATTATTGCAAAAATGTGTATTTATTGCGCAATCACACTGATTGAAACAGATTTTGATAATACATGGTGACTATCCTGGAATAACTTATAGATACTTTTTAACAAAAAATTATTTAATCCTATTCGTATTTTTGATTGGATTTTAAATCAGGCCAAAAAATGGAAAGCACTAACTCTATTTTTTTTATTTTTTTTTTTTAAACTTTATTGCACATAATTGTACAAAAGGCGAACATAATGCCAGTATGGCATTCTCTACCAGTTGACCTTTGGGCCATACAGATAATGCGTGGTAGGCGCGAAATACACGTTTAAAAGTTTATAACAATTATTAAATACACTAAACAAGTTAAAATATACACTCATAAATAAAACTCTATAGTGTTTGTTTTGGGATGTAGCCAGTACCAGGTGTTTGAAATGAAATGAAAATTTTTATTTCGGAAAACATTGATCCACAAATTGTTAGTACGCCACACACATTACACTATGTTAGTAGGTACCTAAAACTAATTAAAAAGCGCCATAATTACCTATTTTATATTTTTACTAATCAGCACCTCCACCCAGTGACGACTGAAGGGGCTGTCAAATCTCTCCGCTAACGCCGCTTTTTTACGCATGATCAGTTTTATTCGTTCACCGGTACTATACTAGGGCAATTCAATCAGATTTCAAGACAGAAAATATGAAAATACGCAGTAGTTGCGTCATTAAAAAAACTGGTCCTGGTCCTGGGTGTGGATTTTCCGAAAATTCATAAAAATGTGCCAATATTTCGAACACTAAATGCTTTACTGAGGTGAATTTAAGAATTCTAAGTGGTCTCACCACATTACATCTTGAAGGGATTGGCGTTGAATTTTGGTCCTGCTAAAATATACTTTCATGGACTTTCACTCCAGCGTGCTGGAGTCTTCTGCCCACCTCATCAAGAGCTGCCTCGGCGGCGGCGTGGTGGGCATCCACGAGGCCTATAAGCAGTGCGGCCTGTTGACAGCGGTTGTGCTCAACGTCATTTTGGGTTATTGCGTCAGCTACAGTATGTATGTAAGTATAAATATAAGTACCAATGTACTTACAGTAAATTCAGTAATGCAGGGCCCTTGTACTGTTGGGTTTGTTGCTGTTTCTTTCCCTCGGCTATACAGGTGGAAACAGAGTAGTTTTAGACAGAATTGACGTCAAAAAGATAATTTTGTACTCCAATTTTGAATAAACTTTTAATTCCATTCAATAACTGTTTCTCGCAGCTTCGCCCGTTTAGAAAAGCTTTTCCCGCGGGGAAACGTATTTCTTAGTGCATTTCAGAGCTATATGAAGAACCATCGTGCAATACGTTTAGCCCCTCCCTTATCAGTGGGGGTGTATAAGCGTGTCGCGCAGACGCCGCTCAGTATAACTCGCGATTATAATTTGAACAAATCAAATCTGACATTCTGCTAATCTGACATTATGCTAATCTGGCATTTTGCCATCTGACATTGTGTCATCTGACATTGTGCTAATCTGGCATTTTGCTAATCTGACATATTGCAAATCTGATATTCCGCTAATCTGACATTGTGTTTTTCTGGCATAAAGCGTACAAACCATGGAAACCATAGAATTCACGAAAAAAATTGCGGTAGTGCAATGGCCTGACTTCTACCCACCTCGGTTATTTTTAGATGTTGGCGAGGGCGGCACAGAAGACGTATGGGCGAGTACAAGTGCCCATGATGACTTACCCGGACCTCGCGGAGGCGACCCTTGATACATGCCCTTTTCCGAAACTGCAAAGGTTCAGCAGGTGCTTTAGGTGAGTCTGTTTTTATAAAAAGCAAAAAAAATGGAAAATGGTCCAAAATGATCGTTAAACAAGCTCAAAAAATTAGTACGTTGAAGTGGCAATGGGCTTGTCACATCTGTTATAGACCCGATAACCGCTAGATTGACGAGTACTCGAGTGGAGGCCACGCGTGGGACGCCCCCCGACTACATGGAACAACGATCTGGCAGCGACTGGATGCGGAGAACCGCAGATCGGCTCCAATGGCGCGCCATTGGGGGAGGGCCTTTTCCAGCAACGGACTATAGTGCATAGCTTTTTGAGCTGTAGAAGGCTTCGATTCTCTGGCGGATCACCTCGTTTCGGATCCTGTCTCTCTGAGAACCTCTGAGCATGACTCTAGCCCGTTGAACAACCTTGAGTTTTCGGAGTTGACGTTGACAGTGGGACACTGTCAACGTCAACATTTCGGCTGTAAGAAGCTTTAAGAAAAGAAACAACTTGGCTGCTCTCTACTCAGGACCATTGATACAGAACATGCTTTCTGTTACGATCTGGTGAAGGTCACGGGGCCCGGCTGGATGAGGTTAGCGCAGGACCGGTCGTCGTGGAGATCCCTGGGGGAGGCCTTTGGCCTGCAGTGGACGTCTACAGGCTGATATGATGATGAAACTTTCTGTTCAGGCACATGGTGGACCTGACTATCATGATAGACCTCTTCGGCTCGTGCTGCTGTTATCAGGTCATTATTTTTCTATACAGGATGCACATTTAACCAACTGCAATAAAATTATGGAATCCAAAATTTTTTTTGTGGTAAGACCACAAAAAACGACTCTCTTTAGACTCTAAACTCTAAGTAAGAGCCACTAAATTGTTTACACTTTTCTTAAAAAATTGAATTTGAAATGATGTTACTTAAAAAAACATTAGTAGATAAGATTTGTTACAAAAATAGAGGTAGAGAATCAGCAAGAATAATCTTTCGTTCCCCCAGGTTATAATAGCTCGTTCAATAAAGCAGTTAGTCGAAAACGTTGACGAGGTGAAGAACGAAGGGAACCCGAATATAAGGGTGTACATAGCCCTGGTGATGGTTCCGTGTATACTTCTGTGTTGGATCACTACCCTCAAGTATTTGGCACCGTTCTCCATCGTCGCCGATATATTCCTTGGTAAGATTTAGGTACCATTTCTTAGTTGTATAGGATAACGTGATCCGATGGGAACTTTTAGCGTGATCTGATGCAACCAGAACTGATCATAATGATCCGTTGGGAATAACCTACTTTACTAGCTTTTGCCCGAGTCTTCGCCCGTGTGGAATGAGTTTTTCTCCCGAGGAAACAGTACATCGCGGTAAAAAGTAGCCTAGGTCTCCTCAGACCGTCCGCTCGTGACCCCAGTCCGTGGAAATGGTATGAAAACTCTACGCGAAATGTCCTAAACGCGAAACGTCCTGAACGCGAAATGTCCCAAACGCGAAACGTCCTGAACGCGAAATGACATAAACGCGAAACGTCCTGAACGCGAAATGACCTAAACGCGAAACGTCCTGAACGCGAAATGTCCTAAACGCGAAACGTCCTGAACGCGAAATGACCCAAACGCGAAACGTCCTGAACGCGAAATGTCCCAAACGCGAAACGTCCTGAACGCGAAATGTCCCAAACGCGAAACGTCCTGAACGCGAAATGTCCTAAACGCGAAACGTCCTGAACGCCAAATGACCTAAATGCGAAATGGAAATGGAAAAGTCCTCAAGCAGCAAATATGCGAGTTTTATTTTCTGTATTTTGCGTTTAGGTCATCTATATTATGGTTTTATCAACGTTGCATTTTTTTTAAAGACTGTTTTGTTGTCAGTTGTCGTCGCAGTGGCCACAGTGGTCTATGGCTCGATGTACGCGGAAAAGTCTCCCTTAGACTTTCCAGTGTTCAAGACAGTTCCCGGATTATTCGAATTCATAGGAGTATGTGTGTTCAGTATCGAGGGAGTGGGCGTCACGCTGGCGATTGAGAACTCACTAGGAAGACCCCGAAAAATGCCACATGTGCTTGTTTTAGGTATGTTTATGGTCCACCTTCTTTATGTATAATTGTTGAATTGTGTAAAAGTCTGAGAGCGTCAGTGGCGTCGGGGATAGGACGCGGCCGATCATATCGAAAGGTCCGGAGTTCGATCCCCGGCTGGGCCATGTACCAATGGGTTTTTCTCGAAACTTAAGTACATTTACTGACTGCTCTCAAACGGTGAAGGAAAATATCGTGAGGAAACCTGCATACGGCGAAGAAGAAATTCTTAGGCGCATGTGAAGTCCACCAACCCGCACTGGGCTAGCGTGGTGGACTATAGCCCGAACACGCTCGTTGAGAGGGTAGGCCTGAGCCCCAGCAGTGGGGACATGTTAATAGGCTGTAGATGATGATTGATGTTGAATTCTTGTTAATAAATTTGAGGATATTTATTGCTAAATAATTTCGGGGAGGCCTATGTCCGGCAGTGGACCAGTACAGGCTGATGATGATAATCATTTTCCTAGGTTAACGACCCTCCTGATTACATAAACAACATATTTGTTCGCAACAGTAGTCCTAAATTATATAGGTCTATTGTGATCGCCGCCTTTACTATAGTTCAGTGCTGAGCTTTGCATCCATTAGGAACTGCAGCCCGTCTTCAAATAACGTAGGTAAGATAGGATTTTACGAAATTTTGCCCCTAAGACTTTGACCCCTAAAAAATTGCATTGATTAGAAATTTAAGTGGATTTCCCCAAACGAATTAGAAATTAAAATTACGGAATAATTATTTTCAGGTATGGTAATTGTAGTCGCGATTGTATTAGCGGTTGGATTCTTCGGGTATTGGGGTTTCGGTGAAAAGGCGAAGGCGCCGGTCACGGTTAACTTTCCCAGGTCTATGTAAGTATATAATTATTTACGGGTCTTACACACGAACAAGTTTTATTTACCTTGCCCGACGTTTCGACCAGGTTACACTGGCCGTGGTCACGAGCTGACTGGAGAGGCGAGCTGTCATTGTTAATTGGTTTTCAATTGTCACCGTCGTGGAATCCAGTGATCGATAAACTTAAATCTCGTGACTTATCGTCGAATACACCCGCGGATACCGTGAGTGTTGTGTGCCGGGACTTTCCAATAATACAAGATCAGCAGAGGGTAGTTTCAGAAACTACTCACAGCGATCAACAATGACAGCTCGCCTCTCCAGTCGGCTCGTGACCACGGCCAGTGTAACCTGGTCGAAACGTCGGGCAAGGTAAATAAAACTTATTCGTGTGTAAGACCCGTAAATAATTATATAATTATGAATACAAAGCGCGAAAGTCTAAAATGTACTAGAAGGAATTCATTATCGTATCCACCCTTTAACGTCCACTGCTGGACATAGGCCTTCCCCAATGAACGCCACCACACCCGGTCCTCCGCTCTCCACATCCACCTGCTTCCGGCCACCTTCTTCGGGTCGTCGGTCCACCTGGCGGAGCGTCCCCCGGTCCGCGGTCTCCACTCCAGAACCCGTCTGCCGTCGGTTCTGCGGCAGATGTGACCTGCCCACTGCCACTTCAGCTTTCTAATCCTTTCGGCTATGTCGGTGTGACCTTAGTGATCCGTCGGACCTCCTCGTTACAGATCAAAGAAACGATAACAAAGAAACGTGAGATTAGATTCAAAGAAATAGATTAAAATATATATAAAGATATAGATTCAAAGAAACTCCGAGCATTATATCCAAATGATTTTTTTCAAGAAAGTGGTTTTTACAGCTGTGGTGATGCAATTTGATTGTGTTTAAGGGCTTCTTTCACCACTTGCTGATAAAGTCCCAGATACCCTATCTGCAGGTTATCTGACAGATAGCCTATTTTTTTGGTTTCACAGGTATCTGATTGCCTATATGTGTAATCTGTGGAAACTGTATCTGTCTATGTTCTATTATTTGTTTTCATTATTATTTGTTCTCCTTCTTAAGACTGTAAGTTTCCTGAATAAAATAAAATAAAAAATAAAAAAATATCTTATACATTTTATATAGTCTATCAAACAGATTTATCTGATAGATTAGTTTATCACTAAGATTACTATCTGTAACAATATCAGGAAGTGGTGAAAGAAGCCCTTAGGATTTTATTTTATTTTTAACTTAACGTGTAGACTATGAGTAGACCCGTTATGTGCATGCACTGACGTCACGATTTAGGGTATAAGGGAATTAAGTGGCACACTGGTATGGCGATACAATCGCATGTTTGTTTTTGTGCCAAAATCATTAAGAGAATCATTAAGAGAAAAGTAAAGAAAAGAAATTAATATATTAAAAGGAAAATTAGACAATTAACAGATATTGCTACTGCGAGATTAGTCTATTTCAGCTACTTCCACAGCATCATGTCATACGGCATCCTACTGTGGGGTCAAGCGGCAGATATAGAAACCATCTTTATTTTGCAAAAGAGAGCTGTTAGGGCGATCTATAATCTACGTTGTAGAGAATCATTAAGAGAAAAGTTTAAAGAAATTAATATATTAACCGTTGCCAGTCAATACATTTTTGAGAATATTTTGTATGTCCGCTAAAATATATCTCTCTTTTTGAGGCACTGTGATATGAACACAGCTTATGTTACAAGAAACAAAAACAAACTTGTACCACCACAGTTAAGGCTTAGTAAGGTCAGTAAATCATTCACGGGGCAATGTATACGCTTCTACAACAAACTACCAGAAGAAATCTTAAATATGAATGACAGAAAATTTAAGACCTACATTAAACAACAACTTTGTAAGAAAGCTTATTATAGGACAGTCGATTATCTAAATGACAAAGATGCCTGGTGTTAATGTTACTTCAGCCTCGCACAATCTTTACAAAATAATGTTATGTACAAACTTGATTTTAAAAGATGTGTTGCGGAAGGTTGTTGCGCCGCTTCTTCTTCCCAGCTCTATATAACACCTTGGAGGCGGTGGTAGATAAAAAAATGGACGTTGTATAAATGTACCCAGTATACTTACATGCAATAAAATACTTTTGAATTTTGAATTTCATGCAAAATTGTCTTTGCTTTAATTACACGTTTTATTGTAGCTGACGTGAGACAAGTATACTGGGCTAGCGTGGTGGACTTAACCCTTTATAAGGCCGCAGTTATACAGATATGCTACGTGAAAGTTAAATACACTACCATGTTTGTAAAACACTGGGGAACACATCTACGGCGAAAAAAATCATTAAGAAAAAACATGTGGTCAATATATGCACTCAGCCTGTTAGCGCACTTGAGTTTTCAGATGATCTGTTTCCAATACACCTATTCGTTGACATTGAATGAATGAGGAAAGAAAGCCTGATATATTCACTATATAATACCATTATAGGTAAATGAAAAAGAGATGTTCTTCTCAGTAAATGTTTATTAACTTTCTTTTAGCTTTATTCATTTATTTTATTCTTGATGACTTTATTCATTATTTTAATCATATTAACTTAGATTCAATGCAACATGCCACATAATCGCGCACACTCTCGCCAAACACTCACACACCCACAGGAATCCATCACTCATTCATAAATCTAACAACCCGTACTTAAATTTAAATTATAATAAATATATATATATATATATACAGTGGTGGACAGCTAATTAGAAACACAGTATAATAGCTTTTAGTTTCAATCAAATTAACCAAATAAATAATGTTTTGAATATCAGAGAGGGCTAATATTGTATCTAATGTACCCAGTCTTTATCGTGTTGATTTACTGAGTATTCAAATACCAAACAACACTTGTAGTTAGAATAATTTATGAAACAATATGCAAGAAGTCGACATTTTTCAGTACATTATGGTGGACAACTAATTAGAAACAGAAAAATATTATGACAAAACATGAACAAATTTTATAATAACAAGAATTAATATGGTTAGATAATACAAATGCTTTATCCACAGACGATTAGTCCTTGGTTGGATAACCGCTGTTTTTGATTACAGCTCTACACCGACGTGGCATTGATTCTATTAATTTTCTACACCTTACCACAGGAATACATCTCCAAGCTTCTGCAAAAGTGTCATAAAGTTCATGAATATTGGTGATACGTTCATCTGACAATGTTTTCTTTCATAGTGTGTCACAAATTCCCGATTGGTTTGAGATCCGGACTATTTGCTGGCCACTCTAACACAGACACCAATGACCTCTAAGAAATGCTATAACACTGTTAGCTGTGTGCTTCGGATCATTATCCTGTTGAAATATCCAAGTAACTGGTAAATATTTGTCAGAGTATGGAATCGTCATCACCAATATATTTTTGTACTGAAACTGATCCAACATGCCTTAAATCATTCTCACAGGACCAACCCCCCGTGTCCGGAAAAACATCCCCATGCTTTAACATCTCCACCGCCATGTTTAACTGTCTTTTTCGTGTACTTGTTATTTAATGCCTCATTGATTGGGCGACGTACCTACCTTTAGCCATCAGAATTTATCAAATTAATCTTAGTTTCGTCAGTTTTTTTTTTCCATTGGTGGACTGTCCAACTGCCATACTTTCTAGCGAATGTTTGTTTGTTTGAATTTCCCTATGTTGCCTAGTAAGATGTGGCACCTTCCTAGCAACTCTTCCAAACAAATTTGCTTATAGCAGCCGCCTGCGGACTAGCCTTGCAGATACGTTGCAAAGATCATGTCGACAAAACACTTACTTTCGAATTTCATATGAACCTTTTATAGGGTCTGCCTTAGCTAAACGAATCATAAGTCTGTCCTCACGAGACGTGGACTTCCTTGGCCGTAAATTTCTAGGTACGTTGTTCGTTGTCCCGTGTTGTTTGTAATGTGCAATGGCATTAAAACTATCTTCACGGAACACTCCAAATGATTGACGATCTTTCTGTACGTCCAATTCGATTGCAATGCAAATTCACTATAATTTTTCTGGTCGATGCATCACACCTCTTGCTTTTACCCATTTTAACAATAAAATTAGACGAAATAATTTAAAAACGGCGACAAAACTCTTAACATTACAGCTAACTTAGCTATAATGTTGAGCTAAGAAAGTAATTTTATTTTAATTTCATCTATAAAACCAGTATAAACATTAACCATTCTCTGTTTCTAATTAGTTGTCCAGCGGCCAGTACTAAGGAAATTGGTATTTGTTGAGATGTACAGACTTTTTTATTTTAAATATTAAATGATCATCATAAAATGTGGTTTGTTTTAAAACTAAGACCATGTAGTACATTGTGACGAAATAAATAGTCCATGATCTCTGATGAATTTCAGTAGAAATATTGATTACATTTACAACATACATAGTCGTACTATCTGTTTCTAATTAGCTGTCCACCACTGTATATATATACTTAACTTAGTTCTAAACACCTTAAGATGCATGTTTAATATTAAGTAAATCAATATTTTCCGCGGGGAGGAGGCCTGGCGTCCCGAAACAACAGGGTTATTTATAACCTTAGTTCGAGCGTCAGTCTCCATAACCATGACATATACAATCATCAGCCCTGCTATTCTGTAAGCGTATTTGTGCAACTCGATCCTGAATCCGCAGTGAGATCGGTCTCTAACTCAATGATTTACAGTTCAATACTCACTTTACTTCGCAAGTGAAGTGTTTATTGTGTAGCTTGTATTTGTTTACACAATGCGACATCAAGGTCTTTCATGATCGGATGCGGAGTGAAGTAAGTGACTTGCGATGTGATGGTCGAGTTTTAATTCATACTTTACAGAATCACACAGCAGTACTTGCTGCATATTTGTACTACTAAGTCTACTTGCACTTGTGTATGTTCCATTATGGAGAAATAAAGAACTTTACTTACTTAAAAAAAAAAAAAAAAATTAACTAAGTGGTATCCAAATCGCCTCTGCCTTATAAAGGCCTAGGAGAATAGGCTGTTGATTTGACAATTTTCCCAGGTTAACGACGCTCCTGAGGGTTGCGATGGCCTTCATGGTATACGTGACCTTCGCCCTCAACTTCTGGGTGCCGTTCAACCTGGCGTGGTACTACCTCGCGAAGCGACACCCCGCCGACCGCCACTGGCTCGCCGAGCGGGCGTACAGAACACTGTTTGTCATCATAATAACCATCATCTCCATCATATTCCCTGATGTTTCCAAGCTTATGGGAGTGGTAAGTGTGGGATTTTTAGCTACATAGGTGGACGGATAGTTAGAAACAGGGCAAGATTTTCATACAACCGAGGTCACTTTGAAGCCATGGTTCTCCGTGTAGGATTGTTCGGGGCATGATCTGATGACGCTCATCTCGAGAGTAGATGGAGGACTTTTAGATCGCTATAGTTATCCAACTGATCAGATGAGCCGTTTGGTAGCAGCATCGTCATGATTCCTTAACTTTAAGATTTTCATACATTTTTATGCAATTTTTCAGGTTTTTTTCTACATGACGATGCTGCTTCCAAACGGCTTATCTGATTAGTTGGATATCTATAGCGATCTGAAAGTCCTCCATCTACTCTCTCGATGACCGTCATCAGTTCTTGCCCCGATTAATCCTTCACGGAGAACCATGGCTTCAAAGTGACCTCGATTGTATGAAAATATTGCCCTGTTTCTAATTATCCGTCCACCTATGTATGTATTACCAGAGTAAACGAGAGTGCGGAAACTCAGAACACACAAGCGCAGTGTTGATCAACACTAGCACACAGAGTAAACTTAGTATTTTTCTTTTTCGTACTTAGTCGGGATTTTGTTTTTACTAACTTGACATAGGTACGGTCGACCGCACGTCAGTGGAAACAAAAAAATAAACTGGTCTCTCCTAGTATTGAAACTCCCTAATAGGCTAGGTCAGCTCGAGGTCAAAGTGTTTCCACTGACGTGCGGTCGACTGTACCTAGTGCAAAGACTTCCGACAACATTTTCCCCAACAGCTCGGAGCATTTTGTCTGTCAAACATGGGCTTCATATGGCCAGCCTTTATCGAGCTGATGGTGGACTGGGTGGACCCAGGACTCGGATGCATGAAGTGGAGACTCGTTCGGTTTTGTATAATTTTATTATTCGGTTTAGTTCTCCTGATTGTCGGCACATATAGCAATGTTAAAGAGCTCATCAGAGAAGTGTACGGAAAGCCGAATTAGAAAATGTTTATCTCGTATTCTGTTCCAAATCAAATGGCATACGGAAACAAACTCTATTTTGATGGCACTCTGACACAACCACGTATCAGAAAAACCATAATTTTAAACAAACTTTGTATTATGATTTTTTCACACCGACGACTTATTAATCCCCTATTTTATTTTTATTTTCCGCCCTTAGGGGCGAAATATTTTTTTCCAATTGAAATAAGGCAATTTATGCATTGTGCCTTGGGACTCTACCTGTAGTGTAGACATCATCATCAGCCTGTACTAGTCCACTGGTGGACATAGACCTCCCCCAAGGCGCGCCACTGAACCCGATCCTCGGCTCCCGATCGATCGGGGGCGTCCCGCACTGCGCTTGCCAAGTCGCACTTTGTAAATATAATAAAAATAAAAGTGAAATGTCAGTCGAATTGAAACCGCAGTACTCCTAATTGTAATCGTTGAAAATAGTACATTGTTACCCCAGGGGTGAAAGTAACTTATTTAAGTCCCGAGACACAGCGAGGGCGCCAATAGTTCGAGGGACCTCTAAATAAGTCTTGAACCCGAGGGAAACACTGCGCTTTTCATTAAGAATACACTGAAAGTTAAAACAAATACATAAAATGAATGTTAATACAAATCTCTGCTATACGGAAGTATAAACAAAACTCTACAACTCGAAAAAACAAAAGAAGATCGGATTGCCGCTTTCCCGTCTACTTTGTTTTTTTTTCTGTGGCCGGCCAGCTGCTATTCTGCCATTATTTTTCATTTCCATCATTGAAAAAATGGTAAATATTTTGCCCAAATCTATGTTATTATAAAGAAATAGTTGACAGTAATAATTATAATAAAGTCATTAAAAAATATATATTCTTTAATTATTACAAAACTTATGTTATTTCAATTTTACATCGCGCTGTAATTGAGTGGCTGTATAGACAGTTGGAACATGGTCCAATAGAAATGTCAAAATAGTACTAGTTTTTTATATATAATTTGACAGCTGTCAGTTGAAAGCGATTCTCCCTAGGGCTGAGATGTATTACTTTCAACCCGCTCCTCAGGCAACTTCAGAACTACTTTCAGAGTATGAGTAATGAAAAACAAGTCTACTGCCGACCTAAATACACTGTTTTATTTCGTTCAAAATGTGATTCAGTAGTTTAAAAAGTAATTTTTAAAAAATGTAGTAAAAAAACAACGTAACATAAGTATTTTTCAGATATGTGGTTGTGTCAGAGTACCATCAAAATGGCGTTTTAGGAACACATAGATAGATTTTTTTTTTTCATTCTCAAATCTACAGCTAGTTACAGAATATTTTAACCATTATAATATAACTTGTACATTAGCCAATAACAGATTTCTTATGATAGATATGTCACTATTTAGACAAATTACTCAAAAATAGTTATTATTAAAATTTAATTAACTGAAGTAACAAATAAATTGTTTGAAATTAGCAAAGTATTTCAATTGAACGAAGTGTTAAAATAATCTAAAAAAACTGCAGTCCAGCACGCTCGTAGATGTCCTTCCAGAACAGTACGGGCTGGGCGCCCAACGCGCGTCCAATCTTCAGGGTGGCCCCGATGTCGCCGTACGCCTCGCTCATCTCGTCGTACTCTGGCCAAGTAACGCCCAGCGACGCGTCAGGGGTCGGGTTACTACAATAGGAAGATACAGTCAATGACTTTTAAACAGATAACGGCCAGCAACCTGCAACAGTGTTGATAACGACAGATAATGAGACGGCAAGCAACCTGCAAGGCCTATGTCCAGCAGTGGACCAGTGCAGGCTGATGATGATGAAAAAACCTGCAACAGTGTTGATAACGAGAAATAATGATAATGGCCAGCAACCTGCAACAGTGTTGATAATAACAGATATTGAGACGGCAAGCAACCTGCAATGCCATATATGTCCAGTGGACTAATGCAGGCTGATGATGATGAAGCAACCTGCAACAGTGTTGATAACGACAGATATTGAGATGGCATGCAACCTGCAAGGTTTATGTCCAGTGGACTAATGCAGGCTGATGATGATGAAGCAACCTGCAACAGAGACGCTCAGTCGAAAATTCGGCTAGCGTGCCTGGTTGACACAATTCCCGCCTCCACCCTCGTCTAAATGAAGAAAAAACGCAGATAAAACTAAAAACATCACATGGAAATTCTCGCATCGCAAGGGGCATTCTATTTTCTTTCCGTGGTTGGTTGATTTTCCCATGAGAACCTATTATTAACTCATGTTATTCTGTTAAAACAGCCTAAGTTCATCGAGCTGCATCAAAATAGAATTGCAATTAGTGTCGGCATTTTTAATTAAAATCGATTCTGAAGTTCGGAATTTACCTCTTCTTGTTTCTCCTTATTTTCCAAGATTTTTCTACCATGCAACGTCGGATTTCTAAAATGAACGAAGTCGTAGTACATATCATTTGTCCATTGATCACTCCTTATCATTCGGTAATCCGATATTATCGAACCACAGAACAACAATCAGACATTGTTTTTTTAGTCTATAGACCTTGACAATGAACGTTATCTTTCGTTCACAACCCGACTCATTAGCTCTTTTAAATAGTTATTTACTTTATTGCTTGGCTTCAGATACGATAGCCTCTTATGTTAGTGTGACCAGAATTAAATAAATAAGCACAGGTCAGTACCTAGCTAGCCTAGAGGCCATGAATCCAACCCTTTGCTGTTCTGTACAATCTGTAATGCATTTCTGATATCTCAGCATCATTTTAATTCTGTTGTACCTACTTTTTAAATAATTACATTATTGTTAATAAATTGCAATCACGCTGCTTACCCATATTTGGCAAAGTTGGTAAACGCGGCGCAAGTCAGCAACACCGTTTTGTATGATTGACTACTCTTGTCCACGTTCAGGTTGGCCCTCTTCGGATCGAACAGGTACACCAGATCGTCCAGGTGGCTCGCTCCGGTCAGACCGTACTTATCGCCTGCTTTCCCATATATATTTCTCTCTGACACGCCCGAGAATCTGTACACGAATTTCTTAGACTTACCAATTTTTGGGAACAGTTTTACAAATCTGATTATGTCGTAAACGAAACTTGAATCCGAGAAATAGGTGACATATTCCTTCATTGAGTCAGAGTTAAGAGGCTTCTTGCCGAAGTAATGATCGTGGATCAGTTTCGAGAGTTCCAGAATTTTGCTCGGTGTGGTTTTGTACAAAATCTTTCTGGGAACAAGGGCTTCTGGGTATCTATTGTAAGTGCTTAATATTGTTTCAAAGAGATCTACTCCAAATAATGCCTCTTCACTTGTATGTCCAATCAGTAAGTCTGCTTCATTTATCTTTCCCTTCTTTAGAATTTCATCAGGTTCTTCAGTCAAAAAATTATCTTTACCGAAATCTTTTTCCACAACGGGCGTGAAGTGATACATTTTGATCAAGTTATAGGTCACTTCTTCCGACTTCGTTACGAAAGGAGTCGTGGCCACTAATTTTTCGATTGGCACAGTTCGCAGAAACTCGAGAAGTTTCGTAGGATCATCGGTTTCTAGACCGAGCTCTTTACCGAGATTGAAAGCTCGTCGCCTGGGCTCGAATGGGATCGACCAATCACAGGATGGCACGCCGCTCATGGATATGGCTCTCTTAAACAGACCTTTCGACATGGGCGACAGTAAATGAAACACAGTCGAAGCCCCACCGGCGCTTTCACCAAAAACGGTGACATTTTTGGGATCACCTCCGAAATGTTCTATATTTTTTTGCACCCACTTCATAGCAGCGACTTGGTCCTTTAATCCTGCATTGCCAGGTACTTCTTCGGTATCTAGACAGAGGAAGCCCAAAGCATCGAGTCTGTAGTTGATCGTCACAAGCACCACCCCATGACTGACTAGGAAGTCAGGCCCGTAGTTTTCGACGTTCCCTGACCCACTCTTGTAGCCGCCGCCGTGAATGAAGAACATGACTGGGAGAAGAGAAGAGGGCTTAAGGTCTGAGGAGTAAACGTTCAGGTACAGGCAGTCCTCGCTGCCAGGTATGATCTGGCCGGAGATGATGTCGTCTTGATGACATATAGGTCCGTGCTCCGTGGCTTTTCTCACCGAGTTCCAAGGCAAGGGAGGCTGCGGTGCCTAAGATATGGAGGAAAAATGCATTTAAAAAAGTATTTTAAGTAATACGTATTTTCGAATTAAAATAATGAGCGGCATTGTGCACTTAAAAGACTGTGCGAAGCTGAATTAATTGCTGCCATCTTTGTTATTCTAATGCTTTCTTACAGAGCATATTGTGGTTCTTAAACTTTCCGTGCGTCATATAATATTCGCGTTGGTGGACAGGGGTTTGGCAACAAAGATCCGCATAGGGTCGTGTGTCGCCAAGTATTCCTGGCCTTCTAACAAGATAAGATTTAAGAACATCATTGGTATATAGGGGAGGCAACGTACCTTGAACCTGAGCGGCCCCAAGGGCGGCGCAGCGTAGGGAACACCCTTGAAGCTGTAATATTTCCCATCTCCAGTGACCAGCGGCAGACTCTCCCCCTCCAGCCAGCCTTGCTCTACCTTCACCTTCGCCATTTCTTCAAGCTTTAATAAAAGAGAGCAGCAGGGAACCGCTTCCAGCGAGTAGAAAAGAAATTCTGATAATATTTATACATAGGCCATTCATTAAGATAACATGAACGTTACATAACAGTGGGCTCTGTTGTGGCTGGGTTTCGAGTGCGATAAGATAATTTAAGTCAGCAAAGCGTGCGTCGTGCCGCACGACTCGTGTGGAAGGTACCATCATCATCATCAGCCTGCACTAGTCTACTGCTGCTATGTCCAGGCACGCTGCTGAAGCCGACCTTCGGTTCTCCGCATACAGTCACCGCCTACCGCCTCACGCAGATCGTCTCTCCAGCCGGAGGGCGTCCCACACTACATATTCAGTTTCCACCTGTCGCTACCAGTAGATATAAGTGTAAATTTTTTCCACTTATCCCTACTGGTAGGGATACCTTGGTAGCGTTAGTTGTACCAGCCGACATAAGGCAAGGAGTTACCGTCCTGGGGCCCTATTTTCGAATCGCTCGCTTCGCTTCAAGCGGTCGATTCTACGTACTATTTTTTGTTTCGGATGTCGAAGGTAGAATCAATTCAAAAATAGAGCTCGGGGGGGATTTCCATTAGACTGGGAGTTTTGTTTATTTGCACAACATTACACTTTTTGTTTCTTTTTTAAAACCTGATTTATTATATTTCTAAATACCTATAAGTCCAAATCTTGTTACAAACACCCGTTACGTAACGGAATAAGGGGGGGGGGGGGGGGGTTGTATTGACCGAGCGAGCGAAGCGTCTCCGTTTTGAGATTGGCCAAAAATGCTCTTGTTTGTCTGTCTTTCTGTCTGTCTGTATAATAAAGGTTCTCGCTGTTAGGTTAGGTATACGACGGATCCCTAAAAACATGCCATTAACTGGACATTCGTAATGAGTAGGCATGTTGATAATTCGGACAGATTACATGTTCGTTAGGTAAGCATTACATTATTTATTAATACCTATACCTAACTACAGATAGTAACAAACACCAAATTTTACCAAAATACCAGTGTATGCCGGCACTGAACAAGAATAGTGTGGTAGGGTTGTATTTAAATGCACTTTAGAATTTATGGTTTGCACTTTGGTAATTTATTATGATTTTTTAAAATAAAACCAACTTCTTTGTTTAAATGATTTATGTATATCGACGGCTTGTTGATTCCCAATTTTTTAAATAAAATGATCTACTCTAATTGTGAAATATTGTTTTCAATTTGAAATGGGACCACCCTTGAGACTGTTCAATAAAAAATAATCATTTTAATCGGTTCACAATAATAGCGCAGATATCAAACAGAGTCGAATTGAGAAATTCTTTTTTTTGAAGTCGTTTGATAGGATAACATGAAGAAGTAGCATTACCTAGGGTAGCACGCTCTGTTCAAATAACAAACGGATAAACTCTGTGTGCATTGTAATACATCCTCTCAGCTGCGAGCAGCACGGCGCCGAGCAGGTATGTGCCGGCGAGCGTGGTGAGCGGCACGAGGATGTGCGCGAGCCGCGCGCGGGCGTGCGCGTGCGCCGGCGCGTGCGGCGCGCAGCGCGGCGCGCGCACGTCCGACAGGTCGACCGCGATGAGCCGCGCCAGCACGCCAGCCTCCTTCGCGCGCAGCGTGCTGCGAACGAAAGCCGCACGACGATCATTTAACACATGTGATGGGGCTCTTACAAGGCCTTTGTGAACTTAATTGACAAGATTCTGTCTTGCGTCATTTCGGTCACTTACTACTCAACTCCCCTCCGGAACAATCGGTCCCTAACCCCATTTTTTAACTTTTCCAAAAGGTCTACTTTCCGCCTCGGTCAACTTTTCCAAAAGGTCTACTTTCCTCGTCAACTTTTCCAAACTGTCTACTTCCCCATCAGTCAACTTTTCCAAAAGGTCTACTTTCCTCATCGGATTTTTTTTTCCAAACGGTCTACTTTCCTCATCGGTCAACTCTTCCAAACGGTCTACTTTCCTCATCGGTATTTTTTTCCAAACGGTCTACTTTCCTCATCGGTAACTTTTTCCAAACGGTCTACTTTCCTCATCGGTAAATTTTTCCCAAATGGTCTACTTTCCTCATCGGGCAACTTTTCCAAACGGTCTACTTTCCTCATCGGTAACTTTTTCCAAATGGTCTACTTTCCCCGTCGGTAAATTTTTTCGTACGATCTACTTTCCTCATCGGTCAACTTTTCCAAACGGTCTGCTTTCCCCATCGGTCTACATAAACAAGTGGAACAAGTACCCCCGATCGATCTACTGAACTAATTATTGTGCCGAATCTGGTAATAAAATTCAACGTCTGTCTTTTAGATGATATTTGCAGAATAGCTGAACCATTTTGTTTTGTTTTGAAGGATCCTTACCCGATTTTGAATTGTTCCTTGTACGTGAAATCTTTGGACGTAAAAAAGTATTTCTTCACCTCTGAGAACACATCTATCTCCATCAGACGACATATTTCTTTGTTGTCGAATGCTAAAAATAAATACGTGTTTACTACTTTCAAATAATTTCTTAAAGCATGTACATCTTTTATGCCTCTGAGTATAGGTGCTAGGTCTAATAGCAATTTCGTAGTAGATTGAATAGCGATGTAATATTGGAGTCAATGAATGCTTTCAGAGCCGTCAGTGGCGTCGGGGATAAGACGCGGCCTATTATATCGAAAGGTACGAAGTTAGATCCCCGGCCGGGCCATGTACCCATCGGTGCAATCGGTTTTTCTCTAAACTTAAGTACATTTACTGACTGCTCTCAAACGGTGGAGGAAAACATCGTGAGGAAACCTGCTTACGCCGAAGAAGGAATTCTTAGGTGCGTGTGAATTCTTAGGTCCACCAACCCGAGACTTTGGGCATTAGCCCCAGCAGTGGGGACTTATAAATAGGCTTGATTTGTACTACGGGCTTTGACAAGCGAAGTTGATAGCGTGATGTGATTACATACTGCGTCTGATAGCAGGATATAAAGTGATGTAATCAGACAACAGGGCGGTGTTCCCGGTCCTCACGGCCTCCAGACCCTCAGACAAGTTTACAGTCTTCATGTGTAACAGTTTCTTTCGTATCACACTTTTGTTATGGCTGGAAGGGGCCTGCAATAAACAGAATACAAATAGATTAGTTTGCTATTTCAAGGCAAAGGCATGCACAACATAAAACCAAATATTATATAAGTACCTATATACTAAGGAAAAGGCAAATCGTAATCCTAAGAGAAAGTCATCATCATCATATCAGCCTGTAGACGTCCACTGCTGGACAAAGGCCTCCCCCAAGGATCTCCACGACTACCAGTCCTGCGCTAACCTCATCCAGCTGGGTCCCGCGACCTTCACCAGATCGTCGGTCCACCTTGTGGGAGGCCTACGCTGCGTCTTCCGATACGTGGTCGCCACTCGAGAACCTTTCTGTCCCAACGGCCGTCAGTTCTACGAGCGATGTGCCCAGCCCACTGCCACTTCAGCTTCGCAATTCTTTGAGCTATGTCGGTGACCTATCAAGAGAAAGTCAAAATATGAAAAATACGTAAGTTTGTCCTGACTGACTGACTTGTCGCACAAGTTTGTCATGCTCAGGGGGACAACTAAGAATAGTTTACTCCTATGACCCTCTGGTGGGACCACGGGGAGTTTCTTTTCCCCGTGGTCCCACCGCGCTAGAGATGGAATTATAAAACAAAACTATCGTAGCGCACTAGCTAAAATAAATATGAGACGAAACTTTTACACTTTAGAAATCTGAAATTTGGAACCTAGGTTATTTTATATGCATGACCTATGATTGTGTTCGTTGTGTTAGCGAAAGAGGGAGGAGAAAATCCTTCCACACGCATGACAGGAAAACCGCCCATACACTGAGCAGTATATATATAACTATTTGGACTTTTTTTGTCAATTTTATTATATCGTTTAACTAATAGAAAGAAAGAAAGAAAATCATTTATTCGACAATCACAACATATAATAAAATCAATAAAATTAATTACCTAACATAAAAATCATGTGGTAGACGATGCTGTGGTTGCGAAGAGGTCACCAGCTCAGCATAGTGCTGCCTCCAAGAGGCGCAGCGCTGGGTTTCAGCTGTGGGCCTTAGCTAGGTGTAAAAAGTAGGCGTATAACTCTCGCAGGGCAAACTGTTTTATATTGAGCATGCCCTACCACAAGACCAGAGCTTTTGAGGGCAGTTTTCGCTACCAGGCCACGAAATGCTGGAACAATCTCCCACCGCCACTGAACCAACCACTTTCTAAAGCCTCAGTTAAACTGCATTGCAGGAAGTGGTTGCTGGAACAACAGGCACTGAAAGGCTAGGGAGTGAGAACTGTCCTACTTACTTACTTACGTACATAAATAATCTATTTTTATTATTTATTTTTTGTTTTTCCCTTTATTCTAAGTAGTTATCTCCTTTTATTTTATACTTACTGTTATAAGCTTACATTTGTACATAATATATATTAAAATTCCTAGTATCTATATACCTATATGCTCACTTGGTAAAATCTGTTTATTTATTTATTTATCTTTTATTTTATTGTATATGTTTGGCACTCGGTGACAAACTTGCCCGCACCGGGTGCGGCTGAAAATCAGCGCCTAGTCCCTTTGGGCTAGGCATATGCTGAGCCGTTGCCCTTTTACTGTCGCGGTACAGGCTCACATGATTCATGTAGGTTTTATTACTTACCTACGTTTTATATTTTTGTTCTGTTTTATCGTTTATTTGTATTTCTTATGTTTTAAAGTGCCTATCTATTTGTTTGTGTATTTATGTGTATTGTGTGTGCCTTGCCGTAAGGCAGTAAATAAACATATTTCTTTCTTCTTTCTCTCTTTCTAGTTCTAATAGTATAACTAGGTGGATAAACCCCTAATGCAAGGGTAAGTGTGACCGGGCTAAACCAACTTACATTCATCTTAAAGAATGGCTTCACATTCTTCAGAACAGCAAAATCGTAGTCGCTGTCGACCAGGTCGTGCACACCGATGGGTTCCTGCTTCACGTTCACCATGTCCGAGAGAAGGTTGGACGAGTAGTACGAGTAGATGACGTAAGCGAACAAAAAGAATGTAAAGTACGCGATCCGCCGCGACTGGGACGCCGCACGCACCGGCAGCACTGAAACACAACACTGCTCTGGAGTCTCATCATTATCATCAGCCTTAACATGTCCACACTGCTGGGGCTCAGGCCTACCCTCTCAACGAGGGCGTCCGGGCGTTCGTCCACCACGCTAGCCCAATGCGGGTTGGTGGACTTCACATGCGCCTAAGAACTTCTTCTTCGGCGTATGCAGGTTTCCTCACGATGTTTTCCTTCACCGTTTGAGAGCAGTCATTAACTGTACTTAGGTTTCGAGAAAAAACTCATTGGTACATGGCCCAGCCGGGGATCGAACTCCGGATCTTTCGGTCTGATAGGCCGCGTCTTATCCCCGACGCCACTGAGGTCTCAGTCTAGTGTAAACAACTTGGTCCAATCCCAGGTGGGGTAAAAGCACGGGGTAAAAGGGACACCCACCGGGGAAAGAGGAACGACCAGACCAGAGTAGACTGGACGTCTATAGAGTTTAACTCTATAGTTTGTTATTATCTAGTCTTCTAGTTGTTCTTTCCCCTGTGTCTTCCCTCATCTGACCTTACGATCGATTTTGAAGTATCTAATTTCTTTCAAAGTACTACCTACACCAATTTACATTTAAATTGTAATGATACCAATTTAAGATCTTTCTCTTTAAACTAAAACTAAAATCAGTTGAAAATCCATCGCGGAATCTAAACATCATATTTCATCATGGGAACCTTCTTTTTGTTCTAAAGACGGGAAATTTTCAAAGTTTCAAAATTTATATTCTCCGTACAATCTGTATATAGCTCTGAATTTGTAACAAAAATTACGTGATCATTCTGTTTAGAGTGCAATATGATATACCATGCTGGCAGAAAGCCCCAATGGCGACAAGAAGCTCATAGTCGAAAGAGCACTCTCCTCTCCTGGTGAGCAACCGCTTCTCCCACCAGGTCATGAGGCAGAAGAGTGACGTCACGAACAGCGTCATGAGGAACAGGCAGCACCACACTGGTCTGGTGAACGGCTTGCTGAAGTACGACTGGAACATCCTTCCTGGCGGACTGCGCACTGTGAAGCCGTATCTGTAATTAAAAGTAAAACTTACGCCTTAGTCACCCCTACTCCATTATTCGAGGAGTTGGGATGGCTGGGCTGACAGCCTGGGGGAATTGCACAAAACTCCGGGTTTAATGGAGTCAGTTCAGGGACCGCCACCCCCGTCGAAGATTATGCTTGGATGGACACTTCTGATATGGTTGCCATGCCATACGCACCAGGCAAAAATGTCAGGTAGATTCTTAATCTGAGTCCATCTCCCCGTGTACTTCCGATGGGTTTAATGCAGTTGCACGTTAGAGAAAGTCATGCGTTAGAGAAAGATACAGATCAGCCTGCTATGCCAAGAGGCGTGAAGCTTCAGTCACTCCAAATACCAATCAGGTTTTTCGATATTCTGTGACACTATTCTTAATTCATTTACTTGCTTAACACATGGTTATCAACTATCGGTTAGAGATCAATATCGATCATCCTTAGCCGGACTACTGTACTGAGTCTTCCTTGGTCTCAGCAGTGTACAACCGAACTACTGAGTCTAGACCGTTTTGGTGATAGGATCAATCCACGTACCTCCATGTGTAAATGGGTAGTATGGGGTAATAGTCGTCCATGAGTTCAGGGCCCAGGGCCAGGGGTCTGGCGTAGATGTCCACAGTGTTAGTGGGATTGGGCACCACCACTCCATCGGTGTAGTTCAGCACTATGTCTTCATACACGTACGATGATATGCTGAAACATACTTCTAGGTGGAAACTCTATTTGCGATGAGATGTTACTCTCACTGCTGACTCCATCATTGAGATCTATTCATTATTAATTTTTCTATTTCAGCCTAGGTCTTATTTATCATCTAGGATATGATAAATAGGATCTATAAATCTTAAATATTTTTAATCGTCTTCTTCCAAGTTATACGGAACCCTCGGTCGCTTACCCTGAACCCTTACTTGACTAGTATTTTTTTATTAAACTGCTGTAGTTTGGCATATTCGAAGAGGCACTGCATTCTGTAAATCTGATCAATAGTATATTCGTATGTCCCTACTTTTGGGGCACAGGCCTACCCTTTCAACGAGGGTACGGGCTATAATCCACCACGCCAGTCTAGGGGACTTCACTGCTCCTAAGAATTCCTTCTTCGGCGTATGCAGGTTTCCTCGCGATGGCTTTTCCTTCATCGTTTGAACGTGACATTGAAGAAGGGGGGAAAGAGAGTGTCACCAAGACGATGTGAACTAACTTGAACTGGTACATGTCCTGTAGAATCTGCAGGACTCTGCAGCCGACGAGGGTCTGGCGCCACAGCGAGTCCATGTCGTAGAACCACGCGTCGTGGAGACCGAGGTAGTACTCGCAGTTCAGTATAGACGCCACTTGGAAACTTTCGTTCATCTTCTTAGTTACGGTGTCTACTTGCGGTCTATTACGTTCGTTTGTATGAAGGTCGAATTCAAACTAAAGGATCTCGGTCGGTTGAGTGATGATGTAGGAGATGACGTGCTAAAGGCAATACCAAATAAATGAACTCAAAAAAATGTATACCAGATAATTGACGGGCTTCGTTAGTATGGTTTCGACGACGCTAAAACCTAACAACAATATTTGCTGCATCATACGTTTTCTAAAGGGTGATTGGTAAACAAACACATTAACCTTGACCTCCTATAAAGAATACATAACTCGTCAGTACTAGCTGTGTCCCGCGGCCTCACGCGCATTATTCCTGACTCTTTCTTTTTGCTCGAATCGTATCGTAGCATGCGTGATGATAACAGCCTTTAAATCATATACAAAAAGAATTTTTCAAATCCGACTGGTATAGTTCCAGAGCGTTCAATCAAAAAACAAACAAAAAATAAAAAACAAACTTTTCAACTTTATTATCTGTTGTAGATAAGTAGTATTACATTAGGTAGTTCCGATACTGAACTCGGTAATTTTTTACGAGCTTTTATTCAACTTGGTCTCCTGTTTGTTTGTTTGTCCTACGATCGATTTTTCAACCACTTCCCTATATCCGATCATGCTCGAATTTTGGACCCACCTTTGGTTCTGAGGACATACCTATTACTTCAATTTTTAGCGTGATGGACTATAGCCCGAACACCCTCATTGACAGGGAAGGCCTGAGCCACAGCAGTGGGGACATGTTAATAGGCTGTTGATTTGACTTCAATTTTATGTTACATCCAATATAAACACTTGTTTTTAAAAAAAATGATTTTTGCTATAGGTACACCCCTTTGTTCACTTTTCGATGCTTTCACGGTATTGTTATGAAGGGCTAACGTAAACATTAATTATGGTTGAAAGACGTGTAGTTACACAAAACAGTCTTTAACATGTAACAAAACAGCATGCAGATGTAACAAAACAACAGCCGTGAATACAGGGTGGAAATTTCAGACGCGACCTGGAGAAAAAATACCCTATATCTATGAAAATAGAATTTTTTACTCAAAGGAAACATGTTTTTATTTTCAAAATTAAGTAAAACTGCCTTCAAAGATTTTTATGAAACCACCTGTCTGAGTCGGGAATCGAACCGGACAAATGTGGAAAAAACACACCTGTATTTAAATGATACCGATCGAAAGGGCCAATCGTTAGAATCAATTCCTTAAAAGTAACATAGTATCTTAAATTAGAGGAAGACCATGAAATTTGATATTTTATCCAGGAAAATCGATTTTTTAGGGATTACTTTTAGTCAAGATTAAGTAACTACGCTTGAACTACAAAGGCCGGGATAATGATCGCAGTAGAAGCCTAGCCGAGTATCCTCAGAATTCCGTGAACTAGGGTACACCCCTATAAGTTTCAGGTCACTTTACGGACTTCCAAAAGTCAGCCATATTTTCAGCAGAGAAAATTCTTTTCATTTGTTTGGCATTTAATTTGATCTCTACTATTATAAAACTGTAACGGGAGTATTTCTGTAATTGAAGGGATTAAAATAAAACTATTGGAATACGTTATATAATACTTTTCAAAAAATGTCTTGTCTGTCTTTGAACCCGCATCACGCTAAAACTACTGGTCCGATTTGTACCCGGTTTTTGTTGTTGTTTAGAAGCATGTTATCTGACTTAAAATCAGGTGTACTTGGATTTTTAAATTCCAACCCTAAAAGTACGATCTGTAAATTCACATGCCGCGGGCAACCAGTTAGTAAGTAACATGCGATACTTTTATATGCGAACAAAGTCGCGGGGCATAAGCTAGTTTAGTGTAAAATTTGGTATTTTAGTCGCGATGTACTAAGCGACATATTATTAGGCATATTAACTTATTGTAGATTTGATTTTTAGCGTTCCCTTCTCCTACTGATGTCGTCTTTTTAACTAAAATATGTTTCTTCCTACAAACTTCGTCCAAATACCAATAACAAAAAAAAATTACACTTTTTTTTAAGTAGGAATTTTGTTTGTTTTTAGTTTAATTTATTTCAGTTTGTAAGTAGTTGTATATTATTATAATTTAGTTTTATTTTATTAAATATAACATAATATGTATTTGTAATAACAAAAATTAATGTTTGTTCCTCGAATTTGAACCCGCGACCTCCGGCGCTGGACTCCAAAGACCAATTTCCTTAGTCGTACGACAACGTGTGCAATCCGGTTGGTCTCGTTCGACAATGAAGACTCCATGACAACGGTTGTTTACTTGATTATTTATTTGTGGTAAGATATCAAGAGTCATGACGATTCTACACAAGCTGGCGCCCAAGACCTTCCTGCTGAAATATTCTCTTCGGCGAGGCGCTATACTTGTCGGCATACTCATGTGTGTAAGGAAATATTACTTTTTAACCGACTTCCAAAAAAGGAGGAGTAGAACTGATTATTATTATTATTATTTGAGGTGGGGCTCTTTCAAGTCTTATCTAGCCTTGTATCACTGCGACCATTGCTGATCTATTGTGATCGCCGCCTTTACTATAGTTCAGTGTTAAGCTTTGCATCCGTTAGGAACTTCAGCACGCTTTTGGCACTAATTAGTTTTACTTCATCGGGTTGAAGTACGTAGTTGCCCAGATGGACACTTCTTTTACGCATCAGTGGGCCACATTCACACAGTAGGTGCAATGGTGTTTCCTCTGCCTCTTGGCAGAATCTGCAAACTGTAGTGTCTCGGAGATTGAGGTTGAACATGTGTTTGTTCAGGCCGCAATGTCCGGTGAGTGCTCTCACTAGTGTGCGTAAATTCTTCCTGCTTAGCGCTAAGGCCTCATTCGCAGTTTTGCGGTTGAAGGCTTTGATTAGCGCTTTGGAATGATTCAAGCCTGGCCCGTTGGTCCAGTTTTGTAAGCATTGTGCTTGACACAGATTCCTGAGTTTAAGGCGCGCCAGGCTTTTTGGTATGCCACAGCATGGTTCAGGGCCACATAGTGATCCCTGTGCCCCTGCCTTTGCAAGTTCGTCGGCCCGTAGAACTGATAGTAGAGCTAGATGAACCTAACCCTTCGGCTGTTGTTTTTTAGGGTTCCGTACCTCAAAAGAGGAATAAAGGAACCCTTTTAGGATCACTTCGTTGTCCGTCTGTTTAACTTTTTCACCGCGCGCGGGTAACTCCGCTGAGTGCACAAGATTTACGTTAATAATCTAATTGGAATACAATGAATCTCCAAACTAAAAAAAATGTCTAATAACCATGCTCGAAACTGAATAATGTCCAAATCCAAAGTAGATGCTGAATAGATTCGTCTGATCGTCATCATTTTCCATTCGTAAAGTAAGTCTCAAGTAAATATACATAATACAATATTTCAAACAGATTATTCGTTTTTCAGTATAAATTTGTTGTAATGTTGCTTTGGGTGTACTAAATAAATTTCTTCTAGGTGTTCTTCTGTTCTATTCTATGACGTCGTGTTCCAGTGCATCATGGCGGTATGCACCGCCTGCACGGCGGCGCAGGTGCTCCTCATGCACAGGTGCGAGGATTGCCACGTGTCCACGTTCAGGAACGCGTACGGGTTCAGCTTCACCGGCGTCCTTTACTGCGTCTTCATGCTCATCCTCTCCCTCTGGTTCCTGTGGGGAATCAAAAAGGTATACCCTACCTCCACTATATTACTTGTCATGCACTTGCCGTCCGTAAATTACATGTCGTCATTATCAGAATGTAAGAGCATTCCGCATTTATAATATTGTAAGCAATTTCAGCTTAAAAAACAAACTTATCAAACAACATTACAAAAATAACACTATACAAGGTCACTTTAGACGTTAAACACTTCAAAACGTAAACGGGCAGCACTTCGTTACCGCACGAGAGCTCGAAGCTAACTGTGCCGTGCGACCGGTACGGCTCGTTTATATAGCGGCTGGCATAGTGACGTCAATTGCTCCACTCTACCCGCTACAATATGAATAGTATGATTGCTGTCGGCCCACAAGGCGCACTGATGATGGTATAATATCTTCTTCCGTAAACCAGTTAAGTTCCGTTCCGTTTCCAGATTACCTTCCGTAAACACCGATATCTACTGCATACCACGACCTGGCTACGGTTTCGCACTCATATATTGTAAGACTACGGGTATTGGCCAGCATTTGTGTGATGAGCTTATCTGTTGGTTTTCGGATTCTGGGTGTTTGTACGTATTTAAGTATTTATGTATGTTTATCAGTTGTTGAGTACCCATTTACAAGCTTCGGCTCAGTTTGGGACTAAACAGCCGTGTGTAAATTTATCCAAACATTATTAGTATTGGTGGTTTTTACGGAAGCTAGTTTAGAAAACAGCTTATTCATGGAAATCTATTGGCGCACCTCTGAAGAGTCTCGTTGAAATAATTATGATGATTTCCGCGGCGAGTGTGTTTATGAAGAGAATGATGAGACTGAACGAAGTGAAAGGTGTGTGTCAGGATCGCGAAACCTTACTTTTAGTTATTTTCATGACGCCGCCGTAGGAAAATATACTACTAACAAATCTTTGCTCTTGCACAGAACAAGGCGTCAGTGATCCTGGGCTACTGCGTGGTGGGCGCCACGTGGCTGGCGCAGACCTTCGTCCTGCTCATCGTCATGATCTGCCTCTACAGCGCAGACCACAACCTCATCGTCTGGCTCCTGTGCCTCTTGCTCGGCCTTCTTGCCATCGGTAAGTCAACAGATCAACCAGAAGGTCCCACTATTGCCATTCATCATCATCATT
The DNA here is from genome assembly GCA_949699065.1 of Metalampra italica. Taxonomy (NCBI): domain Eukaryota; kingdom Metazoa; phylum Arthropoda; class Insecta; order Lepidoptera; family Oecophoridae; genus Metalampra; species Metalampra italica. Next base: position 10,175,314 of record OX452985.1, read on the forward strand.
TCAGCCTTTTAACGTCACTGCTGGACATAGGCCTTCCCCAATGAACGCCATCACACCCGGTCCTCCGCTATCCGCATCCAGCAGCTTCCGGACACTTATTTAGGTCGTCGGTCCACGGCGGAGGGGCGTCCTGGTCCGCGGTCTCCACTCCAGAACTCGTCTGCCTCAACAGGCGTCGATTCTGCGACAGATATGACCCGCCCATTGCCACTTGCTTGCTAATCCTTTCGGCTATGTCGGTTACCTTAGTTCTCCCTCGGATCTTGATCATTGCGAACATGAAGAAAAAAACTCACTACGCCCATTGGCCATATAGCACCAATACAAAACCAATAAATCACATTAATGTTTGTGCATTGTTCTTACAATATTTACAATACGTTTTCAGCTATACTGGGATACTGCTTGCTGGTCGTGTTCGGATACTGGCTCGAGCTGAAGGCCCCGCCTCTCAACTAACGGTCACACCAAATTGTATGTGGTATCCCTACGGTTGAATCCCATCTCGCCCCCTTGCCAACTCGGCCACCTACCATAAATCACTAAAAAAATTCACCTTTCTATTTTTAAAAGTCGCTTCGATATTTGTCTAGCCTGTTTTACGGTTTAATTAAAATATCAACACTAATAAATTCACAAAAAATAGTGCTAAATGTTTATTTAATTTAAAAATTCACGTCACAAATAACGTGTTAAAATGTCACGTGTTTATTATATATTATTGTACAGTATGTTTGTTTTGTCTGTCAGCTTGTTGGCGGCCCGCTGTGACTCTTTTGTAGTAGTGGTGATGACTGTTTCGGGGCTGGTAGAGTTGGTGATGGTGGTGATGACGTCTTCACCCCCCACGAGCCGCTTCCGGTGACTGTTCACCACCAATATGAAGTAGATGGTCACTGCACAATAAGAATGTATAAGTTTGTTTTAAATCAGGAACTACCATTCGGATTTGAAAAATTCTTTTTGCATTTCATAGTCCAATTCTTGATTGATTTGATTTTTGGATGATTATCGTAATCTTTATTGTTGATTGCGTTGCGTATAAATAGATGTTACAAAGTATTTAGAATCAGCAAGTAGCAAAAACGTGGATACCGGAAGTACCCCATAGGTTTTGATGACCAAGATACTATAAAATGCGGCAAAATCGGCCATATCTTCTGACTGCGTTGACTTAGAAGTTTGATTTTTTCACAGCTCTAAGGGACTGCAGACCTCAGTATTCAATATTAATTTCAAGTTGATACCTCCTTACGTTCATGAGAAAATTGGTCTTTACAGACGGACGGACAGACGACATGACAACATCCAAGATACTCACACAAATACCAGAGCATGGCGAGAATGACTGCCAGAATGCGGTTCCTCTGTCTCCTGGTGGCGAACACCAGGATCAGCAGGATCATCATCATCATCATCATCGTCTGGAAGATCACCGCGTACCAGATCCATATCGTACATATTAGTGCGTCGTCCTGAAATTCATTACCCAGTTTAAATAGGACAATAGCAAGTACCTAATGAAACATAGAGTCATCATATCAGCCAAAAAAAGTCCACTGCTGGACAAGGCCTCCTCCTGAGATCTCCACGACGACCGGTCCCGTGACCTCCACCAGATCGCCTGCCTACGCTGCATTCTTCTACTTCAAACTCACACAATATTCTGTTATTACGTAATAGTCAGTATAATCCAAAAAGATATAGTTATATCTATTTTATTTCGCTTTCAAAACCATAGTAGGTATCGTTAGTGTATAGTAATTACCGTAGTCACGCCGTAGAACAAGACGAGGCTGGCTGCGAAGTACAGCGCCACCAGGATCCAGATGGTGAGAAGGAGGTAGCTCATGGGCAAGAAGAAGGTGCAGCCGTACGCCAGCGGGTGGACCTGGCGAGTAGGCATCAATGTATGTCCTAAGACCCAAGTACCTTTTCCTAGGACCAAATCTTCTGTTAACTATCGGTCTTTAAAAGGTACTTGGGGCATTGCCGAGCAAATGGCCCACTTTCACACTATGGTGCTGATAATATGGTTAGTTTGGTCCATCAGCAATAGACCGAATAGAATCTTACTAGACTACTATATTTAATTACCACTAATTTCCGGTTAATAAGTATTCCAACAATATTCTTCAAGATACTGCATGATGTGATCTAGAAAAAGGGTAGTGGTAGTAACCCTGTCTACTGCGCCAACGGTCGTGGGTTCGATTCCCACCCGGGACCAACATTTGTGTGATGAGCATAACTGTTGGTTTTCGGATTCTGGGTGTTTGTATTAATTTATAAGTATTTATATGTATGTTTATCAGTTGATGAGTACCCATTTACAAGCTTCGGCTTAGTTTGGGACTAAACAGCCGTGTGTGAATTTGTCCAAACATTATTATTAATGTCGAAAATATACATATAAATGCGTTTATCAGTAAACAGACTGTCCGGAAGCAGAGGAAAACCCGTTGCACCTTCTGTGCGAGTGCGGCCCACTGATGCGTAAAAGCAACACCAATCTGGGCAACTACCTCAAAGGGTGCTGAAGGTCCTGTCTCAAAGCTTAGCACTGAACTAAGGTGGCGATCACAATAGATCAGCAATGGTCGTAGTGATACAAATCTGGGTAAGCTTCGAACCCCCAACGCAAATAATGATAAACAGACAGTAAAAAGCAGAGAAGGCCTTTGTCCAGCTGCGAGCGTTGACAGGTTGATATCGCTACTAACAATGCAGAGTGCGGCGATGATCAAGGAGCCAGTCTTCAGGTCCACGCCCAGGAACGAGCTCACGTCAGGGAAGTCGTCTAGAGCCGTCATTATGGATTCGGTTCAGTAATATTTAGATTTACATTACTGTTTAACGTTGAGTAGTAAATGACCGGAATAACGCAAGATAGTTACATCTGTTTATATTCTCTTTGCATCTGTCACAATATTTTGCATGTTTGCTTTGACCACAGACAACGAAATCTCTTTTAGATAGACATCATTTTCGCGCAACGCTAAACAATGAAGAAACTAACGCAGTAAGGAGTTTCTTTTGTCATTGACGCTAAATCACAGTGCAGTCATCAAAAATGGAAGAGATACCAATGAAACACTTATGTACTATTTACACCACACTTCAATTTCACTTCTTGGGCGTACGCCCGCTCAAGGTCATGTTAGACGTAGCATTTACACCATCTAGCGCGGCACCTAGCAAGGCATAGACAAGCATTAAAAAGTAGGTTTTGGCTTGGTTACAAGACTTTTAAGCCATATTACTTGATATTTTAATTGAGATATGGCATAAAAGTCTAGTCCAACCAAGCCAAAACCTACTTTTTAAAAACGTTAGAGCTTGTCTATGCCTCGCTAGGTCCAGCACCCAGCACACTGCAAGCCTTTTCACGACAGTTTTGCATCTAGCCCTAACATGACCTTGATCGAGCGGGCGTACGCCCAAGAAGTGTGGTGTAAATAGTGCTTTAAATTCAGAAGGCTCTTTATCACGTCAACACAGACGACTCCACAGCTTTCTTCACAAGCGCCTACCTGAGTGCAAGTGTGAGTCTTGCGCCACAAAACCGTGCTGCACTCCGGGCAGCGAGCGAGGCAAAATGCAGGTCCAACATTGGGGTTGTGAGGAAAATACGACCGCTCTTCATCGTGATCCTAGAAACCGTTTTTGGTCTTATCTTGCTTGTCTATATAAGCTTGCGTCGGTCGTCGCGAGTATGAGGAGTTGTATGACACTGTGAAATCGGCTCGTCTTTAGAACACGACACGTTAGATACCGAGTTCATAATTTTTTTATAGATAGTACTTGATGGTAGGTTTAACATACCTAAAGCGCTACTTACGAAAATTAGTAGTTTTAAAGATATTAATTTTTAAAAATTGAGTTTTATAAAGCAATTTCACCACAAACTGTGCAAAATAAATGGATACTTACTGAGTTTATATTTTTTTTTATAGATAGTATTTCATGGTAGGTTCGTTTAGGTAGGTTTCATACGAAAAGCGCTACTTGCGAAAATTTGTTTAAAGATATTAATTTTTTAGGTTTGTTAGGTTACCCAGAAATGTAGTCAGACCACCCCGAAGGTTAGGTGCGAGGAGCGAAGCGACGAGCATGTTAGGTTACTGGTGACCCTTGGAGCGAGCGAAGCGAACGAAGGGGAAGAGGGTGTAACACAAGAGATTTTGATTACCTTTTTTAAAAGCGACAGTTGTACACTACATAGTGACTTAACCTCAAAATTTTCAAAAATTAATATCTTAAAAACTACTAATTTTCGTAAGTAGCGCTTTAGGTATGTTAAACCTACCATCAAGTACTATCTATAAAAAAATATTAACTCGGTATCTAACGTGTCGTGTTCTAAAGAGCTTCCCTAAATGTTTTTTTCCTTAAACTGAGGGTAAGCTATGTAAGGGAGGGGCCATTGTCAGCCTCGGTCTGGTTTTGAATACTCTAATAGCTGGACACAAGGCTAGGTACAAACAGCCTCTATGCCGAACCGGTAAAAGCCGGATTAAACCAATTAACTTTAATAAAGCTTCGGATTTCGCTCTATCCTACGTTACTGTCATTAACATACTTTTTAAACGGCCTTTCTGGATCTCACAGCTAGTTGCCAGCTGTTCGGGGTTACGAATGTATTATTCGCACAATGTTCGATTTTCCAGTAGGTAGAAGTAGGTATATCTTTGAAAAAACCGGACAAGTGCGAGAGGGACTCGCTCCATGAGGGTTCCGTACGAAGTTAATTAAAGAAATAAT